>CM055273.1:74496210-75187783 GCA_029237695.1 Conchocele bisecta
TATAGTGTTTGGACCTCCGTCCGTCCGTGCGTCCATCTGTAATAAGTTTGTGCAGTTACTCAAATCAGCGGCAGGGGCCGCTAGGCCACATTTCTTGTTTAATGTTTGAACGTAGCCGTCCATCTTTAGTCCATCCGTCACCCTACTGTCACCACTAATTGGAACTCTGCAGTAAGCTTGCTTTAATATGATTGTCTGCTTTCATAGTATTTATTTTGTTGTATTATAAATTCAGTGTTGATTTTGATTGTAAATTTCCTCACATCCATGTACATGTCACGTGATGTGACGAGTCACGGAGTGGGATTCGAGCCTACCGAACCAACATTATATGACTGCAATATTGTTGAAAGATTCTTAAACCCTTTTCACTAATGAAATGGAAACTTGTTTCATATCCTCTTGATAGACTATGTTTAATGTGTATGCTTGTTATGCTTAAAATGCAGATTAAATAAACCAGAAACTATGTTATTCCTATATATTTAATATTTTTCGGTAAAAAATGTCCGGGCCAGTAATATTCCGTCCGGGCCAGTAATAATTGCTGGGTTGTCAGTCCTCGTGGCCAGTAATATTTTTGGGACTTTCGCGGAGACTATAAATTACTAATATTCTAAAACTAATACTGCATTAATATTTATATGTGGCTGTGACTGGATAAATGAGGCTTATCGAAAGTGTGACCAGTGTAGGTTCAGATTAAATAACACTTCTGTAGCCTGGAAACAACCGTAGCATGCCTGTTTCATTTATGGAATTGCGAATGTTGCAGATGCTGATCAGCCTGTGCATCATGGAATTGCGAATGTTGCAGATGCTGATCAGACTGTGCGGATGCACAGGCTGATCTGGATTCACACTGGTCGCAAAACCCATAAATCTCATTTCTCCAGTAACAGCCACATATGTGCGATATGCCATCATGATCGATGATAACTTAAAGTTAGACAACTGAGACATAATTAATGCGTCTCGATCACAGTAGTCTCCATTTATAATAATGCTATATTAATCGCTGTCGCTCAGAAATATGTGATTTATTCTTCCCCTTTTCCATCAAATGTGCTTATTATTATACCCACTTTTTTGGGGAAAAATGGGTATATTGTTTTCGTCACGAGTGTCCGTCCGTACGTCCGTCATGTTTCTTGTAACTTGAAAAACTTTTTCACCTTCATACCTACGCGCCTGATATTTGGTATGTAGCTTCGTTATCATGTGCAGATGCGCAAAGTGAATTCGGATTTTTCATCCGACCCTCCATCATGGATTATCTCCCCCTTTCGGACTCAGAATTTCCCATTTTTTCCTTGTAACTCGAAAAACGTTTTCACCTTCATGCCTACGCGCCTGATATTTGGTATGTACCTTCGTTATCATGTGCAGATGCGCAAAGTGAATTCGGATTTTTTATCCAACCCTCCATCATCGATTATCTCCCCCTTTCGGACTCAGAATTTCCCATTTTTTCCTTGTAACTCGAAAACCTTTTTCACCTTCATACCTACGCGCCTCATATTTGCTATGTAGCTTCGTTATCATGTGCACATGCGCAAAGTGAATTCGGATTTTTGATCCGACCCTCCATCATGGATTATCTCCCCCTTTCGGACTCAGAATTTCCCTATTTTTCATTGTAAGTCGAAAAACTTTTTCACCTTAATACCTACATTTCTGATATTTGATATGTAGCTTCGTTATGATGCGCAAAGTGAATTCGGATTTTTCATCCGACCTTCCATCATGGATTATCTCCCCCTTTCGGACTTAGAATTTCACTATTTTTTCCTCATAGGTCGAAAAACTTTTTCACCTTAATACCTACGCGTCTGATATTTGCTTCGTAGCTTCGTTTTGATGTGCTGATGCGCAAAGTGAATTCGGATTTTTTATCCGACCCTCCATCATGGATTACCTCCCCTTTCGGACTTTAGGACATTTGGGGAAAGTGGGTATATTGCGATGGCGTGCCATCGACTTTTTCTAGTATTATATACTAAGTATATATTGTATAAAAAGTATATAATATAATCATAAATGTTATTTTTAATGAAGATTTGGGTAAATCGTGCTGCCGGGATATCCTGTTTTTGCACACGGTGCTCCCGGTTTTCGTCGGTGGGCTATTGGGGTCATAATATATACATGTAACAATTGAATCAAAAACAAAACTGAGTATGTACAGAGCTCCAGATAAGTTGTGGATTTGCTTAAATACCCAATTAATATTGCCAAAAACCCAATCTGATTTAGAAGTAGCGAGTATCAAAAAGCAATAAAAATGTTGTTGTACCTTATCATGCTGCAGAAAACAATAAACAGAACACAAATATAGCATATTTTTCTTATTTTCCATGAACACACATCTTGGTATTTCGTTAGAATTGACTCCAAGCAGACAATTCTAATGAAATGCCAAGAGATGTTTTCATTTCGAAGCAACCTATTCAATAATTGCTGTCTGTTGATGTGTAAACTGTAGTGTGATTTTATTTTACCCAATTAAAATTTCTTCAGAAATGATGGAGTGACAATACTCAATTACTAATTGTATCCCCCGGACTCCGTCGGGGGATACTATGGATTTGACAGCGCGCCGCGTCCGCCGCAGACACTTCTTGTCCGGAGCATAACTCGAACACCCTTTGGAATATTTCATGAAACTTCACACATGCATAGACCACGACCCGAAGGTGTGTCGCGCACAAGAATGACAACTCTTGCATAGCTAATTTTTGAGTTATCTCCCTTTTTTGTTTCTCTCACTGATTTCGTGTCCGGAGCATAACTCCACCACCCTTTGGAATATTTTCATGAAACTTTACACATGCATAGACCACGACCCGAAGGTGTGTCGCGCACAAGAATGACAACTCTTGCATAACTAATTTTTGAGTTATCTCCCTTTTTTGTTTCGCGCACTGATTGACCATAACTCGACCACCCTTTGGAATATTTTTATGAAACTTAACACATTCAATTAGACCACGAACCGAAGATGTGTCGTGCACAAGAATGACAACTCTTGCATAGCTAATTTTTTAGTTATCTCCCTTTTTTGTTTTCGCTCACTGATTTCCTGTCCGGAGCATAACTCGACCACCCTTTGGAATATTTTCATGAAACTTCACACATGCATAGACCACGACCCGGAGGTGTGTCGCGCACAAGAATGACAACTCTTGCGTAGCTAATTTTTGAGTTATCTCCCTTTTTTGTTTTGCGCACTCTACAAACTGGACAATAATGCATGAAGACCATGTTTTTCTCGTCTGCTCTGTACACCTTTTCTTGTGTGCTCTGTACACCTTACCTGTAGAGAGAACAATAGAAACTGGGAGAAACATGTGCTAGCATGGGCTAGCATGTGCAGATGTCCAGTGCTTGACCACTGTTGACCAGGTAATTTATACAGGTAAATCACTACATTGGGTACTGTGTTGAAAATATTGTGGCATTATGTGGACCTGTGCAGATTTTTGTAGATAAATATAGGACTATTAAAAAAAAATCTGGTCTCCAATAGCAAGCATTATTATTTTTAAACTTTTTTTTTTTCATTTTTTTTTTTCATTTTTTTTTTTTCATTTTTTTTTTCAAATTATTTTTCAATTTTTGTCTAGTAGCATAAGGTCGTAAGTGCTTTATACAGACTATTCACCTGTGCATGTGCTAGCATGTGCAACTGACCACTGACCACTTACAGGTAATTTATGCAGGTAAAATGATTATATTACATTTCCGTAAACTGTGTTGAAAATATTGTGGGAATATGTGGACCTGTGTATATGATATGTAGATAAATATAGGACTATTAAATTAAAAAAACATTCTGGGCTCCAGTAGGGAGCATTATTATTTTTTTCTTTTTTTTAATTTAATTTTTTTTTTCCATTTTTTTTTTTACATTCTTTTTCAATTTTTTAACTGACCACTAACTTATTACAGGTAATTTATACAGGTACATTATTACATTTCCGTAAACTGTGTTGACAATATTGTGGCAGTATGTGGACCTGTGCAGATATATGTAGATAAATATAGGACTATTAACAAACATTCTCGGCTCCAGTAGCGAGCATTATTTTTAAAAAAAAAAATTGTATATTACATTTCCGTAAACTGTGTTGAAAATATTGTGGCATTATGTGGACCTGTGCAGATATATGTAGATAAATATAGGACTATTAAAAAAAAATTCTGGGCTCCAGTAGCAAGCATTATTATTTTTTATTTTTCAAATTTTTTCTTCAAATTTTTAAAAAAAAAAATTTTACATTCTTTTTCAATTTTTTAACTGACCACTAACTTATTACAGGTAATTTATAGAGCTAAATTATTACATTTACCTAAACTGTGTTGACAATATTGTGGCAGTATGTGGACCTGTGCAGATATATGTAGACTATAGGACTATTAAAAAAAATTCTCGGCTCCAGTAGCGAGCATTATTTTTTTTATTTACATTCTATATTACATTTCCGTCAACTGTGTTGAAAATATTGTGGCATTATGTGCACCTGTGCAGATATATGTACATAAATATAGGACTATTAACAAATAATTCTGCGCTCCAGTAGCTTCACACATGCATAGATCCTAAAGGTGTGTCGCGCAAGAATGACAACTCTTGCATCACTAATTGTTTAGTTATCTCCCTTTGTCCGTCACCGATTTTTGTCTCCGGAGCATAACTCGATCACCCTTTTTTCAAACTACTTGTGTATCTGGGGAGGGGGATACACATGCGCTTGTCGACAAGCGTCCATTTCTAGTTCCTTATCTGGAGTCCTGTATGTAACAGTAAAACAATGTATTACCTTTCGTAATACACCATCAAATCTTCTTTTTTTGTTCGAAACACCATTTACAAGAAGCATAATACTGACCCATCAACTTGAATTAGGCAGCAAACCAGGAAAATATAGGCCTTTCATTCTTTCTATTATATGTTCCTCCTTTACTTGTGCATAATACATACACTTCAGGTTTTACTAATTGTTATTACTGTCATGACACATATACAAGTATATTCTGATGCAATGTATCATTTTCATAAGGTTTAAAATATTTCCTCTTTACATTTTTATGAAACTTTAAAAATTGCAAATAAACACATCAAATTTCGGTTGTCAGTAGTGTTAATGGCACTACTGGCATTCCATACATTGTAAACTTTTGCGGATCTGACCTTTATATGGCAGCAGAAAATCCGAGGTATTCCGAATGTTACATGTACCTATAAACACAGATGCTGTCTTGATAGGTCCATATATTGGGGATTATTTCACGTTTATTAAATGGAGGTATTGGGTTTTCTTAGCAAAATCAATTAATAATGAATTATGCATGGAAATAAGTGAATATAAGAAGGTTTATTACCGATTTGAAACTCATTTTCTATAAATTCTGAAAGGCAAACGGGAATAGCAAACCGGATTGATAGTGGAATTATGGCACGCAGAGCTCGCGACATTGAAAATAGACTAAAACCGAGTAGCGGCTCGAAAACCGGGTGGGGGACTATATGTAGTGACACAAATCAGTTAAATTGGCCATATTTTCGATTGATGCACATTGAATCACCAATCATATGGGAAATACATGTAAATATATAGTTTAACCTATATAAATATGTCACAAATACACCTTCAAACATATCAGCATTTGTATAATTTATTTTATGTATCGGTGTGGACCCTGATCTTTATTATTTTCCGCCATTTTTGGGATACTTGTATATTTTTCTAAAATGCCCCACAAAATGAAATATGCCACAAATACACCCTCAAACATAGACTACCAGGGCATATAATAAAATATTAAATGTTTCCCCTCCCGCGACCGACCCGGCAAAATCGCCGCGACCCAAACTATTTTTTTGGCAAAACGGAAACAATATTAATTTTTATTTAGTGTCGAAACTGGCACAGCAAAAATGGGCTGTTCCGACAGTAAATATTGCAGAAAATCTTGCTTTTTATCGTTTACTTTATGGCGAGTAAAAAACCCCAGCTGATATGCCTTTATTAGCTTAGAACATGAAGTGAAAGTCATCGCGATGTGTTTGTTTACAAAAATGTGTCGGTGAAAATGGTTGTAAGCTGCTTCTCTATTGGTGAGTAGCAATCCCAAAGTCAAATGTCAGTGGTCTGCATGCCAATAGCCAATCAAATATCGCGTTTTATAAACTACACGCATCCGAAACGCGAATCGATAACTTGTTTGTTTCCGTAATGACCGCCCTCAATATAATGACGTGTAACAGTTTTCACACGCTAGCGACACCTGTCGGGACTGTTTCATAATTAATTTATTCACAAAGTTACTACACTTGGTCCCAACAAGGAAATCGAGTAATTTTGTTTCTAAGAATAGAACCACGCTTGATTTCGCTGAAACGAATATGCGTATACCACGTACGTGTTTTTGAAAATCCAACTACCAAGTTATAGTTTTGCGTCAACACCGATCCAAACTGGCAAGAAACACTGAATATATTCAATTGAGAATGTGTTTCAACAAAACATTTACCCGGTACATTGATTTACAATCGAAAGTGAGTTTTAAGCTGAAAGAATAATGGTCTTATCGATTTACACCCGAGCAAGTCACACACACAGTTTCGGACGTAAAAATTAATTTGTGAGAAATTGGTTAATATAAATTCATTAATTATAATTGGGGATAATGTTTGTTGACGGCCCTGAGCAATAAAATACAATGTATACTGTTTTCAACAGTTTAATGAATTTACATAGTGTATTGTGTTATTAAAGGTGCATGCCCACTCAGTAGACACAAAATGTTCTTTATATCGGAGACATCATCTGAGACATTTTCTGGAAATTAAATATTCAATCATCATTACCCCACGTATTGATTGGCATTATTATACATTTTATATCAGACATAAAGTTCCACACTGATATCAGGGGCAATAATCGTATTTCCTTAAAATGTTAAAGGACATTACTATTTATTCTCTGTATTTATTTTTTGATGTGCAATGATCATACTTTATAATCTGTCGAAAATATTATTGTTTCGGGTGACACATTTAATTAGCATAAATAATTAATAAATATCATGTTTCATTTGCATATGAAAATAGCCTGATACCACCGCGCGTCTATCAGTAAAATAAATATTACTAAATGATTAAATCTGTATAGCGGGCACTCGCAGTTTTTAGAACTGGTGGAATAGTGACACAATTATACACGTATTTAATTCCTATAAAGAACATTTTGTGCCTTATGAGTGGGCATGTATCTTTAATACTGTTAATTCCATTTGCTGGAAAGAAATGTATAGCTTGTACACAATCATTGAAATGACACAGAACCTTATAATGTGAATACAAATAAATTGCCCCTGATATCAGTGTGAACATTTTCGTCTGATATAAAATGTACATGTATAATAATGCCAATAAATACGTGGGGTAATGGTGAATGAATGTTTATTTTGCCAGAAAATGTCATATGTACAGAATATTCAGTGGGTGGCAGGTGGGAGCACGCGATGGATAATTCAACGATCGGGGTTCATCCTTACCGGAATCCCGACTGGAGACCTGGTTTGGCCCTCACATACGTCTTTGGCATTTTGTATGTGACAGTTGAATCTGGTTATACCCCTTATGTCAGTATTACAATATTCGTAATCCTATTTTAGGGGACGGGGCCAAGTGACTTGGTGTGGTATGGACCTGGCACCAAGTCAGGTTATTCTAATTTCAGGGCTGAATATATTTGTTCTCGATGTAAATATTCCGTTCTGATTTTTGGATTTCCCCCCCAATGCAGCAGGTTAAAATGGGATCAAACCCGTTTGCCCGGCCTTACATGACCTTAGCTGTTGATAGGCCGGCCGTTAAACACTAATAAACAAACAAACAAAACAGAATATTCAAAAGTATCTGTCTCACTATATTATAAACTACTGCGTGGGCATGTACCTTTAATAGTAATATATTATGGCATTATTTGGCGTTTCTAGGCCGAGATATGTTGCTAAATACATGTTGACAAAATTCCATATCATTGATCGGGTTAGGTAGCTTGGTCCTGTTCATATACGAAACCGTGATCGCAGCCACTGACAAAACGTCCCTGTCTAAACAGACTGTCAAGTTTCGGGTGTCCCGTGATACACGTCTTACTGACAGAATCAGTAATGTCACGGACAGTGTCTATCTCACAACAGCAAACACATTCCACGTCCGTGTCCATCATGCCCGCATTTACACCAGTCTCTTGTCTGCGTCCGATCGAGGGTTTCCATCGGCTTCCCTGCCAAACTGGCACTGCTATCGTCTGAATCCGAATCTTGAGGCCGAATCTACTTGAAACTGCAGGCTTGAAACGATATCCTGCAAACGTGCTTCCTGCAAATTCATCCTCGTCCGATGAATCCAACTCTCGCTGATCGATAAAATGTCCACTGTCCGCCATGTTTGTTGGTAGCTAAGCGTATGACATCAGGCGTATATTTTCCCCGATCACCAGATCACGTGATGCGCATGGGTACGCACCCGCACCGTGACGTCACCGCATTCTTAATTTTAATCCAAGATGGCGACTTACTGTCGACTTGAAGACAGTTACAAAAAATAGAAAATAATGGCATAGATCGATGTTTTTAGCGACGCTATATACCGCGTTCGTGTTATTTCAATATAAACTATTGATTTAATATGAATCCAGCGAACCCGTTCATAACCTAAGTCCTTTAAAAAATATAAAATATTTTACTTACCTACCTACCCACACCTCATTGGCCCGGGTAGCGGGAGGGGAAACAAACATATTTTTAAGGTCGGCCCAGTGTGTGCATCGGCTTACCTCATCAAATGTTAAATAATCTATCCGGATGTATCAGCGTAGACCCTGATCCATGTCCCCTCTCGCTCCTTTGGAGACGTATGCATGTGTCATGTTGCATAAGTACATGCCATAAGTACACATATACATTATTTATTAGTTGAGTTTATTTCGGATTCATTATTGGCGTCATTAATGCAGCGATCATAATGAAAAGTCGTGTGCATAATGAAACTGAAGACGGTGATCAGAACCTACGCTGGTTCCAATAGTCAGGGCGCCTACGTATTCCCGTGGACATGGAATGATAAATTTTGGCAACTAGTTGGGTTGTCTTTTGTAATGTATTAGCATGTAAAAAATCGATGTTGCCATTTTTCCTGACAATTTTTTTCACATTTTTGGAACATACCCCGTATTGCGTCAAAAACAGAGAAAATGTACACAGTCGCATTATGTTCCACATGAAGCCAAGCTGGAAAACTGAACAGAGAACGCTGAATCTCTCAGAAAATATTCATGTAACCTATATTGCTGTAGTGGTGTGATGTCAGCAAAACGTGATCCCACAGAAACCGTGTTATTCAAGATGGCTGCCAAGATGGCCGACAACAATTAACAGAAATATATCGTCTACACTAATTACTATTGAGTGACATAAACAAAACGACTGAGGGTGGAATTCGTAAAATCCATTGTATATCTCAAGTTTAAAAATTAGCCGGGTTAGGTAATTCAAGATGTATGCTTTATTTGCTCTAAGAAGAAGTTCACCATCAGTGAACATTATTTAAGAAATCAGTACTGAGCGACACCATATCCATGAACGTGTAATACAAGATGGCCGCCATATGGCCGTTTAAGCTAATTGTCATCGAATGATGATATCTTCTATCCATACACTTTTGTGGACTTTAAGATTGTAATGAAACACGATGTAACCTGCCCCAAATGTATTTTATCGATGATATTGTTACCACTTAGACAAATATACACTGCCCATTTATTTAGTGATTACGTAATATCAACCTTGTTGATTATTGTTAGCGTCTGTTGTATATGATCAACTGGAACTTATGTGTACTTATTTGCTATGGTTCGCATCACAGTGAAGGATCATAGTCCTCCTCCTCATCACACCGAGTCCCACAATATAATGACTTACATTGCTGCACAATGCGTCATCTGCTCCACACTGACATATTTTAGACAATTCATATTCTGTGACCTGCAGGAGCAGTGGGGCTGGCATTTCATTTTCTTACAACCACACTTCATCGGATGGGATAGCACTGTCTGAGCCGGGGGTTCCATTGTTGGAATCGGTAGTAAAGAAGAACCGTCATTGTCCATTTTCCAGCCATATTCAGTTGGTGGTGGTAACTCTGGGTTTGGAACATCATCCTGATACCACACCATTGCCTGGTAATGTGCTCTTACAATTGCCTGCTTCAGTGCTCCTAGGATAGGGGGCAAGTTTTTACCCTCTAACTATTTCTTTGTGAAGAGTTTCCATCTCGATTCACCAACATTAGTAATACTGGCTCCGGGATCGTAGAGCTGGTATGCAAATGTCTCGATAGATGTCAGACTCCTGGAAGAAATCAAATTAAGAAATGCAGATGCTACTTCAGCGGAACACAACTGATTTTGCCCTTTCCGGCACACCTTCCAGTCTGATCAGTTCCGCTGAACGCATGACAGCCCGTCAATGTTTCGGTCCTCAGGACCACAAGAGCACAAACAATCGGGGCTAACGGCTCTTGTTCCCAACTCCTGTGACAAAGTACGTGTCCTCACAAAGTTGGCTGTACCGATGAATGGCAAACGCTAGGACATCGATGTCTGGTGATTGAATGTGAATCTCGTAGCTCCTCGTTGAACGGCATCTATGCTATGCAAAATGATCTTTGTATCAGCCTCTTCTTGTGAGCTACGCAGGTGCTGTACATTTATACCGTTTGCAAAATCATCTTTTCTTGAAGTGACAACGAATGTCTTTTCACTGTTTTCAAATGTTGCAGCGATTTCTGAGCCGGGTAAACAGTGAGCTCAGCTTTTGTTCAAGTGTCCGATAGGAACTGATTTGCTGTGACCATTCCAAGAGGTGTGGTATCTGTAACGTGAGACAATCCCTGGCTTGTTATTATGTCGTCTCTCGCGTGTGACTTTTTCAGGGAACTGTCATATCTATCGAAAACCAGGTGTATCTCGTCAAAACCGTTAGGTTTCTCGTGCTTCAATATAGTAACAACGTGGTCAGACCAATCGGCACAAGTATTGACCCACTCTGGTTTTCCCATTGACTGAACTACAGCCATTCCACCTGTAACAGTAAGTAAACATTCTTGGACGGAACTGGGGCTTGATCGGCTTCCGTTTTGTGTGATGCGTCACACGATTCAGGTGCAATTGAAGCTTTCGTTTCGTACGATGATTCACAAGATTCGATCGCATGTGCCTTCCAATACTTCAATCAATCTGCTCTTGTCTGTACGCCGTAGTAATTCCCCAGTCATTCCGAACAAGACACGTGGGACTGATGTGAACTCATGATGTCCGATGGTTTCTTTCAAATCGATTTGTGGCCTTGATTGAGCAACAATCAGCGAAACAGTTCAATCATCTTTCATCTCGACAACTTGGCCAGCCAACTTATGCTTTGTTGTCTTTCTGGCACTGCACTCTTCCACATCTTACGTTGGACATTTTTCATTTTGTTCCAGCTGTGTGATCTATCTTGGATGATTCTTTCATCACCAGATGATGTGTATATTGTTTGGCATATCTCATCGCGATTGCATAAATCTTTACTTTCGAAATGACATTCACAAGGTCTTTGGTCTCGCTAGTAAATGAAAACAATCTTCAGCATAGCTATGTTATGCTCTTGTCCCTTCCAGACAACCTATTTGAGGTCATGGTGTTGTACTCTTTTTATTGATTCTAGCCCAGCCATCTGCTGTGCTTCTTCGGCCAGTCTACCAAGCTCTGATGCAACCAAAACGAATCGCTCGCGTGCAATGGGGTTGAGAGTAATACCCACAAGGCCTCCAGTTAATTTCATGGTGCGATTGATGTGTTCAAGACATGATCAACACCAATGGCACAAACTGGTATGTTGTTCTTGTTCGATGAAAAGTTTCCAGCAGCAAACTCCTGATATATCTCTGCGTCAGTCGTTTCAAGAGCTCTCATCTCGGGCAGATCTCTGCATCTCTAACACGACTCGTTCATTTTGTCACGACGGACGTCTGCACAACTTTTGTCAATCTGCTGTGCACATCAGGTCAGGATTTTCCTTGAAGAATACATCAAGATAAAGATCATCGACTGTAGTAATATTAGCTTCGAGCGCGCTTTTCATGTGTCTAGCTTCAATGATTTGACGTGTTGTGGCTGGACCATATATGTCTGCCTCTGTCGGTGCTTCATCCAAACCGCAGTCCTCAACATAGCTGCCAACTGCTCTGAGGGTTGCCATTACCGTATGCATTTCATCCAGTCTGAGCATCCATTTACCCAAGCAATCATCTCGGCCCATGTCCAACTTCTTGGCGCACTTGTACAGAGCCACATCCTGAGTAAGTACTGTCTTCCGGTCAGCACCAGTGACTACGCCATTGATGTGCTGTGCATATTTTAAAACTGTCAGGGTTTGCTATTCGTGAGCAGGTGCTGCTACCAAAGGCAGAGCAGCAACTTCAGTCAACGGTTTTGTTGATGCTAGAGAAGAATTGTAGGCTATCCATGTTGGGATATTGTACTTTTCAGATTTGCTAGTTTTGCTGTGAGATGCATTTCATCTTCGACTGCTTTCGGTAGATCTTTGTCAGCTCGCTCGTTGGAGATGTTATCCATGTATTCGGACTCTCACACTTCGCTTGTGCGCATAATACTACGTGCATGTGATCAGACTGTGTCATGTGGTGTTGTAAGGCTTGATGGTACTTTTACCAGAGACAGGCATGAAACTTTGAAATGTATATTTTTTGCTAGTTTGCACACTAGATGCATAGCAAGAGACCAGATCGGTAACAGTTGAAGACTTCAGGGAACGCTCTCTGGCCAAACCATGTGCAAAGTGCAAAATAGGGAACCGTAAAAGATTCATGAATCCCATCATAATTGTTACCCTTCACATTGCTCCCAACAAAAGCAAGTTGAAGTCGGTAATAAAATAATGACCTTTACGTGAGCACGGGTCAATATTTCAACAAATCTGAAAGAGCATCAGTTGTTGAACAATTTTCTAGTTTCGTTCAGATCGGCTTTTGTGATGGCGGCCATCTTGGATTGTGTGGCGCCGCCATTTTTTGTATTACATTTGAAAAGGCTTCAGTAAAGAATAATCCTGTAACATTTGACCAACATCCGCCAAGCGGTTCCTGAGATATAGCATATAGAAGTTGGTAACTGAAGAATTATCATTTTACCTTTCAGCGGCCATCTTGGATGACCTAATTGTACGTAATAATGACATTAGTTTGGTACTTGACCATCCCATTTGATCAATTACACGCTCCATAAAAGCGCTCGCCACGTATTACAATTACCGTTACAGGGGTACCGGTCTCAGTTGGTACCGGTAGCGGCTTATAGAGGTTGCCCAAAAATGGCGATCGACAGCCGTAGTTAATGCTTCTAAAAATAGATAAAATCTTGTCGATACCTAAAAATAGTAACATACATCGGACGTTGACATAACTAATTGACGATACAGTAAAAACGAAACGGAATGTAGCATTGTAAATGTCACAATGTCGCCATCGCATGTAAGCTGAAGACTTACCGCGGAAATTGACCTTTGATCTTTGACGCAAGATCAAGGTCATTGAAAGTCATCAGAAAAAATGGCAACATCGATTTTCTTGTTGTTTAGACTTTACAGAATACATTTATAATGGTTGCCAAAATTTATCAGAGCATGTGAACGGGACTGTAGAATGGTCGCACTGGCGCCTGCACTACAACTGTCTGTTGACATTTTCTCAGGTATACAAGTTTCCCTGGTTAATTGCACTTTCTCGTTTTCCCGTGTATAACTTGATTGAAATATACAGACACAATCAGAGGAGATTGTTTTATTAGGCAGGTGTCATAAACCTGCCAGTGGAATTGATTGTCAGGTGAAGAAAAATATTATTGTATTGCAATGACCAAATTGCCAATGTTGATGTGTACAGTTTTACACTTATGAGCTGCAAATCTTTAATGACACACATCTGTCTGTTTGTCATTTCCAAATCCATGTTGCGTTAAAGGTGGTTGCAGGCATAATCATGATATTACAGTGTGTGCCGGGCGGGCGGCGTCCACAATCAATGTTAAGTTTTCGTGTTTGAGTCCATTTCTTTGTTACTGTACCACCTATGACCACCAAACTTTCACAGCTTCATAATCAAGGGGTGCCCACCACATATCACTATCCAACATGTTACCGTTTTTTAATTTTTAGCCATGGTTTTTTGAAAAAAAAAAAAAATCCAGGCTATTGGATTGGCGAAAGCCGGGCGGGCGGGTGGGCGGCGTCCACAATCAATGTTAAGTTTTCGTGTTTGAGTCCATTTCTTTGTTACTGTACCACCTAGGACCACCAAACTTTCACAGCTTCATAATCAAGGGGTGCCCACCACATATCACTATCCAACATGTTTACTTACTTTTTTTTTAACTTGACCCATTTTTTCCGCGTAGTCGACTTAGCCATTTTCAATGTTAAGTTTTTCGCGTTTACAATGTTAAGTTTTCGTGTTTAAGTCCATTTCTTTGGTACTGTACCACCTAGGACCACCAAACTTTCACAGCTTCATAATCAAGGGGTACCCACCACCACTATCACTATCCAACATGTTTACTCTTTTTTTTAACTTCACCCATTTTTTCCGCGCAGTCGACTTAGCCATTTTCAATGTTAAGTTTTCGCGTTTACAATGTTAAGTTTTCGTGTTTAAGTCCATTTCTTTGGTACTGTACCATCTAGGACCACCAAACTTTCACAGCTTCATAACCAAGGGGTGCCTACCACATACAACTATTCAACATGTGACCATATTTTTACCTTCACCTATTATTTCTACGTAATTGACTTAGCCATTTTCAACGTTAACTTTTTAACGTACATCTGGTTAGAGTTTTTTGGTTAAAACTTTTTCGTTATACTATAGCTCTGCAACTGCTTCGCCCATTACCTTGAAACTTCACATGGGTGTTTATCATCATCCATATTTTCATTCTAACCCCCAACCGTGCGACCCCTGTGCCCAATGTCAAGGTCAAATTACTTTGAATTTTTTTGTTAAAGTTTTTTCGTGTACTATATCTCTGCAACTGCTTCACCCAATACCTTGATACTTCACATGGGTGTTTATCATCATTGTCGCACCTGCTTGCGGAAAGCGCGATCCTATGCCCAATGTCAAGGTCAAATTACTTTGAATTTTTTTGTTAAAGTTATTTCGTGTACTATATCTCTGCAACTGCTTCACCCAATACCTTGATACTTCACATGGGTGTTTATCATCATTGTTGCACCTGCTTGCGGAAAGCGCGATCCTGTGCCCAATGTCAAGGTCAAATTACTTTGAATTTTTTTGTTAACGTTTTTTCGTGTACTATATCTCTGCAACTGCTTCACCCATTACCTTGATACTTCACATGGGTGTTTATCATCATTGTCACGCCCGCTTGCGGAAAGCGCGATATAGTCGGCATTTTGGCATACGTCCGTCTGTCCGTCCGTACGTCCGTGTGTCTGGTTAAAGTTTTTTGGTTAAAGTTTTTCCATCTACTATATCTATTTTTTTAGTGTCCATGCCTCGCCCCAAGGCACGACATGCAGGCCACGGCCATCTAGTCTACAAAAAGTGGGTATAATTATGTTATCCAAGTGTCTATGCTTGGAAAAAACCTGGCCTTCGTGGCTTTGACTCGTTTCTTGTTCTCATTTATTCCGCAAATTTAACTATGATGTATGCATGTACATAATTACATACCTCCCCCCACCCCCACCCCCCACGTGTTGTGGGGGGGTATATTGAAGTGGAGTCGGGTTGTCCGTCCGTCCGTCCGTCCATCCGTCATTAAACTTAACATCAGATAAATATTGTTATAACTTCTATTTCCTTCATCTAAAATGATTAATATTACACACACATGCATTCCTGTAAGGCTCTACTACCAAGCTGTGCCAAATCCATGACTGTCCAACCCCCGCTGATCCCAATGTCAACGTCAAATACTTAGTCTCTTTACAAAACTTAACATCAGAGAAATATGATATAACTTCTATTTCCTTCATCTAAAATGCTTAATATTTCAGACATGTATTCCTGTAAGGCTCTACTAACATGCTGCGCAAAATCCACGACCCTCCAACCCCCGGTGATCCCAAGGTCAAGGTCAAATACTTGGGTCTCTTTACAAAACGTAACATCAGAGAAATAAGTTATAACTTCTGTTTCTTTCATTGAAAATTCTTAATATTTCACTCGTGCATTCCTCTAAGGTTGTAATATCATGCTGTGACAAATCTACGACCGTCCAGCCCCTGCTGATTCCAAGGTCAAGGTTACATACTTAATCTCTTTACAAAACTTAACATCAGTGAAATACATGTATGTTATAACTTCTATTTCTTTCATCAAAAATTCTTAATGTTTCATGCATGCATTTCTCTAAGGCTCTACTATCATGCTGTGACAAATCCCCGCTGATCTCGAGGTCAAGGTCACATACTTAAGTCTCTTTATAAAACTTAACATCAGAGAAATCGGTTATAACTTCTATTTCCTTGCTCGGATCTGCTTGCCATTTCACCTACACATTGCTCTAATGGAACTCTACCACCCAGTGACAAATTCACGTTCGTGCCGCCCCCGTTAAGCCCAGAGTCAAGGTCACAAGCCCACACACTTGGAAAATGTTTACATGATATATAGGGGTACCTGGGCCCACGCGGGGGGGGGGGGGGTATTCCGTAAGCCTTGCTTACTGACCAATCTAGTTCACACACATGCATTCCTGTAAGGCTCTACAACCATGCTGTGCCAAATCCACGACCGTCCAACCCCCGCTGATGTCAAGGTCAAATACTTAGTCTCTTTCCAAAACTTAACATCAGAGAAATATATTATAACTTCTATTTCCTTCATCTAAAATGCTTAATATTTCACACATGCATTTCTGTAAGGCTCTACTACCATGCTGTGCCAAATCCACGACCGTCCAACCCCCGCTGATCCCAAGGTCAAGGTCAAATACTTATTCTCTTTACAAAACTTATATATAAATTCGGCTTCTATTTCCTTGCTCTGATCTGCTTCACAATTTCACACACTCATTGCTCTAATGGACCTCTACCACCCTGTGACAAATTCATGTTCGTGCCACCCTCGCTAAGCCAAGAGTCAGGGTCACAAGCCCACACACTTGGATTTTTTTTACATATTTAGGGATACCTGGGCCCACGCGGGGGTATTCTGTAAGCCTCGCTTACTGACCAATCTAGTTCACACATGCATTCTTGTATGGCTCTACTTCCATGCTGTGCCAAATCCACGACCGTCCAACCCCCGCTGATCCCAAGGTGAAGGTCAAATACTTAGACTCTTTACAAAACTTAACATCAGAGAAATATGTTATAACTATTTCCTTACATATTTAGGGGCACATGAGCCCATGCGGGGGGTATTCCGTAAGCCTCGCTTAGTAATAAATCTTTTTTTTTTGTACGGTGTATATCAATGTGATTGATACATGTACATAATGTCGTTGTAGATGCTCATAATATTGATATTGTTGGTCTATGCATGTATAAGATTGTTTTTGTGGATTAGTACATCTATGTACACTGATCGTCATTTATTTGTGAATATAAAAATAATTGATAAATGCATATTATTGTTTTAGATGATGTGTTTGTACCCTCTCAAATTTGCCAGTTGATCGGGAATTACAGTGGTCACGGAACCAACCAGGTTAATGCCGAAACGTGACATATTGAAATATAGGCGCAGTCAGATAATGGCATACACTGTGTTCCTTGAGTTGTGAAAACATCAGCGGTATATGTAGAATGATACATCAATGTTAGCTGATCAGGATCTGCATATGTAAACAAATAAATCAATTGTCCCACTTTTGTGTAGCAATATGCAATGTACTGTCATGGCCGATGCATTGATCAGATCTACTATCCTGTTCATGCATTAGTGTATCGGGTCGTTTTTGTCATGTGTCTAGATTGGGCTTTATTGTATTACACAATTACAAGTAACAAGAAAATATGGCAGTTGAAATTCTGATTAGCGGTTGCACGAGAAACTTGTGACTCTGCGACTGGCATAAACATGTCAATCCATGTTACATGCAATAATTCAAGGTTTACACAGTGTGTACTCTGATCAGCGACAGATTGTTGATTTCACTCAATGGTGTAAATGCAAAATGAGAACGACAATTATGTAACTAATTTTATTTCATCAGTGTATTTCTCCTATTCATCCACAAAAATAATGTGAGCAATTTAATGCATTTATCCCCGAAAACAATACAAAGTGAAATATTGTACACTCGTGTATAACTGGTACATGTTTCCTTAATTTCCCAGAAAATAAACGTGTATGTAAAATATTAGGGAACTAATTACATGTACATGTATAATATTGTCAATATCCACAGAAATAAACAAGTCTGATCGCTAAGGTCACATTATTTTTGTGTCAAATTTAATTTGTATTCGTCAGTGAAAAGGAAATGTGTCCAGTAAAATAAAATTGCAACATGTCAATTCACTAATAATGATTATAACAAATTCTATCTGATCAACGTAACTATGCATCCATTGTATCTTCGAAAAGACTGCTATGTGACATGTTTGTCCTTTGAGGTGTATGTGGGCCATGTTGCTGTATGTACCTGCACAAAATGAACATATAGAAATCACAACGTCAATAATGGAAGGATTTACAATATATATCTGATCAGTGACGTTCCATGTGTTCAAGTTAACCCCGGAAATCAAAATGTCTCTGGCATGTCCTTTTTCTTTTTTCATGGACAAACAAACATAAAAACATGTCCTAGATATCAGCATCATAAATAAACGTGTATCGGAAATTGTTTGTGACGTCTGGTTATCCGAGACATGTTTCTTCTGTACAATGCTTTATTTATCAGATTATGTATGTAATTAGTTCCACGTAGTATTGTTTCTGGGATAACTGAAATAAATTGCACTTATTATTTTTGTGGACGAATAGGAGAAATACATCTATTCAAATACATTTTCGTTATATATAATGAACAGTGTGGTCCTCATTTCATTGACACTGCAACTAAGCAGTGTATACACTGTGTAACCATCCAGCTATAAAATGTACCGTAGTGTAGAATGACATGCTTGCGCTGGTCACAGATTTAAAGTTGTACATTTTCTCCTGCTGTCACTAATCACTTATCTGAATTTCAATTGTCCTTTTTATGTGTATAATTACCGTATTCATTCTAATAAACGCCCATACTCTAATAAACGCCCACCCCCCATTTTTGGGCAAAAAATGAACATTTTCTGCCCGATTTTACAAAAATTGGGACCTCTAATAAACGCCCATGGCCTCCTCTGGAAAGAAAAATGGATATACCTGTCAAACTGTAATTTTCCGTATTTCCCTTTTTAGTAACGCGCGGACATGTGCCTTTTGTTCTTTGCGTCCAAATATTCTGTAGGAACATGGAATTTCAAGGCCACCTCCCCTTACAAATGTCCCGATAGAGGAGGTAGTAACCAGAAGTAACTGCGATCACCTGGGTGATATCTCCGTTATTAAATAATGTTGTCAATGGCTGACACAGTCCTTCAGGAATATGTCCCACAACAGTTTCGCCTTGTTTAACAATTATTGGTGAAGAAATAACAAAATTCCCCCTAAATTACGCACCTTAACTGGAGCGCTGCCTAGCATTTTCCTTATTCGTCGTTGACAGCCATCGGTACCCGGTCACGGTTTAACGCACAATATTGTACAGCAAAACCGGGAACCAGATGTGATGATGGGCTTGCTTGATTATCAAAAAAAATATAAAAAAATATAAAAAAATACGATTTGGTATGGGGACGATTTTGGTCTGGGGACGATTTGACCAGATAGTATATGTTACGCGAAGAGTGATGTCCTTTTGTTATTGTTGAGATATTTTGAGAAATTTACGGATTTGGGGTATGTCCGAATACTTACTGATCCTAAAGTAATTATTCTAATGAGAAATGGACCAGTCCAAACATACAGATTATCCGAATACAAACGTCCGATACGGTAGTAATTGCTAAGACTACACCGTGAGTACATAGAACGTCTGTAAGGTTTACAAATCCAATCGTTTTCTTCACTTTTTGACATTTTTTCTCGGACCAAAAACCATTGCCTCTATTAATCGCCCACCCCCGACCTGTGACTTACCGATGATTCTAATAAGCGCCCGGGCGTTTATTAGAATGAATACGGTATGTACTTTGATAAGCTAAAGATAGACCTTATACACATACGTACTGTGTGCATAGCATATACATGTATGTGGCTGTGACTGGAAAAATGGGGCTAATGCGATTTGTGGCAAGTGTAGCTCCTGACCAAACAGCAGACTCCTGTAGCCTGATAACGATCAATATTTATTGACTCGTGTATCATCGATGGAATGGCGAAGAGTGCCGATCCTGATCAGACTGTGCGGATACACCGGCTGATCTGGACATACACTGGTCGCAAAGCCAGAAGCCGAAATTCTCCAGTCACAGCCACATATCAACATTAATATTCTATAAGTATATTCTTCGAACAGTATACATGTATATCCTGATAATCTAGAATAACTATGTACATGCACAACAATAACTCACAGTTAGATTCGTGGACTAAATGGAGAACACTAATCACTTTATTCAGATCTATTAATATGCGCATGTACATGAATAGATTCCTGGATTAAATGGAGAACATTGTATATCCTGATAGCAATCATGTACCAAACAGGTATAATTATATTCACAGAATAAATTGCAAACAAGGGTTAGGGTTAGGGGTTAGGGTATGTCTTGATAAACGTATATACATGTGTACAATTTGCTCATCCCAGCATATAGGCCCTGTCTGATCAGATTGCACCGATATTGGCACACACTGTATATTCTGATTATGCTGGCACCCATCTTAAACGCAACATGGATTTGGAAACGTAAATTTACAGATGTGTGTCATGATCATTAATGATGTTTGGCTCACACACAGTGTGACCTCTTGATCAACCTGTACTGATGGACAATGACAGTTTGGTCGTTGCAGTACAAGTATTTTTTTCTTCACATGGCACTGACAGGTTTGTGATACCGGCCTAAAACATAATCTCCCTTGATTGTGTCCGAATATTCAACCGATGTAAGCAAACGAGAAAACGAAGTTAACCTGGGAAACTCGTATGTATACATGAGAAAATGGCAGTTATAACCAGCATAGATTCCAATCACATACCGTCCTCATTTCAATTATGGTCGCTGTAACATTGGCAGCAATAATCAATCCGAAATGAACTCAACTAAAATACTGTACTGTCATGTTATTATCGCCTGTACATCATGTACATATACAACAGGTAGCATACATCTACATGCACTTGTATACATCTCCAAAGCAGCTGGAAGGGAGCTGGATCAGTTTCTATACAGACACATTCAGATAGGATATATCAGTGATATATAACGTCTGATGATGTAAGCCTATGCACACCCTGTTAGTCTATGTTTGATGGTGTATTTGTAGCATATTTGTGGGGCATTTTAGTATAACATACAAGTATCCCAAAAACAGTGGAAAATAATATAGATCAGGGTCTACACTGATACGTGAAATAGGAAGTACAAAGTAGGTTAGTGCCGTGAAATATCTGGCACGGCTTAGGAAATGGGATGGGCGAGGCTCTGCTGAACCCATCCCGTTTCCGTACCACGCCAGATATTTTTTCCCATTCAAGGCACTAACCTACTATTCTATTTATTCCGTCAACACCTACAAATAGCTTTAAATTGCAAAAAATAACCCCAAACGCATCCTCAAAATCGGAGAATTGACTAGTATGACAACCGCACATATTCATTCACGGTTATTAGGTCGTATTGACAGTACATGTATATCAAAAATGTTTCACGGCACCGTGTTTCACGGCACATACACACTGTGTTGATGGGTTAAAATGAGATGCATACACTGAAGTGTTTGAGGGTGTATTTGTGGCATTTGTGTATGTTCTAAACTATATTTGTACTCATTTCCCATATGTGTTGATGATTTTTACAGGATCTGACGATGACACAATTTGCATTAATCGAAAATATGGCCAATTTAACTTTTTTTTCACTACATATGTCAATTATATGATGTGTTTTGTGTGAATATATGATTTACACTACTATCTGACACTAACTAGGGTGTATTTGTAGTATATTTATCTGTATTCGGACTGTATTTGGGTGTATTTGGGTGTTTCGTGTGACCCCTTATCAGCAACTTTTAAACAAATCACTAGTTGCAGTATCATCGCCAATTCTCGAACATACGTTCCTTTGATCTCTATCTGTAGTCTAACCAAAAATAAGAGTATCTAGAAATGTAATAATTGTAGCTTAGAAAATCTCAGCTCTACAGATGTGTTTTACTATTTCATCTGTCTTTTATATTTTCTATATCCAGTAGAGCTGAGACCCCATTAATGTAAACATTGGTCACAATAACAGCCCAATCTGTCCGTGCATTTTGTGACACAGTCTGACGCGTGAGAAGTTTAACACTTCACAGTCATGTTAAAAACATTCCGAGGCCAATAATACACATGTTTCAGTCATCAACGACGGTGTGGTTGATGGCGCCGCCGCGTTCACCCGACATTGTCTTGGAACATGATATTCTTCCGTTTTAGGAAGCTCTCCAGCCACCCATTTGACGCCTTAAAGCTGTCCTCGCCAAGGTCCTTCACAAATGAGAGCGCCTTTTCTTTCAATAAGGGGCCGGACACATTGATATGTCTTCCTGTGGCATCATTGAACCATTTCAAGCACAGGTCGTTGATCTCCTTGAACTTATTTCCTCGTCGCGGGCATTTCAATTCCAAATTCGCGTTTGCGTCAAACTCGTCCATAATCTCACGTTTCCTTTTCATTATTCCCTGGATTTGGGTTTTTAGCTCACCTGAGCGAAGCTCATGTGAGCTATTGTTACCGCAATGTGTCCGTCGTCGTCTGTCGTCCGTCCGTGAACATTTTCAAACGTCTTCTCCTCGGTAACCATTGGGCCTATAGTCACCAAACTTCATGGTCATGGTCCTTAGGTAGGGGAATTACAATTTTTTTTAAATGACGTGATTACATAATCCAAGATGGCCGCCATCTAAAAATAGCATAAATTCTTCAAAAATCTTCTTCTCAAGAACCGCCAACTGGATTTCGACGAAACTTGGTAGGAATGATCGATGTACAATGCTCTTTCAAAGTTGGTTATGTCATCCAAGATGGCCGTCAAAAGGTCGTTCTTTTATTAGAGATTTCAAAATTCTTCTTCACATGAACCGCTTGCCCTTGGTAGCCAAACTTAAAAGTTATGGTCCATGGGTGAAGCTTTTTCAGATTTGTTAAAATAGAGGTCATCGCTAATCCAAGATGGCCGCCGTCTAAAAATAGCATAAATTCTTAAAAAATCTTCTCATGAACCGCCAGCCGGATTTCAACGAAACCTGGTAGGAATGATCGATGTACAATGCTCTTTCAAAGTTGTTAAAATGGTGACCCCGGGGTCAAAAATTGGCGTGGTCAAATTGGGGTAAAATTTTATTTTTGACTGAATATGGTCATTTTCTATATCAAATTGAAGGTATCAAAGAGGCGATCGCTCTGGTACATTATTTGTCGAAATTGGATGGTCATGTCATCCAAGATGGCCGCCGAAATGTGAAAAGGTTCTTTTATTAGAGATTTCAAAATTCTTCTTTACATGGCCCATTGGTGGCCACACTTCACAGTTATGGTCCATGGGTGAAGCCTTTCAGATTTGTTCAAACGGAGGTCGTCGCTAGTCCAAGATGGCCGCCGTCTATATCAAATATGATATATGTCATATATCAAATTGAAGGTAACGATGAGGCGATTGCTCTGGTGCAATATTTGTCAGAATCGGATGATTATGTCATCCATGATGGCCTCCAAAAGGTCCATTTATTCGAGATTTTGAACATCTTTTTCTCAGGAACCACATGGCCGATGCTGACCAAACTTCATAGTAAGTTAAGATCCTTGGATGAAGCATTTTCAGATTTAGTAAAATGAGAGTCATCGCTTAATCCAAGATGACCGCCATCTAAAAATAGCACTTTTTTTTTTTTAAACATATATGAACTCAATGTCACATTCTCCTCTGGTGTTCATGGAGTCAGGTGAGCGAATTAGGGCCGTCATGGCCCTCTTGTTCCTACTCCCATTTCTGTGGCAATCAAACGGCAACTTTTCCCCATGTCGGCGAGTTTCAGCACTGTCACCCTATCATCCAACATTAGAAATTTCCGCTTGGACATTCTCACTCAGAATTTGTAATGATGTTATCACGATTTACGGTCAATAAGTGAATGGAAATTATTAATTTCATGCTGACTATAAATATACAAAGTAAGTAAATTTATAATTAATAAATTACAAAAAAGCAATGTTAAATGATTTTACTCATTAGCATACGCTCGCTTTAAATTTTACCTAAAGATCGTTAATTGACTCTTTTTCGTAATTGACACAATTAGCTAAGCTTACATGATATAATAGCGGCGATAAATAAAAGAAAGCATATACAGGTGTTTACATTTGATTATCATCAACGTATTGTGCCGAAGTAAACACAGCTGGTTACGGCAAGTTGCAATTCAAATGATAGCGACCACGTTTGTGATGAAAGAAAAAATCGGCGATTGCGATGTTATTTTTTTTGGCCGACAAAACATGACTTGGTTGCTGTTGGTCGCTGTTCGCACACAAAAATGCTGCGTGGGAACGAAAATCGCTGGCCGCTGGTCATAGTTTGGGGGTGGCCGTTATTCCAAGGTCTTTTAAAGAACAAAATTGGATGGGGGGATTTTTAACTGGCCGTTGTGGACAAATGGTCGCTATTCACAGGTGGTCGTTAGCGCAGGTTCGACTGTATACATACTTTGACATTGGTTATCATTTTATTCCCATTTTTGTAAACCAACTGTAAAATTATCTTGCTGTCTACCGCCATTTTTTAGGTGTCAACACAAATTTGTGCACTGTAATTCTGTGTCACCCTAAACACCACAAAGGCTGACAAAGGCCACAAAAGTTGTTCGATGTCGCTTGTACTTACGTTAGCAAGTGTTTATACCATATGTTATCATTCAATTGAGTAAACTATTATGTTTTATGATCACTTTAGCAATTTTAATCACATTAATGCAATACTGAAAACAAATATACATGTTTTTGTAAATTATCACTCGCATCTGACAGGGATTTCACTGACCCCTGTTTAGGCCACAGAAAATTAATTAGTAGATTCTCATTCCCACCCGCCCCTAAATCTTTGGGCCAAATTAATCTTTTATTTGTATATATTTCAAAAAATTCAAATGATTATTGTTTTTTGACACCTAATTTGAACAAATTTCAATAAAAAATAATAAATAAAATTCGCCCACCCGCCCCATCTTTCCCCAAAATTCGGATGAGAATCTACTAATTAAATTTATGTGGCCTTACTGCATCCTTGATGCATTTTATTGGCCGAGGACCCACACTGACAATTGGCACTGCATCCCGTGGACCTTCAAAACCTGGCGGTGCAAATGAATCATTTTCAAAAGTTTACAGCATTTTTACACTTGTTGGGAGAACCTGTGTGACTGTTCTTTAAAGAAAACAGTTCAGATAATTCAGGACTATCAATACCATTTGGATATTATTTTTAATGAAATATGTGTTTGAAACTTGGGACCCTAAAAAATCACCAGGGACCCCAAAATAGTAAAGTTGGGAGTCCTGGGACCCACGTTTAAAAAATCATAGGGGAATCTCTGACCTGAGCTAATCGGGCCGGGCAGCCGCTCATCGCTGATTTCGACAAATGCTGATTAACGCATATTAAAATATAGTTTAACAATGCCGTTAAACTTCATGGGTTGCACTTATTACATTATTATTCAAATACATTGTACAAGCAATGATCATTCAACGACATTAATTTATACAGGGTTTATGTGCTACATGAACTACAATGGCTACATGAACTTAGACGACAAAGGCTACTTAGAAAATAGACGACAAAGGCAGACTATAGACGGCTCACAAAGGCTGCATGAACTTAGAGAATAGACGACAAGGGCTGCAAGGACAGCCTTTGTCATCTATTTTCTAAGTAGCCTTTGTGGTAACTCCAGGCAGCCTTTGTCGGTTATTTTCTAAGTTCATGCGGGCTGCGGCCATCTGTTATGCATATTGGACAACTTTTTAGCTCGCCTGCACGAAGAGCTTATGACATACCCCCGGCGGCGTCGGCGTCCACAAACTTAACGTTGGGTAAATGTCTTATAACTTCTGTTTCCTTTCATGGAACACCTTGATATTTCATACATGCATTCCTCAGATGACCCTCTATCATGCTGTAGCAAATCCATGACCCACCACCCAACCCTTACCCCAAGGTCAAGGTCACAAACTTAGCACATTCATAAACTTAACGTTGGGGTAAATTTCTTATAACATCCGTTTCCTTTCATGGAACACCTTGATATTTCATACATGCATTTCTCAGATGACCCTCTATCATGCTGTAGCAAATCCATGACCCACCACCCAACCCTTACCCCAAGGTCAAGGTCACAAACTTAGCACATTCATAAACTTAACGTTGGGGTAAATTTCTTATAACATCTGTTTTCTTTCATGGAACGCCTTGATATTTCATACATGCATTTCTCAGATGACCCTCTATCATGATGTAGCAAATCCATAACCCATCACCCAACCCTTACCCCAAGGTCAAGGTCACAAACTCGGCATGTTCATAAACTTAACGTTGGGGTAAATGTTGTGTAACTTCTGTTTCTTTACAGGGAACGCTTTGATATTTCATACATGCATTCATCTGATGATCCTCTATTGTGCTACAGCAAATCCATGACCCCCCCCCTTTTCCCCCCAAGATCAACATCATAAACTTAACGTTGGAGTAAATGTCTTTTTATAACTTCTGTTTCTTTACAGGGAACACCTTGATATTTCATACGTGCATTCATCTGATGATACTCTATCGTGCTATAGCAAATCCATGACCCACCCCTTTCCCCAAGGTCAAGGTCATAAACATAGCACATTCATAAACTTAAAGTTGGGGTAAATGTCTTATAACATCTGTTTCCTTTCATAGAACGCCTTGATATTTCATACAAGCGTTCATCTGATGATACTCTATCGTGCTATAGCAAATTCATGACCCACCGCCCACCCGTTACCCCAGGGTCAAGGTCACAAACTTAGCACATTCATAAACTTAACTTTGGGGTAAATGTCTTATAACATTTGTTTCCTTTCATGGAACTCCTTGATATTTCATACATGCATTCCTCAGATGACCCTCTATCATGCTGTAGCAAATCCACAACCCACCACCCAACCCTTACCCCAAGGTCAAGGTCACAAACGTAGCATGTTCATAAACTTAACATTGGGGTAAATGTTGTGTAACTTCTGTTTCGGTACAGGGAACACTTTGATATTTCATACATGCATTCATCTGATGATCCTCTATTGTGCTACACGAAATCCATGACCCACCCCCCACCCCTTTCCCCAAGGTTGAGGTCACAAACATATCACATTCATAAACTTAATGTTGGAGTAAATGTCTTAACATCTGTTTCCTTTCATGGAACGCCTTGATATTTCATACATGCATTCATCTGATGAAAATCTATTGTGCTATTGCAAATTCATGACCCACCACTCACCCCAAATGTCTTATAACATCTGTTTCCTTTCATGGAACACCTTGATATTTCATACATGCATTAATCTGATGACCCTCTATTGTACTACAGCAAATCCATGACCCACCCCCACCCCTTTCCCCAAGGTCACAAACTTAGCACATTCATACATGCATTCCTCATGTGAATAGCTATCATGCTGTATAAAATCACCAACTTAGTGCATTCATAAACTTAACGTTGGGTTAAATTTTGTTTTACTTCTGTTTTCAGGGAGTGCATTGATATTTCATACATGCATTCATCTTAATATGCTATATTATGCTATCGCAAACCCACGACCCACCTTGCACCACTGACCCCAATGCCAAGGTCCACCGCACGCCCCTTAACCCAAGGTCAATTATATATAATATTCATGTTTTTTTATGCAACTGTGCCAAGTTTGAGTGAAAGCTGCCAACAGGCGAGCTTCGTTGTCTTCTGACAACTCTTGTTCAAGTTGTGATGGCCATCTTGGATGCCCTATTATTTCAACAATAAACTTATTGAATCTTTAATAATAGTAAATGTAACTCAAAGACAATTATTTATCAATTCATATAATTTAGTACGCTGTCTAAGGGGTTTGGATCTGCACCTTTGGCAGAAATCACCAAACTTGGCATATATGACCTTTGATAGGTACTAATCAAATCCTGATATAGGGATCACATTTTGGCATTCGGTAACGCCCCCTAATTAGCATAAATTCAAAATGGCCTCCACCGAAATGGGTTAAAACTAAATATGGTCATATCTCATCAAATGATAGGCCGATTTCGATGATTCTGGAATGAATTATGATAGTCCTTGGTATGCCCGATCGACTTGTGATGTTTTTGTTGTCATTGAAGGTCAAGGTCACAAGATATAGGTCAAGGTTAATGGATTTTTAGCATAAAATAGCTATAAGTTGCCAATGAAACTGGCTCTGTAGCTAGTTTGGTGTGTATTATGATAGTTTGGGGTGTTCCCGATCGATTCGCAAGGTTTACCTCATAATCCATTGTCAAGGTCATGTGATAAAGGTGAAGGTCAATTTATTTTTGGTATAAAATAGCTTTAATTGACTGGGAAAAAAGTTCAAAAAACGGAAATTGGAGATATTTATTTTGTAAGATAGATAACAATCTAGTAGATCATGGTGTACTAGAAAATAGCTCGATTTGTCTGCATGGTGTCAAGGTCAATACACATTTTCCAATAATTATGGAGAATGTACCCACCAAGTTTGATCAAAATAGGATCATTTAACCTAATGTTATCGAGCGGAATAAAAACA
This sequence comes from Conchocele bisecta, assembly GCA_029237695.1. Taxonomy (NCBI): domain Eukaryota; kingdom Metazoa; phylum Mollusca; class Bivalvia; order Lucinida; family Thyasiridae; genus Conchocele; species Conchocele bisecta. The sequence continues at coordinate 74,525,392 of CM055273.1, forward strand.
TGCACGGAATACTGATTGACATACAGACAGAATTGAGCAAAGAAATATGACGTAATAATAACAAAATGCTGCAATGTTTATTACAGTATTCATCAACTGGTGAATCAGCATTAATATTAGATGATACAAACTGAAAATAGACATGTAATTTTGAAATGTTTAAGTTCAATATTGAACATGATTCATAAGTTCAACAAAACCTTCCTTTGCGAATAACAAAATAGGAAACCAATATGTTGATTTGTCATACTTGTACCTATGAATATGTATCCCCAATAAAATGAGACATACTATTCATTTTGTAACAAACACAGTATTATTATATTTGTGATCAGTTTAAAAACAAGGTCACTGTTTGCCGTATAGTCAGAATGCCCTCTAGTGAAGAACTTATATCTTGCTCAGATTTGACAAGTGTGCAAGTAGAGCATGAGCTACGCTGGTCACAAATACATATAATAAGCCTGACTTTGTCAGACTGAAATGGGTTATACATCCATTAACTTGAGGTTAAAGCAGATACAAATGTCTCTACGGGGCATGACTCATCTGCTGGTATACTTATATTAGTATGATCAGTACCGCAACACCATCATCGCAATGTTCATATTTGTTTCTCTATAATCATCAAACTCTATATCGAATACCACATGTTGCTCAAGCGTTAGTGATATATATCGATATGTAAATTATGCCAGGCATGGGCCAACGGTAGATACGACATGACTCAGTCAGTACATGGTGTTAGTTGGGAGTTGGTTTCGGAGGGGGGCCAGGGCGACCATAACAACTTCCTCCACATTTGCATCTAGCTGTGCACACAAGACCCTTCTTGTAGCAGGAACACCTTCCTGTGCAGCTTGAAATGCATCCACAAGTGAACAGCTCTTCTAGGGCTTTAGCTGCTCGCGGGAGGGGAGTCCATAAAGGCAACCAACCTGACACAGAACCAACCCATCCCCAGGAGCCTGGGCACGGTAAGACTTGCCACAAGCGACTGTCCCCATACATATCCAGCTTGGTAGGTTGTTCTCTTGATGTGCTCTATCAGAGCTGCCTTGGTTGGGGGTAGGTACTCGAACGTGCGAGATGACTGTGCGAATATCTGCTGGCGAGCTTGGTCGATATCCGTCTGAGTGCAAGAGACCGAGTATAGTGAGACGACGAAATTCTCAATGACATTGATATCCTCTGAAGACAGTGTGAGAGGTCTTTCCATCAGGTGGCATAACGCGGTTGTGAGCTCTGGTCGTGTGCTCCTCTTCCCATACACCGATTTCTTGCCCGTGCCAGAAAAGAAGGATGTGTTGTCGGACCCGGTCATAGCATGGAATGCGGGGAGAGCGTGTGCCTTAGCGGGAGACATGGTGCTGCAGATGTCATGGATGGAAATGTATCTCAACTTCTTGCCCATACCAAACGACACCCATAGTTTCTCCGCACCAATCTCGGTGAATAAGGACAACAACGTCTGTGTCGTTTGCAATTATCAGTATGCGCTTGTAGCCATGTGTTACTGCATTTGCTGCATGCAATGTAACTCTGGTATCATACTCTTCGTGGTTGCATGGACTGAGAGGATACTCCGTTCGAATTACCGGGTCATAATCAGATGGTGCAGGATTCTGGCGGACGTTCTCTTCCTAAGTTCTAATAACGACACTCCCTTCGTTGAAGATGAACTGTGCAATCACACCTGATAGATACTGAAACAGTTCCACCTTGTTTCGTTGCGCAGATAGCTGTTCCAGTTCTTCGGCATCTTCCCATTCCCATCATTTGGTAATCGCTGCCGAACTCCTGCTCCCCTTGTCTCTCTGGCTGTCGCTTTCAGGCTGTCTGGTAGATACCGGTCCCAGATGACGTCAACACGTTTAGCCATGGTCAGGTGCTTTTCAATGAAGGGAATTAGCTTCTGCTCAGCATAATCAAGGAATTTTTTGATGCTTGTGTCCGGTCTCAGGATATGCACCATATAGGCACCATCAATTAGCTTCACATCAGCCTCATCAAAGTCGGATGGCGAGTCTCCTTCTAAACAAGGCACTAGTTCGGACTTTTGCCCACTTCGCATATGGCCATATTTTGATAAGGATGGTGGGGCATCAGCATTCTCAACTTCAAACAGGCGGTCGGTATTGCCTTCCCTGACTTGCAGCGCGATGTATAGTTGGCCTATAGTAGGTGCAGGCCATCTTTTGTGCTGTCGATACATTTGCTTTTGGTTTTTTTGTGACGATTGCATGGAAGAGGGATTTTGTTCATCTTGATTGGCTCATGGAAGGCGACTGCTTGAGATTCCAGGCGTTCCTTTACAAATGCTGAATGTTGTTTATTTCCCTCTTCATGAGCACACATGATACTTTGGGCGACATCCACTTCATGACTTCTTTGGTGTCGAGAATGATGAGTTCGTCGCTGTCTTCATCGAAAGGATTCCCCGCCTTTTGGAATGCTGCGACGAGTTCCTTGGTGTCTGCTGTAAACCTCAGCTGGACACTTGGACTCTGATCATGGTGTTTGGGAATACAGCCCTTGCGAGACTGCATACCAGCCTCAAACTCCGTGATGATCCGTGCAACTTCTTGCCCTGCGACATACCATTCTGTGAATACATACTCATCATTCAGATTGAGAGCACCGCCATGCATCTTCAATTCCTTATTCTGTTGTTCATGGTTTTGGTCAAAACCAATCAGGGAGAATGGATTTTGGCTCTTGGCAATGGTGAAGAAGCCCTCTGCAAACTGCTTGTTGAGATCTGGGTGTTCAGCATATCACGCAAATGCACTGTGAGCCAACGAGTGTAATGGTAGTGATCGAGAATAAAATCCCAATCTGCAATCTCGTCCAGGGACCTCTCGTACAGATCCAAGTCTCCAACATGAATAGAACACACAAAACGCAACAGGAGCATCTCCATGTCATAAGTCGTCTGCCAGTATTTGAACTGAGGCATCGTTTCTTCCTTCCGTTTACACCATGCGTCGAATGATAGTTCGTCCCCATTCTCCGGACAGTCACTCGTGTACTTTGTGTATGCTTCCCTTCGGAGAATCGAAAGTGACAATGCTGTCACTTGGTGTGCATAACGCGTCCTCGTCACGTGTGAGCCCTTGACCATGGATTCAGCTCGACCTGGTGTTGTAACCTCGGCATCGATCAGCATCGTAGTCCAACCACTGTCTCGCAACCAGTCACCTAACATCTTCTCAAGGAGCATTTCTGAATGGAGCGGGCCCAGGAACACATAGTAGTTATATTCATCAAACTCTGTAGCTGGGTCCCACTGAATGGCTTTGGCGATTGTATAGATGGGTTGGTCTACGGTGATGACTGGAGTCTGACCTAGATTCAAATGCCCTGTCGCTGCTTTGATTATAGACATGGCATGGTAGATCATCTGAGGAGTACTTGCTTTGTCTCGGAAGATGGGAAGCATTGAAGTGATGCATGGTGGGCGGTCTAATGGTGGTAGATAGGATGCGCAGAATGCTGCCCACGAAACAACGTCATCATCATCATGGTTGAGACATCCTCTTTCCATAGGCCGCTGTGCATCAGCGATCCAGTCTTCTTCTACCGAACTGGTGGAAGTTGCGCCTCCAGTTGATGACGGAGTGATAGCAACCTGAGACGAGGCTGAATTTAAGCAAATGAGGCAAGTTACCAAGTACCAAGTACAGTTAACTCAAACGATAGTGTGTATATCAGTTAAGTAGTTAAACTAAGCAAAGATATGAAACAATATGTATATCTTAATCTGTAGCAAAACATTGACATTTGGCGGCCAGCTTGGTGGCCATCTTGGATTTTTATGCAATGGACTAAGTCTATCTAATAATTTCACATCAGAAACAGAATCACTGACCCAAAAATACCTATGTCTAGGCACCAAGATCACCTTCCTAAGTCAATTCGTTCAGAAATTATGTAATTTCTATCATTTTGGCGGCCATCTTGGCGGCCATTTTGGATTTATTCAAATGATTTAATTATCCAATTACATATTAAATTTTCCCAAAAGATGTGTTGTGTCCTATAACCCACTTGTAGAAGTTTAAACTACTTAAATATGTCACCAGAGAGCAACAGTATGACAAAGTATATATTTTTGGCGGCCATCTTGAATTTATGCTAATTAGGGGGCGTTACCGAGTCACAAACTCTGATCCCTATATCAGGATTTGATCAGTACCTATCAAAGATCATCTGTGCCAATTTTGGTGATTTCTGCCAAAGGTGCACATTATGTCCCTACATGTATATCGACACTAAGGCAGCGTACTAATTATGTTGTAAAGAAAATATAACTTTTTTTGTTGGCAATCTTGGCAGCCATCTTGAATATTTCAAATGTTAATGACTTGTAATTATTGGGAAGGTTAATATATATGCATTTTTATGCCCCCTACGCAATAGCAAGGGGTGCATATTGCGTTGCTCTTGAGATTTCGTCCGTGTACATTTATGTTGAAAAGTTTGTAAGAGTTTCTCCAACATGTAATATCTTCAATATTACGCGAAGGATTGCTTCGTCATCGTCCGAAATGTCAAAACGTTTGTACAAGCTTTGTCAGCATGGTATGACTTTAATATTACTTGACCGATTGCTTCAATATTTGGATACTTGAATCACCTGAGCATGTGTCACACACTTACGCCACCATTAACTTGACCTTCACCTTTGTCACCTTCGAAATGTCACTGAAAAACTTAGGTATTTTGTTGTGTCAAAAAAGTTGTCAAACATAGTTTCTCCAACATATAATATAGGATTGCTTCGATACTTGGACACTCGAATCACCTGAGAATTTGTCACACACTCGTGCCACCATTAACACGACCTTGACCTTTGTCATCTTCAAAATGTCGCTGAAACACTTAACCAAAATAGGTTACTTCAAAAAGTTTTTAAGAGTTTCTTCCAAATGTAATATCTTTAAGAATACGTGAAGGATTACTTCCATACTTGGACACTTGAAACACCTGAACATTTGTCACACACTTGCACCACCATTAACATGACCTTGACCTTTGTCACCTTCGAAATATCGCTGAAACAATTAGGTAGCCATTTTGTTTTGTGGCTTTGCCTCGTTTCTTGTTCTGTATTATGGTCCAGTATGCCAGGGGGCATACCCATGTTTTACAAACATAATCTCTAGTTCAGTGATACACAGCTACACCATATGTGAATATGTTCATTGTAGTCACCTGTACATGTACATGTATGTGTTTAACAATTTATTGCAGCCATCTTAGACGCCATCTTCAATTCTGGCTTAAGCTCCAGTGGCATTCATGGGGAGTTTCAATATGTTTCTCTTAATGATATTCCGACTCTTATACTGAAACATTCAGCTTTGGCTTATTTTTTTTCCGATCTTTGGTGATTTTATGTCTAATACTCTTCGTCTAATATAAATATTGGCCCAGTTGTGTGTCCCCTGTCGATAAGTGGATAGCTGCCACTCTATCAGTATGATGCATATAGTAGCAAGTCATCCATCAGACAAATCGAAGCATCTGGCACACTTGTCTTCTGATCACTCTTTTCCTCCTTGATATCTGCTACACTGGTAGCACCTGCCATTCATTGTCCTCTGACAACTCGTATATACATGTATCTCTCAACTGATGGATGGCAGTAATATTTTATAGCATTACTTAGGTTTTTATGCCACTGGGTTTCGAAGAAACGGGTGGCATATAGTGTTTGGACCGTCCGTCTGTCTGTCCGTCCGTCCGTCCGTCCGTCCGTCCGTCACACTTTTCGGTTAACCACTTTGTCACAGTTTCTCAAATATGCTGCAGGTGGCATCCGCGTTCGACAGACGCATTTCTTGTTCTATCTGTAGCTTGATTTGATCTGTGTACAGTTTTATCAGTTTGCAGTTCATTGTTGTTTCATGTCTGCTTTTCAGGCGCTTACTTTTCGCCCCAATCTCTCTACAGCCACACGAACAGAGAACAATTTGTAAAGATTTCTTTCATGACTATTTGGTTGGCGCTGAAAAGTGCCGTTTGGTTGGCGCTAAAAAGTGCCATTTTGTTGGTGCTGAAAGTGCCTTTTCAACATATTCGTCTGGCCTTCTTTGACGAAAAACAGCGGCTGACGGGTCGATCACGATGATCGGTCATTCGGCCGATACAAAATTTAGCATCAAGTGCGCCTAGTAACACACACTTGGTTACCGCTTTTCCTTCGCTAATTGCGCAGAGAAAACTGGGACTAAACGTCCATTGCCCAATTTGCCCACCAGTCCAGTCAACAGCATTTCAGCATTATTCACATATCTACAGTGAATAATGGATACATTTCCGTTGTCGTCTCAATAGTTAACTGGTGAACCTCGCAAATCCGTATCGAACTAAGAGGATGCATAATCTCATTTGATCTGATCTTAATCTACACTGGTCGTGAAATGACAGGACAGGACAAAATTAACATGCCGCTCTAAACCAGTATTGATTCAGTTTCATATAAATCATACACGCTATACTGGGTCCAGGTGCCATCTCGTTTTATCTCTCCGCGGGGCGCGAGCCATGTGAGGTGGGAATTGACTTTCATATTCTGGGATTTGTTAGCGATTACGTGTAAGTTTATACAGACAAAACTAGGTCACAGGTTTTGTAATTTGGGCGTAGCGGGGCGGGTAGATTTGGATTTTAGGGCAGCAGGGCGGGGTTTTGCCGGCTGTAAACCGGGCAGGGCGCAGCGCCCTCCTAAACCTTGCTAGGGGAAACACTACTTATTTATCGGTGGTTGTGTACGTGGTAAGCTCCATTTCTCTAGTGACAGCCACATTTGTTGTTTATTTTCAGACTGACGTAACTACATTAAAGACCACGTTGCTACATGTACATGGTAGACGGTGACAATTACATTTGGACGACCGGCGTGTATAAGTTGTCAATGATGGGCTGTTCCCAGATAAAGGATGGTTTACAGTGAATAGACGTTATGGTAATAACTTTATACATGTACTATATGGGAGTGGGTGGCAGCACTCGATGGGTAATTTAACGATCGGGGTTCATCCTTACCGGAATCCCGACTGGAGACCAGTAGCCCATTTCATCAACATTGCAAAGTATACTTTAGTAGCAAAGTATACTTTGAGGGAGAAATTTTCAATTTTTTTAATTTTATTTTAATTTTTATTATACTGAATTCATTACATTATCACAGCCATTTAATGGCTGTGATAATGTAATAAATTCAGTATAATAATTCTGCATACTTTTAATCATGAAATATATGCATTTGTTAGTTATATGTGAAATAATGCATTTCTGGAAAAATAAATGATTACTCCCTCAAAGTATACTTTGCTAGTAAAGTATACTTTGCAATGTTGATGAAATAGGCTACTGGTTTGGCCCTCACATACGTCTTTGGCATTTTGTATGTGACAGTTGAATCTGGTTATACCCCTTATAAGAATAATCCTACCGGTATTACTTTTAAATAGGGGAAGGGGCCAAGTGACTTTGGTGCGGTATGGACCTGGCACCAGGTCAGGTTATTGTAATTTCAGGGCTGAATATGTTGTATCTCGATGTAAATATTCCGTTCTGATTTTGGGATTTTCCCCCCAATGCAGCAGGTTAAAACGGGATCGAACCTGTTTGCCCGGCCTTACATGACCTTAGCTGTTGATAGGCCGTTAAACACCAATAAACAAACAAACAAACTATACTATATGGGAACATCCATTCAGGGTAACAGAACACTTTTATGTTTACCCATTACAATAAATCGACTGGGTAACAGTGGCACACGCACTCCTCAGACCCCGCCCATTGACCCCGAGGCCACCATTTTAATGAAAACATCTACTATCGATCGTTCCTCGTTGGTTTCGTCAAACTCTGTCTGGCGGTTTGTGAGAAGATTTTTGTCGCGCCCACTTGCGGAAAGCGCGATATAGTCGGCACTTTGGCGTACGTACGTACGACGTACGTACGTACGTACGTACGTGTGTCCGGTTAAAGTTTTTGGTTAAGTTGTTTGGTTATTTTTTTTGGTTAAAGTTTTAGGTTAAGTTCTTTGGTTAAAGTTTTTGGTTAAGTTTTTTGGTTAAGTTTTTTGGTTAAAGTTTTTGGTTAAGTTTTTTGGTTAAGTTTTTTGGTTAAAGTTTTTCGTTATACTAAATCTCTGCAACTGCTTTGCCCATTACCTTGAAACTTCACATGGGTGTTTATCATCATGTATATTTTCATTCTACCCCCCTCCCGTGCTGCCCCTGTGCCCAATGTCAAAGTCAAATTACTTTGAAGTTTGTATACCCCCCGCAACGGAGTTGTGGGGGGGTATACTGGAGTCGGCTTGTCCGTCCGTCCGTGTTTCCGTCCGTCACAAAACTTAACAATTGTAAATTTCCTTTTAACTTCTCTTTCCCTTTGTGGAAATCTTTCATATTTTACCCGCCCCTTCTCTGACACTCGTACATCATTCTGCAACAAACCTACGACCCCCATTTATGGCAGGGGTCAAGGTCACGGACTTAGAAATTTAGAAAAAAAAGAAAACTTAACAATTGTAAATTTCCTTTTAACTTCTCTTTCCCTTTGCGGAAATCTTTCATATTTTACCCACCCCTTCTCTGACACTCATACATCATTCTGCAACAAACCTACGACCCCCATTTATGCCAGGGGTCAAGGTCACAGACTTATAAACTTAGAAAAAAAATAAAACTTAACAAATGTAAATTTCCTTATAACTTCTCTTTCCCTTTGCGGAATGCAGTGATATTTTACCCGGCCCTTCTCTGACACTCATACATCATTCTGCAACAAACCTACGACCCCCATTTATGCCAGGGGTCAAGGTCACGGACTTAGAATGTCTAGTTTGCTTTTTCCAACTGGAACCACCATCGCACTCTCCATATGTGCTGACATAGTCTTTTATCTGAAAATGATAGTATACCCCCCTTCCGTGCGGCCCCTGTGCCCAATGTCAAGGTCAAATTACTTTGAAGTTTTTGGTTAAGTTTTTTGGTTAAAGATTTTGGTTAAGTTTTTTGGTTAAGTTTTTTGGTTAAAGTTTTTGGTTAAATTTTTTGGTTAAGTTTTTTGGTTAAAAGTTTTTCGTTATACTATATCTCTGCAACTGCTTTGCCCATTACCTTGAAACTTCACATGGGTGTTTATCATCATCTATATTTTCATTCTACCCCTCTCCCGTGCGGCCCCTGTGCCCAATGTCAAATTACTTTGAAGTTTTTGGTTAAGTCTTTTGGTTAAAGTTTTTGGTTATGTTTTTTGGTTAAAGTTTTTGGTTAAGTTTTTTGGTTAAAGTTTTTTGTTATACTATATCTCTGCAACTGCTTTGCCCATTACCTTGAAACTTGACATGCGTGTTTATCATCATCTATATTTTCATTCTACCCCCCTTCCGTGCGGCCCCTGTGCCCAATGTCAAGGTCAAATTACTTTGAAGTTTTTGGTTAAGTTTTTTGGTTAAAGTTTTTGGTTAAAGTTTTTGGTTAAGTTTTTTGGTTAAGTTTTTTGGTTAAATTTTTAGCCAGGTTTTTTGAAAAAAAATCCAGGCTATTGGATTGGCGAAAGCCGGGCGGGCGGGCGGCGGGCGGGCGGCGTCCACAATCAATGTTAAGTTTTCGTGTTTGAGTCCATTTCTTTGTTACTGTACCACCTAGGACCACCAAACTTTCACAGCTTCATAATCAAGGGGTGCCCACCACATATCACTATCCAACATGTTACTTTTTTTTTTAACTTGACCCATTTTTTCCGCGTAGTCGACTTAGCCATTTTCAATGTTAAGTTTTCTTTTTGCGTTTACAATGTTAAGTTTTTCGTGTTTAAGTCCATATTTCTTTGGTACTGTACCACCTAGGACCACCAAACTTTCACAGCTTCATAATCAAGGGGTACCCACCACATATCACTATCCAACATGTTACTTTTTTTTTTTAACTTCACCCATTTTTTCCGCACAGTCGACTTAGCCATTTTCAATGTTAAGTTTTCGCGTTTACAATGTTAAGTTTTCGTGTTTAAGTCCATTTCTTTGGTATTGTACCACCTAGGACCACCAAACTTTCACAGCTTCATAACCAAGGGGTGCCTACCACATACAACTATCCAACATGTGACCATTTTTTTACCTTCACCTATTATTTCTACATAATTGACTTAGCCATTTTCAATGTTAACTTTTTAACGTACGTCTGGTTAGAGTTTTTTGGTTAAAACATTTTCGTTATACTATATCTCTGCAACTGCTTCGCCCATTACCTTGAAACTTCACATGGGTGTTTATCATCATCCATATTTTCATTCTAACCCCCAACCGTGCGGCCCCTGTTCCCAATGTCAAGGTCAAATTACTTTGATTTTTTTTGTTAAAGTTTTTCGTGTACTATATCTCTGCAACTGCTTCACCCAATACCTTGATACTTCACATGGGTGTTTATCATCATTGTCGCACCTGCTTGCGGAAAGCACGATCCTGTGCCCAATGTCAAGGTCAAATTACTTTGAATTTTTTGTTAAAGTTTTTTTGTGTACTATATCTCTGCAACTGCTTCACCCAATACCTTGATACTTCACATGGGTGTTTATCATCATTGTCGCACCTGCTTGCGGAAAGCGCGATCCTGTGCCCAATGTCAAGGTCAAATTTCTTTGAATTTTTTTGTTAACGTTTTTTCGTGTACTATGTCTCTGCAACTGCTTCACCCAATACCTTCATACTTCACATGGGTGTTTATCATCATTGTCGCACCTGCTTGCGGAAAGCGCGATCCTGTGCCCAATGTCAAGGTCAAATTACTTTGAATTTTTTTGTTAAAGTTTTTTCGTGTACTATATCTCTGCAACTGCTTCACCCAATACCTTGATACTTCACATGGGTGTTTATCATCATTGTCGCACCTGCTTGTGGAAAGCGCGATCCTGTGCCCAATGTCAAGGTCAAATTACTATGAATTTTTTTTGTTAAAGTTTTTCGTGTACTATATCTCTGCAACTGCTTCACCCATACCTTGATACTTCACATGGGTGTTTATCATCATTGTCGCACCTGCTTGCGGAAAGCGCGATCCTGTGCCCAATGTCAAGGTCAAATTACTTTGAATTTTTTTTTGTTAATGTTTTTTCGTGTACTATATCTCTGCAACTGCGTTCACCCAATACCTTGTGATACTTCACATGGGTGTTTATCATCATTGTCGCACCTGCTTTGCGAAAGCGCGATCTGTGCCCCATGTCAAGAAGTCAAATTACTTTGAGGGGGTTTTTTTTTGTTAAAGTTTTTTTCGTGTACTATATCTCTGCAACTGCTTCTCCCAATCAATACCTTGATACTTCACATGGGTGTTTATCATCGTTGTCGCACCTGCTTGCGGAAAGCGCGATCCTGTGCCCAATGTCAAGGTCAAATTACTTTGAATTTTTTTGTTAAAGTTTTTTCGTGTACTATATCTCTGCAACTGCTTCACCCAATACCTTGATACTTCACATGGGTGTTTATCATCATTGTCGCACCTGCTTGCGGAAAGCGCGATCCTGTGCCCAATGTCAAGGTCAAATTACTTTGAATTTTTTTGTTAAAGTTTTTTTCGTGTACTACATCTCTGCAACTGCTTCACCCAATACCTTGATACTTCACATGGGTGTTTATCATCATTGTCGCACCTGCTTGCGGAAAGCGCGATCCTGTGCCCAATGTCAAGGTCAAATTACTTTGATTTTTTTTGTTAAAGTTTTTTCGTGTACTATATCTCTGCAACTGCTTCACCCAATACCTTGATACTTCACATGGGTGTTTATCATCATTGTTGCACCTGCTTGCGGAAAGCGCGATCCTGTGCCCAATGTCAAGGTCAAATTACTTTGAATATTTTTTTTTGTTAATTTTTGTTCGTGTACTATATCTCTGCAACTGCTTCACCCAATACCTTGATACTTCACATGGGTGTTTATCATCATTGTCGCACCTGCTTGCGGAAAGCGCGATCCTGTGCCCTATGTCATGTTCAAATTACTTTGAATTTTTTTGTTAAAGTTTTTTCGTGTACTATATCTCTGCAACTGCTTCACCCAATACATGTACCTTGATACTTCACATGGGTGTTTATCATCATTGTCACACCTGCTTGCGGAAAGCGCTATATCGTCGGCATTTTGGCATACGTCCGTCCGTTCGTCCGTGTGTCCGGTTAAAGTTTTTTGGTTAAAGTTTTTCCATCTACTATATCTATTTTTTTAGTGTCCATGCCTCGCCCCAAGGCGCGACATGCAGGCCACGGCATTCGTGGCTTTGCCTCGTTTCTTGTTTTTGTTATACTATATCTCTGCAACTGCTTTGCCCATTACCTTGAAACTTCACATGGGTGTTTATCATCATCTATATTTTCATTCTACCCCTATCCCGTGCGGCCCCTTTGCCCAATGTCAAGGTCAAATTACTTTGAAGTTTTTGGTTGAAGTTTTTGGTTAAAGTTTTTCGTTATACTATATCTCTGCAACTGCTTTGCCCATTACCTTGAAACTTCACATGGGTGTTTATCATTATCTATATTTTCATTCTACCCCCTTCCCGTGCGGCCCCTGTGCCCAATGTCAAGGTTTTTGGTTAAAGTTTTTTTCGCGCCTGCTTTCGGAAAGCGCGATATAGTCGGAACTTTGGCGTACGTACGTGTGTCCGGTTAAAGTTTTTGGTTAAGTTTTTTGGTTAAAGTTTTTCGTTATACTATATCTTTTTTTTTAGTGTCCATGCCTCGCCACAAGGCGCGACATGCAGGCCGCGGCCATCTAGTTTAATGATTTGATCTACTTTTCTAGGGCAGCCATCTTGTATTAGTTGACAACCTCCATTTTAATAAATCTCGGGATCACCATTTTAACAAATCTGAAAGAGCATCGACTATTGATCATTCGTACCAAGTTTCGCCGAAATCGGTCTGGCTATTCATGAGAAGATTTTTTAAGAATTTAACCTAATTTTCTATGGCGGACATCTTGGATTATGTGACAACCTCCATTTTAACAAGTACGGAAAGGCTTCACCCACGGACCATAACTGTGAAGTGTGACCAGCATCTGCCAAGCGGTTCACAAGAAGAAGACGTTACAATATATGCCAGTCGAGGCATGGCCAGTAAACAAGGGGTGCACTCGAAGATCAATTGGGTTCTTCCTCTCGCTATGATAAACATGTATACGTAATTTGGTAACGATCCATCAAGTAGAACTTGAGTTATTGCAAGGACAAGAATTCAGAATGCGAAAATTAAAAATGGGGAGATAACTAATCACACAATTTTGAAAATCAATAGGGTTCTTCATCTTGCCACCATAACCATGTATAATTCATGAAGGGATTTCAAGCCACCACCTTTTAGGCTGCACCATATATACCGATATATGTATGAAACAAGGGCATCGTTATGACTAAGCTAATCCCTTCGCTGGCAGCCTTGATAATAAAAAAAAACAAGAGGCCCGAGTCTTGGTCCATGGGTGAAGCCTTTTCATATTTTGAAAATTGCGGTCGTCGCATAATCCAAGATGGCCAAGTAGGTAAAATTCTTACAAAAAAACCTCACGAACCGCCAGACTGATTTCGACGAAACTTGGCAGAAATGATCGATAATCAATGCTGTGTCAGATTTGTTCAGATAAAATGATGACACTGGGATAAAAAGTGGGCAGGGCTCCATGGGTCAAATTTCAAATTTGACCAAATAATTATGGTCATGTTATACATGTACATGTATATCAAATTGAAGTATCGACGAGACGCTCTCTCCATGCATTTGTTTTCAAAATCAGTTGATTATGTCATCCAAATGGTCGTCGAAAGGTCATCATTTTGCTATAGATTTTAAACGTCTTCTGGTCAAACTTCACAGTTATGGACCATGGGTGAAGCCTTTTCATTATTGTTTTCGCATAATCCAAGATGACCGCGATAGAAAATTATGTCAAATTCTTACAAAATCTTCTCACAAACCGCCATATCGATTTCAACGGAACTTGGCAGAAATGATCAATTGTCAGTGCTCTTTTAGATTTGTTAAAATGATGACCCTGCGATCAAAAATGGGCGGAGCCGGAGGGTCAAGTTCAGTCAAATTTCACATGTGACCCAAATGTCGTCAACATTTCTTGTCAAAATCGGATGATTACGTCATCCATGATGGCCACCTAAAGGTCATCCATTTATTATAGATTTCAAATGTCTTCTTATCGAGATCCGCTTGTCCAATACTGGTCAAACTTCACAATTATGGTCCAAAGACCAGGTGAGCGATACAGGCCCATGTGGGCCTCTTGTTTTTAGCTCACCTGGGCGAAGCTCATGTGAGCTATTGTTACCGCAATGTGTCCGTCGTCCGTCCGTCGTCGTCATCCGTGAACATTTTCAAACGTCTTCTCCTCGGTAACCATTGGGCCTATAGTCACCAAACTTCATGGTCATGGTCCTTAGGTAGGGGGATTACAAAATTGTTAAAATGATTTCATTGCATAATCCAAGATGGCCGCCGTATAAAAATAGCACAAGTTCTTAAAAAATCTTCTCAAGAACCGCCAACCGGATTTCGACAAAACTTGGTAGGAATGATCGATGTACAATGCTCTTTCAAACTTGTTAAAATGGTGACCCCAGGGTCAAAAATGGGCGTGGCCCGTGGGGTCAAATTGGGGTCAAATTTTATTTTTTACCAAATATGGTCATGTCATATATCAAATTGAAGGTATCAATGAGGCGATCACTGTGGTGCATTTTTTGTCAAAATCAGATGATTATGTCCTCCAAGATGGCCGCCAAAAGGTAAAAAGGTTGTTCTTTTATTAGAGATTTTAAAATTATTCTTCACATGAACCGCTTGGCCCATGGTAGCCAAACTTAAAAGTTATGGTCCATGGGTGAAGCCTTTTCAGATTTGTTAAAATGGAGGTCATCGCTAATCTAAGATGGCCGCCATCTAAAAATAGCATAAATTCTTAAAAAAATCTTCTCATGAACCGCTAGCCGGATTTCGACGAAACTTGGTAGGAATGATCGATGTACAATGCTCTTTCAAAGTTGTTAAAATGGTGACCCCGGGGTCGAAAATGGGCTTGGCCCGTGGGGTCAAATTGGGGTCAGATTTTATTATTGACCCTAATACATGTATATGGTCATGTTTTATATCAAATCGAAGGTATCAATGAGGCGATCACTCTGGTACATTTTTTGTCGAAATCGGATTGTTATGTCATCCAAGATGGCCGCCAAAATGTCAAACGGTCGTTCTTTTATTAGAGATTTCAAAATTCTTCTTCACATGAACCGCTTGGCCCATGGTAACCAAACTTAAAAGTTATGGTCCATGGGTGAAACCTTTTCAGATTAGTTAAAATGGAGGTCATCGCTAATCCAAGATGGCCGCCATCTAAAAATAGCATAAATTCTTAAAAAATCTTCTCATGAACCGGTAGCCAGATTTCGACGAAACTTGGTATGAATCATCGATGTACAACGCTCTTTCAAAGTTGTTAAAATGGTGACCCCGACGTCAAAAATGGGTGTGGCCCGTGGGGTCAAATTTTATTTTTGACCGAATATAGTCATGTTATATATCAAATCGACGGTATCAATGAGGCGATCACTCTGGTATATATTTTGTCGAAATAGGATTGTTATGTCATCCAAGATGGCCGCCGTCTAAAAATAGCATAAATTCTTAAAAAATCTTCTTCTCATGAACCGCTGGCCGGATTTCGACTAAACTTGGTAGAAATGATCGATTTACAATGCTCTTTTAAATTTGTGAAAATGGTAACGCCGGGGTCAAAAATGGGCTTGGCCCGTGGGGTCAAATTTTATTTTTGACTGAATATGCTCATGTCATATATCAAATTGAAGGTATCGATGAGGCGATTGCTCTGGTGCAATATTTGTCGGAATCGGATGATTATGTCATCCATGATGTCCACCAAAAGGTCCATTTATTCAAGATTTTGAACATCTTTTTCTCAGGAACCACATGGCCGATGCTGGCCAAACTTCATAGGAAGTTAAGATCCTTGGGTGAAGCATTTTCAGATTTGTTAAAATGAGTCATCGCTTAATCCAAGATGACCGCCATCTAAAAATAGCACAATTTTTTTAAAACACATGAACTCAATGTCACATTCTCCTCTGGTGTTCATGGAGTCCGGTGAGCGAATTAGGGCCATCATGGCCCTCTTGTTTTTATTATCAAGGCTGCCAGCGAAGAGGGATTAACTAAGTGATAACGATGCCCTTGTTTCATACATATATCGCTACAGTGCTGCCTAAAAGGTGGTGGCTTTATACATGGTTATCATGGCAAGATCAAGAACCCTATTGATTTTCAAATAATTTTCAATAGTTATCTCCCCTTGGCAGACATTTTTAATTTTCGCATTCTGAATTCTTGTCCTTGTAATAACTCAAGTTCTACTTGATGGATCATACCCAAATTCGGTACACATGTTTATCATAGCAAGAGGAAGAACCCAGTTGGTCTTTGAGTTATCTCCCCTTGTTTACTGGCCATATAGTGTAACCTTTGGCACTGTTGTTGCATTCTGTATCCTTGTCCGCACAATACATGTAACTCAAGTTTTATTTGATTGATATTAAACAAATTTGGTATACCTGTTTAACATGGGAAGACAAAGAACCCTATTGATTTTAAAAAAAATCAGATTAGTTAATTCCCTTTGGGGGCAATTTTTAATTTTCGCCTTCTACATCCTTGTCCACACAATTACTCCAGTTATGCTTGCCGTGTCTTGGCCAACTTAGGTATATATGTTTACATGTCAGAATATTCCAATGCGCTATGTGGCCACCCTTATGATAAACTCCAGTTCCACTTAACAGATCTTAATCAAATTGTGTAAACATGCTTACATGTATCATAGCTAGTGGAAGAACCCTATTGATTATGCCACCGTCATACAAAGTATGTCGAGGGGTATATAGTTTTCATATTTCAGTTTGTCCGTCCATAAGATTTGCTTTAAAGTTCTTTGTTGGTCCAGGCGGCGGCCGGGGTATCCGTGAGCCTTTGCTAACTTGCTATAGTTTTCGTATTTTTCCAGTTATCTCCCCTTGTTTACTGGCCTATGTCTTGATGGGAATATATTGTGACCGTCGACAATCTTGTTTTATATACAATGTACATGTATACTACATGCTATCATAGACTGATAAACAGGGGAGATTATTTAGTAGTTCATTTCTGCTATTACTGGACCATGAAGAACACTTTATGAAGCCTGACACTTTGTAGTAGTGAGATGATAATACAATAGTATTCAATCATAATAGCTGTACAGAAATTATTTTCTTGTCATTGCAGAGACTACCGGGAGAGATGACACTGGAAATACTGACAATGATGACCATACGTTAGATCTAGCAGCAACGTGGACATGGCTGAACGACGGTATGGGCGAGGAATGAACTGGGGAAACAGCTTCAAAGCACCACGCGCACCCTTGCTGCGGAGACATGGAGAGTTTGGCCAGAGACGTGTCCCTTATTCCCGCGATTCCTTGGAGTTGAGACAACAAAATAATGATAACAGAAGTGTAAACAGAAATGATGTCTCACATACCAGTGTATCAAAGCCGGGATGCTTTACAGCAGAAATACATTTTAGTTATAATGCCAAACAAGCCTCCTGTAGTAGCTCACTGTCATGTGATGTTGCTAAGAGAATATCTGTTAACAAATCTTATGCTAAGATTCGTCCAGTTGCAACTAACATTTCTGATCGTGGCAATAAATCTAGTCGGACATCTAAAGCTGTTATTGATACAGATTATGATAAGAGGGGCAGAATAAAACATCAACAGCAGGATCGCGTGAAATCTGAAGGTAAACACAGTGGCTCCGGGAGGAGTAGCAGTATACCACAAAACATTGAGGTGACAAACAAACCAGATGATGAAACGTCAACAGCCGTTGCAGACAAACCAATGGAAGATGACATTTTATACATTCTGGCAGATGACAATAGGTTTGATGAAGAAAGTGACCGGCTACTTGGGAGTGGGACAGTTTCCTCTACATCTGTAGATGATGTGAAATTATGTAGCAAGGAGAAGGAATGTGTGGTAGATGATTATAAAACTAACTTAGACGAACCATTCCAGATTCATGCAGAGCCTGCAGATTCATTGTGCGGTGATGATTCAAACACCCATTGTCCCAATGTAAATAACAAGGGACAAAGCCGGTCCAGAGATAACCATAGTGATAGGATCGGGGACTACAATAAACCAACTAAGACAAAAGTTGAACAGGTAGAAAATAATGGAAAATCAATCACTCGGGAAATGTTGTCGCGATCTAGGTCACGGATGGAGAGTTGTAGACTACATGATAGTGGTTGGCCTTCTAAAGTATTATCCAGAAGAACAGATGCAAACAGATCATCTAGATCAGTGAATGATTTGAAAGAGTGTAAAGTTATTTCTAAACGTTTGACTCAATTTAAACCTCCATTCCGAAACATACATGAAAATAGAAACAATATTATGCGTCGTGCGAGAAATAGATTTCAGCATAAAGACGAGAGTGACATGTACAAAAATCAAGCTTGTATTAGCCCACGTAGAGATAAAACATATAGAACTGAAAGTAAGAGCCACGAAGATAAATCACATTTTCCAAGCAAATCCAAAGACTACAATCGAAGACACTTCCATTATGACCAGGGATATGCCAGTAACAGAAATAGAGGCACTTATGTTCCCAGTGGAGGAGACAGATTACGTCAAACTAGCACCCAGCAATTTGATGAAATCAATTACAGTAGCAGAAAAAGTGAAATAGATGGAACTAGGTCCGGTACCAAGTCTGAGAAAACCATTTACATTACTGATGGAAAAACACACTCAATTGATAGGTATTCTCAGCCACCCATCCAGGAAAGTAATGATCATACAACAGGTGATTCTGCTAATCCAGCATATATGTATACTGAACAATATAATTCTAATTCATATGGTAGGTCTTTTAATGAAAATAATTCTAGTGTCAGAAGCAAAGTTAAACATAATCATGGTTTCTCTTCCAGGATGCAAAATAATGATTCTAGGTTTACATTCAAGAGACATAATATAACCACGTCTGTTGGCTTGCGGCATTATGATAGAGTTAGAAAAAAATACTTTTGGGGAAATTGTTCTAAGAATACTAGCAGGTTTCAGAGACCTAGTACAAATAAAACAAGATTAATGAAATCAAACAATACAGATGCTACAAGTAAAACAAAAACTGAAGCTGAAAGTAAACATGAGTCTGTAAGAGAAGGCACAAATTGTGACTTTGTAAGTCAGTCGTCTCCAACAAGTGCAGTTGATGAGACACCTCAGATAGAAATCCCATTAGTCACCCATGATCCCAATGAACAACTTGTATTCATGCCCAATCTGGAATTGCAAAATTCTAATATGCACATTATGGATCAATTCGGAAATATTGTAAATCCCGAATCAGTAACACCAATGGGATGTAATCAACCAATGCCAATGCAATTAGATAGTTCCGCAGTTCCAATTCCTTTTCCTGGGACCGACTATGTCTTCATTCCGTTCGTTGATCAGGTCCCAAATATCCCATTAAATCAAGGAATTTCATGGACAAACAATTTGAATGAACCGACATCGAACACTGATTTTATTTCACCAATGGAACAAATGTATATGATGCAACAAAGCATGACTTTCGACATGCTGGGATTACAGCAAGCGGATGAAGGAAACCTAGATAAACAAATCTGGTGCACCAATACAGGTAGTGAAATTGATCAAAACAAATCTTATTCTAAGACTGCAGTGGAGAAAAGTGATGATTGCCAATCTGAAGAGGCTGGAGTAAATGTGCAGAAATATGAAGTGGTAGGCAACATGGACGATGTGGGTAATACTGAAGAAGTCAAGACAAATACAAATGCTGACAGGAAACATACATTCAGAAAAAAGGGTCAACCTAGAACCACAAAGAGAGGACAATATAACCCTGGTCAGCATGGCAGACATGCAGTTGGTACCAATGAACAGAATAGTGATAAAAGGATACTGAAAATAAAAAGGGATGTGGAACAAGAAGTATCTGACATCAGAAAAGTTGTGGAATCATCAGAAGGACAATTTATACAAAAGAAAATCCGACCGATTGACATATTACCTACTGAATCTAAAAGTATAAATGATAATTCAACGCGAAGTACCAGCATATTTTCCAGACTAGCACCTGGCACATCTGATAAGCACAAGTTATTGCATGAGCAAAGAGCTATTAGTCCATTGCACATCACTTTTCAAAATGACAACTATGCAAAACAGGAAGCTGGGAATAAGAAGATCCATATTAATTCTAAAATTCAGAAAGATGAAAATCCAGAACAAAACATGGCTCAAGCTCACAATGATGATATAAGTAACAAGTTGTTCGTTCACCACAAATTGCAGTCAGCTGACCAGAGTAAAAATGCAACAGTTGGAAATGACAAACATACTAACAATGCTGACCAAGCTCAAGAAAGAGAAAAAAGGTCAGTTGATGGAAATAAGAAAATTGACAGTCTTCATGATAAAATAGACTTTGTGGAAAAGGAAAGGCAAAAGGAAACAAATGTCATTGACTGTCATAGGAAAAAGAGTAATACCTTCATCCAACACGATCAGACATACAGTAAGAAAGACAAAGGTAATAAAGAGGTTGATAAGGAGTATGCATTGGAGAATATGAGATACCATAGACAGCAATCTAAATACAAGACTAAGGAAGTCAGAGAATCGGCAAATAATATTGTTGGTGAGATGGGAAAGTATTCTGATGGTCGTGAGAAAATGGATGATGACAGAACAGGAACCGGAAATAGGAATGGTAGACAGTCTGAAACTTACAATGCAAGTGAGATGAACAAACCACGAGATGACCGAGTATATGCAGACTATAACAGAAGTAAGACTAGGAGTAGGGATGATAGACAACATGAAGATAACAGTACAAATGACATGATGCAGATGGACATATCTGTGGATGACAGAATGAACAGAGATAAAGACAGAGCCATGACCGTACATATGATTAATGGACATCCTGAACATAGCACTGTAAATGAGATGAATACACCTTGGAGTCACCGAGGAAAGAGAGATCTATATGAAACCGAAACCTTGTATAGGACTGATATACCATATGGAGATAATGACAAAAGCCCAGCTTTATATAGGGATGATAGGCGATACGATGACAACTTCACATGTGGGATTGGCAAAGACGGAGAGGATCATTGGCACTATGTTAAAGATAAAACAATGATCAGATACAGAGATGATACAGAACCAGAGCATACCACTGTTGGTGGGATAGATAGACAATATAGCGATAATAACCGAACAGGATCCCGTGATAGAGATGATAGAAAACATGATGGGAATACTACAAGTAAGAAACATACAGATGGCGACAGGAAGAAAGATAATGACCTGTCATTTACTAGACATAGGGACAATAGAGCAGATCGAAGGAACAACTCAAATGAGAGAACGGGAACCACGTATACGGAGCAACAACTTGATGGTAACAACTCAATGGAGAGAATCATACGTGGGGAATATCAAAGGAACAATAAACATGAGAGAATGGGAACCATGTATATGGATGATAGAGAACGAGAAACTGATGGATACAACTCGGTGGGGAGAAACAAACATAGAGAAGATCGAAGGCATAAACATGAAGGAATAGAAACCATAACAATGGAGGATAGAGAACCTGAAAGTGTCGTTGCCAGTGAGAGAGACAGGCAGCACAAAGGCAATAGTGGTAACATTAATGATAAAACTAGGACCTGGTGTATGGATGATGACACTTCGGGCGAGATGGACCAAACTAAATATGGACGATGGAATAAAGATAAATACAGATCAGGAATTAGGTGTAAGGATAATAGAAGTAGAGATCATTCAGGTGAGTCTGTCCATGACAGAGATAGGCATGGCTACATGAGAAAAAACAACGACAGTGAGAGAACTCGATATATAGAGAGTAGTCAACCCTCAACGAAAATAGATAGCCATGATGGAAAGGAGATGAAATCTGTTACCAGAATGAGGACCCGTTATTCTAATGATAGACAACCCATAGACAACAATGCTGGTGATATTGGTACTCATAGAGACGGCCGAGGGGGCACATATAGTAACAAAACAGAGACTTCATATAAGGACAACACACAATGTGAACATAATCAACAAGATATTGAAGTTAGACACAATGCGAGTGAACGAAGAAATAATGACCACATCACAGATCAGGTATCCAAAAGCAACAGTGAAATGTTCAATGCAAATGACAACAATATTACAAAAATTGAATATAATCAGAAAGACATTGCTAAAGCCGATAAGCAAGAAGATGGAAAACAATTTGATACAATGGACTATTCATATCGTAGGGCAAATATCAAGATGAGCAAGCAAGTGAAAAGTGCTCGAATTCAAAAAGCTGAAGAACCTGTACAAACATTACATGGGCACACATCACAATTGAACGCCGTTGATATCTCTACAGCACTCACTGCTACGTCACAGCTCCTGCACAAAGTTTCAGAAAGCAATGCAATGCATATTGAACCTAGTCTGCCATCACTAAATGTCTGTACATTGGAAACAAACATTGCGCCGGCTTTAGCGCTGCAGACTTCAGAAGGTAATGTTCCACCAGTAAACGCATTACAACAACCAGGATGTGTTGTCCAACAGCCAGTACCGGGCCAGATACACCATCTGGACATAGGGAACATTGTTTCACAGCCATTCCAGCAGGCTCCAGTTATGCAGCAACTGCAACAACAGATACTGATGGAACAAGCTATGCAGAGCCAGCTTCCAAACCAACAGTTACTGAACATCGCATCAATGAACCAACAACTGCAGCTGCAGAATCTTGTCAGCCAGATGCAGACTCAAGATCATAACTCCGGTACTGGTATTCAGCAGTTAGTGGTACAACAGCCAAACCAGCAGCAGAAATTTCAACAATTCCAGCCACCTCAGTTGCCAACTACCCATCCATTACTCAACCAACCAACCGAGAATGCTCTACAACAACGAATGGTCCAGCATGGAAGTATAGTTCAGCAACAATCATTAATGGATAATGAGGTACTGTTGTCCATCAATCAACTGCAGCAAGTACAGCAGATGTTGAGAACTCCGTCGGCTATCAGTGATCAGTCTCAACAGGCAGCCATGCAGCCAAAGGTCATAGGGACACTGATGGCACGGCCAACAGATGGGATTGGATCTGGTGTACCTGGACTTAACCAGCACCGAATATACAATTCGTCACATACTGGGAATGGACAAAACACTCCTCCAAGCTATCAACAAACCCCTGGCTTGATAGTTATGCCAAACATGAGTGCAACAGTGCAAGAAGCGAGGGGTGGAAGGCTAGTTCAGTTGTCAAGTGGCTCACAACAATCCACATCCAATACAGCGAGACCTTCTGTCGTATCTGGGATTCCTAGATCCCAGTCCGATGTCACTTCAACAGCTGGAAGGATTGGTATTAAAATGGGAATCAACGCAAAATCATCTCAAAACAAATCCAATGATGATAAACGTGGTATACTTTGCAGCCGTTGTAACATGCAGTTTTCTAATTCAAAAATATATAAGAAGCATGTTCAGTGGCATGAATACTATAGCAAACACTTCAAACAATGAGCAGACAAGTTGAAAATAGGCCTTTTTTAATGGTGTATCCATCTGTTTGGACCTGAAAGGTGAATTCATATCACATGCATCTATGATTCAGACCTGCAGGTAGTAATATAGTGGGGCGGGTAAAGTCCGAATACCACTATTGCAGTGCTGGAAAGATTTTCGTATAGAATTTGCAATCTGCGATATTCCATTCCCTATAAAAACGCCAATCAATCAATTTGAACCAGAAGCTGACTTTAGTTTCGTATTATTCTGTGCCATGTGGTACTGTGAATTTGTATGTTCTAGGTCATTGGAATCATTTAATTCCTGTCTATTCTTGTAATTCTGATTTATAGATGCATCACTGTTATACATTGCTCAATATAATATAATTGAGATAGAAGAATCAGAGTTTAATGCACACATAGATAAACGTAAAATATACATAAAAAAAATATAATGCAGTTTTAAACACTTCTTTTATATTGGTTTAGTGGTTCTAATTTGTGCGCTTCTGGTGTTATGTGCATGTATGCACTCAATAAGTTCATAGATTTCACTATAACAATGTAGATGTTAATGCTATTGATTGTCGATGCTAGCATGGACGGAATATTCATTATTCCTGCTCCATACCGAATACATGTAATGATATTTTATTATGTTAAAAAACTGCAATGATGCCCCACTAAACTGGACATTTGTGGTCCTGTTTCGAGGGGTCTTGATAAATACATTGATTCATTAGAGAATGGGTGTAAACACTCTTTCAAACTAATATGAGTTCAAAACCCTTACATGGCAACACATATGGTTACTGGCTCTGCCTCTGAACTATTGAAAACTGTTTAAAACATTCCATGTCAAATTACATGCTGTGATCCGTGTACTGTTAAATTCAGTGATAATAAGCTATATGTATTTAAATTTTAATCACCGATAACTGATTGACGTTCTAAACCCTCAAAAACAACTGAAAATTACAATAATTTATGTAGACGCCATGTTTAGGCACGGCCATAGACACCACCATGCCATTTTGAGGGTCTAGGTTGAATTTTTCTTCCGGGGGAGGGCGGAGATGGCCCCAAGACCCCCCCCCCCCCCACTCAATAGTCCGCCGTGGCGTTATTTTATTCACCGCTACGGGTCTGTTAGAACATACAATCATGAATGGCAAGGTGTTTTTTATGTCACTACCTACAGTTACTATATCTGTTACCGTAAGTCGGATTAATTTTTTTTTTTTTTTTTAATCCAGGCTATTGGATTGGCGAAAGCCGGGCGGGTTGCGGGCGGGCGGCGTCCACAATCAATGTTAAGTTTTCGTGTTCGAGTCCATTTCTTTGTTACTGTACCACATAGGACCAACCAACTTTCACAGCTTCATAACCAAGGGGTGCCCACCACATATCACTATCCAACATGTTACCTTTTTTTGAACTTGACCCATTTTTTCCGCGCAGTCGACATTTTCAATGTTAACTTTTCGCGTTTACAATGTTAACTTTTCGTGTTTAAGTACATTCCTTTGGTACTGTACCACCTAGGACCACCAAACTTTCACAGCTTCATAACCACCACATACAACTATCCAACATGTGACCATTTATTTACCTTGACCTATTATTTCTACGTAATTGACTTTTTAACGTACGTCTGGTGAAAGTTAATTGGTTAAAGTTTTTCGTTATACTATATCTCTGCAACTGCTTCGCCCATTACCTTGAAACTTCACATGGGTGTTTATCATCATCCATTTTTTCATTCTACCCGCCAACCGTGCGGCCCCTGTGCACAATGTCAAGGTCAAATTACTTTGAATTTTGTTCTTAAAGTTTTTTCGTGTACTATATCTCTGTAACTGCTTCACCCATTACCTTGATACTTCACATGGGTGTTTATCATCATTGTTGTGCCCGCTTGCGGAAAACGTGATATAGTCGGCATTTTGGCATACGTCCGTCCGTACGTCCGTGTGTCTTCGTTAAAGTTTTTCCAACTACTATATCTCTTTTTTTTTAGTGTCCATGCCTCGCCCCAAGGCGCGACATGCAGGCCACGGCCATCTATTCTGCAAAAAGTTGGTATAATTATGTTATCCAAGTGTCTATGCTTGGAAAAAACATGGCCTTCGTGGCTTTGCCTCGTTTCTTGTTCATTCTGCACCCATGCAATCCCTGTACTCAAGGCCAATGTGCATTAACATTGCCGAGGGGTACATCCGCCAGTAGTGTTACTTGGAGTTATTGGCCATTCCCCCCATACAGGTGCAGACTGGATCTACCCATAAATCCCATTGCATACATCAATCATTAATTGATGGTAAGCACTATTTAATCAATCAATCGATCCATACACATGATACATGTACATAGTGTTAATATGACTATCGGTAATTTTGGGTCCCCACATGAATCAGTATTGGTTTTGTTGTGTCTGTCCTGTACAGATGCCGTTAAATGCTTAAAACCAAAATATAGCTACATCATTGCATTTTTTTTGGTATAAAAAAACACCAATAACACAAAAGACACAAATAGTGTTCCGCATGATCAGGGCGATAGTTGTTTTTCAGTAGTATAAACATTTGTCCGCACCGGATCATCCAGATCCTCATCAGTCCATATGGGTTCAGAATCAATAGTAATGAACAATTTTATTTCACTTAATGGTTTCACTGCTTCTTACGTTTGTTTTATGTTTAGTGAATCTGAGGCCAGCTATGACGTTCATAATATTCATATGCATAAATAATAATAATTACTATTATACGGTATATTTTACAGCAAATGCCAATGTATTTAGCATACCAATGAGTAGATGTTCATCTACCATGCTGTATAGCAGCCAGACTGATGCTCATGATCATTTCTGTGAATGATCTGCACATATGCAGATCTGAAGATATGGTCAACTTCCAACTTGATATTGGTTACAGAATATTCAACCACATTTATTGATGAATGTTTGATAAAATAACTGGTGTAGAGTGAGAAATTTATTTCATATCACATTATCTGACCAACAAACTTACGGGCGTGAATAATGTACCATGTCCTTGTTTGATTTCGCCAGCAAAGTATCAATGTTTTTAATCCCATATCCGATTCATAACGTGTTGTAGAATTTGTTTTTACATTTTTCTGTCATTAAATTTATTTAGGTATTAATTTAGTCTCTTACAAACTGTATGACTTGCAAGGT
This sequence comes from Conchocele bisecta, assembly GCA_029237695.1. Taxonomy (NCBI): domain Eukaryota; kingdom Metazoa; phylum Mollusca; class Bivalvia; order Lucinida; family Thyasiridae; genus Conchocele; species Conchocele bisecta. Next base: position 74,552,335 of record CM055273.1, read on the forward strand.
AGGGCGCTAATGACACCATCATCATGATTCTGGATTGATTAAGTTTGTATAATAAATGGTACATGTATATGTGTATTTTAAAACTTAAAACATAATTTGGTTGTCTCTATTCTGGCTTACCGACATGGCCGATCATTGTATTTATTTAATCAGAGCTGCCTAGCCGATGCATGAATGTGGCTGTGGCTGAAGAAATTAGGATTATGACCTTTGTGATCTGTGTAGACCCAGACGAGCCTAGACAGTCTGATCAAGATCTGCACCTTTTGCCATTCAGTCAGTGAAATGCGGTCATGCGTCTAACATACAGTATAGATACTTATCTGTCTACGGGGATGCACTAGTAGACCAGAAGCTATGGTAACGCATACCATATATAACCCCAATTTTTCCAGTCACAGCCAGAAACAGTAGTTTATCTACAGGACACGTGATGGCCAACGGTAGCAAGTATCAACATATATGTAGGTAGTGATAATGATGCCGCACTTCTGGATGGTGTTGAATAATGTACTGTAGATCATGACCAGACTGTGATTATTCAATATTCAAGTTGATCGGAGGAGGGGTGGGGGGGGGGGGGCAACATCAGTTTCTCTGATATGTATGCCCACAGTACATGTGACATACGATGTTGCATATGAAAACATATTTTATTTTAGGGTAAGATTAAGATTATTGATTGTGCTATCTTTTGCATATTACATTAACCTTTTCACCATGCATACCATTAAGCCAACATTTACAACGTAGAGCAAGATGATTGTCATGATTTTTGAAAAATGAACACATGTTATTGATTAATGGAATAGTCTATAAAATAGCAGTCCAGTGTTAGATTAACTAGGAGTGAACGTGTTGTTCTTAACTGGGAGTGAACACCTTAGTCGAGTATGTACATTGTTATTCAACGTCAAAGTCGCACCTGTTCATGTATGTTTAATGTGTTAATATTATGTATACAGTAAATAAACTAAGTTTCATTTTGATGAACCTGTGGTATAGTAGGTGTTTACTATTAAGGACTGACTTCATAGGACACCATCCTTTGCTATTGAATGTTTGTATGAAATGTATCTGACCCTGTTCTTCTTAGTGTATACTATACTTTGCATTGAGTTACTATCTGAGCCATGTTAGTATAGACAGGCTATTGGCCAGTTTCACCTCTTGTAGCATTTGACACAGACAGCTCAGAATTTAACTAATACAATTTAGTGCATTATGTTTTAAAACATTCTTTACAACGTCCTATCGGTTATATGTAGCCCAAGTCAATACCAAGTATAGGCTATATAGCTTACCTGTGCACAGAGTATTTACCATGTATACTGTATTGAGTGCAATAAGGAATATTGATTGTGTATGGACTTGTGCTGCTATCATAAATGTGTTGCTAGCAGACGGTATGTGGTAAGGTTGTCAAGACATGTAGTTCTAAAGTTAGGTGAGTGGAGTAACCTGATGAGTTACACAGTGTAACATGGCCATTGTTGATTTTTGAAATGACAAATTTTGTAACCAATTTATCAATCGTGGTGTATACATTGGCATGATATAATTGATAGCACATTGTAAATGATTATCCTTGCTACATGTTGTACCAAATTTTATTAGTTTATCATTTTGTTGCTGTATGTGTCAAATGCTATAGGAGGTGAAGCTGACCGATGGAATGTAAATACTAAGATGGCCGAGATGGCCGAGATGGCGACTCCATGTGCTGTATAGGATACCGTAACAATGTTCACATATGTAATATATATATCCCATCACAGTCAGTTAGGAAGCAATTATTGTGAATCCTGATGATCAGGCATTGGATGGGTCCTGAGCACTACTTATATGTGATACTGTATACCCGTATATGTGATACTGTGTGATACTGTATACCCGAGGAGACCCTGTGTTGGACGATACACCAGGTGCTATATATGTATGTACATTCAGACATGGAGCACCTGGTGCGTCCCTTGTTGGGCGAAAATCTCGGAATTGTTCAAACAGTTATAGGTATTTAGAGATTATTGGACACATCACGGGATATAGCATTAGAGGATTCCCCATATTGGACACAACACGGGATAGAGCATTAGAGGAGCCCCCATATTGGACACCACACGGGATAGAGCATTAGAGGAGTTCCCTTATTGGACACAACACGGGATAGAGCATTAGAGGATTGCCAATATTGGACACAACACGGGATAGAGCATTATAGGAGTCCCCATATTGGACACCACACGGGATAGAGCATTAGAGGAGTCCCCATATTGGACACAACGCAGGATATAGCATTAGAGGAGTCCCCATATTGGACACAACACGGGATAGGGCATTAGAGGAGTCCCCATATTGGACACAACACGGGATATTCAGCATTAGAGGAGTCCCCAAATTGGACACAACGCAGGATATAGCATTAGAGGAGTCCCCATATTGGACACAACACGGGATACAGCATTAGAGGAGTCCCCATATTGGGCACAACACGGGATAGAACATTAGAGGATTGCCCATATTGGACACAACACGGGATAGTGCATTAGAGGAGTCCCCATATTGGACACAACACGGGATAGAACATTAGAGGATTCCCCATATTGGACACAACACCGGATAGAGGATACTGGTTCTACACTGGGACATATTTCACTCCTAGGAATTCCCCATATTGGACACAACACGGGATAGAGGATACTGATACTACACGGTGACATATTTCATTCCCAGGAATTCCCCATATTGGACACAACACGGGATAGAGGATACCTTTACTACACGGGGACATATTTCACTCCCAGGGATTCCCCATATTGGACAATACGGGATAGATGATACTGATACTACACGGGGACATATTTCACACCCATGGATTCCCCATATTGGATACAACACGGGATAGAGGATACTGATACTACACAGGGACATATTTCACACCCAGGGATTCCCCATATTGGACACAACACGGGATAGAGGATATAATACTACACAGGGACATATTTCACACCCAGAGATTCCGCATATTGGACAACACGCGATAGAGGATACTGATACTACATGGGGACATATTTCACACCCAGGGATTCCCCATATTGGATACAACACGGGGTAGAGGATATAATACTACACGGGGACATATTTCACACCCAGGGATTCCCCATATTGGACAACACGGGATAGAGGATATAATAATACACGGGGACATATTTCACTCCCAGGGATTCCCCATATTAGACAGCACGGGATAGAGGATACTGATACTGCACGGGGACATATTTCACACCCAGGGATTCCCCATATTGGACACAACATGGGATAGAGGATGCTGATACTACACGGGGACATATTTCACACCCAGGGATTCCCCATATTGGACAACACGGGATGGAGGATACTGATACTACACGGGGACATATTTCACATGCAGGGATTCCCCATATTGGACACAACACGGGATAGAGGATGCTGATACTACACGGGGATATATTTCACACCCAGGGATTCCCCATATTGGACAACACGGGATAGAGGATACTGATACTACACGGGGACATATTTCACAACCAGGGATTCCCCATATTGGACACAACACGGGATAGAGGATACTGATACTGCACAGGGACATATTTCACACCCAGGGTTTCCCCATATTGGACAACACGGGATAGAGGATACTGATATTACACGGGGACATATTTCACACCCAGGGATTCCCCATATTGAACACAACACGGGATAGAGGATACTGATACTACACGGGGACACATTTCACACCCAGGAATTCCCCATATTGGACAACACGGGATAGAGGATACTGATACTACACGGGGACAAATTTCACACCCAGGGATTCCCCATATTGGACAACACAGGATAGAGGATACTGATACTACACAGGGACATATTTCACACCCAGGGATTACCCATATTGGACAAAACGGGATAGAGGATGCTGATACTACACGGGGACATATTTCACACCCAGGAATTCCCCATATTGAACACAACACGGGATTGAGGATACTGATACTACACGGGGACATATTTCACAACCAGGGATTCCCCATATTGGACACAACACGGGATGGAGGATACTGATACTACAAGGGGACATATTTCACACCCAGGAATTCCCCATATTGGACACAACACGGGATAGAGGATACTGATACTACGCGGGGACATATTTCACACCCAGGGATTCCCATACTGGACAACACAGGATAGGGGATATAATAATACACTTGGACATATTTCATTCCCAGGGATTCCCCATATTGGACAACACGTGATGGAGGATACTGATACTACACGGGGACATATTTCACAACCAGGGATTCCCCATATTGGATACAACACGGGATAGAGGATATAATACTACACGGGGACACATTTCACACCCAGGTATATCCCATATTGGACAACACGGGATAGAGGATACTGATACTGCACGGGGACATATTTCACGCCCAGGGATTCCACATATTGGACAACACGGGATAGAGGATTCTGATACTACACGGGGACATATTTCACACCCAGGGATTCCCCATATTGGACAACACGGGATAGAGGAAACTGATACTACACGGGGACATATTTCACACCCAGGGATTCCCCCATATTGGACACAACACGGGATAGAGGATACTGATACTACACGGGGACATATTTCACACCCAGGGATTCCCCATGTTTGACAACACGGGATAGAGGATACTGATACTACACGGGGACATATTTCACACAGGGATTCCCCATATTGGACACAACACGGGATAGAGGATACTGATACTACACGGGGACATATTTCACACCCAGGGATTCCCCATATTGGACACAACACGGGATACTGATACTACACGGGGACATATTTCACACCCAGGTATTCCCCATATTGGACACAACACGGGATAGAGGATACTGATACTACACGGCGACATATTTCACACCCAGGGATTCCCCATATTGGATACAACACGGGATAGAGGATACTGATACAACACGGGGACATATTTCACACCCAGGGATTCCCCATAATGGACAACACGGGATAGAGGATACTGATACTACACGGGGACATATTTCACACAGGGATTCCCCATATTGGACACAACATGGGATAGAGGATACTGATACTACACGGGGACATATTTCACACCCATGGATTCCCCATATTGGACAACACGGGATAGCTAGCTAGAGGATACTGATACTACACGGGGACATATTTCACAACCAGGGATTCCCCATATTGGACAACACGGGATAGAGGATACTGATACTACACGGGGACATATTTCACACCCAGGGATTCCCCATATTGGACACAACACGGGATAGAGGATACTGATACTACACGGGGACATATTTCACACCCAGGGATTCCCCATATTGGACAAGACGGGATAGAGGATGCTGATACTACACGGGGACATATTTCACACCCAGGGATTCCCCATATTGGACACAACACGGGTTAGAGGATACTGATTCTACACGGGGACACATTTCACACCCAGGGATTCCCCATATTGGATAACACGTTATAGAGGATACTGATACTACACGGAGACACATTTCACAACCAGGGATTCCCCATATTGGACAACACGGGATGGAGGATACTGATACTACACGGGGACATATTTCACACCCAGGGATTCCCTATTTTGGACACAACATGGGATAGAGGATACTGATACTACACGGGGAAATATTTCACACCAAGGGATTCCCCATATTGGACAACACGGGATAGAGGATACTGATACTACACGGGGACATATTTCACACCAAGGGATTCCCCATATTGGGCCCCATGCAGGCACCGGGGCGGGATCAACTGATCCTGATTATAGTGCTGCAGTAGCCATTGCTTGTCGTAAAAGGCGACTAAACTGGCTTAACGATTGGGTTCATACTTTCCGGAACCCACTATACCGGATTTGGCCCTCTGATGTACATTTTTGGCTTTCTTGTATGTGAGAGTTGAGTCAGGCTATGCCCCATATATAAAAGTAAGATTAGCGCTAATCCTATTACTTTTAGGGGATGGGATAAATGATGCTGGTGTGGCGAGGGCCTGGCACCAGATCAGGTTGTTCTAATTTCAGGACTGAATATATATTTTGATTGTAAATATTGAGTTCTGAAGTTGGGATTTACCCCCCTCGGACACGTGGATACAGGACACGACCCTGTTGACCCATCTGCGTGTAGACTCCCTGAGGCTTGTACCTCTATGTCAGAAAAGCGGACGTTAAACCCTATTCACTCACTCACTCACTCCCCATATTGGACTACACAGGGACATATTTCACACCCAGGGATTCCCCATATTGGACAACACGGGATAGAGGATACTGATACTACACGGAGACATATTTCACTCCTAGGGATTCCCCATATTGGACACAACACGGGATAGAGGATACTGATACTACATGGGGACATATTTCACTCCCAGGGATTCCCCATATTGGACACAACACGGAATAGAGGATACTGATACTACACGGGGACATGGGATAGAGCATAAGAGGATTGCCCATAATTGACACAACACGGGATAGATGATACGGATACTACATGGGGACATATTTCATACCCAGGGATCCCCATATTGGACACAACACGGGATATAGGATACTGGTATCGTATAGGATTTCTCATATGGACACAACACCGGTTAGAGTTTACACCCATAGATTCCCCATATTGGATAGTTGAGGCCATCACTGGAGAACTGAGGTTCATTGCATTTTCTGCGTGACCTTCAGCTTATTACAAGCATGTCAGATGTTTCACTGACATTCAATGATAGCCAATGAAGATCCTGATCGTATGGAACGCCAACTCTACATAAACTCAAATAATTAATGCTAGCTCGAAATAACTTGAGTTAGCTTTAAATAGCTAACTGGAATTGATTAAAGCTAGCTATAATACATTTGGAGCTAGCTCCAATTCATTTGAATAGCTCTAATTCATTTAGAGCTAGCCAATTAATGATACATCAAATTGATTTGTAGAGAGCATTATATAACTTGATTTGAAGAGATCTACAATTGATTTGGAGCAAGCTATAAAACATTTGAAGCAAGTTCAAATTAATTTACAGCTAAGTATAATTAATTTTGAGCTGTCTCCAATTCATTTGGATAGCTCTCTAATTGTATCCCCCGGACTCCGTCGGGGATACTATGGATTTGACAGCGGGCCGCGTCGCCGCAGACACTTCTTGTCCGGAGCATAACTCGAACACCCTTTGGAATATTTTCATGAAACTTCACACATGCATAGACCACGACCCGAAGGTGTGTCGTGCACAAGAATGACAACTCTTGCATAGCTATTTTTTTAGTTAACTCCCTTTTTAGCTCACCTGAGCAAAGCTCATGTGAGCTATTGTTATGGCAAAGTGTCCGTCGTCCGTCCGTCCGTCCGTCCGTGAACATTTTCAATCATCTTCTCCCGAACTGCTGAGCCGATATTGGTTAAACTTCACAGGGATGATATATGGGTGATGCCATTTCAGATTTGTTAAAATGGAGGTCATCGACAATCCAAGATGGCCGCCATGGAAAAGTAGGTCAAATTCTTAAAAAATCTTCTTCTCACAAACCGCCAGGCCGATTTCGACGATACTTGGTATGAATGATCGATAGTTAGCGCTGTTTCAGATTTGTTCATATGGTGGCCCGTGGGTCAAAAATGGGCGTCGCCCGAGGGGTCAAATAGGGGTCAAATTTTATTTTTAACCGAATATAGTCATTGAATATATCAAAGCGAAGGTATTGACGAGACAATCACTCTGGAACATTTTTTGTCTAAATCATATGATTACGTCATCCAAGATGGCCACCGATAGTTCAAATGGTCATTCTTTTACTAAAGATTTCAAACGTCTTTTTCTTGTAAACTGCTTGGCTGATATTGGCCAAACTTAACTGTAATGGTCTGTGGTTGAAGCCTGTTCATTTTTGTTAAAATGGAGGTCATCACCAAATCCAAGATGGCCGCCGTTGAGAAGTAGGTCAAATTCTTAAAAAATCTTCTCACGAACCGCTAGGCCGATTTCGACGATACTGGGTATGAATGATCGATAGTTAGCGCTGTTTCAGATTTGTTCATATGGTGGCCCCTGGGTCAATAATGGGCGTCGCCCGAGGGGTCAAATAGGGGTAAATTTTATTTTTAACCGAATATAGTCGTATAATATATCAAATCGAAGGTATTGACGAGACGATCACTCTGGAGATTTTTTTGTCTAAATCAGATGATTACGTCATCCAAGATGGCCACTGATAGTTCAAAAGGTCATTCTTTTACTAAAGATTTCAAACGTCTTTTTCTTGTGAACTGCTTGGCCGATATTGGCCAAACTTAACTGTAATGGTCTGTGGGTGAAGCCTGTTCATTTTTGTTAAAATGGAGGTCATCACCAAATCCAAGATGGCCGCCGTTGAGAAGTAGGTCAAATTGTCAAAAAATCGTCTTCTCACAAACCTCCAGGCCGATATCGACGAAACTTGGTAAGAATGATTGATAGTTACCGCTGTTTCAGATTTGTTCATATGGTGGCCCCTGGGTCAAAAATGGGCGTGGCCCGAGGGGTCAAATATGGATCAAATTTTCTTTTTGACCGAATATGGTCATATAATATATCAAATCGAAGGTATCGACTAGTCGATCACTCTGGAGCATTTTTTGTCTAAATCAGATGATTTTGTCATCCAAGATGGCCACCGAAAGGTAAAAAAGTTGTTATTTTACTAAAGATTTCAAACGTATTCTTCTTGTGAACTGCTTGGCCGACATTGGCCAAACTTAACTGTAATGGTCTGTGGGTGAAGCCTGTCCATTTTTGTTAAAATGGAGGTCATCACCAAATCCAAGATGTCCGCCGTTGAAAAGTAGGTCAAATTGTCAAAAAAATCTTCTCACAAACCTCCAGGCTGATTTCGACGAAACTTGGTGTGAATGATTGATATTTAGCGCTGTTTCAGATTTGTTCATATGGTGGCACCTGGGTCAAAAATGGGCGTGGCCCGAGGGGTCAACTAGGGGTCAAATTATATTTTTGACCGAATATGGTCATATAATATATCCAATCCAAGGTATCGACGAGACGATCACTCTGGAGCATGTTTTGCCAAAATCAGATGATTACGTCATTCCAAGATGGCCACCGACACATGCACATTCGCAATATATGTTAGATCAGAAGGTACCAACAAATTCTGTGGAACATTTGAAGTTGTAAGTGAAGTATTTGTGAAATCAAAATGACCACTATGGAGACTTTTAGGTGAGCGATACAGGCCCATTTGGGCCTCTTGTTTGTTTTTCGCACTGATTTCGTGTCCGGAGCATAACTCGACCACCCTTTGGAATATTTTCATGAAACTTCACACATGCATAGACCACGACCCGAACGTGTGTCGCGCACAAGAATGACAACTCTTGCATGGCTAATTTTTCAGTTATCTCCCTTTTTTGTTTCGCGCACTGATTGACCATAACTCGACCACCCTTTGGAATATTTTTATGAAACTTCACACATTCAATTAGACCACGAACCGAAGGTGTGTCGTGCACAAGAATGACAACTCTTGCATAGCTAATTTTTGAGTTATCTCCCTTTTTTGTTTTGCGCACTCTACAAACTGGACAATACTGCATGAAGACCCGTTTTCTCGTGTGCTCTGTACACCTTACCTGTAGAGAGAACAATAGCCTTCTCCGGTTGAACAATAGAGACTGGGAGAACCATTCACCTGTGCATGTGCTAGCATGTGCAAATGTCCAGTCTTGACCAATCTGACCACAGGTAATTTATACAGGTAAATTACTACATTGTATATTACATTTCCGTAAACTGTGTTGAAAATATTGTGGCATTATGTGGACCTGTGCAGATATATGTAGATAAATATAGGACTATTAAAAAAAAATGCTGGGCTCCAGTAGCAAGCATTATTATTTTTAATTTTTAAACTTTTTTTTTCCATTTTTTTTTTCAAATTCTTTTTAAATTTTTATCTAGTAGCATAAGGTCGTAAGTGCTATATACAGTTAATAATACAGACTATTATCATATAATAAAACAATTATTGACTAGTGAGCCATAGAATATAATCTGATATTCCATGGCTCACTAATCAATATTTGTATAATATGTTCGGGCCAGTGAAAATTGCTTTCGGGCCCAGGCTCGAGGTCAAGGCGGGACAAGGCGAGGCATTTGGTTTACGCTGAATTCTTGTTTACTTATCTCCCTTTGTTGTTTCATACTCGAACACCCTTTGGAATATTGTTATGCCCCACCACGATAGTGGAGGGGGCATTTAGTGTTACCCTTGTCCGTCCGTCCGTCCGTCCGTCCCCACACACAAATGGGTACTTGTTGTAAGCGTACGGGGATCTTATTGGGTAGGGTTAGGATAGTGTCGGGTACTCTTGTTGGGTATTTTTATACAGTAAAAACCCAACAAGTATTCATTCGTAGGAACGTGCGTCCCGGGTAACTTTCGGGTAAATGTCTCCTAATTTCTTCATCCTTCGACCGATCTGCTTCATATTTCATATACACATTGCTCTGATGGTTCACTACCGCCCTGTTCCAAATCCACGTTTGTCCTGCCCCCGCCAAGCCCAGGGTCAAGGTCACATACTTGGTGCTTCAAAAACTTTAACGCTCAGGTAAATATCTTATAATTTCTGTTTTCTTTCACGGATCAGTTTCATATTTCATATACACATTGCTCTAATGGTCCTCTACCGCCCTGTGACAAATCCACGTTCGTCCTGCCCCCGCCAAGCCCAGGGTCAAGGTCAAATACTTGGTGCTTCAAAAACTTTAACGCTCAGGTTAATATCTTATAATTTCTGTTTTCTTTCACGGATCAGCTTCATATTTCATATACACATTGCTCTAATGGTCCTCTACCGCCCTGTGCCAAATCCACGTTCGTCCTGCCCCCGCCAAGCTCAGGGTCAAGGTCACATACTTAGTGCTTCAAAAACTTTAACGCTCAGGTAAAAGAACATTTTGACTTGGAATTTGGCCTCGTTTATTATCAAAGCGATATGTGGGACATCCGTGTTCTATGAACACATTTTCTAGTTTATTAAACTTCACACATGCATAGAAGACGACCCAAAGGTGTGTCGCACGTAAGAATGACAACTCTTGCGTCGTTAATTTGTTGTTTCGTGCACTGATTTCGTGTCCGGAGCATAACTCGAACATCCTTTGGAATATTTTCATGAAACTTCACACATGCATAGACCACGATCCTAAAGATGTGTCACGCAAGAATGACTACTCTTGCATGACTAATTTGTTAGTTATCTCCCTTTGTTTTTCCGTCACTGATTTTTTCTCCGGAGCATAACACCCTTTTTTCAAACTACTTGTGTATCTGAGGAGGGGGATACACATACGCTTGTCGACAAGCGTCCATTTCTAGTTCATTTGGAGTTTGTAATTTGTCATTTTGTAATTCATTTTAAGCTATCTAAATGATTTAGAGACAATGAATTAGACGGGTGTTTAGAGCTAGCTCGAATTGGTTTAGAGATGGCTCCAAATGAATTAGATAGCTTTTTAAATTAATTTGAGCTGACTCGAAATGAATTGAAGCTAGCTCCAAATGATAAGAGTTTGGTTAGATTTGTTTTAGAGCTAGCTCCAAATGAATTAGCTCTCCAAATGAATTGGAGCTAATTATAAATAAGTGTAGCTAGCTCTAATTACTTGGGAGACAGCATTAACTATTTGAGTTTATGTACATTTGGCATTCCACACGATTGGATTGGTGGGTGGTGGTCGGGCGAATGAGACGGCGTAAATTAACGGTATGTGTTCCTCCTTATGGGAATCACGGTTTGCCTGGTTTGGCCCTCGGGTACGTTTTTGTCTCGCTCGCGAAGCGGAAAGCGAGACATAGGTTTTGCTTTTCCGGGCGGCGGCGGCGGCGTCGTTCAATGTTAAGTTTTCGTATTACGGTCATTACTTCAACGCCTTATCAGCTACAGTCATCAAACTTTATACATACCTTTACCATGTTTACTATGATATGTACATGAATATAGGACTATTACAACAAAATTGGCGGGCTCCAGGGTCAAGGTCAAACTATATCTGTTAATACTTTCAATGTTAAGTTTTCGTGTTACGATCATTACTTCAACACCTTGTCAGCTACAGTCATCAAACTGTATACATACCTTTACTTTGATATGTACATGCATATAGGACTATTATAATTTTGTTGGCTGGCCCCAGAGTCTCCAGACTCTATTTATACCCTCCCCCCCCCCCCCCCCCCCGCAACGAGATGTGGGGGGGGGTTATCTGTTTATACTCCGTCCGTCCGTCCGTCCGTCACTAAACTTAACATCAGAGAAATATTGTTATAACTTCTATTTCCTTCATCTAAAATGCTTAATATTTCACACATGCATTCCTGTAAGGCTCTACTACCATGCTGTGCCAAATTCACGACCGTCCAAGCCCCGCTGATCCCAAGGTCAAGGTCAAATACTTTGTCTCTTTTACAAAACTTGACATCAGAGAAATATTGTTATAACTTCTGTTTCCTTCTTCTAAAATGCTTAATATTTCACACATGCATTCCTGTAAGGTTCTACTACCATGCTGTGCCAAATCAATGACCGTCCAACCTCCACCGATCCCAAGGTCAAGGTAAAATACTTAGTCTCTTTACAAAACTTAACATCAGAGAAATATGTTGTAACTTCTATTTCCTTCATCTAAAATGCTTAATATTTCACACATGCATTCATGTAAGGCTCTACTACCATGCTTTGGCAAATCCACGACCGTCCAACCCCCACTGATCACAAGGTCAAGGTCAAATACTTGGTCGCTTTACAAAACTAACATCAGAGAAATAAGTTATAACTGCTATTTCCTTCATTGAACATTCTTAATATTTCACTCGTGCATTCCTCTAAGGTTGTACTATCATGCTGTGACAAATCTACGACTGTCCAACCCCCGCTGATCCCAAGGTCAAGATCACATACTTAGTCTCTTTTTCAAAACTTAACATCTGAGAAATATGTTATAACTTCTACTTCTTTCATAGAAAATTCTTAATATTTCATGCATGCATTCCTCTTATTGGACAACACTATGTACAACAGCTGTACTATCAGGCTGTGACAAATTCCCGCTGATCTCGTGGTCAAGGTCACATACTTAGTCTCTTTACGAAACTCGCCATCAGAGAAATTGGTTATAACTTCTATTTCTTTGCTCAGATCTGCTTCACATTTCACACACGCATTGCTCCAATGGACCTCTACCACCGTATGAAAAATTCACGTTCGTGCCCAGAGTCAAGGTCACAAGCCCACACTTGGATTATTTTGTTTACATATTTAGGGGTACATGGGCCCACGCGGAGGTATTCCGTAAGCCTCGCTTACTGACCAATCTAGTTGTTAATACTTTCAATGTTAAGTTTTCGTGTTACGATCATTACTTCAACACCTTTTCAGCTACAGTCATCAAACTGTATACATCCCTTTACTATGATATGTAGATGAATATAGGACTCTTTTTTTTTTTCTCGGTCCCCAGGGTCAAGGTCAAACTCTATGTTTTTAATACTTTCAATGTTAAGTTTTCGTGTTACGATCATTACTTCAACACCTTATCAGCTACAGTCATCAAACTGTATACATACCTTTACTATGATATGTAGATGAATCTACGACTATTACATTTTTTTTTTCTTGGGCCCAAGGTCAAGGCTGAACAAGGCGAGACATTTGATTCCGCGGAATTCTTGTTATCTTTGGCTCTTTAGTTACCTGCGAGTTGAATCGGGTTATTGATTATACAAGTAGTAAGATTATTACTGATCCTACTGCTTTTGGGAGGGGCCAAGTGATTCTGGTGTGGCGAGGACCATCAGATCAGGATTATTCTGATTTCAGGGCTGAATATATAGTTTTGTTATTGTAAATATTCAGTTCAGTTCCCCCCCCCCCCCCCCAATTTGTTCTTGAAAATGTACATTGACCCGGCCTTAAATGACCTTAGCTGTTGATAGGCCGTTAAACCACAACAAACAAACAAAACGATTGGACTGGACGCGCATGCTTCTCTGTCTACACTGGTCGCAAAGATCATACTGCCCTTTATCCCGTCACATGTCACACTAAAGGCCTCCATAAGTGGGCAGGGCACAGGATGGACGTTACTGATAGTAGTACACCGACACATTTTTCATACGGTTAGGGTTTTAGCCGGGTTTTTGAAGAAAAAAGTCCCAGCTATTGGATTGGCGAAAGCCGGGCGGCGTCCACAAAGTCAAGTTTTAGTGTTTTGTCCATATTCATGTTACTGTACCACCTAGAACCACCATACTTGCACAACTTCATAAACAATGGGTGCCCATCACATACGACTATCCAACATGTGACCTTTTTTTACCTTGACCTATTTTTTCCGCGTAATCGACTTGGCCATTTTCAATGTTAAGTTTTCATGTTTTGTGCATATCTCTGTTGCTGTACCACCTAGGACCACCATACGTGCACAACTTCCTAACCATTGGGTGCCCACCACATACCACTATCCAACATGTGACTTTTTTTTTACCTTGACCAAGTTTTTCTGCGTAGTCGACTTGGCCATTTTCACTGTTACGTTTTCGTGTTTAGGTCCATTTCTCTGTTACTGTATCACCTAGGATCACGATACTTGCACAACTTCATAACCAACATAACCACTATCCACCATCTGACATTTGTTACCTTACCTGTTTTTTCCGTGTAAACAACTTAGCCATTTTCAATGTTAAATTGGACAACAGTCATCGGACAACACTCGTAACTTGTAGTAATACATGTATGCCAGCCTGCAACAGTATGAAGGTTTTCTCATACACTGGCTTCTTTTGCCATCTTAGTCCACTGACAGTTGTCACTTTTCAATTGTGGTCATACATGTAGTAACATTAATAGCCAATTATATGTTTGTAATGTCTTGTATATATGTGGATATAGTAATTAAGGCAGAATAATAACAACGCATTGGTTTTAGTTAATAATATATCTGCACTAACTGCTAGCTAAATTACAACTAACTCATAGGGGTCACACGGGGCCTGTCATGATGCTGGCTTGCTGACTCGGCAATCATGTAATACTAAACCACGCCTCCAAGGGGCGGTTACATACAGTGCAATGTTATCCAATGCCTTGAAGAAAACCCGGCCTTCGTGGCTTTGCCTCGTCTATTGTTTGCTGATTGGATGAGTCTTCATTACTCCCAATGCAATAAGCCTGTTTTTGTCGAGCCCGCATGTGGAAAGCGAGACATAGTGATCACAATGGCGTCCGTCCGTCCGTCCGAATTTGCGTAAACGTTTTTAAATACCTTATATCTCTGCAGTCCTAAGTCACATTGACTTGAAACTTCATATGCTTATTAGTCATCATCCATATATTCATGCTGTATCCCACTCATGCGGCCCCTGTGCCCAAGGTCAAGGTCAAATTACTTAGAAGTTTGCATTTAATGTTTGTCAAAATTTGCGTTAAAGTTTTCAAATGCCTACTTTGAATGCTTCTTGGTCATAATCCATATATTCATTCTGTGTCCCACTCATGCGGCCCGTGTGCCCCTATGTCAAGGTCAAATGACTTACAAGTTTGCGCTAAAGTTTCTGTCAAAAAAATTTGCGTTAAAGTTTTCACATACCTACTAGCTCTGTAACCGTAAGTCAGATTTGCTTGAAACTTCGTATGCTTATTGGGCATCATCCATATTTTCATTCCATAGCCTGCCCATGTGGTCCACATGCCGAAGGTCAAGGTCAAATGACTTTGAAATTTGTGTTAAAGTTTTTGCATACCGTATATCTCCACACCACTTACTCCGATTTACTTGCAACATCCAATACTTCTTATTCATCATCCATATTTTCATTCTATATCCTGCCGTGGGTGGTGGTCGGGCGAACGAGAAGGCGTAAATTAACGGTAGGGTTTCCTCCTTATAGGAATCACGATTTGCCTGGTTTGGCCCTCCGGTACGTTTTTATCTTTGGCTCTTTTGTTGCCTCGGAGTTGAATTGGGTTATTGCCCATTATAAATGTAGTAAGATTATTACTGATCCTACTGCTTTTGGGAGGGGCCAAGTGATTCTGGTGCGGCGAGGACCTGGCATCAGATCAGGATTATTCTCATTTCGGGGCTGAATATATTGTTTTGTTGTCTCGCCCTCGAAAGCGGAAAGCGAGACAGATTTTTCTTTTCCGGAGTCGTCGGCGGCTTCAGCGGCGGCGTCATCATTCAATGTTAAGTTTTCGTGTTACGGTCATTACTTATCATCTTATCGGCTAGTCATCAAACTTTATACATACCTTTACTATGATATGTACATGACTATAGGACTATTATCGGGGCCCCAGGGTCCATGTCAAGGCCCCAGGGTCAAGGTCAAGGCGGAACAAGGCGAGACATTTGATTCCGCGGAATTCTTGTTATTGTAAATATTAAGTTCTGATTTTGGGATTTTCCCCCCATTTGTATATGTACTTGAACGTGTACATATGATATTTAGTACTAAACCCATTGACCTGGCTTTAAATGACCGTAGCTGTTGATAAGGCCGTTAAACCCCAACAAACAAACAAACATCTATAGCCTGCCCGTGTGGTCCACGTGCTCGAGGTCAAGGTCAAATGACTTAAATTTGTGTTAAAGTTTTTAGCTCGCCTGCACGAAGTGCAGAAGAGCTTATGACATACCCCCGGCGTCGTCGGCGTCCACAAACTTAACGTTGTGTAAATGTCTTATAACTTGTTTCCTTTCATGGAACACCTTGTTATTTCATATATGCATTCCTCAGATGGCCCTCTATCATGCTGTAGCAAATTCATGACCCACCACCCAACCCTTACCCCAAGGTCAAGGTCACAAACTTAGCACATTCATAAACTTAATGTTGGGGTAAATGTCTTATAACATCTGTTTCCTTTCATGGAACGCCTTGATATTTCATAGATGCATTCATCTGATGATACCCTATCGTGCTATAGCAAATCCATGACCCACCACCCACCCTTTACCCCAAGGTAAAGGTCACAAACTTAGCACATTCATAAACTTAACGTTGGGGTAAATGTCTTGTACCATATGTTTCCTTTCATGGAACGCCTTGATAGTTCATACATGCATTCATCTGATGATACCCTATCGTGCTATAGCAAACCCATGACCCACCGCCCGCCCTTACCCCAAGGTCACAAACATAGCACATTCATAAACTTTTATATAAATGTCTTATAACATCTGTTTCCTTTCATGGAACGCCTTGATATTTCATACATGCATTCCTCGGATGACCCTCTATCATGATGTAGCAAATACACAACCCACCACCCAACCCTTACCCCAAGGTCAAGGTCACAAACTTAGCATGTTCATAAACTTTATGTTTGGTAAATGTTGTGTACGGTAACTTCTGTTTCTTTCGCGGGGACGCTTTGATATGTTATACATGCATTCATCTGATGATCCTCTATTGCTACAGCAAATCCATGACCCCCACCCCCCCCCCCACCCCCACCCCTTCTTTCCCAAGATCAACATCATAAACTTAACGTTGGAGTAAATGTCTTTTTATAACTTCTGTTTCTTTACAAGGAACGCCTTGATATTTCATACATGCATTCATCTGATGATCCTCTATTGTGCTACAGCAAATCCATGACCCCACCCCTTTCCCCAAGGTCAAGGTCACAAACTTAGCACATTCATACATGCATTCCTCATGTGAATAGCTATCGTGCTGTAGAAAATCACCAACTTAGTGGGTTCATAAACTTAACGTTGGGTTTAATATTGTTTTACTTCTGTTTTCAGGGATATTTCATACATGCATTTAGTGGGTGGCAGGTGGGAGAATTTGATGGGTAATTTAACGATCAGGGTTCATCCTTTCCGGAATTCCGACTGGAAACCTGGTTTGGCCCTCATATACGTCTTTGGCATTTTGTATGTGACAGTTGAATCTGGTTATACCCCTTATGTGAGTATTATGATTATTCGTTATGCTAGTTTAGGGGAAGGGGCCAAGTGACTGGTGTGGTATGGACCTGGAACCAGGTCAGGTTATTCTAACCTCAGGGCTGAATATATTTTTTCTCGATGTAAATACATGTATTCCATTCCGATTTGTGGATTTTCCTCCCAATGCAGCAGGTTAAAACGGAATCGAACCCGTTTGCCCGGCCTTACATGACCTTAGCTGTTGATAGGCCGTTAAACACCAATAAACAAACAAACAAACATACATGCATTCATATTAATATGCTATATCATGCTATAGAAAATCCAAGACACACCTTCCACCACTGACCTCAATGTCAAGGTCTACCGAATACCCCTTAACCCAAGGTCAAGTTATATAATATTCATGTTTTGTATACAACTGTGCCAAGTTTAAGTGGAGGCTGCCAACAGGCAAGCTTCGTTGTCTTCTGACAACTCTTGTTACATACCTTACATGCCCCCAATTCTATATAGGGTACAGAGTTTGTGTACACAACTTCTCTGCAACCGTTCAGTAAATCGATCTGAAACTATACACATGTCTTCTACACATATTGAAGATGTGCGCCTTGGTGTTTTTATGCCGAAAACATATTTTTTAACAAAAATATCACCTTTTTAACTTGGCCATTTTTTCTACATGTTTCTATACAATTATATATAATTTCTACTTTACACCTTTCTACATAAATTAGTCAGGGCTGTACAAATTGGCACGCCCGACGCCCGGGACAAGTCGGTTTTAATCTCGGGCAAGTGCCTCTATGCTGGAATTTAGTCCCGGGCAAGTCACTATTTTCTGTTAGAACGTCCCGCCACAAGCCCATTTTTTTGGAATCGGACTGTCATAAACTTAATCCCAAAACTGACCACTTTATCGATCGATAACGCCGCGGGCGTCCTGGCGATTCGCAGCTACTGTGTTACACAGTACCTGTGTATCGCAAGAAAGTGATATAGCAATCTACAGCGACCCTGATTATATTAATTTAATCGAATTTGAAAGTAATTAGCGAATTAGCGAAAATATTCTGCGGCGATCGATGGTTATTGATTTATTTTATGTATGTTAACGTTTTCGTCTCACTGCGTCGACAGGCCAAGCGACCTAACTTTAGAGAAATAAATATATGTATGGGGTGGAAATGGAATTTACGGTTCTTAATTTAAATTATCGTTTCTACGCGGCATATAAACGAAAAAAAGTGAAATTGAATGGGATGGACATACTATGAAGTATGTTTGATTCCCAAGGCGATGTTTGAACCCACAACCTCCAGATTGGAAGTCGGTGTTCTAAGCCCTAGGTCACAACCCATACCTTATAAACGAAGGAAAGAAATGCTCCTAACGAGTGACCATACGTACTTAGAATAACAGCTGACGTAACGCGCGGTAAACTGAAATGGCCTACGTGACAATTGACATTTACGTTCCAACAAGATGTTCACGGTGTGTAATCGATCGTATTTCCTCGCCATCATATGAAACCCGACTAGAGAAACACAAATTAAGTTGTGGATTTCTGAATTTGTCAATTGTTTGTACGGTCCAAGAAATCAAACAAATGTGACAATTCTTTTTACAAAATATTAGAATCGTCTAAGGAGACAATTCTCATGTGTTGCCAAAACTTGTTTTATTAAGACATCGGACAAATGTGAAAAGAAAACCCGAATACATTGATATTTCTTTACAAAAACATATTTTGACAACATTTGAGAATCGTCTTAGGAAACGATTCTCATGTGCTGCCAAATCTTGGTTTTATAAAAAAAAATCAAAAAAATGTGAAATTCCACAAGCTAATGCGTAATTATCAATTCATCGGCTATGCGATGACGTGAGCGACTACATAGCGTGGTTTTGGTATGTTTGTTGGCACAGAATTCTAAAGGTCAGTCACACTTTGCACGTGAAACTTGATTAGCGACTGATGATTGTAAACACCATCAGGTGTGCAGCTAGACCGAAAATGATATGTCGCAAATGTGCTAATTGGGGATGGGTGGGTACGGCCATATTTCTTTTTTGTTACAATCTCGCGTTTTTGCGATCTCGATCTCGCCTTCCGCTTTTGGAAATACGATTTGCCCATGCATGTATAGACAGCATGCGTGTTGGATTTGCGTTCTACGTACGTACATGCATATAAAGCATGCTAGTTCGAATTGCATTCTACGTACGTACATGTAACGTATGCGCAAAACTCAATTTCAACACGCATGCATTCTACACACACATATTACAGGCCCGTAGCCAGACCTGTTTGAAGGGGGGGGGGGGTCGTTTCGAAGGCCCAAGGGGCCTGAGGTATATAGGGGGTCCGGGTCCGGCGGCATGCACCCCCCGGAAAATTTGAAATATAGGTGGGTGGTCTGAAATGCAATTTCCTTCATTCTCCGCAACAGCCGAGCTTCTAACTATGACCTTCCATACCCGATTTTTTTTTCTGAAAAATTTGACCTCGAGGCTGGGCGGGGCGGGGGGGGGGGGGGTCTTCCGACCGCTCCGACACACCACCCCCCCCCCCCCCCCCCCCACCCCCAGGATACGGGCCTGCATAATGACTTGAACAAACGTATTTCCAAAACGGAAGGCGACATTGTGAAAAGGCCGAAGCGAAACGCGACATCGCGGTCTCGAAAATGCGAGATAGCCAGGCGAAAACGCGAGAATGAATACAATAGAATCTCACGTTTTCGCCTCGCGATTTGGTCTCGCGTTTTCACGATCTTGTGTATAGGTCTACGATGCGATGCAGTAGCCTAACCAATAACACGTATCGAAATATATTTTTTTTTGCTCAATAAACGTGTATTGGCAGCACATTAGAATCGTCTCCTAAGACGAGTATCATTTTTTGTCAAATTATGTTTTTGTTGTCAAGAAATATAGATGTTTGTCCACATGCGTTCTATTTCTTAATAAAAACGTAAACATGTTTTTGCAGCACATGAGAATCGTCTCCTAAGACAATGTGTATGTGTCCTATTAGGGACATGTGACAACCTCGCGTTTTCGAGCTTTGGAGACGAAAACGAGAAATTCTATCATATTCAATCTCGCGTTTTGCAAACACGCCGCACATGCACATGATGCATGAGCAAAACTAATCCGAATATTTAAAAAGCGAAAGGCGAGATCGCGAAAACGCGAGACGATTCTCATTATTTTAGGAAATTATTATTGTCGATAAATGTGTTTTGAGTATGCACTTGTCACAACGTTATGTCCGCGATGGCACAGTGACAAAAGACCACAAGAATAAATATGTACTATATAATGTTTATTATTATAGATATTTAATATAATATGTATATGTGCCAAGTGCTCAATTGTATTATATTTAACAACTATGATAATAGTTTTTGTTTTGGGACAGTTTCGTATAAGAAATACGAGGACAAGTCACTTTTTCAAAATTACTTGCCCTGAAAATTATATTTTCCAGGACAAGTCCGGGCAAGTCACTTTTGTCAAGTCACTTGTCCGGGACAAGTGGCTAAAAAATCAATTTGTACAGCCC
The DNA here is from genome assembly GCA_029237695.1 of Conchocele bisecta. Taxonomy (NCBI): domain Eukaryota; kingdom Metazoa; phylum Mollusca; class Bivalvia; order Lucinida; family Thyasiridae; genus Conchocele; species Conchocele bisecta. The sequence continues at coordinate 74,573,973 of CM055273.1, forward strand.
TGTTAGTATACCTGTTTATCACAACAAGAGGAAGAAATAATGCTATATTTATTCAAATTCTCATTAATGTTTTTTGCCTTGGTGACAGCTACACATTTCTGCATCTTCGCTGTCTGGCCCATCTTCGACTGGCGTACTTTGTGACTTATGACACTCTTGTTAAATGATTTGTTTTACATTATATAGAGAATACAAGTCTAGTGCCTTTGATATCAAGTTGATCAGCTGCCACTAGGAATTGTGTAGGAATCTGAGGCTCGCCTTGGACCCCTTGTCGGCTAGGAATGCAATATCAGCTGTCATTGGAAATCGTGTAGGAATCTTGAGGCTCGTCTTGGACCCCTTGTCAGCCATGAATGACATATCAGCTGTCATTGGGAATACCGATGGGACACCATGTCGGCCAGGAATGCCATATCAGCTGTCATTGGGAATCGATGGGACACCTTGTCAGCCAGGAATGCCATATCAGCTGTCATTCGGAATCGATGGGACACCTGGTCAGCCAGGAATGCCATATCAACTGTCATTGGGAATATCGATGGGACACCTTGTCAGCCAGGAATGCCATATAAACTGTTATTGGGAATCAATGGGACACCTTGTCAGCCAGGAATGCCATATCAGCTGTCATTCGGAATAGATGGGACACCTTGCCAGCCATGAATGCCATATCAGCTGTCATTGGGAATATCGATAGGACACCTTGTCAGCTAGGAATGCTATATCAGCTGTCATTGGGAATCGATGGGACACCTTGTCATCCAGGAATGCCAGATCCGCTGTCATTGGGAATATCGATGGGACATCTTGTCAGCTAGGAATGCCATATCAGCTGTCATTGAGAATCGATGAGACACCTTGTCAGCTAGGAATGCCATATCAGCTGTCATTGGGAATCGATGGGACACCTTGTCAGTCAGGAATGCCATATCAACTGTCATTGGGAATCGATGGAACCCCTTGTCAGCCAGGGATGCCATATCAGCTGTCATTGGGAATCGATGGGACACCTTGTCAGCCACGAATGCCATATTAGCTGTCATTGGGAATCGATGGGACACCTTGTCAGCCAGGAATGCCATATCGGCTGTCATTGTGAATCGATGGGATACCTTGTCAGCTAGGAATGCCAATTCAGCTGTCATTGGGAATCGATGGGGCACCTTGTCAGCCAGGAATATCATATCAGCTGGCATTGGGAATATCGATGGGACACCATGTCGGCCAGGAATGCAATATCAGCTGTCATTGGGAATCGATGGGACACCTTGTCAGCCAGGAATGCCATATCAGCTGTCATTGGGAATCGATGAGGGACACCTTGGTCAGGTCCAAATGCCATTAATCACTTGTCCTGATCGATTGGGAACACTGTCAGCCATGGAATGCCATACAGTCATTGTCATTGGGAACTGGTCAGTCGGGACACTTGTCAGCCAGATGAATCCATATCAGCTGATGACATGGGAATCGATGGGACACCTTGTCAGCTAGGAATGCCATATCAATGTCATTGGGAATCCACGGACACCTTGTCAGCCAGGAATGCCATATCAGCTGTCATTGGGAATCGATGGGACACCTTGTCAGCCAGGAATGCCATATCAGCTGTCATTGGCAATATCGATGGGACACCTTGTCAGCCAGGAATGCCATATCAGCTGTCATTCAGAATGGATGGGACACCTTGCCAGCCATGAATGCCATATCAGCTGTCATTGGGAATCGATGGGACACCTTGTCAGCTAGGAATGCCATATCAGATGTCATTGGGAATCCACGGGACACCTTGTCAGCCAGGAATGCCATATCAGCTGTCATTGGGAATCGATGGGACACCTTGTCAGCTAGGAATGCCATATCAGATGTCATTGGGAATCCATGGGACACCATGTCAGCCAGGAATGCCATATCAGCTGTCATTGGGAATCGATGGGACACCTTGTCAGCCAGGAATGCCATATCAGCTGTCATTGGCAATATCGATGGGACACCTTGTCAGCCAGGAATGCCATATCAGCTGTCATTCAGAATGGATGGGACACCTTGCCAGCCATGAATGCCATATCAGCTGTCATTGGGAATCGATGGGACACCTTGTCAGCCAGGAATGCCATATCAACTGTCATTGGGAATATCGATGGGACACCTTGTCAGCCAGGAATGCCATATCAGTTGTCATTCAGAATAGATGGGACACCTTGCCAGCCATGAATGCCATATCAGCTGTCATTGGGAATCGATGGGACACCTTGTCAGCCAGGAATGCCATATCAGCTGTCATTGGGAATATCGATGGGACATCTTGTCAGCTAGGAATGCCATATCAGCTGTCCATTGAGAATCGATGGGACACCTTGTCAGCTAGGAATGCCATATCAGCTGTCATTGGGAATCGATGGGACACCTTGTCAGTCAGGAATGCCATATAAACTGTCATTGGGAATCGATGGAACCCCTTGTCAGCCAGGGATGCCATTGGGAATCGATGGGACACCTTGTCAGCCAGGAATGCCATATCGGCTGTAATTGGGAATCGATGGGATACCTTGTCAGCTAGGAATGCCAATTCAGCTGTCATTGGGAATCGATGGGACACCTTGTCAGCCAGGAATATCATATCAGCTGTCATTGGGAATATCGATGGGACACCATGTCAGCCAGGAATGCCATATCAGCTGTCATTGGGAATCGATGGGACACCTTGACAGCCAGGAATGCCATATCAGCTGTCATTGGGAATCGATGAGACACCTGGTCAGTCAGGAATGCCATATCAGCTGTCATTGGGAATCGATGGGACACCTTGTCAGCCAGGGATGCCATTGGGAATCGATGGGACACCTTGTCAGCCAGGAATGCCATATCGGCTATAATTGGGAATCGATGGGATACCTTGTCAGCTAGGAATGCCAATTCAGCTGTCATTGGGAATCGATGGGACACCTTGTCAGCCAGGAATATCATATCAGCTGTCATTGGGAATATCGATGGGACACCTTGTCGGCCAGGAATGCCATATCAGCTGTCATTGGGAATCGATGGGACAACTTGTCAGCCAGGAATGCCATATCAGCTGTCATTGGGAATCGATGGGACACCTTGTCAGCTAGGAATGCCATATCAGCTGTCATTGGGAATCGATGGGACACCTTGTCGGCCAGGAATGCCATATCAGCTGTCATTGGGAATCGATGGGACACATTGTCAGCCATGAATGCCATATCAGCTGTCATTCGGAATCGATGGGACACCTTGTCAGCCAGGAATGCTATATCAGCTGTCATTGGGAATCGATGGGACACATTGTCAGCCATGAATGCCATATCAGCTGTCATTCGGAATCGATGGGACACCTTGTCAGCCAGGAATATCATATCAGCTGTCATTGGGAATATCGATGGGACACCTTGACGGCCAGGAATGCCATATCAGCTGTTATTGGGAATCGATGCGACACCTTGTCAACCAGGAATGACATATCGGCTGTCATTGGGAATCGATGGGACACCTGGTCAGCCAGGAATGCCATATCAGCTGTCATTGGGAATCGATGGGACACCTGGTCAGCCAGGAATGCCATATCAGCTGTCATTGGGAGTATCGATGGGACATCTTGTCAGCCAGGAATGCCATATCAGCTGTCATTGGGAATCGATGGGACACCTTGTCAGCTAGGAATGCCATATCAGCTGTCATTGGGAATCGATGGGACACATTGTCAGCTAGGAATGCTATATCAGCTGTCATTGCGATTCGTGTAGGAATGTCACTGAAATAATGGCACACACTGGTTTATATTCAGGTACTGGCCAATCGAGAATATTTTGTTTGTTGGAGTTCAACGGCCTATTAACAGCTATGGTCGTTTAATGCCGGGTCAATGGGTTTAGTACTAAATCCCCATATATTACTGGGAATCCCAAAATCAGAACTGAATAATTACAATAACAAAACTATATATTCAGCCCTGAAATCAGACTGATCTGATGCCAGGTCCTCGCCACACCAGAATCACTTGGCCTCTCCCAAAAGTAGTAGGATCAGTAAAAATCTTACTACTTTTATAATGGGCAATAACCCAATTCAACTCCCAGGTTACAAAAGAGCCAAAGATAAAAAAAACGTACCAATCCAGGTAAATCGTAATTCTAATAAGGAGGAAATCCTACCGTTAATTTACACCGTCACGTTCGCCCGACCATTAACCACCGCATTATTAATATAATCTCATTGTTTTGGTGGCCTGTGTTTTCTTGGGACCCAGGGCAGGGTATGATTTTCAAACTGAAAAAAAAAACAACATCATATAACCAGTATTTCAATGTTATTTTATTTTAAAATTCAAGCATGAAGCATCTTTACTTTATTGAGTTTAATACAGCATCTATCCAGGTAGATTTCCGAAATGCGTTTTATCCCAAGTCACCCAGGTGGGGAAGATATTCATCCTTAAGTAGCTGTGTCTTGGATGTCTGATCACATTCCCAAAAACATGCGTTATATTCAAGTATGTGCCATCACTAACTGTGATTAGCAGGGGAGATAATGTGGCTTGACATACTTTCAAGTTTAGCTATACATGTACCAGTAAGGAAAAAGTGGAAACGTTCATTTTTTGTTGTGAACTGATACCATACAAAATTTAGAAAGAATGTCCTATTATAGATGCTAGTGTAATTATTTTAATTTTAGTTTCTACATGCTATCGGACAGTTTCACCACTTGGAGCATTTGACACATACAACAAATAATATGGCAGAACATCTAATAACATTTGGTGCAATACATCCCAGATATATATGACCATAACGTCCTATAAATATAATTTCAACAGACTACACAGAAAGCTAGATATCTGATCATTTCTACCTTCACTTGCAACCATACAATCAACACTTTCAATATGTAAAATGTCAAATCGATGCACAGTATATTATTATTGAAGTACATCTGCCACAAGTAAAGCCTTATATACTCGCTTATCCCATAACTTGGGGTTAATATGTACATTATGGGACTTAATATTGTAATTGGGGTCTCGCTGCTGACAGCCACCGTGTGTTATCTGGCCAGCTGACAGTCACCGTGTGTTATCTAGCCAGCTCACAGCCGACATGTGCTATCTGGCCGACTCACAGCCACCATGTGTTATCTGGCCAGCTCGGAAATGCTGTCCATGAACTTGTAGTAGTTGTACTTGATGTCGAACTCCATGTCGTACCAGTAGTTCACTGAAACATACAATGGGCGTAGATACACCGGCTGCCACAAAACTGGCTTGTTTATACAGTAGGACCTCTACACCGGACATAGATAATAGAGAATACCATGCTAGTGTTGATATCAAGTTTATCAGACAATTCTATGTTTCAGGCTACAGAATGAGAAATTATGATGTTGTTTTCGTTGAAAAGAACGTGGCATTGTTCATGTTGTTTACATTGATCACGACACTGATGTAATTCTGTAATGTCATGTGATACATCAGTTTTTAATTTATTGTAATTCGGATATCTGTATCAGGCTAATGACTGATACTGCAATATGTTATCAGTCCCGAGTGCATTTGGCCAATAATACAAAGCTCATTACCCAATAAATATGCAATAGAATGCAAGTTTGATTAGTTTGAGTTGTCTGTCAGTATTGTATAGTTGTCGTTGTGAAGTAGACTGACAGGCCAGAAACTGCGTAGGAATTCTTACAGTTTCTAAGACAACATGAAAGTGTGTGTGTTTAATGTGCCAGAAACAGCTACAGTCACATAGTCGCTTTCAAGTCCCATCCGAAAGACTAGATTGATGACGCTACATTGTGTCGGCATCGATACCTGATGCAGCAGTTTGTTATTGGTCAGCGCCTACATATGGCTTGATATATACGTGATAAACTGTGATATACCTGCTATACAGCTGTGTGACTGGGATACATGGTGGAGCTATAGGGAGGGTAGATGCAGTATGTCCCCCGCGTGGACCCTCATTGTGACATACCTGCGATACAGCCGTGTGACTGGGATACATGGTCGAACCATAGGGAATGTAGATACAGTATACAGTATCTCCCCCGTGTGGACCCGCACTGTGACATACCTGCTATACAGCCGTGTGACTGGGATACATGGTGGAGCCATAGGGAGGGTAGATGCAGTATGTCCCCCGCGTGGACCCTCATTGTGACATACCTGCGATACAGCCGTGTGACTGGGATACATGGTCGAACCATAGGGAAGGTAGATACAGTATACAGTATCTCCCCGGTGTGGACCCGCACTGTGACATACCTGCTATACAGCTGTGTGACTGGGATACATGGTCGAGCCATAGGGAGGGTAGATACAGTATCTCCCTCGCGTGGACCCTCACTGTGACATACCTGCTATACAGCCGTGTGACTGGGATACATGGTGGAATCGTAGGGAGGGTAGATACAGGATCTCCCCCGCGTGGACCCTCACTGTGACATACCTGCTATACAGTCGTGTGACTGGGATACATGGTGGAGCCATAGGGAGGGTAGATACAGTATCTCCCCCGTGTGGACCCTCACTGTGACATACCTGCTATACAGTCGTGCGACTGGGATACATGGTGGAGCCATAGGGAGGGTAGATACAGTATCTCCCCCTGTGTGGACCCGCACTGTGACATACCTGCTAGACAGCCGTTTGACTGGGACACATGGTGGAGCCATAGGGAGGGTAGGTACAGGATCTCCCCCACGTGGACCCTCACTGGCATACCTGCTATACAGCCGTGTGACTGGGATACATGGTGGAGCAATAGGGAGGGTAGTAGATACAGGATCTCCCCCACGTGGACCCTCACTGTGACATACCTGCTATACAGCCGTGTGACTGGGATACATGGTGGAGCCATAGGGAGGGTAGATACAGGATCTCCCCAACGTGGACCCTCACTGTGACATACCTGCTATACAGCTGTGTGACTGGGATACATGGTGGAGCCATAGGGAGGGTAGTCACAGGATCTCGCCCACGTGGACCCTCACTGTGACATACCTGCTATACAGCCGTGTGACTGGGATACATGGTGGAGCCATAGGGAGGGTAGATACAGGATCTCCCCCACGTGGACCCTCACTGTGACATACCTGTTATACAGCTGTGTGACTGGGATACATGGTGGAGCCATAGGGAGGGTAGACACAGGATCTCGCCCACGTGGACCCTCACTGTGACATACCTGCTATACAGCCGTGTGACTGGGACACATGGTGGAGCCATAGGGAGGGTAGATACAGGATCTCGCCCACGTGGACCCTCACTGTGACATACCTGCTATACAGCTGTGTGAACTGGGACACATGGTGGAGCCATAGGGAGGGTAGAATACAGGATTCTCGCCCAAGTGGTACCCTCATGTGACATACCCTGCTATACAGCCGTTTGTGACTGGGACACATGGTGGAGCCATAGGGAGGGTAGATACAGGATCTCGCCCACGTGGACCCTCACTGTGACATACCTGCTATACAGCTGTGTGACAGGGACACATGGTGGAGCCATAGGGAGGGTACATACAGGATCTCCCCCGCGTGGACCCTCACTGTGACATACCTGCTATACAGCCGTGTGACTGGGATACATGGTGGAGCCATAGGGAAGGTAGATACAGTATCTCCCCCGCGTGGACCCTCACTGTGACCGGCCGTGCCTTTGCATAGTTCGGGTATTTCTGTAGGTCTGGACGCCACGGATCCACTGCCACCCACGGCACCTGACATGGCCAATCAGACACACATTTGTCAGCATGAGACTGAGAGTATCCCTCATAGACACTGGTGTGGGACAAGGATATTCCACCCAAGTGTCAGAATATGTCGTCAGAAACGAGGCTTTGCTGAGTTTCTGACATTATTCTGATCACGAGGGTGGAATATCCTTGTCCCACACCAGTGTCTATGATGGATACTTTTTCTCGACCTATATTGAAAATATTTGCACATCTCAAAATATTTATCCGACCCAGAATAAGACTTAGACTTTTTATGCGACTTTTGACACGCCCAACATGTTCGTCATATTAAAACATGGGTTAAAACAAAGTTTTCGCCAACGAATTGGACGCTAATGCCAGTTCAGTGGATCTTTACAAATGAGTATCAAATTAATGTTCGATGTCATCGCCATACAGCACTGGCGATTCCAAGTACGTCGCATATTGCTGACGTCATCAAAATTAAAACGACATCATTACGATATGACCTGATAATAAACACGTCAACAACCATTGAAAACAATAGACATCAACCATATCACCCGTGTTCCCGTACATACAGTGAACAACAACTAGACCAGATCTGAGAGACACAGGTTGCAGGCTGCACGGAGACTGATTGACAACTCTCTAGGCAGACGCTACTACACTTGCCAGTCAATCAGTCATCTGTAGCCCGCAACTCGTGTTTCATGATACTGGGGTATACTGTAGTACATGCACAGCAAGCGCTTCATCCAAGACGACAGGTTACACAAAACAGCTGGTTTGGTACAGCGTACAGCCACAGGTGTTTGAACAGATGGTCAGTACATTTGGAGTCGTATGGGTATTTTGGTGAATTTTGGATAGATTTGCGTGGATGTCGTTGGCTAATTTACATAGTTTTGTGCAATTAACTTTCGTACCCTTTTCTACTGTCAAATTACCCACAATAGAACCAAGGAATGAAAGCTTTTTCAATATTTGACAAATAAAATGTCCAACATGTGTTGCTTTCAGACCGATTATATCATAAATTTTCAACCATAAACTCCAAATTCGGGTTCTATTGATTCAGGATACATATATCAATCTGCTGATGCTGATAGAATATGTGAACTGCAGTTATCTGTTCCTACATTTAAGACATTAAAAGTCATACAATTGTGCAATTTTCTAACGAGCCCTGAAAGCGGAGATTACCATACACATGTGGCACGACATTTGATTTGATAGCCATTTCCCGCGATGGATCAAAATCCATTACGACATCCCCCTTCACGCTATTATTAGATGTCATCCAATGAGCATCGCGATGTAAAGAGGTTTACACGTCTATGTAAGGATGTGTAACCAAATTTCTCGACTTTGGGAGCTCGACCATCTATTCTAGAATACATGACGTTTTTCAGACGATGTATAAACTTGCATTGGCGGTTCAGGTCCAATACAGTAATCTAAACGAACAATTTGGGACCAGTTTTATTATCAGTTAAAAAATAATGGTTTTATTGGTTAAAAACGTACGCGGGTCGTGGCTCACTTTCACACCTTTGTCTTCCGGTACTTATAGAAGAATGTGTCTTCAAGAACTTGTGCGCACAGCAACATATATACAACCTAGGCAGGGTCTACACGAGGTTATATATACGCACCACTACCGGCTCGTAACAATATGACACCTTCATATCCCCTCTCTGAGAGTTATGGCTAGGCATTAGTCCATGTATATACATATATGTGTAGGTGCATACGTATGTACTTTAGTAATACATTTCATTTCTCACTCCACCAATTTTTTAATAATATTTGGCCACAACATGTGTCTCGGACTGGAGCTTTGTTTTGCATACACCCCAAGTCCGAACACACGAGGTCAATGTCACTGAGGACCTACGTTCTCCTTGTTTGTAAGGCAAATGTGTTTAACTGCTTAATCCCTTCCCCGATTTCAAAAATGTTTGGCCACACTGCGTGTCAAAGGATGGTGCTTTGTTTCGAATACTCCCCAAGTCTAAACCCCCAAGGTCGAGGTCGATGTGGATTTATGTTCACCTTGTTTGTAAAGCAAATTCATTACAATTATTTTGTTTCTCAATAACTGCTTAACTGATTTTAATTATATGCGACCACAATGGGTGTCTAGTTGACTGTAGAATGACAATAACTTGCAATGTAGGCCATGACACCTGCAATCTATCAGCCATAGTGAGGCTATGACAATAAGATCCTAATCCATAATGGCAGTAATGGCAAGTCTAGCTTCTGGCATATAACTGGCGAATATAACAATTGTAGCTCCTGATCTGTGAGTCACTGGTAAACAATGGAGATGCTAGTCCATGTTGAGTAAATGTTTTACCTTCCCAGTTTGGTCATCGTTGATGATTTTGAACTGTCCAGTTTTGCTCTGCTTGAACACAGCTGCTTGATACATCTCTGGAAATTAATGATGCGTGTAAATTTACACCATAAATACAGCAAGATTCTCTCTAATATGGGCATCATGGGAGATCCCCAGAGTGTTTGGTGTAGACAGGGTCCACTGTAATTCTGAGCACCTCAAGATAGCGGTTGTGTCCATGCAATCATGACCAGGCAATACAAATACAGACAAGAAACGAGGCAAAGCCACGAAGGCCAGGTTTTTTCCAAGCATAGACACTTGGATAACATAATTATACCCACTTTTTGTAGACTAGATGGCCGTGGCCTGCATGTTGCGCCTTGGGGCGAGGCATGGACACTAAAAAAATAGATATAGTAGATGGAAAAACTTTAACCAGACACACGGACGTACGGACGGACGTATGCCAAAATGCCGACGATATCGCGCTTTCCGTAAGCGGGTGCGACAATGATGATAAACACCCATGTGAAGTATCAAGGTAATGGGTGAAGCAGTTGCAGAGATATAGTACACAAAAAAACTTAATTCAAAGTAATTTGACATTGGGCACAGGGGCCGCACGGTTGGGGGTTAGAATGAAAATATGGATGATGATAAACACCCATGTGAAGTTTCAAGGTAATGGGCGAAGCAGTTGCAGAGATATAGTATAACGAAAAAGTTTTAACCAAAAAATTTAACCAGACGTACGTTAAAAAGTACGTTGAAAATGGCTAAGTCAAGTACGTAGAAATAATAGGTGAAGGTAAAAAAATGGTCACATGTTGGATAGTTGTATGTGGTAGGCATCCCTTGGTTATGAAGCTGTGAAAGATTGGTGGTCCTAGGTGGTACAGTACCAAAGAAATGGACTTAAACACGAAAACTTAACATTGTAAACGCGAAAACTTAACATTGAAAATGGCTAAGTCGACTGCGCGGAAAAAATGGGTCAAGTTAAAAAAAAAGTAACATGTTGGATAGTGATATGTGGTGGGCACCCCTTGATTATGAAGCTGTGAAAGTTTGGTGGTCCTAGGTGGTACAGTAATAAAGAAATGGACTCGAACACGAAAACTTAACATTGATTGTGGACTCCGCCCGCCCGCCCGCCGCCCTTCGCCAATCAAATAGCCTGGATTTTTTTTCAAAAAATCTGGCTAATAAATCAAAGGCAAGCTAACAAAAATGAACAAACACATATTCTGGGTGTGCATTGTTCCACTGTAATATATGTATGTCGAGGTGAGATAAATGTCATATACCATGCGAATAGGTGAGTACCAACTGTTACTTATTAAGGTGAAGATTGTCATATCGTGCAAGATTGGTAGCCATCGGTGTTCTAGTTGGTAAGATACGAATACAATAATTCCAGCACAAACATATTTACACAATTCCCTAACATTTGATTGGTCCGTAGCAAGTCTCTGTCCAAAATTTATATCCCAGTAAACTCCCATGCCGAACTACTTTCCGTAACAGTCAGGCGCAGTTAAAATAATTCTTAAGAAAACGGAAAATACACACATTTTCTTGATGAATTTCTTGATATAAACTTGGAAAAGTCGCGGGAATACTGGACGAGGCCTAACGGCCATCGTCCAGTATTCCCGCGACTTTTCCAAGTTAATACCCCAATAAATTCCACAAAATGGCCATTCATTTCTATAATGATCAGCACATAAAGTGAACAATTAATCACTAATGTGCATTTAAGGAATAAAACCATGGCTGTTGCGTGTACTGTGGATTAGAAAAACATTTGGTCTGTTTAAAGTGTGTGGGTTCTGAAGGACTGCAAGCAAACTTTAAACAGACCATATGTTTTTTTATACCACAGTAAACGCAATTGCCGATGGTTTTATTACTTATACATGTATTTACATTGCATTTTCGTATAGTTTCATAAATGTAAATAACCAAATATGGCATTAAATTTAATCAATATGAAATCCTATTGCTTTACCACTGTTTACGTCATTTTATTGCAATTCATACAACAGTGACGCCTGCCGGTCAATAGCGTGACATTATTGACAAGGTCATGTATATGAAAGGTACATGCCCACTCAGTAAGCACAAATTGTTCTTTATAGGAATTAAATAAGTGTGTAATTGTGCCTGCTATACAGATATAATCATTTAGTAATATTTATTTTACTGATAGCGACTCGCGGTGGTATCAGGTTATTTTCATATGCAAATGAGACATGATATTTTTTAATTATTGAAACTAATTAAATGCGTCACTTGAAAAAATAATATTTTCGACAGATTATATAAGTATGATCATTGCACATCAAAAAATAAATACAGTGAATAAATAGTAATGTTCATTAACATTTTAAAGAAACACGGTTATAAATCGCCCCTGATATCAGTGTGTAAATTTAAATCTTGATATAAAATGCATAATAATGCCAATCAATACGTGGGGTAATGGTGAATGCATGTTTATATTACCAGAAAATGTCTCGGATGGTGTCTCCGATATAAAGAACAGTGTGTGCCTACTGAGTGGGCATATACCTTTAATGAGGTAAAACCAACTTTAATGAATCAAAAACATTGCGCGACGTCACATGGGGCTATGTAATCCATTGGGATATAAACGCAATAACGTTGAATGGGCGTTTCCATTATGAATTTATGAAGGTGTAAATGTTAGGTCTGTGGTTGCCCACGTACAGAATACATACCGTATGGCACAAACGGCAGATCGCTTGGTGGTATGAGAACAAACTCCTTCCAACCCCGTACCACACAGTAAATATTCTCATAGTGGTCTCTGTGCACTGGAATATTGCAATAGTCAATAGTCCCATTATAATTGCCGAACCAAAAATGTACATTACAATTGCGGTTTTATTGCACCTGGTCTTTGTGTCGTGGTTAGAACACACCAAAGAGTTTTACTATATAATTTAACCGACTCGCATCCAATATGGCCAGTTTCTCCTACCGAGACTTTTCGTATGGATGTTGTACATGACCTGCAGCCAATCTGTACTGATTCTGCATGCATTAGACAATAGGTTCACTTACTCCTAAGAAAGAAAATTCCAACGTTGTCATGTCCCCCAATATTGTTTACATTTTTTGGCCATGGAAACTCTGTTTACATCATGTGACCAACAACAGGTTCAGTGTTTTCTTTTAAATGCTACAAATATGCTGAAAACTGGTGTCAAAACACCCCAAAGTGTTCCTCAAGTTAAACTGGGTAGTAATGGATCAAGATTTGCAAGCATACTGTGCCTGTGACCTCAAAACACCCTCACTATTTGTTTTATACCGGACGACTTGGCATACCCCCTTGGCGATTTCGCATCATTTGGTATTCTCTAACGTCATGGACTATCCCAGTACAAATGTCTACTCGCACCGGATGATGTTAAACATGTATACATGTATGTGGTACACTTCAAAGGTTGAAGTAACGGAGTAGTGTCTATAGATACGTTAACTATACCTAAGAGTATCAGTAAGTAAATATTAAGTTATTTTACTCATTGTTATACGAGAATACAAGGTGGCCATGTTGCGATTGTCTGGAGACAACAGACTCTGACGAACGAGTCAACTGATTTCTATCATTTTCATCTACTGCAGGAGGCAGGGCACATGATAGACCTCTGCAACAATATATTCCCCAATGCATTATGTCAACCCGTGTTTGAGCTACATGGGTTACAAGAGTGCATCTTTCTCTAGTGAGAAAATAAGTGGCACATTTTTGGTGCCAATACTACTATATGACAGCACAAAAATCTGCCTCAAACAACACTTTTACGTTGTCGACGCCTGTAAAGAAACATTTTGCATTGAAAACGCTAGTTATATTTGAGTATTATAAACATTTTCTTAAAGGTACATGCCCAATTAGTAGGTACAAACTGTTCTTTATAGGAATTAAATAAGTGCATAATTGTGTCACTATTCCACCAGTTCTAAAACTTACGAGTGTTCGCTATACACATATAATCATTTATTAATATTTATTTTACTGACTGATGCACGGTGGTATCGGGCTATTTTAATATGCAAATTAGGCATGATATTTATTAATTATTTATAAAATTTAAATGTGTCGCCTAAAAAAATACTATTTTCAACAGATTATAAAGTATGATCATTGCACATCAAAAAATAAATACAGAGAATAAATAGTAATGTCCGTTGATATTTTAAGGAAACACGGTTATCACCCCTGATATCAGTGTGGAAATTTACGTCTGATATAAAATGTATAATAATGTCAATCAATAAGTGGGGGAATGGTGAATGAATGTTTATTTTGCCAGATGATGTCTCTGATATAAAGAACATTTTGTGCCTATTGAGTGGGCTTGTACCTTTAACAATCCTCAATTTTTTTTCAGGCGACTTATAATTGTATTCATAAATACTATACAAATCTACAATTCAACCAGTTTTCCTAATCTGTTTCATCACATATCTGACACGCAGTACCTTTAAAGATTCCTCCGAATGACTAGTGGGATGGAAGTACTTTGAAGTATTTGTTCACGACTGGGAGAGGATTGGACCCATTCCCTCCTGTATGGAAGTGAATGCTCTACCACTAAACTATCCGCCCATTTCTCCAACATGCACGAGTACACCAATACAGCACCACACAACATGCGGGAGTACACCAATACAGCACCACACAACATACGGAGCACACCAATACAGCACCACACAACATGCGGGAGTACACCAATATAGCACCACACAACATGCGGGAGTACACCAATATAGCACCACACAACAAGCGCGAGTACACCAATACAGCACCACACAACATGCGGGAGTACACCAATACAGCACCACACAACATGCTCGAGTACACCAATACAGCACCACACAACAATCGCGAGTACACCAATACAGCACCACACAACATTCGCGAGTACACCAATATAGCACCACACAACAAGCGCGAGTACACCAATACAGCACCACACAACATGCGGGAGTACACCAATACAGCACCACACAACATGCGCGAGTACACCAATACAGCACTACACAACATGCGGGAGTACACCAATACAGCACCACACAACATGCGGAGCACACCAATACAGCACCACACAACATGCGCGAGTACACCAATACAGCACCACACAACATGCGCGAGTACACCAATATAGCACCACACAACAAGCGCGAGTACACCAATACAGCACCACACAACATGCGCGAGTACACCAATACAGCACCACACAACATGTGGAGCACACCAATACAGCACCACACAACATGCGGAAGTACACCAATATAGCACCACACAACAAGCGCGAGTCCCAATACTGCACCACACCAATAACTAGTACTCAATATAGCCACACAACATGCGGGAGTACACAATATAGCACCACACACAGTGCGAGTACACAATACAGCACACACAACATGAGCGAGTATACAATACAGCACACAAACATGACGCGAGTATACACAGACCACCACATGCGCGAACACCAATATCAGCACCACACAACATGAGCGAGTATAGCAATACAGCATCACACAACATGCGCGAGTACACAATCACATCACACAACATGAGCGAGTCTATACATCATCACACACCGAGTCACATCAGCACCACACACAATGCATGCGAGTAACACCAATACAGCACACACAACATGCGCAAGAGTATAGCAGTACATCACACAACATGCAGAGTACACCATCAGACCACACAACATGCAATAGCAATACAGCATACTACAAACATGCGCGAGTACACCAATAGCATCACAACATGCGAGTACACCAATACAGCTCACAACAGAGAGTATACCAATACAGCATCACACTATGCAGCGTACATCCAATACAGCAATCACACAACATGCGAGTCACCAATACAGCATCATACAACATGCGCGAGTAGCATCACAATACTGCATACACACTTGCGTACACACATGCAGAGTACACCAATACAGCACACACAACATGCGCGAGTTGTATATCCTACAGCATCACACAACATGCGAGTATAGCAATACAGCATCACACAACATGCAGTACACCAATACAGCATCACAACATGCGCGAGTACACCAATACTGCATCACACAACATGCGCGAGTACACCTATACAGCATCACACAACATCGCGTTAGTATAACCAATAAGCATCACAAACATGCAGAGTATACCAATACAGCCAATCACACAACATGGGCGGTACACCAATACTGATACCACAAACAATGCGCGAGTTATACCATTACAGCATCACAAACATGCAGAAGTACACAATACAGCACCATACAACATGAGAAGTCCACCATACAGCACCAACAAATGCTCGAGAAACAACAATACTGCATCACACAACTTGCGCGCGTCTACCATATACAAGCCAATCAAACAACATGCAGAGTACACCAAAACAAGCACCAACACATGCAGAGTACAACCAATACAGCACCACAAACAATGGCGAGTATACCCAATTTACAGCATCACACAACATTTGCAGAGTACACCATACAGCCCACACAACTGCTCCAAGTAATAGCAAGTACTGCATCACACAACATGCGGAGTACACAATACAGCCAATCACACAACATGCGCGAGTACACCAATACAGATCACACAAACAAATTGCGCGGAGTATACCAAACGCCATACACAACTGCGCCGAGTAATAGCAAAACAGCATCACAAACAAAAAATGCAGAGTACACCAATACAAGCACCACACAACATGCGCAAGGTATAGCCCAATACAGCTTCACCACAAACATGCTCGAGTACACCAATACAGCATCACACATACATGCGCGTGTAACACCAATACAGGGGCACTCACACAAAAACTTGGCGCGAAGTGTACACCAATACAACATCACACATATCATGCCCGAGTTAATACATACAGCATCAACACAACATGCAGAGTACACCATTACCAGACACCACAACATGAACGCAAGTTATAGCAACGACAGCTTCACAACAATTGGCTGCGAGTACACCCATACAGCAATCACACAACATGCTGCGTGTACACCAATACAGCATCACACAACATGTGCGAGTACCCCATACAGCATCACACAACAAATGCGCGAGGTATATTAGCAAAACAGCATCACACAACATGCCGAGTTCACCAATACAGCACCACACAAATGGCAAGTGGGATCGCCCATTACAGCAAATCGACACAACATGCGCAAGTTAATCGCAATACAGCATCACACAAAACATGGCGAGGTACACCAATACAGCATTCACACAACATGCGCGAGTATAACCAATACGCAGTCACACAACATGCACGAGTATTTACCAATTACAGCATTCACACAACATGCAGAGTAAAACCCGAATACAGCACACCAACATGGCAAGTATAGTAATACAGCATTTCACACCAAAACATGGCGTGTACACCAAATCAGCACCCACACAAACAATGCGGAAGTACAACCAATATAGCACCACAACAAGCGCTGTGAGTACACCAATACTGCACCACCACAAAACATGCGGAAGTACAAAACCAATATTAGCACACACAACAAGTGCGAGTACCCACAATACAGCACCACACCAACATGCGGCGAGTACACGAATACAGCACCACCAAAATTGATGCGAAGTAAAACAATACAAGAACACCAACAACATGAGCGGTATAACCAATAAAGCACCACCACAACATGCGCGGAGTAACACCAATACAGCACCACACAAATGCGAAGTATAGAATACCAGATCACACAACATGGCGCGAGTACACCAATAAACCAATCACACAACATGAGCGCGTATTATACCATACAGCATCACAAACAATGGCGAGTTTACACACTAACAGCATCACACAACCTGCACGGTACACCCAATTACAGCATAAACAAAATTGCAAAGTGTTCAATCAATACAGCACAACCAACATGCAGATTACCCCAATACAGGGCCATCACACAACATGCGCGAGTTATAGAATAACTGCCTCACCACAACATGCAGAGTACACCAATTACAGCACACGACAACATGCACCAAAGTAATAGCATACAGCCATCCACACAACATGCTGCGAGTACACCAATCAAGCGATCACACAACATCGCGAGTATACCAATAACAGCAATCACACAACATGCAGAGTAATACCATAAACAGATACACAACAAGCGCGAGTACACCAATACAGCATCACACAACATGCGCGTGTATAAACCAAATCAGCATCACACAAATGCAGAGTACACCAATACAGACCATACAACATGACAAGAGTTACACAAATACAGCACACACAACATGATTACGTGAGACACTATCAGCCATTCACAAAATGGGAGTTGTTAATACCATACAGCATACCACTAACATTGCAGAGTACACAAAACAGCACCACACACATGAAGGAGTACACCAATACAGCACACACAAAACATGCGCGGTATACCAATCAGCACAAACACAACATGCAGGTACACCAATTACAGCACCACACAAACATGCGGCCAAAGTAATCGGCAATACAGGCAATCAACAACATGGCGAGTACACCAATACAGCTTCACACAAACAATTGCGCGAAGTACACCATTACAGGCAATCACCACATGGCGGTATACCAAAACAGCATTCACACAACATGCGCGACAGTATCGCAAAACAGCATTCACACCAAATGCACAGTACACAATACAGCACCACAAACATGCGGCAAGTATAGCAATACAGTTCACACAAACATGGCGAGTACACCAATACAGCATCACACAACAATGCGCGAGTACACCTAATACAGCATCATCAAAAAACATGCGCCGAAGTAC
This sequence comes from Conchocele bisecta, assembly GCA_029237695.1. Classification (NCBI taxonomy): domain Eukaryota; kingdom Metazoa; phylum Mollusca; class Bivalvia; order Lucinida; family Thyasiridae; genus Conchocele; species Conchocele bisecta. Next base: position 74,592,926 of record CM055273.1, read on the forward strand.
AACCAATACCAAACATCACACAACATGAGAGTTCCCAATACAGCAAATCACACAACAGCATTGAAGGTACCCAATTACTGCAACCAAAACAAACTTGCGCAACCGTATCGCAATACAGCATCACACAACATTGAAAGCGAGTAATACACCAATCCAGCATCACAACAACTGCGGAGTCAACAATTCAGCATCACACAAATGTGCGCGTACACAATACAGCAATACACAACATGCGCGTGTATAGCAAAACAGCAATACACCCCAAACATGCAGAGAACACCAATTTACAGCACACAAACATGCGCCAAGTAATAGCATACAAGCAATCGCACAACATGCGCAAGTATAGCAATACAGCAATCGCACCAACATGTCGCGAGTACACCAATACAAAGCATCCACAACATGCGCGAGTTATACCAATACAGGCCAATTTCACAAAAACAAGCGCGTGTTAAACCAATACAGAATCACACAACATGCCAGAGTACACCAAATACAGCACCACACAACATGCGCAAGTATAGTACTAGCCAATCACACAACATGCGCGAGGTACACCAATTACAGCATCCAACAACATGCAGGAGGTTACACCAATACCGCACACACAAAACAATGCGCAAGTATAGCAACTCAGCCATCAAACAACATTGGCGAGTACCACCACTTTACGCATACACAACCAATTGCGCGAGTTACACCAATACAGCCAATCCACAACCATGCGCGAGTATACCAATTACAGAACCACACAACATGAGATTCACCAATACAGCACACAAACATGGCCTGAGATACCAATACCAGCATCACACAACATGCGGGCGAGTATACCAATACAGACCATACAACAAGCCGGAGTACACCAATACAGCACCAACAAACATTGCGCGAGATATCCTATACGCACCACAACATTCCGAGTACAAATACAGGGCACACACATCATGCGCGAGAATACCAATACAAGCACCACAAAGGATGCGGAGAATACCAAACAGATCCACACAACATGCGCGAGTATCCAATACAGCTTCCACACAACATGGCTCTAGTAACATCAATACAGCATCACAACTACATGCCAGATACCACCAATACAGCATCACACAACATGCGCGAGACACCACGCGCAATACAACTTCACACAACATGGCACGAGTATACCAATACAGCATCACAACAACATGCATAGTACACCAATACGCACCACACAACAGCGCACGTAAGCAACTACAGCATCACACACATGCGCGAGTACACCAATAAAACAGCATCCTCACACAACTGCGCAAGTACAACCAATACAGCATCGACACAACATGCGAGTAACAACCAATACAAGCATCCACACAACATGCGCGAAGTAATAGCAAAACAGCAATCACACAACATGCAGAGTACACCAATTACAGCACCACACAACATGCCGCAAGTATAGCAATACAGCATCGCACAACAAAATGCGCAAGTATAGCAATACACAATCGCACCAAACATGCCGCGAGTACAACCAATACAGCATCACAAACATCGCCAGTATACCAAATACAGCATCACCACAACATGCGCGAGTATACCAATACAGCATCACACAACAAGCCTGATACACCAATACAGCACCACCAACCATGGGCGCCAAGTATAGTAATAACAAGCAATCACACAACAGGCGCGAGTACAACCAATACAGCATCACAACAACAATGCAGCAAGATACACCAATACAGCACCACACACATGTGCTCCAATATAAGCAATACAGCATCAGACAACCATGCGTAGTACAAACCAATTACAGCATCACACAACATGCGCGAGTACACCCAATACAGCATTCACAACAACAATGCCGCGTATACCAAACAGCACGCACACAACATGCAGAAGTACACCAATACAGCACCACACACCATGCGCAATAAAACCAATACAGCATCACACAACATGCGCGAGTATACAATACAGCACCAATACCACAAGCGGAAATACACCAAAACAGCACCACACAACATCGCGCGAGTTACAACCAATACAAGCCAATCACCAAACAACATGCCGAATACACCAATACAGCAATCACAACAACAATGCGCCGAGATAAAACCAATACAGCACCACACAACATGCCAGAGCTAACAACAATCCCATCCACACACAACAAAACCCGCGAGAACAAACCAATACCAGCAACCACACAACCATGCCCGCGAGTAACCAATACAGCAACCATACAACAACGGAGTAACACCCAATACAAAGCACCAACAAACAACCATGCGCGAGTATACCAATACAGCACCACACAACATGCAGAGTACACCAATACAGCACCACACAACATGCGCGAGAATACCAATACAGCACCACACAACATGCGCGAGAATACCAATACAGCATCACACAACATGCGCGAGTATACCAATACAGCACCACACAACATGCAGAGTACATCAATACAGCACCACACAACATGCGCGATTACACCAATACAGCACCACACAACATGCGCGAGAACACTAATACAGCATCACACAACATGCGCGAGAACACTAATACAGCATCACACAACATGCGCGAGTATACCAATACAGCATAACACAACATGTGCGAGTACACCAATACAGCATCACACAACATGCGCAAGTATACCAATACAGCATAACACAACATGTGCGAGTACACCAATACAGCATCACACAACATGCGCGAGTATACCAATACAGCATCACAGAACATGCGCGCATACTTGGTGACCAATACAGTTCCCAGGTTCGACAGTACACCAATACAGCACCACAAATTGCGATTTCCCAGGTTTGACAGTACACAAATACAGCACCACAAATTGCGATTTCCCAGGTTCGACAGTACACCAATACAGCACCACAAATTGCGAGTTCCCAGGTTCGACAGAACACCAATACAGCACCACACATTGCGAGTTCCCAAATTCGACAGTACACCAATACAGCACCACAAATTGCGAGTTCCCAGGTTCGACAGTACAGCAATACAGCACCACAAATTGCGAACTCCCAGGTTCGACAGTACACCAATACAGCACCACAAATTGCAAGTTCCCAGGTTCGACAGTACACCAATACAGCACCACAAATTGCAAGTTCCCAGGTTCGACAGTACACCAATACAGCACCACAAATTGCGGGTTCCCAGGTTCGATAGTACACCAATAGTACACCAATACAGCACCACAAATTGCGAGTTCCCAGGTTCGATATTACACCAATAGTACACCAATACAGCACCACAAATTGCGAGTTCCCAGGTTCGATAGTACACCAATAGTACACCAATACAGCACCACAAATTGAAAGTTCCCAGGTTCGACACCACAACATACAGCCCCACGTAATGCTCATGCGACAAAAAACTTTGACAAATACAGAATTTGAGTCCGAATTGGTCTCACTACTCAATACAAGAATATGTATCAGTCGGTGCGTATTTTCGTCAATGTGCAGCTACATGTAGCTACATACTCCATGATGAGATTACATTTGTACTTACTTGATGTCACAGCCCGTTCATCACCCATCCAGAAATTCACAGCATCTGGACTCCTCCCTGAAACACGTTTACGTACCGGGAATCTTTATTAACCCTTTCAACATCGTAGGCCTCTATTCCAATGTCTGTAACCAGTGTAGATCCAGATGAGCCGGCCGTCTCATCAGGATCTGCACTATTTGCAATTATTTTATCCTTTTTTTTTTTAAATTTCCACTTTTCTGACTAATAGCCTATTCGGAAAATTAAAACAGAATAATCCATAACAGTAACTTAGGGCTGTCAGGGCTAAGCATATTCTGCAGATTCTTGGAAAGCAACTGATGAAAGGCAAAGTATGGCTTCTGCGACCAATGTGTGCAGTTTGATTGGTGTCTAAACTGTTGGCCATTGAATGCCAAGGAAACAGAGAATTAAAATTGAAAATGAAAAGTCATGCAGAGCATGATGTTATTAGCCGATCAAATCAGGGTACAGTGCATCGAACATATGTAGGTGTCTCTGGTAACATTGTCAATGGTAAACTATTTTCGACCACAGTTCTGTACCCAGCGTTGACATTTTTCTCGATTTTGTGCAGGTTTTGGAAACCCGTTCCCAAATCCATCCAACAGCAGCAATGCCATAGCAGCAATGTTTTGTTGTCACCATTATGTTGCGAAATATTCCAGCGTAACACCTGTACTGTATGCTCTATTTATCTACAAATTACACTCCGCAATACACAAAGTTGTAGTCACTGTGTGTTTGTCCGAATTCTGTGGCAGCTTGCGAGTGGGCGGAGCTACCAGGGCTATATATATCTAGCGGTTACAGTCTCATCTAAAAATAGACGCAAGCTCCTGCGTATTCAGGCACATGCCCAGATTGGCCTAATGTGCCCCATCCGTGATTTTTTGTGCGATGTCGGGCGCAAGACAATCAATAATTTGAGACATTGACAATAATTAAGGGGGATTGCCGCAATCGCGCGTGCTGGATGCATCCCTGCCATCCCTGCATGATATGTAAACAAATCAAAGTTGGCTATGAAGGGCAATTCTTCGTTTTGATTGGTGGAAAATTTTGTGAATATTAACTAGCGTCAAATGACGCGCATACGCGATCCAATGGGATAAACCCGAGATACTGGGATAAACCCGAAAATGCTGGGGTTGCTAGTAAGGAGATTTTGAGCAGAGGTCGATTATAAATTAGCCGAATAAACACATTTTACGCGATTATACGTGGCTGAAACTTGTTCTGTTTAATAAATAAAAGCTTTAAATTAGCCCAATAATCGGCGTATGTTGGCGTATATGGCCATTAGAGCAAACTATGGACTTCAACAACAATAACTTCCGGGTTAAATCTCTTCCGGCGTTCAGCTCATTACGTATTCAAAATTGTGTTATTTGGCTATAAGTAAAGTTTTAAACGGAGATAATTGCCAAAAATGCAAACTTTATCGGTTGATGCAATTTGGAAGTGATACAGAAAAATTCGCGTTCGTAGATTACCGAATAGCGGAGAAAAGGGTTGCTACAATTTTTTTCAGAATTCGATGGATAACCAATATATTAGCCGATCTATAAATAGATCGGCTAATAACAAGAGTTTGCATACTGAGAGATTATGACAATACAAACCCCATACAACATTTTCATGCCATCAAAATTAAGCAAGTTTTAATATGTATTTCAAAATATATGCAAATTTTATATAACCAACTTCTTAAAATCTCAATAAAACAACTGTATGTAATATTCTTTGTACATTGTTCCTTTTTGTATTATCATAAATCATCAAGGGCATGTAATAAAAATAAGACAAACAAGACCGTGGCCAGCATGTCGCGCCCGCCGAGGAATAGAATGGATAATATATGCATGATGTTATGGTGTTTTATGGCTCAGTGAATTGTAAATTAAGACATTTAGAGCTGAGAATACACCTGGGGAGAATGCCTAAATTCAGCAGTTGAATTTACAATATCATGATTTGTTGCCAGGTGATCTTACCACAGCAAAATCTCTTGGCCTCACCACCTTTTACTCGGCTCCTATGAAAAGCAGGGGATACTGGTTAAGACTTACAAGAATATATTTCCATGGTCTCAAAAGAAGACTATATTGGAGTTGCAGTAAACAATTCCATGGATCTACAGGTCGGGTTGCTGAAGTGTCCAGGTATTGCGCACAATGAATACTTGGAGGATGGTAAACATAGATATAGAGGAGATATAACAAAAACTTTAACGCAAACTTCTAAGACATTTGACCTTGGGCATGTGGGCAGCATGGGTATTGCGCACAATGAATATTGGAGGATGGTAAACATGAATATGAAGTTTCAAGTCAATCGGTGAAGTAGTTGCAGAGATATAACATATGTAAAAACTTTAACGCAAATCCAAACGCACGTACATACGTAAAAGTGCCGACTATATCGCGCTATCCGCAAGAGGGCGTGACAAAAATGTGGCCTGTCGGCACACAGATGCCCCCCAGGTGGCCTGTGGCAAACTTCTTAACTGGACGCACAGACACATGGATGGACATACGGACACACAGCCCAAACACTATATGCCGCCAAGCTCTACCGAGACCAGGGGCATAAATAATTGACATAATTAATTATAAACTAGAAGATGTTTTCACAGAATACGGATGCCCCAAGGCCGCTCCCACCCCACCCCCCCCCCCACCCACCTACTGCTTTGATAGTAAATGAGACTGGAGAAATTCTTGTAATCTCTTTGATGAAATGACCACAGACGGAACATCAAGATCAAAGCAAAATGCTATCGCATCGGGGGCATAGAAAGTTATTTGATTGACCTTTAAGTTTTCTTATTCCATAATAAGTACTAGTTTACGGGTGTACATACCAAAGGCCTCGGTTCCCCAGTCTATCTCCTTATCTACATCATGAATGATTGATTCAAACTCGTCTGTGAGGTTGGAGTTCTGTTTCTGGATATAAAAGACGCCATCTTCACCTTTGGCATCGTGTAAAACATCCAGGAACTCTGACATTGTCATTGTTCTCTCTTCCGGCATGACAAACCGTCCATCCGTCACGGCGTCCGCATAGCCATTGGGTGTAACGGCCACGCTCACAGCAAGTTCACCTATCTTCTCCCTGAAACACATGACACAGTCGTCACTGAGGACATGCAGCTGATCACATTTCCAGCGTTTCCGATAAGCTCCAAAGTTCAGGGGTCAAAATGGTCTTCAAGATACAAGTTTGCAATGTTGTTTTAAATAGCAAAATGACCCTTGTAATGAACATTCCAAGACTCTAAAGTGGATTTAAAAGGTCAAAATACACCACACTATTGTAAACAATCAGTGTCGAAACCAGGCTGAGGCAACCGCCTTGTCTGGTTTTTGCCGATTTTTTTTAATGCTAAGAATTAAACAAATCCTCTGGGTTGGTGGCGGGGAGAATGCTCCCTGGCCCCCATATTGGGACTTGGTTCACCTAGTCGGGTTTTTACCTCTGGTTACGGCCCTGACAATATCTAGCTCCTGATCTGCTAGCATAGCCTTGAAAGGGTCTATATCGTTTGCTACAAACATGATGGTGGTTTCACTGACTGAATGACAAACAGTGCAGACCCTGATCCGACTCCACCACATGTGTGTATATACATGTATGCACTGATATACATGTACACTGATTGCATAGCCTATTTAGCTTCTATGTTTTTCTCATTTGGATAAAAGATGTTGCCCTCACCTATTTATGGTACCTCAGGACATCTGCAATATATCTGATTCCATTTGGACAGCTAACCCAATAATTAAAACTCTCCTTCATGAAAATAAATGCAGAGACTAAACAGTTTAATATATCGCCCGCTAGCTGAGAAAATGTAACTCACAATGTATGTGACCAGCATAGTCCCAGATCAGCTGCGCCCCACTCTGTCTGATCAGTGTATACGTTGTTTGCCATGCTAGCTATACTTTGTATGCTAACTGCCAGTAACAAAACAATTATTATTAACAATTACATGTATGCTCATTGAATATTTATTTCTGTTAAAACTCGGATATTGTCAATGGTTACATCTACTTATCAATCTGAAATTTTACAGTATATTTATCACATACCGGTAACGTTTATGTTGGTGACTACATATACAATTGCATTTCATTTTTGACGTACATGTTCTTTTGCTTTAATGTTGTATTATACTATGAATTGTGACATGCAGCATAGTTCAAAGTGGACCTCAAGGAAGATTGAGTTACCAATTGAGTTGTCTTCTGAAAATAAATATTTACTTGCTTGTTTGCTTACTTACTAATCTTGCATAAAATGAGGTGTACATGAAAGCAGTATGACAGTATAGATAATTCCCGGTGAAAAGACGTATACATGTACATGTATTTTTGTATTGGCACAGTTTCAGTCAGAGGTGGCCCCTTTTTAAAATATTGATGGGACAGTGACCCCAAATACTGAAATCCGACATTGATAGTAGTACGTTAATTGTCGTTAATTATCATCCAGGGGCCAATATAAAATTAACCAATAGTGGTAAATAAAGATACAGTGAATTTTTTTAAAAAGTATTTATGAGTATTTCTTTCTGAACATGGCAAAAAATGTATTTCCTGTCTTCCTACACATTCATAATGTCACCTGACAAACCTGCCAGTATCCCGGCCAGATATTGTCTATGCATAAGGTACCTGAAGTATTCAGGATTCCATTTGTTCAGTGCCTTCCAGTGGGTTAAACCATTCCTGATTACAACTGGCTTGTTGGAGTTCACATAGTTACGGAGAAATTCCAGTGGTGACGGCACCTGTTCTAAGGCTGGTACTCTGGTATCAAGATACAGTTCTGGAAATACACAAGACGTCGGTGTGAATTATGAAAGGCAAGGGTATAACCGTATACATGTAGGTGTTCCATTATGAGGTTATGTGGAAAATGCTACCTGTACATGATTCAGGTTTAGAAAGACTAAACACAAATTTTACAGTAACACAAAATAGGTATCCACACATATTTCCTTCCCAGGGTTTGACATCCATAGAAAACCTTACAACAAAGGTCAGCAAATTGCTGGACTGTCCGGGTGTAAAGACAGAATATCTCATTCATCATATTGATAACATTTGTGCAAAGAAATTACATGTACATTAAAAAAGAATTGTTTTTAAAGAGTTTCAAACAAATGGGCATAAGTGCTCTATTTTATTTTGCAGTTTATTCAAAAATAATTAAATGCAAAGCTAATTAATAAATATGCTGCTCGAACTTCTGCATAACTTCTGGAATGTCAGAAACAAAATGGTGGTTGGCGCATTAGAATATTTGATTCTGAAATCAGAATGAAATAACGTTTATACATGCATACCCCTTTAATACTTTTATGCCCGTGTGGGCTCATTTCTATCGTCTAGAAATTGGCCGGCCAAATTGAACCAAGTATCCAAATACATGTATCTATGCAATAATTCAACTTGTATTGAAGTTGTCACATTTTTATACAAAGGACGACTCGTGTGAAGGTTAAAAAGGTCAATGTGATGTCAATGGTATGATGAGAGTGTGTGGTGTATGTTCACATGTATCAAGTATCAAAATATTTAAGAAATTATTCAATTTATATTGAATTAAATTTATATTGAAATTGTGGCTGGTACATGTAGTAGATGATTTTAACTTTAAAGAAATTGAATAGGAAACAAAGCAAACAGCCCATAATGAATTGCACACAACTACAACATTTCTGGAAGTCATATTTGACTTTTAAGACACTATATCGAACAATCAGCACTTCCCAATTTAATTCCTATCCTTTATGCCAGGAACCCGGCAGGAAGGCAATATTTAACTAACTGGCGGCTCACCAACCGGCCACATCACATCAGTCTGAGTGGAGGCTTGAACCTTCGACCTCCCAGTTGCGAGGCGGGTGCCTTATCCACTAGGCCCGGCGACTGATAAGTTGTATAGTAATAACAGTAAAAAAACACCAAAGGATACATTTTTAATTCACCTTAATCCCTAATTACTAATGATAATTACTATAAATAATAGTAGGTGAAATTAAAGGGGAATAATTACGTTAATATCTTGAAAACAAACAAATTTGTTTGACACGGTATTGAAATAGTGTGAATAAAAGCATTTTACAAGATTTATTTGTTCAGGTACGTGTTGTTTTGAAGATATCTATGTCCCATTAACATGTACTATGAAGGAAATTGTGTTATTTGGATGAGATTCTGGAAGTCGGACTTCGTCCATTTCACGCACCTGGAGGTTATAATTACCTCCCTTGTCGTGGGGAGCAGGGGAAACTGACCAATTTTCCTATATAATTTAATAATTTTTTAACGCTTATAACAACTAATTCGGGATCATTTGACAAAGTTTAAATGCAAATTTATATTGTTGGATAGTAAATAAAAAATATTCTTATGTTTGCTTAAGTGCGTTTACAGACAGATAATTCGGGTTATTCCAACACGTGAGGAAAGCAATTAGGTATAGAGATCATATATAGAAACTACCAAGTATTCCGTATTAATTTGAAGGTAAGCTTTCAAACTTCGACACCGGTTGCACGCACCTCTGGCTTCAACAGCAAGGTTTTCTAACGATTTCGTCAACTTATCGACATCAATATGTCTCTTTGTCATACTGATTGGTAGACTGTAACATATTACTCGTGCATTATATTATGAAACGTCGAATATCTGCCATAAATTAAGATTATTTTGAGAAAATAAGTGAATAATTTCTTCTATGTCACATAGATGCAAATCATGGGGAACTGAGTACTCGAGAAGCTTGCTGAATCGACAAGGGAGGTAATTTAGCGTTTTTAAAGATGTGGATTCGGTTACGTGGTCTGTGATACTGCAACTATAACATGTACTGTTAAGTTGTTAATTGACAATTTGTTGTCACTATTTTCATGCCCCCGGTCTCGGTAGAGCTGGGAGGCAGTAGCGTTTGGATTATTTGTACGTGTGGCCATCCATGGGTCCGGTTAAGACTTTTGCCTGATATTCTCCAATTAATCATGTCATTCTCGTCATACTAAAGTTGGCTGAGTAGTAGTAAGGGAGTTAAAATCATATCCTGTGTCATATTTAATCTAATCATACGTTTCACAAATTTACTAATACATAAAACAGTTTGTTATGTACGAAGATAATGACGTCAACGTCAACACAGCCACCATTCTGATAGTCTGACACATGTGTCAGCTGCATGCAGTACCGCGTGTGCCCACCAGCTGCCACACGTGTTGCACAGCGTCTCCACATCGAATTTACTACCTCCAAATAGGTATTCGTACAATTACCCACACTAGAACAGTCAGTAGTAGTAAGGGAGTCAAAATGATACCACTTACCGTGATATCATTTATAACCCTCTATAATACCCCCACCACCCCCGAAAATCAAAAAATTGGTTAACGAGGAAAATTGGGTCTCCCGACAGCAAATTTATGAATTTTTGGAGAAAATAATTTTGAAAAGAGGGAGTCCCAATTATATTGGTAATTGACTTTTGAAAGTATATATTGGTGTCATAAATACATCATGTTTTTTTCACGTCCAATTGAACAGAAAAAACAAGTACCAATATTATTAGAGAAAATGGATAATACAATACAATTTGAATTGAAAATTTTTAATGACTGTTGAAGAAGTTTACGAAGCTTACGGGGATTATAATCCTGTATATAAATTCTATAAAATGAGAACACTAGGCGATATCGAATACATGAAATACCAGCGTAATTTATTACGCTCCGATAAAAACGTTACATTTACAATATTATACCGGCAATTATGTCAACTATACAAGAGGCAAATACAAACATTAAGACGGATAATGCGTATCGGATATGAAACTAAGGTGTATTATACAAAAATTTTAAAACCCAACGATTCGTTTACGAATGTACATTTCTACGATATCGCTTATAAAGATATTGAAAAATTATTATTGAAAAAAAAAAACTACTAATTAATTTATAGCCGAGTGTATTTTTCTTATCGAAGGTATGTAAACGGGCTATCTGAAATTATTTTTCATCAACCTCGAGCGGTCGGACTCGGAACGCCGTTGTCATGCAGTTGTTTACCATGACAACGGCCGGAGTTGTCTGCTCATTTTTTTTTTTTTTTTTTGTAAACTGGCAATTTATTTTTCATCAACCTCAAGTGGTCGGACTCCGAACGCCGTTGTCATGCAGTTGTTTACCATAGCGACCACATTTGTAGGGATAGAAATAAATAAATAAAAATAAAAATGTTTAGCTCCAACCGCGGCGCGAACCCACGACCCTCGTCTCTATAGAGTATCGCCTTAACCCACACGACCATGTATGCTGTTATGATAAACATTACCTTGTGTTGTACAATTATCGATTTACGACAATGTTTCAATTACAAGGGTTATGAACCATGCGTAAATTGATAGCCGAGGTAAACAGAGCCGAGTGTATCAATTACACAGACGGTGTGTACAGTGTAATCCTCGACTGAATTTGTAATTCTCAGTGAAAAACACATGTTGTATAGGTATGTAAATTTGTTTACTGCACCAATATAATTAATAATTAATAATTTTGAAAAAATTAGGAAAATTATATTGGTGCTGTAACATTTCTTCCGACTTTATCTCCAAGTTTTTCCCTAAATTTATCCCAATCAGTACACTCAATCTTGGGCATGGTGGCGCGCGCTTTGATTCTTATATCATTTTTTAATTGTTCATATCTCCCCATTTCTTCCACCACGGATTCAAACTCTAAATTTGATATTTTCTTATCGGCCAACGCTTTGGACACCATAACGTCGATGATATTTTTCTTCGACCTGGCGAGAACAGATATTCTATCATGTTTTCTACATTTTTTCTCGAGTTTTCCACCCGACGCCCTAATTACCATACACAACAACCCAGAAACGGCCGACACCGCACATAAAATCCCCGCTACAGGAACCGTTATAATGGTGGATATAGTTGCAGCTGTCCCCGCCCCACACAACACAGAAACACTCGCCAGAGCCGTGCTAGATACTTCAGCCATGTTCACCGCGCGCCTATATTTTTTAGCGTTTCTTTTTCTATTTGTATATTCTCTAACTAAAATATCCTGCATAGCGACGATATTATTCAACCTAAAATCTGAACTTCTTTCGTTAATTGTACACAGTGTTGATGGAGTGGTATTGACAATTGGAAGCGTTGATTCGTTCATATTTAAATTTTACAAATTTATTTCAATATATTAGTATTTACAAAATAAGTTCAATTAACAACGAGACAATAGTGGAAGAACTCTCTGGGTCACCGATTTTCGTAACAAAGTTAATAACACTACCTTTGGAAAGTCTAATTCGATCATAACCGGAGAACGAAACCACCGTCGAACTATCTCCAGAGATTTTATTGACTCCAAACCCCCGTTCTTCCCCATCTACTACAATATTTATCGCGACCGCGCCCACAGGTTTACCACTACCATTAACCGAGCAGACCGCCATTTGGATAACTTCACCTGCGGCTGTCATAGTGTATCCCCCACATTTATTACTCGCTTTGGCACCGAACGAATATTCATAGTGCCCCTCAACCAATGGGCCCCGCTTCTCAGCCCAAACTTTTATGGCACGTTTTAGCGTTTTCATTGTTCGCACTATTCCGGCAAGCGCACTGTTTGCGTTATTTGCCTCAGTACGAATATTATAAGAGGCCTCCTCAAGAGCTTTGGTCACGGCTATACGATCATGTTTCAGTTTATCGGAAACTTCGGTTATTTTTTCGTCTAGTTCGGTAAGTGCCGCTTCTCTGTTGAGAGAGTCCTCTGAGCGCAACGCATCATAAGCCTCCGTAATGGTCGCCTGGTGGCCTTTTAGGGCTTTCTCAACACCCGACCGAGGCCTCTTTTGAAATTCGGTTTATTTTCCCGTCTAGTTCAGCAACCGCCGCTTCTCTGATGAGAGAGTCCTCTGAGCTGCAACACCTCATAAGCCTTCGCAAGGGCTGCCTGGTGGTCTTCTCGGCTTTCTCAACACCCGACCGGCGCCTCTTTTTGAAATTCGGTTATTTTTCCGTCTAGTTCACCAACCGCCGCTTCTCTGAGAGAGTCCTCTGAGCGCAACACCCTATAAGCCTCCGTAAGGTCCGCCTGGTGGTCTTCTCGGGCTTTCTCAATACCCGTTCTGACCCCCTCAATCCCCCACCAACCGGGCCTCTTTTCGAAATTTGGTTATTTTTTCGTCTAGTTCAGTAAGTGCCGCTTCTCTGTTGAGAGAGTCCTCTGAGCGCAACGCCCCATAAGCCTCCGCAATGGCCTCCTTGTGGTCTTCTCGGACCCCCTCAACCTCCGACCGGGTCTCTTTCAGAAATTCGGCTATTTTCCCGTCTAGTTCAGTAAGTGTCTCTTCTCTGTTGAGAGAGTCCTCTAAGCGCAACGCATCATAAGCCTCCGCAAGGGCCTCCGCAAGGTTCGACTGGTGGTCTTCTCGGACTTTATCAATACCCGACAGGGTCTCTTTTCGAAATTTTGTTATTTTTTTATCTAGTTCGGCAACCACCGCTTCTCTGACGAGAGAGTCCTCTGAGCGCAACACCTCATAAGCTTCCGTAAGGTCCGCCTGGTGGTCTTCTCGGGCTTTCTCAATACCCGACGTGGCCTCTTTTCGAAATTTGGTTATTTTTTTTATCTAGTTCGGTAAGTGCCGCATCTCTAATGAGAGAGTCCTCTAAGCGCAACGTATCATAACCCTCCGTAAGGGCCGCCTGGTGGTCTTCTCGGACTTTATCAATATCCGACCTGCTCTCTTTTCGAAATTTCGTTATTTTTTTACCTAGTTCGTTTAGTTCCGTTTCTCTGATGAGAGAGTCCTCTGAGCGCAACACCTCATAAGCCGCCTGATCTTTCTCAATATCCGTTCGGACTCCCTCAATTTGTGCAGTCGCCGTCAGCACTTCTACTCTAACATCTGATATACTCCTGTGAATCCCGTTTGTGACCTTCGATATGGTTTTATTGATCAGGGCCTTGGTTTTTCCAGTAGTTAAAAAGTCTCCCTCTGTCGGGATGAATCCACCTTCTGCCGGTTCCAAATTCTTTGAATTTGTCACCCAATCGGAAGAACTACCTGGTCCGTATATACTCATAATAAAATTAATTATAATATTGGGCACCTATACTCAATTGGAAATTTCGAGAACTACCGAAATCGGGTAATCGTTTTTCAACTTTCTCGCTTGATCATCGAGAATAGAGACCGTAAATTCGTGGATATGTCCCGATTCCAAAACTTTCATCTCGGGGTGTGGGAAGTCTAAGGTCACAGTCTCGCCATAGAAACTGTCGCTGGCTTGCACGGTTTTCAGTAATGTGCTGGGAGTGCCGTCTACCGTGTTGTACGATGTGTTCACCCGATCCAGGTGCACCCTGAGAGTTTTCGTGAAGGCGAAGTCCACCGGGTTATCACCGACGTACTCACCCGGGGTAAACACTCCTTTGTTTGAGGAGTATGTCTCTCTAAAACCGAGTTGAATACCCAACCCCGGGGAGACCACTACCGCATTATCACTGCTGATGGTCATTGTTGCAAGCCCGGTAGCATTCGATACTGTGAGGTTGATTATACCGTCAAGCTCTGAGTTGACAAAATCTTTGAGCTGTCTTATTCCCCACAGTCCGTGAGACAGCTTTACACCTAATTGTTGTCCATCCTTCACATAGTAAAACCCTTCGCTCTTCCCCACATTCTGCCACCCGACCGTGAAGGTGATTGATCTGAGGCCCACCCGGCGTTTTCCGCAGCAGTTGTCGATTGATTTTTGAAGTTCACAACTCCCTTTTTGAACATTAGTGATAGTAGCAAACATAATAATATCTTTCAATGGATACAAAAGCATTTAGCTTTAACTCTAAATGCAAAGTACGCGGTCGGAGGTAAATACACGCAAAAAGACGTTGTTAACCGCCTTGTACACCCAACCGTAACGGTTAGACCGGACAGTGGATTTGCCACCAATTTCCCTAACACGTTTGAGAAATATAGGCTGCCCAAGATTACTACGATGGAGGCGGTAAACGGGTGGAAAGCCACACCGATGCAGTTTTGGCAGAACCAGCTAAATTTTGCTGTATGGTGCGCAACAGCCGGGTGTGGAGTTTCACATAAAGACCATCTAACATCCAAGAATGTCATGCTCCGAAGTGTCTACAACTTTCACACGTATTATACTATTAGAGGATTCTCAAAGAACTAGGTATTTCTCTACCTCAAGACGACGCCTGGGATCCCATTTCCAACGCATACGACCGTATGGCGTTTGAAAGACTGTGTAACGAATTTAACGTTTCAAAAGACGCGGACTGGAGACAGAAAGCATTTCCTACCACCACCGGCCTCGGGGACGTTCTCATTCGGGGCCAGTCCGGGAATTGGACGCAGACTGATTTTAGACACGATTACTCCGGTGACCACATCGTCAGTCGGAACGCCGGGAATTTTGACCCCGCGACTATGACTTTCGGGCCAGAAGTCTGGAGGTCGGCACTGTGGCGTGTTTTCTTGTAAAATGTTACCTCCGAAACGGGCTCACGTCGATTACATACAGCAGGCTGCTGAGGTTCAGAACGCGTGGACCACATTTATGTTAGCTAAGGTGGACCTGGAGAAGGCGATCCAGAATTATCAAGACGTTTTGCAGACTGCCAGCACCCCAGTGGACTATGTATTTGGAATAGGTCTTTATATGGCGCCGAGCAATATTATACTACGAGACGACCCGGTTGACGGTTACAATAATAAAATCGTAATCGCCACCGCCAATCAAAAAATCGGTCACAACGGTAACGTGAACACGGATATCATCAAGCGCACCCCCAACATGATCGGGAGCGGAGTTGTAAATTCAAATAAATTTGAAAAAGATTTCATAAAACCCCCAAAACACAAAATGGATACACCTCCATCAACACAATCGAACCCAGTACCCCCAATTCGTAAATTGGATGCACCATCGAGTTCCATCAACAATGTTGAAACACCAATCGAGATTGGAAGCACAACACACGAGGAGGAGAAATTAGGGCTCGTCGTCGCCCTCGTGGCGATCGGATTATTTACGCTTTGGTTTTAGGAACTCTCTGGCGAAGAATAGTAGGAGACTGGCGATTGCCACGATTAAAGCCCAAGTATTTTTGGCTAGCCATCCGGCCGTTTTTGATAATATAGATAGCAAGTAAGAAACGATACTTCCGATCAGTCCAGGTAGTGAGGCAGCCGCCTTTTCGGCTAATTTAGCCAGGAGACTGGCGAGGGCTTTTAGTTGTTTTTTTATCCACTCCTTGGCTCCGCCGGATGGCGCGGGTGGTGGTGGTGTGGGTGCTGGCGCGGGTGGTGGCGCCGCACCACCAGTGAAAGCTAGAACTATGGTCGATATAGTCATGCTGATAGCAACGAGGATGCTTGCTATCGTGATGCCCTGTTCTCTGAACAGAGTGCGAAGATGCTCACCGAGTGTCGTCTCCTCGTGCAGGACCCTCGAGATTGTTTCGCCAATCCGACTTATTTGGTTGTGGAGAGCCTCACGGTTAGTCGAGGCGGCCTCCAAACGAGCTGCTCTTTCATCACGCAACGACTGTAGGCGTTCGGTGATCGCTCGGTAGATTCTATATCGACACCGGCTTCCTCCAGTTTTCTTTCTTCTAGCGCGATATGTTCATCCACCGACGAGAGTTTGGAGAGGTTAAGGACCAGTTCACCCCGTACCGTTTGCATAACCTTATCGAGGCCCCGGAGTTCGAGAAGAGGTAACAGTGGGTCATCGTTAGACAGGTCGATTTCGCTGAACGTGGTCTCCATCGTGTTAATAGCGTCGGTGGCTACTCGAGGGAGTTCGCTGAGCTCAACAGTTTCTATATCCGCGGCCGTTTTCGCCATCGTTTCGTCGGTAGACTGTAGGGCCTCTACAGCGCGGGTCGGCATAATTGTTTTACCACGCGTCCAATCTGGAAATCCTAGTTCGCTCCTTATGAGTTGGCCACCGCCCCAGTTTCCGGCAATGGTGTTTAGCGATAGGGGTTTACCGGTCATCGTGTTGACGATCGGGACATTTGATGCTTTTAGTCGCAATCTACCACGCAGATCCAATTCGAATTTGGAGTAGTCGCGACCGACAGACGGGACCAGACCGATTTCTGCTAAACTGTTGTAGTAGTCGTTTACAGCTCCCTCGAGTAATTCCCGACTTTGACCAACGCTGCTGGTAGCGCCACCTAATTCCCACGATTGGATTGGAACTGGAGTCTGTATCAAGGGCGTTTCATCATTATATCATCTATGTCATCATCATCCGCATTGAGGTAATCGTCTCTGCCGATTTCATACATGTCATTATCGTAATCAGCCATATTAATTTCTTAAAATTAATTATGTATTAAAGACAAAACCATACGGGTTTAATATAGATTCACTAAATTATGTCTTCGAGTCAATACGGTCGCAAACTCAATCCATACCGCAGACTGCGTGAGCCCCTCGGGGCAAAAGGCGTGAGACAGAGTGTCGTTATTACGAACAACCCATCGACGATCGACCAGAACCAGCAGCTCTTGGTCCGCTTCCCCAACCTCGGAGCTAATGACGTCATTGTGCCGGGTACTGTTCGCCTCGCTTTCACTATTTCGCTGACGTCGACGGACGAGGACCGAACCGTCGTTCAGAACCTTGGTCGCGCCATCGTCAAGAAGACCATGATAAAGATTTCTGGTAATGAGGTGATGTCGATCGATGACAGCGACGTCTACCATTGGAAGACGGCGCAAGAGCGCGAAAACGCTGTCTATCAGGGTATTGACACCAGCAAAAATAAGAACGTAACCAGGCTTAGAATCGGGGCTGCTAACAGGGCAGATAACAACGCGAGCGACAACGCGGTCGCGGGCGCTTACGGCAACCGCTTCTACATCCCGCTCGACTTTGAGTTGCTGGAGAGTCACATGCCCTACTATCAGAGCGCTTTGGCTGACCGCCTCGAATACGAACTAACGTTCAACGACTACGGCCGAGTTCTCATAGCCAGCGACATTTTATCGACGTATACGATCGATAATGTTTCGCTGGAGTACGACATGGTCACGATGTCCGAACTCGCGCGATTGATCAGAACCCAGTACGCCGGGCGCGTTGCCATACTTTACGACCGAGTTCTTCGCCATCGCAAGATGACGAAAGACAAAGGCGACACATTGTGGAATATTAACGTCAACGTACCCGCCCGCTCGATGAAAGGTATACTGATGTTGTTCGAGGATGCTCGGTTCGTGTTCGGTGCTAGAAAAACTGACAAATTCTATAACCCCAAAATCACGAAGGTAGAGGTGACGATCGAGGGAGCACCCAATCAACTCTACAGCGCGGGTCTTCGCGCGCACCAGCAGTGGGACGAAGTAAGAAAGCAGTTTGCTGCCGCTCTCCGGAGGTTGCGGCAGTTGCCAAAGACCTGCATCTCTCGGCCGTCTCCCTCGCGGATTTCCTGAATACCAAATACGCGTTATGGCTAGACATGCGAGCCAGCGACGACGACCAAATACACGGCAGCGGATGCCAAGTTGAGAACGCTAGCGAGGGTGTGACGATCCAGATAACCAAAGAGGCGGACGGAGCCGGGCCATTGAACGTGTACTTATATATAATTACAGACGCACAACTCAACATCGAAGATGGCCGATACGTCTCAGCACTCTATTGATTTAATAAAAAAATGATCTAACGATTTATTAATTAATAAATTTGATAATTCTAAAGAATTAATTAAGAAAATTAACAATCAATACCAATTCACGATTGGAGATGCCCACTCTGCCATAATATGTGGGCAGACAGGATGCGGAAAAACGGTTTTCATACTAGACTTGCTCGAGGGCTCCTACCGCGATGCCTTTCGTCATATTGTGATCCTGTGTCCCACTGTGCGGCACAACGATACTTATCAGCGGCGCCCGTGGATATGGACCGACCCAGAGGTATACGTTATTGACCCCGGTGATAGGCTTCACGATTGATTGCGTGGTTTATACCAAAAATTACAGGGTGAGCCCACCCTATACGTGATTGACGATTGCTCGGCCAAGGCGGCGATGACCAAAATGAAGGACATGCTCTCCGAGCTCGCATTTTCTGGCCGCCATGCTAGGCAAAGCGTATGGATATCCACTCAAAAGTACAACGCCGTCCTCAAGGATCTGCGCGAGCAAACGAAATGGGTCGCCCTCTTTCACTGCAAGGACCGAGACTCATTTGATGACTGTCTTCGAGAGAATGACGTTATCCCAACGCGCGAGGAGCGCCTGGAGGTTCGACAGATGCTTTCGGAAACTAAGCACGCCAAGCTTTTGCTAAAGACTGATCAACCAACTACTTACGAAGTTATCAATTAATTTTATAATTAATTAGCAATTACTGAACAAATGCTGAACAATGCTGAACAATGCTTAGCAATTGCTGAACAATGCTGAACAATGCTTAACAAATGATGAACAAATGCTGAACAATGGTTAACAATGTTAACAATTTGGTGCTCCGCTGCGAGCTTTGTTGCGAGCATAATGGTGATCATAAGTATCGGGTGGTGTGCTTTGCAATATGTTAAAGTGATGAGACTTGTTAGAATAGTTAAATTAATTTTAAGAAAAATGAACTGCGACGAACTTCTCGATCAGCTAATAGAAGAAACCTCAACTAACCGACTGCCAACATAGATAATGATCCGACAGAGCAATCGGAATCAACTCCAACGGCGGTTGGTATTGGGTTGAGTGCAACGACTCCGAATGAAAATGAAAATGCGGCGCGACGAGAGCGGCTAGCTGCGCTGGTTGCTGGGGACAATCGGAGCATTATCTCGGTAGGCGTCTCTCAGTTTTTCAGGTGGATAAGATGTCAGATGCGGAGATCGATAAAATGTATGCGCGAATACGAATCCAAATTGGGAGCGGAGATGACAAAAACTCTCGGATCGGCGGCTATTGATTTGTACGCAACCGCCGTTTAGTATACTTCTCCCTATACCAAACACCGCGGGATTGATTGACGATCTAGAGACTGACCCTTTTATAGGTCACACTCTTAGAACAGCCTGCTGCTCAATTTATCACAAGTTTGGAATGTACTTAGCTCCGCTGACAACCGCGTTGACCACGGGTAAACACTGTCAATTTGGACATATATGCCCACGAACTATAAGCCCTGAAAATGATGACACAAGACACACCCGCGAGAGTGACGGAGTTGAACCCGATTGCTCCAACCCAATCGAACCCGAGTGTTACTCGCCACTGTATGACATACCGCATATAAAAAATCCCAAAAGACAGGCAGCTGGGTGGGCGGCGGCTGCCACCCGAAAAGTTAAACAAGATAAAATACTCGCCGAGCTTCGAGAGGCTAAACAGTCGTTGCAATCGGGGACGGAGACAGCAAAACATCTGAAGACAGAGTTGAGTACAACAACACCCCCAATTCACGAATTGGAAGCAACTCAAAACACCAATCGAGGTTGGGCGAATCCGATTGAACCCAAATTCGTGAATTGGAGTTGGGTTGTTGGTGGTGGTCTGGCAGTGTTGGTGCCCTGTGCGTGTGGAAATACCCCATATTATCGAAAAAAACAACCAGCCAGTGTTCAGAAGAAAGTTACGAAACACCAATCGCCCCAGCGATTGGATGCCCCCATTTAAACATTGATCGCGACCCCTTTTATATGTAATAATTATAATGGCTGAACAAGACGGTAAAATGTTAGTGAATGCGCTTTATCACGCCGTGGTGATATCGGGTTTCAGTATCGGGTATGCTCGACTATCAAAGATGGCCCTAGGAGGATCCGCTCCCAAATTGGACTTTACTGCGAGAGACGTAGGGATCGCGACCTTAGATGTAGCGGCCGCAGTTTGGACCCGAGATTATCTAGTTAAAGCTGGAATTCTACCAGTTAATATATGGAAATAAATGGCTTCAATCGCATTAATAGTAGGTGGTGCGCTTGTAAACGCATTGGCGTTCAGCGGTAGCAACTTTATATTCTCTAAAATGAAAAGCTTGAACGTGGATGAGGAGCGTAAGCGTCACGATTTAGCTGTAGAAGACAACTCAATAGCGCAAAGGAAGCGTGGTCGAGAAAACGAACCGCCCATCTTGACTGGGTCAATGAAGAGCTTCGCCGCGAAAATCACGCCGCACAAACTTTTCAGAACGTTGAAGAAGCCAACCGCGAGTACGCGCTGGCATATCCGCACAAAAGTCTCCCACCGCTGGATCATGAGCCCCAACTTTCAGATTTATATGTACCGTCAGAGCCCCAAAAAGACCGCGAGATCGCGTTCATCGTCGTGGGAATGGGTGTGGTGGGGCTCGTCGGCTACTATATTCAATCGAGATTTTAAATTAATTATTTTAAATAACTTTTTTTATAAATATATATATATAGAACGATGTCAGTTGACGAACTTTATTTTGCTATGATTGATGTAGGCTACACTGCCCTTAAACACCGCATGGTTGGTGCAAAGGGTATGATTCGTCTGGCCCGAGATTCTCTCGAGACGTGGCGGGAGGACGAAAAAGCGGCCACCCTTTTCGCAAAGCGGATGTTAGATTCCTCCACCAATCCTGGGGGATTATATTTTCCCAATTTCCTTCAGAACTTAACCCCCAATCGCGATTGTACTTCCAACAAAGGTTTATTATTATCGACGCAGTTACCGGACGATCTGGCGAGGGCATGTTGGAGATTGTCCGTTATATTAGAATACATCGCATACGATGAACACGCGCAAACTTGATACCAAACTATCGGTTCACCTAACGCGCAAGCTAGCGAACACGTACTATAGCCCCCGCGGCTACTGGAAGGGACTCGCTGCCATCAAGAACCTCGCGGCGGCGACCAAGGTTTCAGAAAACGCTGTCAAGGAATGGCTCAAGAAGCAGGCCATCTGGCAGATCTATTTACCTGCACCTCACAATATTCCGCGCCCGACATTCGACGTGCCGGTACCGAACCAAGTTCACCAAGCGGATCTCCTGTTTCTCCCTCACGATCGCGTCGGTCGTAAGACGTACAAGTACGCGCTGACAGTCGTTGACGTAGCGAGTCGTTATAAGGGGGCTGAGCCGTTGGCCACTAAAGAGTCTAAGGAGGTGGCCGAGGCTCTCTCCCGAATATATAAGAGGAGTCCTCTCAAATGGCCGAATCTTCTCCAGGTCGATCCCGGCCGCGAGTTCATGGGCGCGGTCTCATCATTATTGTCTAAGCACGAAGTTTCTGTCAGACGCGGCCGCGTCAACATCCACCGGGACCGCCAGGGGATCGTGGAGCGGTTCAATCGAACCCTGGCTGAGAGACTGTTCGGACACCAATATGCTAAAGAACTTGTAGACCCTCATTCGCGATCGACCGAGTGGGTGGCCAGACTGCCCGCCGTGGTCTCCGCACTGAACGAAGAGGTGACCAGATTGATAGGTAAGAAGCCCGTAGATGCTATCAAGTTTAAAAGGGTGACGAGCGAGCCCTCTGCCGTCTCGCGCAGGCGACCCGTTGGTTTAGAGGAGCAACGGCTTCCATCAGATATTGACGTCCGGTACCTCTATCAACCGGGAGAGCTCGAAGGTGGCAGCCGCCGCGCGACTGATCCCGTGTGGTCTCTCAATGTATATCATCTAGATCGATCTATTACCAAGCCCGATGAGCCCGTGCTCTACTATTTGGATGATGGGCCATCTCGACGGTTTGTTCGCGAAGAACTTCTCGCGGTGCCTTCTGACACTCAGCTACCCCCGGATCGTCAGAGTCTTTAGATTGCTAATTTTCTAAAAAAAAATCAAAATTATTAAATAAATCATTAGAGAGGTTTTGTATGTATTCCGTCTGGTAACACACGTCTTTTATCGTAGTATGCCGAGAGTCCTAATTTTTGTTGACAGTACGTTTTCATAACACCGTCTTTCATTTTAAATCCCCTATTTTGTGCTACATCTATAATGTGTTTTCCGTCTTCTGTAGTTTCACTTAGTACTCGTTTATATCTATCCCAATTTAAATTGTTAGTTCTCTTGGACATTCCTTTCGCAGAGTTTTTATTAATAGAATTAAATTTTTCTACAAAATAACACTTACTAGATAACGCTATCGCCCTATCTCCGCTAAATTCCATTTTGAAAAGTCCGGGCTCTCTTTCGCTCCATTTATCCCAAGCCAACCATTTCTTTTTTTCTTTTTCAAACCCGTCTAGTAAGTTAGGTCTAATCAATTCCTCTATCGTTTTTCCACTAACTCCTATATACATACTATCCGTATCCATCTGTATTAATTCAAAGTCTTCTCTTTTTACGTATTTGTCAAGAAATTCGTAGTAAAATTCCAACATTCTCAATTTAGCTAGTTGATAAACCGCTATTCCACAATGGAATGGTCTCTTTACCGCACACCTGGGTTTTCTTGAAGATATTTCGTACGCATCTCCTATCTCTTCCAAATCGTCAAAGAATGCAGATCTTAATTGCTTTGTCAACACAGGTTTCGTTTTGTGTATATGTCGTATTTAAATGTCTCTCCGTTGCCTCTATCATTTTTCCACAACACGAGTTTCCTAATAATTTCATTATGTCGGCTATTGGTTTCTTATTTGGTTCTACATCACCCGTTCGTCTTGCGGCTGTAACTTCTTTTGCGAACCATTCGAATGGTTTTCCGCTAATATAATCTATAACACGATGAACTCCAGTTATTTCTAGGCCGTGTTTTAAATACCATTTCAACAGTGGCGCGTACAGCAATACTTTAGTGGCTGTCATAGATCCCACCAATTTTTTTCCATCTCCTCTTGTTCGGCCAGTATCTTTTAAATATTTTAACATGTGTGTGGGAACTTCATCAACCTCTACTTCTCTGTTTATAAATATTGGGGACATTTCAGAAAACTTATCTTTTAAGTTGTGTGGAACTTCTATATCCACCTCCGCAAACCCAAACCAGTCTCCAGATAAAACTCTTTTACAAAACTTTTTAATAAATTTAGGGTTATGTGGGGTATCTATATGGTGTATAGTTTCTCTCCCACACGGCATCTCTTTATTTAACGTAGATAAATATAACGCGTTTGCGTCGTACCCCAAAACAGCCTTGCACGGTTTGGAACCCACTCTAATATTTGAAACACCAGCTTCTGCATATCGTGTAAATACTATTGATGGACCGCCAACTAGAGCGTCCTTCATCATTTCGTATGTTTCTTCTTTTGGTGCATATAGAGCATCCTCCGGTATAATCGTCTTTGAAGATTTTTGTTCTTTAATGGTTCCTCTCAATAAATATTGTATAGCTACTCCAGGTAGTGTACCGCATCTTTGAAAATATCCACACCTCTGTGTTTATAAAATTACACACATTTTTTCCACCGCTTCTAGGAACGGTGCTACATCTAAATCGTTATAATATTTCAACCAATCTCTGAAAGTTTTCATATTATTTTCTTCGAAAATTCTACGACATTTACTTAATTCTGTTTCATCTATTAACATTTTCCCAGATAGTTTGGAATACCAATTCTCTATATCCGGTAGTCCTGGGTAATCCAGTTTGTCTGGAGAATCGAACCACTCATAAGGAAAGAAAGATTTCTGTCCTTTGCATTCGTAGGCTTTTATCCAACTATCGTAACTTACACCGGGTTCTAGATAAAGTATTACATCAAGAAATCTAAACTCTGGAGTAAATAGAAATATTGTTGCGTTTGCACGTTTTCCGACCATTACTTTCTTTGTTGTTGATGCCAGTTCGCCTACTAGGTATTTCTTTATTAAGTTTATATCGTACTTACTGCTGCTAAAGCCTATAACCGGTACTTGCTCTATCCACTGTTCGATCTTGGCGATTTGGTTTTTACGTAAATGTTCTGTATTAAACCCATATCTTGACCACACTTCTTCTCTTATAGCTTTTCCCCTGACTTTCAAATCTTCTACGAATTTTTCTATAAGTTTTGCGGGATCTTTATCACAAATATGAGTTACTGTTCCTGAGAAATTATCTCCTATACTAACGCTTACCGGAACGTGCTCGGCTTCGTACTCTAGATTATTACCGAGAGTTTCAAATTCTGGGTTGTGATATGCCTCAAAATCGTATACTATCTGATATGGATAAAGAGTGTCGCAACCGATCTTTATGTCTTTACCAGTTCTTTGAAATTCGCATTCCCACATAACTACTAGGTTGAATTCTTTGCTTCTTCTAATAAGTGTATCTCTTCTCATAGTGGATGCGCGTTCTTCTTTTCTATGCTTTGCATGAATCTCACACCCGTGCCAGTAACAGCCGTGATATTGATATACGGTATTGGTTTCTGGACAGTATCCATCTACTGGAGCTCCTAAAATCCATCTTTCACCCCCGTGTCCACACTGTTCGTGGTGAATGTGAATTCCCTCGCGCTTTTCCACAGAGTACATCCAATCGATCGCCCCATAACTGTTAGAACTTTTTGGGTGTAACGCTTTCTCGAACGACGAACGCGGGCGCTCTAAATAATTACCATCACATACTACTTTTGTCTCACCTTTCATACATTTTGGTCCGTGTCTCTTCATATTACTCGCTTTCGTGAATTTCTGCTTGCAATTATCGCAGGCGTAAATTTTAGATAGGTTTTTAAGGTTTTTTTATTAGAAATGCGTGATTATTAAACAGTCCTATTGTCATTGGTTTATTACCTATTGCCTTATAGTGCGCTGGTACCTTTTTCAACCACCATACGTTACATTCGGTGGGTTGATATACTTCTATACCGATTTTAAAAAACTCTTCAACCTTTTTCAGATCTGAAAAAGGAATTGGTGAAACCACATTACTACCAAAATATTGCTTACTAAGTTCTTTCGCCTTTTCTGTACATCTGTCGGGTCTTTTATCTGTCATATGCATAGCTAGACACCTGAACAGACAAAGGTTGTCATTATACTTATCTAAAGCATACATACCTTTTTTTATTCTTCAGCCATTCTGAAGTTCTCCTCCTGCTGCTTCTTTGGATTGTAGTCCCAAATCTTTTCCCCTACTACCCTGTATTAGCTTTACGAAAACCTCTACCCATCTTACAAACTTCCACTTTGTATTCGGTCTGTCTATTTTATCGGACATTATTCGTGTTTGCTCCTTATCTGACAGCCATTTTTTAACGGTTTTCATTGATGATAGTGGTTCGCTACCACCGAGATTTTTGTGCATTATTATAGTTACAGGTTTTCCATTTTTAATTTCCTCCATATGTTCTAGCTTGTAAGAATATGAATATCTCAAATAAAAATTGGTTGTTAGATACAGAGCGAGTTTCTCGGACATGCGTTCAGACTCGTTAATGTTAATGTATTTTTACGAAAGGATAATGTAACTACCCGTCTTCCATTTTCTACCTTTTCCAATGTTTCATCGTGAGCCCCCAATATTTCTTCACCTTTTTCCACTATCGCGCGAACGAGAGATTTGTTCTTATTATTTTGTATTGGGCCACCTGTGTGTCTAATTTGGGACAAATTATTGGTGCTTGAAGGTTTTATTACACTAGAACCCTTAACTCCGCAATACTTTCTTTTTGAATTCTGTTACCAACTTCATCCGCTAGTGAGAGGTTTGTAAATGCCCCTCTTTTATAGGCGCGGGTAAACCGCTTCATAAACGCCTCATTCTTTGTGGCATTTATCAGCTTTGTCAACCCCCTAACTCTCAACCGTGTACTATAAGTAATCCCTAGAGATTCGGCTTCTCCTCTCACTTTCTATTTCTGCTCTAGTTTCTGGCGTTATCATATTTTCTGTATTATACTTTTGTATATATACTTTTGTATAACCTATAAAATTTATCTGTTCAATTGGACGTCAAAAATTTACATAATGATTTTTTCACGTCCAATTGAACAGATAAATTTTATAGGTTATATACATATATAATGGAGTGTGAGACTTGTTGTAAGACGTTTACGTGTAAAGACTATCTACGAAGGCATCTAGCGAGACGTAGAAAGTTTCCTTGTGTCCCCCCACAATTTCAATGCCCTAGATGCCCTTGTAAATTCGTTAGTGCCCAAACTCTTTGTTGACATAAGCAACTACGCTGTCAGGTGGCTAAAGGTGAACGTGGTAGACTAGAGCTGGTAGAATTAGTTGCTGATCTGCGAAATAAATTAGCTATATCGGAGAAGAAAAATGAGGAATATAAACTATTGTACTTGCATGAATGATTTCGACTTTTTTCAAAAGTCAATTACCAATATAATTGGGACTCCCTCTTTTCAAAATTATTTTCTCCAAAAATTCATAAATTTGCTGTCGGGAGACCCAATTTTCCTCGTTAACCAATTTTTTGATTTTCGGGGGTGGTGGGGGTATTATAGAGGGTTATAAATGATATCACGGTAGGTGGTATCATTTTGACTCCCTTACTACTACTGGCTGTGTTGCGAAATACATGTAGGCTACCATTTCAGCTTGATGAGTTTGTATATAATAATTTATACAGATTTCCTTTTGCTCAATTTGCTCTAACTTCGTTGACATTGAATAGGATTTAGTGACCATTTTCGTTTAGGTGACCTAGCTACAATGACAGTGTTTTACTTCATTTTCAATTATTTAAACTTCGTTATCATGAGTATCGCGGTGCATGTATAAAACATTATCTACATAATCCCGTTGTAGTTCTGAACATCATCATGAGTCATGACGTAATATTATTTTCTGGCAAATACAATTTTAGTTAACCATACACCAAGCGCATATGTATAGTCGCCATACAGCATATATGTAGTCGCCATACAGCATCATTTTTGGGATAATGAAGAATGTTTTATTTAGCAATATGGCTATTGGCCCTCAAAATATTTTCAGAAGAGACAAACAGTGGTAACGTATGGATGGATGGAAACATATAAAGGATGCACACGTCACATAGGATACATGCATATTCAACATGCGTGCCAAACTATAATTCAGTATACTTTGACCCACGTTGTCAATAACCGTTTACCGGTAGTGATGTGGTAGGCTTGTAATATTAGCATTTGCCCTTCCCGGGACTTGTGTGGTGGGGGGGGGGGGGAGGGGGAGAGGGAGTGTGGTGGGGGGGGGGGGGAGGGGGAGAGAGGTGATGGGAGAGGGGACATGTTTTACTGTAGTATTCCCTGTAGTAACCTGGTTGGGGAAGACGTTCACATACACATAACGTCAACGTTCCGGAAACGTCGTTGCCAAGAGACAATGTCGACGTCATGACGGCATACGTTTGACAACCGTACTATCGTATACATACGACATGGCGGGCCATGAGGACAGCTCGGACTATCGGCGTCGCAGACAAAAGTACCGTCCAGAATCATCGTGCATGCCGCAATGTTGTCGTGGCGTCGAAAGGGCCGTTAGCACAGGCTATGACAACAGACCCGAGACATCGGGAGGCTGGCCGAGTACTCCCAGGAAACTGGAGGCAGACTACAACAGGAGAATCAAGCTATTTGACGACGTGGTTACAAAAATCAAAGGTACACAAAGTGTTCATATTATTCCGTAATTGTGATTTGCTTAAAAGAAATATGTATTTCGTTTGATCGGTTGATACA
Organism: Conchocele bisecta; assembly: GCA_029237695.1. Taxonomy (NCBI): domain Eukaryota; kingdom Metazoa; phylum Mollusca; class Bivalvia; order Lucinida; family Thyasiridae; genus Conchocele; species Conchocele bisecta. The sequence continues at coordinate 74,622,132 of CM055273.1, forward strand.
ACCAGATGGCCTCGTCCCGCATGTCGAGCCCTCCGAGGCATTCGATGGTCTCAGAGTGTATTTATTTGAAGTATCAAGACCTTGGGAATTTAGGCCCCATCGCCTGGCTATAGAATGAAAATATGGTTGATGATAAAGAAATATTTGAAGTTTGAAGAAATTCGAAGTCAGAGTTAAAGGCACATGCCCACTCAGTAGGCACATAATGTTCTTTATAGGAATTAAATAAGTGTATCATTGTATCACTATTCCATCAGTTCTAAAACATAAGAGTGCCCAATATACATATATAATCATTTAGTAAAAAAACATTTTACTGATAGTGACGTAGTGACATAGTTATACTAATTAAATGCGTCACCTGAAAAAAATAAAATGTTCGACAGATTATAAAGTATGATCATTGCACATCAGAAAATAAATACATCGCCCCTGATATCAGTGTGTAAATTTACGTCTGATATAAAATGAGTAATAATGTCAGTTAATACGTGGGTAATGGTGAATGAATGTTTATTTGTCAGAAAATGTCTCAGATGATGTCTCTGATATAAAGAACAGTTTGTGCCTACTGAGCACCTTTAAGGTAAGAAAACAACTCTAATGCTGATTGTGTAAACATAAAATAACGCAAATTTTAAAATCACTTGACCTTGGTCATGTAGGCCACATGACTGGGCTATAGAATAAAAAGAGTGCCGCAGGTCACAATATACGCCCGTCGAGGTGTATCCACTATACAAGGGGAATAACTCCATGGGAAACGAAATCAGTAACACTGATGGGTATACCCCTCAGAAACTAAAACTTGAAACATTAAATAATGCAAATTCAATAAGACTGTCGAATGTCACAATATCGCGACCGGTCAAGGGGGGATAACTCATTGAAAACAAATAGGGTTCTTCCTCTTGCCATGATATACATATATACCACATTCATTTATGATCCGTCAAGTATAACTAGTTATGATGCGGACAAGTATACAGAGTGCGAAAACTAATAAAAATGGCCGCCAACGGGAGTAACTTAAGTCATCAAATGTTTTGAAAAACATCAGTTCTTCATGTTGCCAACATAAAAATGATCTGGGTCTGCACTGGACGCAGCAGCCGTAGGCCACTTGTTCCTCCAGTCAGAGCCACACATATAAACACTGTCTAAGTCAGTCTCGTCATTACGGTTGTATTGACAGAACGTACTTAGAATAGCACAATTCACTCTGGTCAAGGGGTTTATCGAAAGTTGTTTCCCCGAATATAATCACGAAGTTCTCCCTATGGCCTCATTGGCGGACGGATACAGATGCTGACGTGTGAGTTTGTTATATGATATTTCTCCCTCATAATTTTGTATCATTATATACTGAAAGGATAAAGAAACGCAGGGTAAACATTTGAGGTGATTTAAAGTGATGTGTTTGCTGTTACATACAATATTTTATATGAGTATTAAAAAAAACATCTTTAGTCAACACATTACCAAAATTGCATTAGGTTTTGACCGATAATTCATTAGTAATTGAATCACAATTGACGGTACTCCCCAATATCGCACAGTGAAATCCACTGTTTTGTCAGTATCTCGTATGCCCCCCTCGCGCATCTGTCACAGCCCTGATTCTCTTGTGCATGGAATTCATCAGTGCATTTATCTTTCTTATTGGGATATTGTTCCACTCTTCCAACAATGCTGTCCTTAGTTTGTCGAGATTAGAAGGGGTATTCCGAGACCCCCTTATCCTCCTGTCAAGTTCGTCTCACAGATGTTCGATTGGGGACAAATCGGGACTGTACGCTGGCCAGTCGAGTGGGTTAATGTTATGGTCAGCGAGAAAGTCTTGACAAACTCTGGCTACATGGGGTCGGGCATTATCATGCTGGAAAATTAGTTGACGCTGTTGCACAAATGGAACAACAACCGGGCGGAGGATTTCATCCCTATATCTTACGGCGGTTAAATTCCCGGCTACCACAATCAACGGTGACTTTACCCCGTGAGATATCCCTTCCCAGACCATAACCGAGCCACCCCAAACCTATCTCTCTCAAGAACGCAAGCGTCGGCGAAGCGTTCCCCACGACGTCGGTATACACGACGTCGACCGTCCGGACGAAAAAGAGTGAACCGGGACTCATCTGTGAAAAAGACTTGTCTCCATTGCCTCATTGGAATTCGTCTGGGAGCATGTGCCGCCAACCAAACCATACGACGCGCGCGACGTGCACGAGTGAGAGGCAGACCAACGTAGGGACGACTTGCTCACAGACCAACCTCGCGCAATCGATTTCTTACAGTTTTGTCTGTGTGTGGGCCGCCGGCTGAGAAAAGGAACGGTTCAACCGTACAACATTTGGGTGTAATACATAGATGTGTCGGAAAGGTCCGGAAATATTATTTTACTCATTTAGTAATTGCACATACGTGTATGGCGGTTTTGTAACAAGAGTGGTCTATTACATGTTCAAGCCATATTCTATATGTATGCTTTTGCATTAGATCTATATACCCTCATATATTTTCGCGTATGGTCTCCTTTCGAGTATGAGGGTGGAAAAACACGTACATGCATATGTATTCACACATCCGGCAACCCACACCAGGCTTCCATATCGATCATACATGTACATAGAAGGTGGAAAATTGTCAGGACAAAGGCTGAACAATTGCAGATCATTATAATAAACTGAAGGATCTATACACACAATATACATGTACATGTATTATACTTGATGGTATGCTAATACTACAACCTGAATGTCTGACGAATGTTATAAGCATATTTTTATTAATGAGCTATTCTTGTTTCCCAAATGAAATACTATATGTGGCCCGACACGAAGAAGGGGGGCTTGATGAGTGGTTTTGATCGGTGTGGAGAGGGATCAAAATATTTCGTTAGAGACATCAAAAGTATTTCATTAACTCAATAGCGAACAGCGTAGGTTCTGATCGGGCGGCGCGAATGCGCATGCTCATCTGAGGCTACGCTGGCCGCGAAAATCGACAATTTTTTATCGTGGCGGGACACATATGTACAGATTTATTAAGTATCTTATGCATAAACATTACAGTTTCATTATGTGAATACCGGTACTATGGCAGCAACAAATCGTTTCATGAGCATACTTTCGTCTGTGTGTGGGCCACCGGCTGAGAAAAGGAACGGTTCAACCGTACAACATTTGCAATAATTGTGTATCATGATCATCTTGCGCAGTATGGTTATGGTCTAATAGTTTTACTGACGACAGCAAGGTTATTTCAGTGACATAATAGTGAACAACATAGGCCCTGATCAAACTGCGCATATGCACAGGCTGGTCTGCGGCTACGCTGGTCGCACACGTCGTAGGGTGTGTATTTCTCAGTAGGTAGCCCATATACACGTTATGCAGCCGATTTGAAACTATGTTAAACTTTTTACTTAAACGAAACAGCTTAATTACATATTGAATGTGTAAGAACTTAAAACGTTAGTATGCTTCAAATAGGACACAATTTTAGAAAATACGGTGGCAGCCACTAATAAATGTGTACGTACATGTGTTTAAATCTACATGTAATGTGAACAAACAGCAGGAAGAAATCCATAAGACCATTGATGTTGTTTTATATTGAAGTACATATATCGAAATATTCAATATCGTGGATACACGAACTATAATACATGTAACACCAACTATAGTATAGTGTATATGTGGCATGTCGTTGTGAAAATGGTCAAATTATATTGCGAACAGTGAAACTGTCAAATGTCTATTAGCATATAGTTCATATTGCTATACAAATGCAATATAAGGTGGCGACGGTTTGGCCAAATTCATCACGCCCAGTCATGTATGCATGCTGTGCTTGTATATGCATGCATAGCGATAGAACTTGAAATTGTTAGGAAATTACTTACGCTAGTTAAACTTTGCTGTAGTCCAAACGTATATATGATCAAAGTACTAAGAACAACATTATATGCTTTTTTGTACAGGTACAGTTAATTAGTCGCCGGCGGGCAGAAGGTGCCTTAGGAATGTATTGACAAGTGGAGATTATCATGTACAACTGCATTTATATGATGCATGTAGAAAAACAAAGTTCGCTTGTAGTAAGAACGCTTCAAAGGTCCGATAATGTGTATTCTGTTTAAATAGCGTATGAGTGTCTGGGACTGCAGTGTTCGTGGGGCATCGTATGGTACCTTATGTCAGCCGGGACTATAGGTCTCTAAGAGACACGCTAAGTATGAAGATGTGGGTATGAATGTATCTACTTTTGTCTGTCAACACGGACTATACACATATACTTGAACTTTATAAGTTAATAAATCACTTAATAGCAAGAAAAGTAGTTATCTATATACAATGTATACTTTCCTAAGCTTATGCATGAATCCAGCTGATATCACTGACTGCTATGCTAATTCAAAATTATTTCTGTTATAGAGGAGGCAGACATACTCATTACTGTAAATTGTAACGTGCGAAAATACGGCCGCCGGGTGACAAAATGGACATTATTTTAGCAATAATTATTAAATTATTTGGCACATTTAGGCTATACAGTGAGAATAGAATTAAATTACCAGAATATAACGGCAGGTAGTATGAGCTCTCCACTGATAGAATGGCGATCAAGGTAGATGCTGATAGCATACATAGTAATATCCATTTTGTCAACAGGTGCCCATGCACGTGTTTATATTACACAATATCTGAGTTGGTGACCCTCGTTCTTTTTTTACATGTCACTATTGTCTTCACATGTTATCGTTGATGCAACTCTCACTTGCTTCTATCATTTCTTTCTTTCTGTTCACATTTGGTGGACCCAACATCGTGGACCGGCGACCAAGATGTATTGTGCTTGCTTTAGATAGATCAGATTTCTAATACTACTTTATGGAATTAAAACTAGGAAGCTTTAATGTTAAGGGTATGGGATCAAAACACAAACGGCTACACCTTTTTCAATGGATAAAAGACAATGATTACGACATGTTTCATATAAGAAGCGCATTTCACAACAAGTGACAAAGCCCAGTGGGAAAAGGAATGGGGTGGTGATGGGTATTTTAGTGGGGAATATAGCAATAAAGAAGGTATATGTATTTTAATGTGCATTTCTAAAAAAGATTATACATTAATCAATATATATGGTCCAAACGAAAACATTCTACGATTTTACCAAGATCTCGATACATATATAGAAACAGTGGAAGTAGATACTTTAATAATAGAGAGCGATTTTAATATAATTTTAGATCCAGATTTAGACAAGAAAAATGGCATAAGAGACACAAATAAGAAAACAAGAGAGAAGCTATTGTCAATAATTAATACATATGAACTACATGATATCTGGAGAATTTTTAATCAAGGAAATTCACACGGCATTCGAATACTAAACCACCAATATTCTGTCGTTTAGACTATTTTCTAATATCTGAAAACGTAATTATCAGAGTAACAAAAAGTAAAATTACTACAGGGTTTAAGTCTGACCATTCGTTAGTATATTTTTGTTTACAGACTCAATCTACTGAAAGGGGTCCGGGATATGTTAAGTTAAATAATAGTCTACTTTTAAAAACAGAATACCAACAAATAATTAGACGAAGTATTTCTATCATTGGCGAAATCAACCAACATGCTAATCCAAATACACTTTGGGAGATAATTAAAGGAACAATAAAAAATGAAACGATAAAATTTGCGTCTACTGAAAAGAAAAAAAAATGTAAAATAAATTAATAGAGGAAATAGATAAATTAGAAGCAGACAACTCAAAAAATATATCGGAAGATATTTTAACAGAATTAAACACCAAAAAAGATATGTTACAGCATTTATATGAACAGAAAGTTAGAGGAATTATGTTAAGATCAAAAGCCGAATGGATTGAGGGTGGGGAAAAAAATACAAAATACTTTGCAAATTTAGAACGGAAACGGTCTGAAAATAAAACGATAACTAGATTAACGGTAAATGGTCAAAATATTACGATCAATGGTGAAATATTAAATGAAGAAAAAGAATATTATAAAACATTATATACGAAAAAAGAAGCTGAAAATACAAATCACAATTTTTTTTCAAATGATAATGGTGTAAACAGATTATCCGAAGAAAATAAAGAATTATGCGAATGCAGCCTTTCAGAATACGAATGCAGTAACTCTTCAAAGGAAATGAAAAACAATAAGAGCCCAGGCTCAGATGGTCTGACTGTGGAATTTTATAAAATATTTTGGAATGACTTAAAAAAGATATTATATGGATTCTTTTAAATTTTCATTAGCAAATGGATCACTAAGTGAATTGCAAAAACAGGGTGTAATAACATTAATACCAAAAAAGGATAGCGATGTATCTATACTTACGAATTGAAGACCTATATCATTACTTAATGTGAATTACAAAATTGCATCAAAGGCCATAGCAAATATAATTAAAAAGGTTTTACCAAATATAATAGATGATTCACAAACCGGATTTCTTATGGGAAGGTACATCGGAGAAAATATTAGAACTCTATACGAATTAATGGACATTTGAATTAAAATGAATTACCGGGTTTATTATTCTTTGCAGATTTTGCAAAGGCATTTGATACTGTTGAACATTCTTACCTCTTAAAAGTTATGAAACATTTAAATTTTGGCAACGACATTCTAAATTGGAGTAAACCTTTTTACTCTGATGCAAAAAGCTGTGTTACAAACAATGGTTATTTATCGGATTTCTTTTCAATAAATAGAGGCGTACGTCAAGGCTGTCCTTTATCACCTTACCTTTTTATTATCGCCATTGAAATACTATCCAAAGCAATTATAAATGAAAAATATATAATAGTGGTAAAAATTTATGATATAGAAATTAAAAACACAATGTTTGCCGATGATGCAACTTTTGTGATAGATGGTACAAGACAATCATTTGAAAAGTTAATATACATAATAGATGAATTTATTAAAATATCTGGTCTCAACCTTAACACAAACAAATCAACTGTAATGCGCGTTGGTGCCTTAAAAATGAAGATCTGATTTTATGTCCGGATAAGAAATTAATTTGGACTTCTCTTAGTGTAAACACGTTAGGAATTACGTTCTTAAATAATAATACAGATATCTACGAATGTGACATCCTTCCTAAAATAGTAGAGTTTGAACAGTGTCTTGATAAGTGGAAACATAGAAACTTGAGTTTACTTGGAAAATTACAGTTATTAAAACATTTGCTACTCCAAAATTAATATATCCATTAACAGTTTGACACGACCCTCCAGACAATATGATCAATTTTTATGACAATATGATCAATTCGATTTTTTTATGGGACAGCAAGCCTGATAAAATTAAAAGAAATACAATCATCCAATCCTACGAAAAAGGGCGTTTAAAAATGTGAGATATAGATAGTTTTATAACATCAATAAGAGCACCATGGGTAAAACCAATATGTGACACATCAAACAGAGGTAGATGGAAACAACTTTATGAAAAGAAACTTGAAAGATATGGTGGATTTTTGTTCTTTGAATGTAACATAAAAACAGATGATGTAAAACATATAGCGGAAGATAATAAGTTTTTAAATAATGTTTTAAAATCATGGTCACATATTAACTATTCCTCCAAAAATGACACAGTATCAAAAGAAATACTTTGGAATAATTCTAATTTAAAGCATGAACACAAAACAATGTTTCTCAAGGATTGGTACAATACATGCATTACATATGTTGAACATATATATGACTACAGAGTAAGGAATTTTCTACGCTTTACTGATTTTACAGCAATATTCAATATACGTCAGTACGATTTTATAAAATATCAAAGTATTGTGAACAGCATAAGTCCATTATGGGCCGAGAAAATAAAAACAGAAAGCATCAACACAACTCCAGAATCTACGTCGCTTATATCGAAAGTACAGGATAGCAAATATGTGAACAATTACTATATATATACAAGACAAACACACAAACAAAATATAGAAGAAATAAAATCTGAACAAAAATGGACAAATTAATTTTCTGATGATAATTTATGCTAGCAACAAATTTACACATTAGCTTGATTGTACAATCGACTGACACTCAATATTACGCAATTTCCAATATAGATATTTAATGCGTATCATTGGGACAAATACACTACTCTATCGTTGTAATATAGTAAATAGTAGTCTATGTGATTTTATGTTGAAAGCATAAAACACATGTTCTGTGAATGTACAGTATGCATGTGCAACATTTTTGGTCACAGCTTCGAAATTATCTAAATGAAAAAGACATAACATATGAATTAAATTTTCGTAGTGTTTCTCTAGGAATAACAAATAAGGCACTGATGGTAAAACAATTTAATTTTATAATTTTATTAGCAAAATACTATATTTTCAAATGTAAATATGAAAAGCATGATATTACTTTCGAATCTTTTGTAAGTTACTTGAAAAATAGAATACATATAGAAGAAGAAATAGCGACAATGAATGACAAAAGAGAACAGTATAGTATTAAGTGGGGCAGGTTTAATATATAAAGTTCTTATAGGCACCGCAAAAAAAAATCAAACACAGCATATCTCTATATTAAATATAAACTACACAACTACACAGGTCCAGCAGGTGTGAACACAAAGAAAGAAATCCTTACATTCTTCCTTCTTTTCATGCTCTGTATATCTCAATTACTTTACTCTCCCGTACATTTCACTTTTTAATATAGTATGCAATCATTGTATTTCATTTAGCTATATTCTCTTGTAAACTTTATAAAATGTAAATGTTGTATTTAAAAGTGGAAATAAACCATTTACTAACCAAAAAAATAAAATAAACATGCATACCAAATTTGGTTCCGATCTGTCAAGTAAAACTTGAGTTTAATATTACGAGGACAAAGATACAGAATGCGAAAATTAAAAATTGCCGCCAAGGGGAGATGAGTCGTCGAAAATGTATACCGAATGCCACAGGTGTATGGAGGATAAATACATAATTATGTTCAACAATTCTGCAAAAACCAGGAACCCACTTTTCCGACGTTTCGGCACCATATGGCATTTCTCAAGGAATTAATTTCGAAATTAATTTCTTGAGAAAGGCCATATGGTGCCGAAACGTCGGAAAAGTGGGTTCCTGGTTTTTGCAGAATTGTTGAACATATTGTATTATTGCAGAAAGATAAATAAATAAATAGTCCACACCGTGGGTTCAGTCTTGGTGTAATCCGTATATATGTAAATAGAGATAAATAGTTTATTATGGGTGACCTGAAAATATAAAAGACGGGTATAAGCAGGCGATACATTTAGGTGCACTGCGAATAGTCGGGTCAGGTTTTCTCGTGGGCCGGGTAACACGAATACGAATTAATAGACAATGCACGGATATATACAATAGACGGGTCGGGACGGGACAGATGTAAACACACACATAGACTATTCTATGTCTATGATTTATATAAGCCTGGTATGCAAGCGTAATAACAGTGAGACCAATAATAGACCGGCCACATATCTAGGGCGAGATGAAATAGCTGAACAGTAAGACCCATAGCAGACCTGTAGTTTTCATAGTCATCGGTTTGTCACAGGGCATTTTGCGCATCCCATAATTAGACCTATAAGTAATATATAGTCCTATTATACAATATCATGCCATTCGCATCATACTCAGTAGTACATAGGGAGTCACTTCGTTACCGCGGGTGTTCATAAAGGGATTAGACCTCATGCAACCTCCCAAAGGGGGAAAAAACAGGCGAATTTTGCCTTAATTTACAGAGAAGAAACATCCCCCCATTAGAAAATGAACTTCATACCGTTGTACGAAAATTATTTGAAAAAATTAATTTAATTTCAGAGAAAATTAGTAAAATCCGTGGCAAATCTGTAACGGTTTCGACTACCTTGTTTTCAGCTACCACGTTTTCGGCAACCGGTATATTTTAAAAAAGTTGGGGCGGTTCTGGCTCACTTTGCAAGGGTTTTCAAAAATGGATACTCCATATAGAACGGGTTGCGCCCGCCAGAGGGAAGGTGTGTGGGGTTGCTAGTTTCCTTCGGTGTACCGGGCTGTTTTGCGGAGTGCTCGAACTGAGAGTCGGGGTCTGCTTCACACTTACAGAGTCTACGAGCCTCTAGAGACACGAATGGGAACAGTGGTTTGCAAACCGCGTACGCCACAAAAAACAACCCAAACCACCACTTTGCATTCTCTACGGTTCTCCAGATGTCGTGTACCTCCAGCTCGTCTTTCTTCGGACACTCGGAATCGGCCGTGTGTGCATCACCGGAAATTGCGTCCAACAGCCTGCGTTCCAGTGTATCCAACCGGTTCTCCAAACGTCTATCCATGTCGGACAGGCGCGTCAATTCTTCGAACGAGCTTGCGTTTCGTATATCTTCTAGTAGAGCCGTGGGGAACTTGGTGGGAGGGCCAGGCGCAGTCACCCTGTGTACTACGGGGTGGGGGGTTCTAAATTTGTTTCAAATTTGGTTTCTTCGGGTTTTGTACTACGTTCCGCATCGACAGCGTCCCATATTTTTCGAAGACGAGTTGTACCAATCCCATATTTTTTCTTCGTGTCGTCCGCAGACTCGACACCTCGAAGATTGCGAATATCTTCTATATCTTGCTCCGATAAGTTTCGTTTTTGTGGCATTTTTGTAGGCACAAAATATGTAAGTACATACAAATATAGTTTGCCCAAGGTTCAACATGATTTGTCAAGGTAAAACTAGGCATACCAGCACCACAACTAGGCATACCAGCACCACAAACTAGGCATACCAGCACCACAAACTAGGCATACCAGCACCACAACTAGGCATACCAGCACCACAAACTAGGCATACCAGCACCACACCTAGGCATACCGAATGGGGAAAAACGTGCCTAGCGACCCTTTCTATATGGAGTAGCCCTTTTGAAAACCCTTGCAAAAAATCGTGGTAGAATGTTAGCATTACTCAGTAAGAGTTAATAATTTATTTTCTTTGAAAATAGTAGTATTAAATAATGAAATATGTGTATTTATAATAATAAAATATGTCTACGTGTGGTGAAGAAATAAAACAATTTTCGCAGATAATTTTGAAAAAATTAGATAAAACCGCTTGTAGTGATAATTACGAAGAAAATAAATTAATTAATGAAGAGAAATTAGATAAAACCTGTTTGTAGTGATAATTACAAAGAAAATAAATTAATTAATGAAGAGATAATTTTGATGAAAGTAGATAAAAACCTGCTTCTAATGAGGAACACAATTCAGGAATGTGTGAAAATAAAATATACTAATTTTAATAATAGTTTCCGCACGCCGTATGGATTGAGTAAAAAGAGAATTAAATATTATGATCCCCATGAGGAGTATTCACCCGGATGTGTTCGTATGTGTAATTTGATAGAGGCCTATTTAGAAGAGGGGTATGATGTAGTAAGTGCACAAGCGTTAGTTGATAACCCATATGCGTTTGGATAGATCACCTTCGATCAAAAACCTGTCTATTATAGAAAGCTCATATTTTTTTGTCGAGGCTACCTTTTTTAAGAAAAATTAATCTGTAGCTGCACCTATATTGAAAACAAAATATGCGCTTTCTTCAAATATGTATTGGATTTGTTCGACTGGGGCTCTAGCAGGTTTGCTTGGTGGTGCGTTCAAATTCAACCAGATATTAATTAACCCCCTCGTACTGCCGGAGATATGGATTAATTCTTTTCCATGTAGGTTTTTTCGAACTGTTTTAGAATGCTTTCACCAAGCGGACTCAGCATCATCGAATCTTTGCAAATTTCAACAGGTTTTAGTTTTATAGCGACTTCTAGCCCCCTCCCTTCCTCGTGTAACTTTTTTAGACGTTCTATAATTCCGTCTTGGAGACCTAAAATATCCTCATAGCAAGCCTCATCAAATTTTGTTTTTACGTCTTCTTCTTTTGTAAACATATTTTTAAGATTTTTATATATATATATATATATACATATTATATAAATGTCTAACATATTTATTTTTCCAATAATGTTAAACATTTATATGTATATATAAAGTAATTCTTACAAAATTATGCCTAAATCGGTTATTACGCAGGAAGCGCTGGTAGATATTTTACAATCACGTGGAATTGTTCCTGCCTATGAAGTTAGAAAGAAACACCATATTGGGCCTAAACGCCTTGCAGATCTGTGGGACAACGATAAATTTATAATGGGACTTTCTAGAGATAATTGGCCAAAACCCCGTGATAAGCCCCCCGTTGGAAAACCTAAAAAGATACCTTCAAAAATTGAACAGGCTGCATAAATTTTATTTTCTGTTAAAAATTTAATGAAAGTTTAAAGGGGTTCTATATGTATCCCATCTTCTAAAACCCTTCTCTTGTCATAGTAAGCGGACAGTCCTAATTTATTTTGGGTATACGTTTTCATAACACCATTTCTCATTCTAAACCCTCTGTTTATTCCTCTATCCGTTTCAATAGGATTTAGGGCGTCTTTATATCTTCTCCAAGAAAGAGGGTTTTGTCTTGCAGAGAGCCCTTTTGCTGAGTGTTTTACTTGAGAGGTGTCTAATTTCTCAACAACGTAACACTTACTGGATAGAGCAATTGCACGATCCCCTTGAAACTCTGTTTTAAACAGTCCTGGTTCTCTATTACTCCATTTATCCCACGCTAACCATTCTTTTTTATGTTCGTTAAAATCCTCTAGCATATGAGGTTTTATCATTCCATCTATCGTTTTCGTACTAACCCCCATATATAAACTATCAGTATCCATCTGTATTAGTTCAAAATCTGCTCTATCTACGTATTTATCCATAAAATTATAATAAAATTCTAACATTCTTAGTTTTGCGTATTGATATACGGCAATCCCGCAGTGAAATGGCCGAGTCATATTGGCATTTACCTTTCGTGAAGATATTTCGTAAGAATCTCCTATTTCCTCTAGATCGTTAAAATAAGAGGATCTTAAAGCTTTGTCTACACATTCTTCATCTTTTGTATAGGTTGTGTTGAGGTGTTTTTTCGGGAGATTCTATCATTTTTCCGCAACACGAGTTTCCTAATAGTTTCATTATATCGGCAATTGGAGCCTTGGAGCTGTCAACATCCCCGGCTCTCCTGGCTTCTGTAACTTCCTTAACGAACCATTCGAAGGGTTTTCCTGCCGTATAATTTATAACCCTGTGAATCCCAGTTATTCGTAAACCATGTTTCAAATACCATTTTAACAATGGGGCAAATAATAAGACTTTTTGTGCAGACATTGCCCCTACTAGTTTTCGTCCATCTCCTCTCGTACGGTTAGTTTCTTTCAAATAACCCAACATAGCCTCCGAAACTTCCTTCTCCTCTACAACTCTATTTATAAATATCGGAGACATTTCTGAAAACTTATCTTTTAAGTTGTGTGGAACTTCTATATCTACTTCGGCAAACCCGAACCACTTATCGTTTAAAACTGCCTTAGAAAATGTATCTATTTTAGTTTGATTGTGGGGGTTTTCCTCCCTGTATAACACACCTTTACCACAAGGCATCTCTTTATTTAATGTAGAAAGATACAGGGCGTTTGCATCAAATCCAAGTACCGCTTCGCAAAGTTTTCCATCACCATCTGGGGTTGATCTAATTCTCGTAACACCCGCTTCAGCGTATCTCGTAAACACAATTGATGGACCTCCAACTAATGCTCCTTTCATCATTTCATATATTTCCTCATCAGGTGCAACCAATGGGGCACATATCGCGTCTGCTGCCCTGCTCTCTTTCGTTTCGTAAGGTTTTACATAATTTTGTATCGTTCCTCTGAGAATATATTGTAAAGCAACACCTGGTAGGGTAACTGCGTCTTTAAACATATCTATACCTTTTGTTTGATAAAATTTTGTCATTTTCCCGATAGCTTCTAAAAACGGTCCAACATCCAAATCGTTATAATATTTTAACCAGTCTTTGAAAGATTTCATATTTAGTCTTTTATAAATGTTGTTGCACTCTTCCAACTGCTGTTTGGTTACAATTTTATTTGGACTTAATTTATTCCCCAATTTTTAATTTTTTAAGTGGTGGTAAACCCTCATAATTCAACTTATCCGGAGAATCGAACCATTCGTATGGAAAGAAGGATTTTACCCCTTCGCATCCATACGCCCTTACCCATCTATCATAATCTATTCCAGGAGCGAGATATAATTTTACGTCTAAAAACCTAAATAAATTCTGGTGTAAATAGAAAAATGGTTGTATTTGCTTTCTTACCTACTAATACTTTCTTTGTTTTATCCGTTAAAATATCGACTAAATGTTTCTTTATTAAATTAAGATCGTAATTACTGGAATTGAAACCAATTACTGATACTTGAGAAATCCATCTGGTAATCTCCCGCTTTTGAGAAGGCGAAAGCGTTTCCATACTTGTAGGAAACCCATATATTTTATCCTTACCAACAACCTCGCGAATGTCTTCAGCCCTCTTTCTTACGTCTTTCATAAATAGGGTCACTAATTTTTTAGGACAAGTATCGCATATGTGGGTTATATTACCAGATAACGTATCACCTATACTAACACTTATTGGAACGTGTTCGTTTTTTACAAACGTTAGATCTTTAGAGGGATTGTTTTTCTCTTTAGATCCATTTAAATATGCTTCAAAATCGTATACAATACTATACGGATAAATTATTGTAGGAGGTTTTTCAAACCCTGTAGAAACCTCTGTGTTTGAATCCGAGTCATATTCGCATTCCCAAATAGTTACTAAATTAAACGTTTTGCTGCTGCTGATTAATGAGTCTCGCGCGTTTGATTTTGCGTATTTTTCTTCCCAATTTTTGCAATGTTTTGGGCATCCGTGCCAATAACATCCGTGAAATTGATAAACAGTATTGGTCTCCGGGCAAAACCCATCAACTGGGGCACCAGCGATTATTCTTTCCCCACCGTGTCCGCATACCGCGGTGTGTATATGGGGGCCTGAAATCGAATTTATCCAGTTGATAGATTTTTTACTACAATTAGGTTTTGGGTAGAAAGCCTTTTCAAACGATGATAATGGACGATCTATTTTTTGTCCATTACACCTTACTTTTGTGTTCCCCTTCATACAAGTAAGTGCGTGTCTTGTTAAGTCACTGGACTTTGTAAAGCGTTGATCGCATGTAAAACAACAATAATTATTCGAAACTTTATTCATATCTGTAATAAGAAAAGCGTGATCGTTATAGATACCTATTTTCATCTTCTTTTTACCAACCTTATCGTATTGTGCCGCCACTTTTCGTAAATACCACGTTCCCTCTTCCGTAGGTTCGTAAGCATCAATACCTATTTTAAAACACTCTCCTATTTTCTTAATATCTCCGAATAATATGGGGCCTTTTGGGACCCTTAATTTTTGAGTTTTACAAAACTGTAAATATTGTTGCTGTAAATCTTGAGTCATTTTTAAACACCTATCGGCCCTAAGTTTAGATGTATGGAGTGCTAAACATCTAAATAAACAAAGATCATCATTGAAACTATCTAGAGGTTTCAAACCTTTTTTATATCTCAACCACTCTGGCATTCTACCCCCAGCAACTTTTTCTGATTTCATTCCTGTATCAATTTGGGGGTTTTAACAACCTTTGTGGAGGTTCCATATATTATTTTGACACTAACACCCATCCATCTTACAAAACTCCATTTTGTGTTTGGTCTGTCTATTTTATCTATGTTTAATCTGGACTCTTCTTGTTTGTTAATCCATCTTTCAACCCCATCGTACTCCCTAAACCAAGGGCTCCCGGATAAATTTTTATAAAATACTAACATTTTCGGTTTTCCTCTAAAATCTTTTTCATCTTGATGAACTAATTTGTAAGCGAAAGAGTATCTTAGATAAAAACTATCGGTTAACAGAGGCAATAACTCTGTCATTATCCTGGTGGTGTTATTTATTTGAAGTTTTCTTTTCAAGGTTATTGTAGTTATCCTACGCCCTTTTACTATTTCTTTTTGTTTAGAATCTTCTAATATTTCGCCCCCTTCCTCTATTAACTTTTGTAATAAATTAGTTTTAGGAATTCGTTTTTGAGGTTTCCCAATATTTTTACTTCTAAGAGCTAGAGAAGCCTCATCAGCAAGTCTCTGTGCTATCTTTTCTGTATCTTTATTTTCTATCCCCTTAAATACACCCCGCGAGAATGCGCGGCCCATTCTTTTCATAAATTCTGCATTTTTTGTCTCCTTTATGAGGATATTTAACCCCCTTTCCCTTAGTCTGTTTGAAAAAGGTGTACCCATTCTTGTTAATTCTGCTCTTAATTCCCTAATCCTAGGAGAAGAACTTTTCAATGGAATTACACCCCTTTTATCACTAATCGTTTTGTGAAATAACTTAGGGTGAGTTTCTCTCATAATGTGTGACATTTTTCTCATCGTGGAAATTATTGTTTTATAAATATATATATTCGTTTGTTCAATAGGGTGTTTTTCATTTTTGGAAATTAATTGCCAAAAATATAATTTGGAGTGGGGTGTCTTTCCGAGTTGTCTTTCCAAGTTGTCTTTTCTTGTTCTGTACCGAGATGTCTTTCTTTTCGTTTCAATTTTTTGTTTTATACCTCTTTTTGGTAGAGGTGTGGTCTAGATTTTGTTTTGCTCTTGGGAGACTAGGTTTTTTGTACCGCTCGTTGTATATAGTTTTGGTGTATTCCTATATGTGGACTTCCCGCGTATATCGGTTGCCGAAAACGTGGTAGCTGAAAACAAGGTATTCGAAACCGTTACAGATTTGCCACGGATTTTATCTAATTTCTCTTCATTAATTAATTTATTTTCTTCGTAATTATCACTACAAGCGGTTTTATCTAATTTTTTCAAAATTATCTGCGAAAATTGTTTTATTTCTTCACCACACGTAGACATATTTTATTATTATAAATACACATATTTCATTATTTAATACTACTATTTCAAAGAAAATAAATTATTAACTCTTACTGAGTAATGCTAACATTCTACCACGATTTTTTGCAAGGGTTTTCAAAAGGGCTACTCCATATAGAAAGGGTCGCTAGGCACGTTTTTCCCCATTCGGTATGCCTAGGTGTGGTGCTGGTATGCCTAGTTTGTGGTGCTGGTATGCCTAGTTGTGGTGCTGGTATGCCTAGTTTGTGGTGCTGGTATGCCTAGTTTGTGGTGCTGGTATGCTAGTTGTGGTGCTGGTATGCCTAGTGTTACCTTGACAAATCATGTTGAACCTTGGGCAAACTATATTTGTATGTACTTACATATTTTGTGCCTACAAAAATGCCACAAAAACGAAACTTATCGGAGCAAGATATAGAAGATATTCGCAATCTTCGAGGTGTCGAGTCTGCGGACGACACGAAGAAAAAATATGGGATTGGTACAACTCGTCTTCGAAAAATATGGGACGCTGTCGATGCGGAACGTAGTACAAAACCCGAAGAAACCAAATTTGAAACAAATTTAGAACCCCCCACCCCCGTAGTACACAGGGTGACTGCGCCTGGCCCTCCCACCAAGTTCCCCACGGCTCTACTAGAAGATATACGAAACGCAAGCTCGTTCGAAGAATTGACGCGCCTGTCCGACATGGAGAGACGTTTGGAGAACCGGTTGGATACACTGGAACGCAGGCTGTTGGACGCAATTTCCGGTGATGCACACACGGCCGATTCCGAGTGTCCGAAGAAAGACGAGCTGGAGGTACACGACATCTGGAGAACCGTAGAGAATGCAAAGTGGTGGTTTGGGTTGTTTTTTGTGGCGTACGCGGTTTGCAAACCACTGTTCCCATTCGTGTCTCTAGAGGCTCGTAGACTCTATAAGAGTGAAGCAGACCCCGACTCTCAGTTCGAGCACTCCGCAAAACAGTCCGGTACACCGAAGGAAACTAGCAACCCCACACACCTTCCCTCTGGCGGGCGCAACCCGTTCTATATGGAGTATCCATTTTTGAAAACCCTTGCAAAGTGAGCCAGAACCGCCCCAACTTTTTTAAAATATACCGGTTGCCGAAAACGTGGTAGCTGAAAACAAGGTAGTCGAAACCGTTACAGATTTGCCACGGATTTTACTAATTTTCTCTGAAATTAAATTAATTTTTTCAAATAATTTTCGTACAACGGTATGAAGTTCATTTTCTAATGGGGGGATGTTTCTTCTCTGTAAATTAAGGCAAAATTCGCCTGTTTTTTCCCCCTTTGGGAGGTTGCATGAGGTCTAATCCCTTTATGAACACCCGCGGTAACGAAGTGACTCCCTATATACTACTTACTCATTGAAATGTCACTCGTCGTACTATTATACAAGTGATTTCACTCATCTCATTATCATGTCATCGCATGCTTTCTTATTTATTCTGAAGCATATTATTTCCCGCCTTGCGTATTCTTTCCCGCCTTGCGCATGCGATCTAAGATGCGCAGTCTTCTTTATGCGCGCGCATGTATCTCACCTGCACGGGCATGCCACTAACACAGGGTCACTTTTGCAAAGTCAGTTGACGGAACACCACTGTGCACTGCACTTTCGCCTATAAAAACGTGTCATTCATATAATTACAGGTATGTTTCCTTTGTAGCTACTATTAGTTATAGTTTAATTGTGAAACTCCGAGTTACTAGTAATTATATTTTAATTGTGAAACTGCAACCGTAATGAGTTCATCCTGCTTAAATTCTAACTTTATTTAATATGTAGTATTTACTTTCGTAACATTTACGTCTGCATGTACAGTGAGGACCCGGCTCCGACTGCGCGGTTGCGCAGGCTGATCCGGGACCACACTGGTCCCATAACCCACGTATGTTTAAGAAATTGATGTTGCGCTTCATTTACTCGGGCATAGTTACGTGTACTCCACTGGTAACCTCTCCGTGAATACGTATAGGCGTCATGTATCTGTTCCATGTATATTGTTGTCTGCTATTTCTAGTATCATTGTAATTATGGCCTCCTACAATGTTATTGCCCCGGTTGCCTCTGTAATTTTACCACTAAATGAAAAGGGTCACTTTTGCAAAGTCAGTCGACGGAACACCACTGTGCACTGCACTTTCGCCTATAAAAACGTGTCATTCATATAATTACAGAGATGACCGGGCAACCTCTCCCTTCTAGACTGGGAAGTGATTAAATCTGCAAGTGGAGTTGTTGTGATTGTTGTGATATCCGTAGCGAACCTCATGACCCCGCAACAGGTTGTAAAATGCTGGAACGCTGAAAAGGCATAAAGCAATTGAAATATACCAGAGCTATATATAAGGCGTTCACTTACCGAAATAATATGTGGTATAATATTATATGTGAATGGCTGAAGGTTCATTCGCGCACTTGCGCGGAGAATTATATTTTACGCATGCATGGCTACATCCAATCAACATACATACATGCTATGACGTCAGAGTACGGGAGACAAACATACAAGGAGACAAATGAAATACAGACACGCAATAAAATGGACGACAAGACCAATATGTAACGATCCACATGACATAAACGGGGCATAATGTTATACATCAATAGGGGCGCATTAATTAGCATATAGCAACAGGTAACATATCTGACCATGTGACACGAATTTGGTTATGATCCAGCAAGTAGAAGCTGAGTTATTGCGTGGACAAGGATACAGAGTGCGAAAATTAAAAATGGCCGCCAAGGGGAGATAAGTCATCGGAAATATCTAAAATGAATAGACATCTTCAATTTGCCGTGATAAACATGTATATCGAATTTGGTTATGATACGTCAAGTAGAACTCTAGTTATTGCGTAGACATGATTTGACTGCCCGCTCGCCTGCCCGCGCGTACAAGGTGAACACATAATACGTCCCGTTGGATAATGATAAAACAGCATTTGAAGCTGGAAGTAAATCGGAGTAAGGATTGTGGAGACATACAGTATGTAAAAAGTTTAGCGCACAATCCGAACGCACACACGCTCGCTCGCTCGCTCGCTCGCTCGCACGTACGCACGCACGCACGCACGCAGCACGCACGCACGCACGCACACACACAAATCACTCGCACGTGATTCTCTTTGTTGATAGTTTGCCAGTACGATATTTGTACACTGTATGTTGGCATAGAGTGATTTCACAAAGGGAATGAATATACTTGCAGGAATTCGTCAACCCGAGCCCCGCAAACGCCTTTTCCCAAGCCCCACATTCGAGGAAATGAGATGGCTTCAGTCGAACAAGCTGGAAACGTCTGACGTCAATTATGTCACGGGATCAATCGGTGGAAAGAACAGGGCCCGATCTGGAAACGAAGTGTACCGAGAACAGGCGGAACCAGCCGATTTACAAGTTACAAGGTCGCGAAATAACCACGAACTGCGACACGAATACAACGACACGCACACCCATCGTAGAAATCCACACAGAGATAGTGAAGTGTTCGTCGAGACAGTTAGCAACAACTTACGATCTGCGAGGAAGTCGATTCATGTGTTGCGGCGTCAGATCCGTGACATCGACACACGACCACCTTCCGCTCTCCACCAGACGTATACACAGAAAACGGAGGCCATTCCAGACTGGTTTCGTGAATTGTTCGCGGACGGACCGGCGACATTTAAGCTCCGCCCCACGTTTGACGCTGACGTTGCCAAAACGTCAGACGAGTGCATGGATATGATGGAAGCAGAATTCACAATAACTGTCTCGCCGATGGACGACCTGGACCGCGACTGTCACGTCTTCGTTACTGAAATGTTGCGGTTCCCATACAGTGGCACTTTAAGCCGCCAACCATTCGACAATTTCATACAAAGCCAGTGGAGGGAGCCGTGCAATTTTAACACGAAAGGTACATGTTCGTTTTGTCCAAAACGTATTTCCGTTTCCGGTGTGGCAGAAAATGCAGTGTATACATACTTGGCTGGAAACGATTCGCGGGACCTGAGATTAGGTCACGGCAGGGTTTTCCGCTTGGTGTTCATAGAGGATGAAGATTCGGGCGCCGTGAGGGGAATATACAGACGACAAATGACCACACAGCCATACTTCCTCACGTGGGGGCTGGTCGAGGACTGTGTCGATGATTGATGTAGATAAGCGCACTGGTGGGTGGGTGCAAACCATTAAATTTCATTTCAGAACGGGATTGTTTGCGTTTTACGTATATATGTACTGTATTTTGTAATTTGGCAGACGTAGTACCGTTTGTAGTTACACACATTGGACAGACGAACCCTCAACAGTGGTAATACCATACATACCGTCTCTTCTTTTGCAAACGTATCGGTAGGTGTATGTGACGTTTCACTCAAATCATGATAAACTGTTTACTATGGCATGGGTACTCATTGGAGCCGTAGGAATTGACATCAATTGACATCATGCTTCGATATGAAAAGTTACTCAACATGTATATGGGTGGACATTTTTCTACAAATGGCAGAACGTAGCCATCTTTTATTTGAAACGCGGCAGCCATCTTGAATTTGAGATACAAGTTTTAGTAGCGATCAGCCTTTTTTAGTACTCCAATTACTATTCATGTCGAAGTAAATTATTGCATCATGATTTGAAATGAAATAACGAATGTGGCCATATACAGAACTCGCATACATGGTCAGCTATTATGTTTTCTCGTACATACAAACACATTTGTGTTTAGTTTGTTTATCGGCTAACGTCGTATAAGGCCGGGGCAACGGGTTCGATCCCGTATTTAACCTGCTGCATTGGGGGAAAACCCCCAAACAAAATCAGAATGGAATATTTACATCGAGAACAACTTTGTATTTAGAGTAGTCTTCGACGTATTATCCATACTTTCGAGTCAAATGAGGACTTTGTAGCTGATAAAATGATGTATGTTTGTATCCCGAAGCCTTGTGAATTAACTGCTAAATATCTACTGGTCATTTTCCATATCATGGTACAATATATGTTTTATCAAGACAGAAAGTCAACAATCTGTGTTATTTTGAGTGATATGCACAACAAAGATTTATCTGTTTTCAAGGGGCATGTTGAAATGTATATTTTTTTGTTTTGCTACTAAGGCTTGTTTTTAAAGGCGCATATCAGGATTGTTTGATACAATACTACACAAATAAAAGCGTGTTTTCATCATGGCCCTGTGTAAAGTGGTTTAATTGATATATGACGATACCAGGACCGCCGAGTTGTTTCTATTTTCACCAATATAGGTACATACATATCGGATTTCCTATATTGTTGCGTTCAACACGTTCAACAAGATAGAAAATATGATGATGCTACATATATCGGTGAAAATTGAAACAACCCAGCAATCCTAGTATCGTAAAATATCTTGAATTAAATCACTTTAGCAGGGCTATGATGAATATTTTTTTGGTATTTTTTTCTTTTCTCAAAAAATCCTGATATGCCACTTTCAGTAGTAAATCATTCTGACAATCCAAATTTTCTGCAGGAGATTGGAATATACGAGTATAAGCAAAGTTCTGCTTACAGTTACTTTATCATACACTACATGTGGAACTCTTTAGAATAGGACCAATAGTGGCCATCTTGGATTGGAGATGGGTATGTCTTCGTTTAGGTTTATGCCCAAGTAACCGATTGGTGAGTGGGGCATATAACGTTACTTTTATTTTTGGCTAATACCTTTCTAACATTTTGCCACATTATTCTGCACAAAATGCCCATTACCGCTAAACTATAACAAAAATAGCTGACAGTATGGCTACCAAGGTCATCTGAGAATGGAAACTTGATTGATGGTTGATTGATGGTTTGTCAACAATCTCGGCCATTTATGTCGTGGGAGGTGAGCATATGGATCCTAAGGGAATGGATCCGACTGGTTATGTAAACGATTGATTTGGGGATTAACGTCCGTAAACAGCAATGCCATAGTGGCTGTGACTGGAGAAATGGGGCTAATGGAATTTGGGACAAGTGTAGCTCTTGATCATATAGTACACACATGTAGCCTGGCAATAATCAATATTTCTTGTTAATCATGATGGGCGTTTCATTTATGGAATAGCGAACAGTGCAGATCCTGATTAGACTGTGGATTTCCATTTCTCCGGTCACAACCACATACACAGATGGGAATGCACCTGTATTGGGTAGTACCAGACTTTCTTCACGAAAATGTTCTGATCCAGTGCAAAACATCATCCACACCAGAACACATGTATTACTTGTTTTCCAGCCATATTAGAACTAGAAATGGACGCTTGTCGACAAGCGCAAATGTATCCCCCTCCCCAGATACAGTAGTTTGAAAAAAGGGTGTTCGAGTTATGCTCCGGAGACAAAATCAGTGACGGAAAAACAAAGGGAGATAACTAAAAAATTAGTGATGCAAGAGTTGTCATTCTTGAGTGACACACCTTTAGGGTCGTGGTCTATGCATGTGTGAAGTTTCATGAAAATATTCCAAAGGGTGTTCGAGTTATGCTCCGGACACGAAATCAGTGCATGAAACAACAAAGGGAGATAACTAAGAAATTAACGACGCAAGAATTGTCATTCTTACGTGCGACACACCTTTGGGTCGTCTTCTATGCATGTGTGAAGTTCAATAAACTAGAAAATGTGTTCATAGAACACGGATGTCCCACATATCGCTTTGATAATAAATGAGGCCAAATTCCAAGTCAAAATTTTCTTTTACCTGAGCGTTAAAGTTTTTGAAGCACCAAGTATGTGACCTTGACCCTGGGCTTGACGGGGGCAGGACGAACGTGGATTTGGCACAGGGCGGTAGAGGACCATTAGAGCAATGCATATGTGAAATATGAAGCTGATCCGTGAAAGAAAACAGAAATTATAAGATATTTAGCTGAGCGTTAAAGTTTTTGAAGCACTAAGTATGTGATATTAACCCTGGGCTTGGCGGGGGCAGGACGAACGTGGAGTTGGCACAGGGCGGTAGAGGACCATTAGAGCAATGTGTATATGAAATATGAAGGAGATCGGTCGAAGGATGAAGAAATTATGAGAAATTATTTACCCGAGTGTTAAAGTTTTGTGACGGACGGACGGACGGGACGACGGGAGGACGGGAAGCACGTTCCTACGAATGCATACTTGTTGGGTTTTTACTCTATCAAAATACCCAACAAGAGTACCCAACACTATCCTAACCCTACCCAATAAGATGCCCGTACGCTTACAACAAGTACCCATTCGTGTGTGCGGACGGACGGACGGACGGACGGACAAGGGTAACACTAAATGCCCCCTTCACTATCGTGGTGGGGCATACAAATATTCCAAAGTGTGTTCGAGTTATGCTCTGGATACAAAATCAGAGCACGAAACAACAAAGGGAGATAAGTAAACAAGAATTCCGCGGAATCAAATGCCTCGCCTTGTCCAGCCTTGACCTCGAGCCTGGGCCCGAAAGCAATTTTCACTGGCCCGAACATATACAATTATTGACTAGTGAGCCATAGAATATCAGATTATATTCTATGGCTCACTAGTCAATAATTGTTTTATTATATTATAATAGTCTGTATATATATAGCACTTACGACCTTATGCTACTAGACAAAAATTGAAAAAGAATTTGAAAAAAAAATGGAAATTTTTTTTTTTAAAAATTAAAAATAATAATGCTTGCTACTGGAGCCGAGAATTTGTTTTTAATAGTCCTATATTTATCTACATATATCTGCACAGGTCCACATAATGCTACAATATTTTCAACACAGTTTACGGAAATGTAATATACAATGTAGTAATTTACCTGTATAAATTATCTGTGGTCAAGTGGAGCGCCGTGGCGTAATGGTTAGTGTGTCGGACTACTGATCCAAGGGTCGTGGGTTCGAGCCCGACTAGCGGCGTGCGTTGTGTCCTTGAGCAAGACACTTTATCCACACTGCTCCAGTTCACCCAGCTGTAAATGGGTACCGATAATTCGTAGTTGCTCTGTAAATACGAATTACCGGCTTCTCTCAAAAAGTCTCTACCTCCGTTCATTCTCCCATTCTTGGGAGACGGCATGCAAGGTCCTAGAGCCAGTGCTCTAAAAAATTAGCTATTCAAGAGTTGTCATTCTTGTGCGCGACACACCTTCGGGTCGTGGTCTATGCATGTGTGAAGTTTCATGAAAATATTCCAAAGGGTGGTGGAGTTATGCTCCGGACACCAAATCAGTGCGAGAAACAAAAAATAGAGATAACTAAAAAATTAGCTATGCAAGAGTTGTCATTCTTGTGCGCGACACACCTTCGGGTAGTGGTCTATGCATGTGTGAAGTTTCATGAAAATATTCCAAAGGGTGTTCGAGTTATGCTCCGGACAAAAAGTGTCTGCGGCGGCGGACGCGGACACGGCCCGCTGTCAAATCCATAGTATCCTCCGACGGAGTCCGGGGGATACAATTAGAATAACCCGACCTCGTGCCAGACCCATACCACACTAAAGCCACCTGGCCGTTTCCCCTAAAAGTAATAGGATTGCAAATAATCATATTACCTACTCATATAAGTGGTATAACAGGATTCAACTATCACATACAAGAAAGCCAAAGAAGTACATGATGGTCAAACCAGGTCTCTGGAATCCCGATCTATATTAATCCTACTCAGCCAATGTAACTGTTCCAAATGGTGTAAGCTACATTTCCTCAGGTGGAAGCCCAATCGTGCAGGATCACATAAACACAAGGCTCAAGACGGCATGATAAACATTCATAGTAAGTTTAATGTGACAAATATAACTTTGCCAAATACAAAATGGAACGCACACATCAATAATAAGTCTTTCGAGACACGCCACAACAAAACCAAGCTTGTTGACCCGAAGCTCCAGGTTCCATGCTTAAACAACATTCGCAGCACATCTTCCATTTTCATGCTTAAAATCAGGATGTTTAGTTGGTCGAGGCCGAGTTGTGCTCAGTCTCGGTCAATCAAACTGCCTGATTTTGAGTATGAATTGGAGAACATGGTCACGCATCGACTCAGATTATTTATTAACAAACACATTCGTCCAGTCAACATAGCCAGCAATTTATCAACAGGATCAATGGGGAAATGTAGCAAGTTGTGTACCATTCTTCTATTAATAGATCTCCACCATTACAGCATATTTTACTGGCATATGTCTTCAGGATAAGGCCGAATTATGTGACTATATTATTGGTGATCAGTGTGGAAGGCAGATCAACCTGTAGGTCGGTGATACATTCCAGCAATAGTAGGGGAAACAGTATGGTATTTGGTCTGGTGAATAGTTGTTGTTTGATTTGATTTGGTTTGGTTAACGGCCTATCAACTCACACCATATATGCACAAATAGAATTCACTACAATCTCCCATTGGGTTGATTAGGAAACATGGCAAACTCTGTTGACCATCGGATTGTGTTGGTATGCAGCAGATCTGGGGCTACACTGGTCATAATTACAATCCATGTTTTCTTGGAAACAGTCGGATTTAAGCAGAGGAAGGAAGACAGAATTAAGCAAAGAAATACAGAACACAGACATTACAAATCCCACCAGCATAGCATCTTGTATGCATCGTATGAAAAGTGAGAACCGATTTCTGTCTATTTATAACATGTAGCACTTGAAGCAGGACAATATCTCCTAATATAGAAACTGGGTCGACATATTGGCATAGTACATATTACTGTAAATCACATCAGCACTGTCAGTGTGAAGATTAGAAAACACAAAGTTAATCCCACAAGCAAGTTGTGTATCTTATTGTGTCAAATGAAAACGAATCCTGAAATCTGGGTCACTGACAAACATAACGCAGCTTCCATTTACAATCGTTGAAGATCCCATTCAGCGAGCAGATTGCTATTGTTATTTAAAGCCAGCCTGGTAGCAGCCATCAGAATGGCAAACAGTGTGTGGCCAAATCAGATTGCGAACAGTGTATGACCTGATAAGAAGGGTCAGCAGGGGCTAACAGACAGAAATATTGTAAGACATGTTTGCGAGCTCGTGGTCCGTATTCTAATTGAAGGTGTCTGTGGAATAAGGGGTCTAACTCCCTCATGGAGCTACACAGACCTCATCCATTATGCAACCAGCAATATATGATTTGCAGAAACATATAGGACGATACGAGAGTAAACCCCAGCCCTACATGGTTGGATTATTGTGGTGCAGTACCAGTGATCTTTAATTCATGTTGCAATGAAATGGACAATTTGTTTGAACCCATTTCATCTTTAATTCCCCTATGTTGCAATGACATGGACAATTTGTTTGAACCCATTTCATCTTTAATTCCCTATGTTGCAATGACATGGACAATTTGTTTGAACCCATTTCATCTTTAATTCCCTATGTTGCAATGACATGGACAATTTGTTTGAACCCATTTCATCTTTAAATTCCCCTATGTTGCAATGACATGGACAATTTGTTTGAACCCATTTCATCTTTAAATTCCCCTATGTTGCAATGAAATGGACAATTTGTTTGAACCCATTTCATGCTGAAGATTCACCAAGGTGCATGATCACGTGGTTACAACAATAACAACGTCGCCCACTCCAAAGTAAGTATTATTTGATATTTTCCTTAATATGCAACAGATTTTGATGAAATATGGCGCAGCAAACGCGTCTTCATGAGCTGCATTTGGTGGTCTAGGGAGTTTGGCACAGACTTATGTCGTTTTTGCGAAGAATCGATTTCCGTGTTGGAGACACGGAAATCGATTCTTTGCAAAAACGACAGAAGTTTGGGCGAAAATACAGAGACCACCAAATGCAGCTTAACAAGACGAGTTTGATGTGCCATATTTCATGTGCCCCCCTTGTTCACCATTTGATGAAAAATGTTCTGTAAAGTACATGTATGTTGTTAACACTAATTTTAACCGTCTCGTCGAGATGGTACAAATGAGTGGTAATAGCGTATACGTTCATGAAAAAATAAAATAAATTTATTTAATGGTGTTTAACGTCCTCACAAGGGCAGTTAAAGTTCATGTTAGGCCTATTGGTACCTTTATACATGTAAATATATGTGATACATTCATACAGTCACCTATCCCAGTATCTATATATGGTTAGTTGTGTATGTGTATGTGGGCTCAACAAAACAGACCTTATCACCTTGGCAACCAGTGAGACCCAGACCAGTATCGACTTGCCTCAGTCGACTGTTTGTTTGTTTGTTTGTTGGGGTTTAACGGCCTATCAACAGCTAAGGTCATGTAAGGCCGGGTCAATGAGTTTAGTACTAAATCCCATATATTACCTGTACAAGTACATGTACATGTTCAAGTACATGTACAAATGGGGGGAAAATCCCAAAATCAGAACTGAATATTTACAATAACAAAACTATATAATCAGACCTGAAATCAGAATAATCCTCATCTGATGACAGGTCCTCGCCACACCAGAATAACTTGGCTCCTCCCAAAAGCAGTAGGATCAGTAGGATCTTACTACTTTTATAATGGGCAATAACCCAATCCAACTCCCAGGTAACTAAAGAGCCAAAGATAAAAATGTACCTGAGGGCCAAACCAGGCAAATTGTGATTCCTATAAGGAGGAACAAATTGCCCTTACAGAAGGTCAGTGCTGGGTCTACGCTGGTCTCTAACGCTATAAGGTGCCCTTTGTCGGCCGGCAGACAATTCATGTACGTGTGATATGGTGAGGTTTCATGTGTCATAAATAACATAATACATGGGAACAAAGATTGTCAACCAAACTGAGGAGGGAAATGAATATATGATAAGTTATATATGAACATGTATTATAGAACGTATACATGGGCCATCTAAAGGATATACATCTGGTAATACACCTATCAAAGTCTTTCATGGCTAGATGAGTTGGGTGGGTGGGTGGGTGGGTTGGTGGGGGAAATGGGAGAGGGGGGTGCCGTGGTCACCCTCACGATTTAGACATTATACACAAATAACTCCACCCTGGAAATGTTTGTTGCCATATAATTCCTGAATTGGGATCGTCTACTTTCTAATTCCCCTGTAGCCTATTTCACCAACATTGCGAAGTATACTTATCTAGCAATGTATACTTTGAGGGAGAAATTTTCAACAATTTAAAGATAAATTTATTAATTTTTATTATACTGAATTTATTACATTATCACAGCCAGTTTGGCTGTGATAATGTAATAAATTCAGTATATGAAACTGGCTGTGATAATGTAATAAATTCAGTATAATAATTCTGCATACTTCATACATGAAATAATGCATTTCTGAAAAAATAAATGATTACTCCCTCAAAGTATACTTTGCTAGATAAGTTTACTTTGCAATTTTGATGAAATCGGCTACAAGTATGCCCCCCAATCCATCCTCCGCCCCCACACACTGGGCGGGAATGACATTGATAGGTGTATCATCCACATTACTGGAGACGTTCCATTTCCGCGAGACTGGCAAACAGGGAGTACCCTGATCAGACAGCACAGACAGGCAGTCTGGTATGGGTCTACATTGTTGGCAAAGGCAATAAGCCTTGTGGTGGTGATCTGACAGACCTGTACGGAATATGCAAACAAATGTTCTCTCCCTTTGCTCTGGTTTAATGTCATTTGCTTTGAACATTCAGTACAGGTCAGTCATATTAGACAATCACTATGCTTTGTGAGATCTTTGGTCAATTGTTACAGTTATTAAATGTGGCTGTGACTGGATTACAACATCTGTAGCCTGTCTCACTCTTGATCTGCTAGTGCAACCAGTGAATGGAGAAAAATGTAGACCCTGATCAGACTGCGAAGGCTGGACTAAGTCGTCTACACTGGTCGTATTTGCCACAACCCAAATTTCTCCAGCGACGCCGACGTGAAATACAATGTGGGTACCACAGAGCATATTGAAACGTAGACAAGAAAAGAGAACTCCGAGACATAAGAATATACATGTACATGTTACAGGTATGAATGGCGATTATCATAGATGGGCAATGACATGTACGTCCTATGGTTAATAATAATTGCACAGTTCAGTGAATAATGTATAGTCAAGCTGATGTTCTATTTATCAGGAAACACTTGCTATGGAATGAACAAGCAAAATATTGACAGGAATGTAGACTTGTTTGCAGTCGGCGATAGTATGTTTTTATTGCGGACTGACCAGGATATATGCACCTTCATTAATTTCAGGATGCAACAGTTATCCGCCAGCGTAGTCATTTTATTTCATGGTGTTTCAAGGCCTATCAACAGCTAAGGTCATTTTAGGCCGGGTTAATGGGGTCAAATCCCATATTTCAGCTCTTGTGACGGTGGAGAAAAAAAATATATTCAGTCCTGAAAATAGAATAACTTGACCTGGTGCCAGATCCTCACCACACC
Organism: Conchocele bisecta; assembly: GCA_029237695.1. Classification (NCBI taxonomy): domain Eukaryota; kingdom Metazoa; phylum Mollusca; class Bivalvia; order Lucinida; family Thyasiridae; genus Conchocele; species Conchocele bisecta. The sequence goes on from CM055273.1 coordinate 74,652,451, forward strand.
ACAGCAGCATAAATACAAAAAAAGATATATTTCCATAAATGACATCGAAAGTTGATACGCTCAGAGCAAATGCGGAATTTGCTATGAAAACATTGTTAACTTTGATGTCATTTACAGAACATATCAGTTTCGGTAAATATTTGTCAGGAAAAATCGTACATTTTCTTAGATACAAAATCACATGGCTCGTCTCATATAAAGCCATATATTGAGCCATTTGTTGATGATGATTAATGTTAAAATATACATGTACCACATGACTGTTGAACTAGGAAACCGCCATGTTATATACATGTGGAAATGTGAAGATCCGATACATAAGTACATGGATGGAGGTACATTTTATGGAGGATGACAGCAAAGTGTACCAACTGATGTCTACTACAGTGGATGGCGGTGATGGTGAACAATGGATGAATCTGGCCCGGAGATTATACGACTTCTGGAGCATGTACTCAACACATCTCATACTCAAAATCAAACAGCTTGCGTGGTCGAGGCTGAGCTATGCTGCTCTATATTTGAACTGTTAGATTGAACTATAATCAGAGGCCAGACATAATACAACACACAAGTTAGATGTGAGATAATCTGTCGTGTACGCCGGGAACCAACTGACAACCTTCACCTTGAACCCAGTTCAGCCTCCGTCGCCGGGCATGGCCAGGAAGTGAATATCCCTAAATATTCGGACACCATTTATTTGGGGAAACGCATGAAACATATACCGTTAGTTTCCCACAACAGTGAGTGTGCCAATATTAGGGTTAGTATGGTGATACTGGTTTAATCACAATAACAATGTATTTGGATACAATTTGTTTTGGCAAACCCGTACTTAATAGGGGTTTGCCAAAGCAAATTTTGTCCGAATACAGTTTATAATAGTCAGCAGATTCAAACATTTGAGACCAGCCATGTGATTTTGTACTTAACATGTGCGATATCTTATGAAAAATATTTGCACAATTTAATAGAATTACACACATTTTCTCTGAAAATTTGTCAGCTTCTGACATCATTTGCAGCTATGTAAATATTATTCATGAAAAAAAGTGTATGTACTTCGAAACAGAATCACTTGCCTCGTCTCTCTTGTACAGTCACAGAAGTGGTGACACTGCCACCATTGGAAGGCTGACAGATTGTGACTATATAGGAGGCTGGGAGCTACAATGTAGCCAATGTCGCCGGGTCCCTAGTGTCGGCCGGCCCACATACAGTAATACTATAAATATGTGTCGTTAAACATATAAGGCGTAACACGGGAAGCATGTACATATACATGGGCAGTAAGCACATAGAGGCAGCAACCACATACACAAGCAGGAAACACAGACACAGCTCCACAACTGGGCAGAAGAGATTAATATCCAGGTTATATCAACTGGCAAACTTGGTTCAGTTTCCACAGATGACGCAAATTGGCAGACAGTGTAAACCATCAACACCAATGGGACCCCCAACGGTGAAAACAGGCCTTACGAGATAGGCAATCAGTGTATCCCAACATTAGCCTGTGCATTCAGTCTGTTTATGGCCTACGTTGGTCACCATTTCAGCAATTGAATGTGGATAATCAATTGAATAGGGATTGTGTCTATGAATAACTATTTACAAAAAGCTTAAATTACACGAGCGCACATGATGATCAGAACACTGGCCACAAAAAGATGAAAGGGTTTAATGTCCCAGCAACATTTAAGGTCATACAAGTCTCACCCATAAGACCACAAATATCCTACAGTCAGTTTTTTCCGTCGCCGGCTCATTTGCATGTGAAGCTAAAACATTTTGTGATGTCAGATGCTGTACAGGAGACACACAGACAGATTTGCATAGCAAACAAAACATTCCCCGAGTACTCGGGCGAGACCAATTGCACATGACTTACTGGAGTGTTAACAGTGATGTCACAAGGTCCCTCAAGGCTGTAAAGAATTGATATTCTCCGTATTCAAACAGTTTTGGCAGCACAAGAATGGAAGGATTGAGGAAGAAAGGGGCCAACCCTGTATAGTGGAAGGGAGCTAACTCCTTATTCCACTGATCCCTTCAATTATCTAAGGCAATGACAATTCTACTAAGCTACAGGAACATTTATTCTACGATGAGTCTGAACAACTGGAGACGATTGAATCACTTCCCGTCTCGTATAAATTAATCATTCATATTACCATATTCCGCATCCCTGCCCACAGTCACTCTCTAACCCGCTACCGCACTCCCCTATCCTACGGTGTATCAGTCATGTCCTACAATATCACAATGGGTTTTATTGGTCGACGTGCTTGGCACAGAAGTATAGAGGAGTCAACATCCTTCGAGAGAATACAGGTGTAGTAGGTTTGACAAGTTGCATACATGTACAGCGGAACACCATACTTTAACTGCCGAGACAAGTCCAACAGTACAAGCAGCGTCCAAGTCTGTGAGTTGATTGTGGTTCATTATGGTGAGGATATCGATACTGTGTGTATGTATATAGTGCCAAGTTTATTTCAAGACGACAGCACTATTCTGTGGCAAGTTCACATTCATAACAGAGTTCCACTTCAGCTGTTGGCCAGATGTTTTATTCGTGCGAGTCTCTCTTTCAGTTTTGAAACATCAGTAGCTTTGGACGATTCCTCCGTATTTTTGTTCTCACTTATTGCTGTATCTTCGATTGTCATTATATTGGGCTGAAACATAATGAACATCACAATGATTCGCCGATTTAATAGGTTTAACATCCATGTAACAACAAGGTCATATGACACACGTGTTGTGATTTTGTACCTTCGGACATCTGCGTAATTTTATTAAATACGTTGACAAAGTTTACAATATTTTTCATAAATAAAGTCAAAAGATAACAAAAGATTCAGAGTACATGCGGAATACAATTCATGAAATACGCAGATGTCCGACGGTACAAAACCACATGGCGTGTCTCATAGGTGGCTGTGATTTGAGAAATGGGGTCATTAGTGACCAGCCTAGCTCCTAATCATTTAGCACTCTCCTGCAACTTGATAAGGATCGAAACGTTAGAATGGCGGCGATAGTTTGGTTGACTGAATGGCGACCAGTGCAGACCCTGATGGCAGTCTGGTATATGTCTACAGTGATCATACAGGCCATAAGAATGCACCTATACAGGAATGACATGGAATGGCGCTTAACGGCCCATCAACACAAAATAGTATCATTTAGGGCCAAGCAATTTAGATGAAGAAAGCGAGCGAGCAATGTATGTCCAGTATGAAACACAGGTGGAAGACTCGGACCTATGACCCAAAATTTTTTTTTCCATTACCCCACCCACCTGGTACAGCACTGTACATGACGTTAATAGGTTATCAAGAGTACGGTTAATATGGAAAAAGCCCCCTTGTTTCTGACTCGCACAAACACAATAAACATCGATTAGTTTTATGACTTGTGTCTCTGGCAATCGAAAAAGGTCTTAGGTGCGTGAATATACTCACTTCAAATCGCTGTTTCCAGCTGTTATCGAGTTATTCGCATTTTGTATACCCCATCCAAAGCGAAATTTGCGTTTACGAAAGAATCTCACACTGAATTGAAGGCCGTCCGGCGTGGATTATCGGTCATATTTGGCCGATAGCTGATCGCCAGCTCAAACTAATGTCGTGCACCATGACCATATACATTAGAAACTCCAACCATACAAAGTTGGTCCAATTGTGATCGTTCGCCGATCTAAAAAACACTTTTTTGTCTAATTTAGTTCATTATCTGGAACCGGGTCAATGCACCATCTTCCATAATACAACCGCCGAAGCGGTTATGCAAGAACATCTCTGATTGGCTAAATCTAAACTGTGATGACGTCATTCAACCTATTTCGGGATTCCGAAAGACATAATCTGATAGTACGCGAATCATGAATGAAAGGCAATGGAACTTTTTTTTAGATCGGTGAACGATCACAATAGGACGAACTTTGTATGGTTTGGAGTTTCTAATGCATATGGTCATGGTGCACGACATTAGTTTGAGCTGGCGATCAGCTATCGGCCAAATATGACCGATAATCCACACCCGACGGCCTCCGATTCTGTTATGCAAAATGCGAATAACTGAATAAATGCTGGAAACAGCGATTTGAAGTGAGTATATTCACACACCTAAGACCTTTTTTGATTGCCAGAGACAGACGTCATACATTTAATCGATGTGTATTGTGTTTGTGCGAGTCGGAAAAGAGAGGGCTCTTTCTATAATAGCCATATTGTTTACCATCTTTCTTAATAGAAGATAGTACTGTATGAGACCAAGTGGGTGGGGTAATGGATTTTTTTGTAATGGTCATTTTCTTTGTGTCACAGGTCCGAGTATTCCACCTGTGGCATGGAAATGGCAATATCCTTCCAGCAATGTCAATGCAAGTATATTGGGTGACCACTTATTTGATGGTAAACACACATAAATGTACTTATATGGATTAGAAAAACATATAATGTCTATTTGTTAGAATCATAACAGGTGTTTCACTGAGTGAATGACCAACAGTGTAGATGATACGCCACATGAATGTGACGACATGTGGCTGTGGCTGGAGAAATGGGGCTTATGGAATTTGTGACCAGTGTGGCTCTTGATCAAACAGAAAACTCCTTAGCCTGATAACAATATGTATTCCTTGCTAGAATCATTTTAATGATGGAATGACGAACAATGCAGATCCTGATCAGACTGTGCATTCGACTGATCTGGATCTACACTGGTCGCAAAACCTAAAAGCCCCATGTTTCCAGTCGCATACACAGATAGTGGGGATGTACAGGTGTAGACGTACCGGACTGGGTGACGCAGATTCCCGGGTCACGGCTTCACTGGTGGGCTCCTCCTACAGGTGGACACACATACACCAGTAAATCTCCATACACAACACACAATGTACCAGTCATGTTTGTTTGTTTGTTTGTTTATTGGGGTTTAACGGCCTATCAACAGCTACGGTCATTTAAGGCCGAGTCAATGGGTTTAGTACTAAATCCCATATATTAATTACCTGTACAAGTACATGTACAAATGGGGGGGAGGGGGGGATCCAAAATCAAAACTGAATATTTACAATAAAACAAAACTATATATTCAGCCCTAAATCAGAATAATCTTGATCTGATGTCAGGTCCGCCACACCAGAATCACTTGGCCCCCTCCCAAATGCAGTAGGTTCAGTAATAATCTTACTGCTTTTATAATGGGCAATAACCCAATTCAACTCCCAGGTAACAAAAGAGCCAAAGATAAAAACGTACCTGAGGGCCAAACCAGGCCAATCGTGATTCCTATACGGAGGAACCCCTACCGTTAATTTACGCTAAGTGTTTCCGCAAAAATGTGAAGGTAAAAAAGGTCAAGGTTATATTAATGGCAGCATAAGTGTCTTCCAAATGCTCACATGTATCAAGTGTCCAAATATTGAAGCGATCCGTCAAGTAATATTAAAGTTATACCATCATATCCAACTTTCGCGGCCACCTTACCTGTAGAAAGTCTGCATCAGTACATGTAGCGGCGAGTTTTATATGTAATTATATAGGAGTCTATTACCATTTCTTACGTAACTTTTAAACAACACAACCTATTAAAAATGCACAAGTCACATTTTAAACTTCAATTATTGTACTTTATGATGATGTTTCGATCGAGTTTTTAAAATAAAAATATTTTGGTCCCTTTTAGCTTTTAAACATAGTCAGTAGTTTTTATTATGATTTATATAGCAAATTGTGATTTTTCTTCTCGATTTTCGTTGGGAAAATTGCAAAATCTCTTTTTATAAGAATAGTGACAAAAAATGCACAGGTATTTTCAATTAGCTTATTCATTTTTCTATCTATTGATATAAAAATTATGTTTCTAAGTTAATATTATTTTGGTCCTTTTTAGATAATAATAATGACACCATCTGTTTTCATTTTCCAGTTAGCGTATCACGGAAATCTTCGGCAATTTCCGTGATATTCGTTGAAACGGGCACCTGCTTACGGTGCTTAGTGGTGGTGGGACGATTGTATGTTACCCGAGGCATGACCGTGTTGTCGGTAAAATTAGACTTTGATTTTCACGTACTTTGAAGCTAATAATTGGAGACGAGTGTGTTTGTCACCGAAATATTAATCGCTCATTTTAAACACTGCTGATTATCTAACAAATTACACCGTTAATCCGACACTAACGTCATGGTTGCCAATTAAAAGCAGTTAATTAGTAACTGCCGTGCAAAAACCGCGATTTGTGTTTTTTTAGATGCCGACAAGACTACTCAATTAAGAGACAATTCTTCACACGTCTGTATCTTCATACAGACATACGATCTATGGTAGCAGGCATGGCTTCATCTCTCAGACCACGTTCTAATGTTAGCTACACAATTCTAAATGAAGGAGATTATGTTGTTCAGAGAGAGACTCTAAAGGCGACCTTGGACTGAGCAGGTCGTGTTTTTATCGGTCGGTAATTACCCCCATTTTACCGGCGGCGGCCATCTTAACTATTGGAAATTAACTCGTATTTCCATTGTGTTATTCTTATTCGCTGGATTGTGGCAGCCTGGATATGTGCTAAGGTAAGTCGGGGCTGGGTGGGCTCGGTGTGGGTGGTATTCTGTTGAGCACGAGCTATATTTATGAAGTCAGTCGCCTGTTGTTCTCTCTGCTGAGATGGTGAGAAAAGATCATATTCTTATTATTATTACTATTCTTCTTCTGCGTTGAAGCATTGCTTCAGGTTTACATGGAGAAATTTATGTAGAACCGTTAGGAAAGAATGGTGGGACCAGTGCGTTTTCAAACAGATTATTAGTTTGCCACTGGTCTGGGAAACCGATTTCTTTCCATCCGCAGTTACTTTGGTGGTGCTAGATAAAGTGTTGTTAGAGAACGTGGTGTTAGAAAGTTGTCCCAAACAGATTACGAGTTTGCCACAAGTATGCACCATTAGTAATCGCCATTAGTAATCGCATCCAAGTATTCTTATTATATTAGGCTGTGGTGTGGTAGTGGTGGTACGGTGGCACTTGACGGACCCTGGCAACACGGACCGCCGGGTGCCACTGGTCCCGCGTATTACCACCACAACAGGCGACTTCTTATAGGCTTTTTTATCATATTCAAACTCACTGGAATAAAACTCCGGCTCAGTACAATATATCATCGCTAGGTTATACTCGTGCTCAACTGAATGCTGCTCTCATCTGCCTGCTTCCGGCCCCGGCTCCGGCTTGCTGAGGCACAGCTGGGCTGTTGCAGCTTGGTGAACGAGTGTCACATGTCTTTACCGATTATATGGCACCAACTTGTGTGTCAAGTGCCGCCAGGGGTGGATTGGTTCTACCTGGGACCCGTTTTGCTCTGCATCACCGGTGCCAGGTTCTACCCAGTTACCCCCTCTCTGCTTCCCGCCTCCCGTGCACCGGGACACTGCGCGGAATTACAGAACCGTATTGGACCTAAGCAGTGTCCCATTTCGGCACACATTTATACACATCTGTCTGCCCTGCACATACATATATCACATAAAACACTTCAAAATTCGGCTTTTATGGACTTATATGTCCGGGTATGGAAGGTCATCGAGCCAATTCCCACCCTTAAATATAAGATAAGTTAGAGTAAGTAAGATTATGTTGTGGTTGACATTCATCCGGTCTGATCATACTTTAATCTGTACACTAGTAGTACAGACTGTGACAAATTATAGAATATTGAGTCCCAGTACAGACTAAATAACGTACAGATTGTACTGCGACACAGTATTGTATAATTTTTCCCAGGATTCTGCTACAGCCCCACTCGCGGCTGTGTAAGTAGTCAAGACTTCACAGCGAACAGTGCAAACCCTGATCAGACTCATGTTCATGTACATTACAGTGATTACAAAACAGCATACATTTTGTGTTGATTTATTACAGCTCATTGTGTACCTTTATGGAGCATAATAAAATATTTTTCGAAATTATGTAATTGTCAATATTGCAGATAAAAGTAATTTATATAATTTTCACTTGTTATTCTGTGTTCAGTATACAGCTATAAATAATTATCGGTAACATAGTAATTATAATTTACTTTTTTTGTCTTTTTTTTGAAAATCTGTATATCGCTCGTTTCTCTTGATAAACTATCCTATATTGTTTTATTACGTTAAATTCAGGGCAATATTAACGGGATTTAAATATATCATATCGGTACTCCTTTAAATAATATTTGTAGATTTTAAATGTTATACCTCAAGATAAACCTCAAGATAAACTGGATTAGTTTTTACTGATATTCATGCGCAATCGAGAGAACTTAATATCATGCGCAATTAAGTTCTCTCGATTGCACATGAATATCAGTAAAAACTAATCCAGTTTATCTTGAGGTAAATCACACTTATCAGCGTCCAATTTTTGGCCTGTGTACAGCCTTGTATATTGTCAGCTAAAACAAGAAATGTGTCTGTCGAACGCGGATGCCACCTGCAGCATATTTGAGAAACTGTGACAAAGTGGTTAACCGAAAAGTGTGATGGACGGACAGACGGACGGAGAGACAGACGGACAGACGGTCCAAACACTATATGCCACCCGTTTCTTCGAAACCCGGTGGCATAAAAATCTATATACGCTTCTCCAAATGGGGACAGGTGCACGAGAAAATATGCCCTGTTTGCAAATCCCACATAAAATATGTTTACCTAATAATGTTTTATTCAACGTTAAAATTAAAATCCTTGGGATACCATCAATGGTGTTAGTCATATATCCATATATATGTTGATGAAATTGAAACATTTCAAACACCGACCAGTATTAGTTAACTGATGGGTGAGGAAGTCAACATGCCAACCATGTTGGTTTTCATGTGCATGCGCTACTTGTTGTTTTTACTGGCTATGTTGGACACTGGTAAACAAAAGGGAACTTACAACTTTTGGAAGTCAAATAGACTTGCTTGGTATACTTATGTGTCATGTTACTGGGAAAATGGGGCTTATGGTATTTGTGACCATTGTAGATCCTGATCAAATAGCACGATCCTGTAGTCTAATAACGCTTGTTATAAGTCACGTTTCTCCAGTATATACATGTATTATAAAAAATATGCACAGTTTTATTGTTGGTATAAAGTGTCTATCAGTTGATAGCTATTTTGATAAAAATTATAAAATTGTGAGAACAAAATTAAAATACAAATACAGTAGAACTTCGATAACTAGAACAGGTCTGGCTCGAACACCATGGAAAACTCGAACTGGTTCGACAGTCCCGGCAAATTTCCTATATAATTCATGTAATAAAACACCTTAAACTCGAACTATGAATTACTCGAACAGTCGAACCTGTGGATTAGTCCAGTGGACGGTCAAACAGTGGTAATTACCGCTAATAACTCGAACAGGTAAGTCTGTGATCAGCTGTTTGTCTAACGAGGTGCGAATTCCACCATTGCGGGCGGTCGCGTTGAGTAGTTTCCCTTGACGCGGGATGACATTAAATCACGAATCGCAAACAATAGCGGCGTGAATTACAGGCGTTATGTGTCATGAACAAACGTTTACTTAAATTTAACTTTGATCGAGATCATGGAATTCTTCAGTCGTTAATTTATAGTGTTTATAATTGTATACTGACATTGTTTCGTTTAATTATATTTTCCATTTGTATGTTTATTCCAACCACTGTGCTATGTGCTATTTTTAGACACTGGGAATACCAGTATTATGTATAGCCGCAAAGCGGAACATAGCGGTTTATTTGACGTATAATTACATGTAAATATTGAATAAAACAGCAACTTTACAATTGTATTTGTTATTTTTCATTTCTCCCTCCAAATGTAATGCATATACAATGGCATGTCACATCGGTCATCTCATATATTCACATAAGTGATTTTATTGACTGAATGTGACAGTACATTTTTCAAACTTCATTCCCTCGAACTATGCATCGCTCGAACTCAAACTCGATTCCGTTGCCGGTTCGAGCGATCGAAGTTCTACTGTATATATTCTCAGTCGAGGTTTGAGACATGTTCGAGAGATCTATTTTATACTGTACTTAATATAAGTTCATCTTTATTTGATATGGTTAGAAATAATTAACGTAATTCCCTTTTTACGTCCACGGGAATTATAAATCTTGGTCAGACTACGTTAGTTTACAAATGTACTAACGCTGGTTGATAAAGCTGAGCTGGCCTATATTGCTCTGTTTTATTACCAGATGTGTGCGTTAAATTATGAGACCCTAATAAAAAGTGTTTCTCTTAAATTTGCAGTACGGCAAACATATTCTACTGATTTGTAATTTCAACATATACTTTGTCTTATTTGATTATCTTTGACACAATTGCAACTTGCAATACTTAATATAATTTCATCTTTATTTGATATGGTTATAAATAATTAACGTAATTCCCTTTTTTACATACACAGGACTTATAAATCTTGGATCAGACTACGTTAGTTTACAAACTATGATTACTTACGCTGGTTTTAACTATTTGTATCGTTGCATGTTTTCTCTTGATTTCACGGCAATATTAACAAGATTTCCACTGATTATCGAAACTAGTATTGGTGAAAGTGTCACAAATTATAAAATTGTCAATAAATGGAAATGTGTTGTTTTTATTTCCAGGGAATTAAGCAGAATCATCGCAAATTATTTACTGCAAACTAAACTAAACCTCATTGAATTATATTTGTACAACCAGGGTAGACCCCGTTCAGAATGTGCGGATGCGCAGCTTGATGTGGGTATACACTTGTTTCAATCGCTGTTTTGTATTAGGTTACAGGTTGCCCGAAATATTAAGTTAAAAAAAGTTCGCCAGTCTGAGAATATATATAACGAGTACATCGGTCATCTGTAATTATTTACGCGATTTAACGATTATTACTGCAAACTAAACTTCCTTGAACTTTATTTGTACAACCAGGGTAGAATTATTTTCTGCAAACTAAACAGAATTTGTAATTTCAGCATAGACTTTGTCTTATTTGATTATCTTTGACATAATTGCAACTTGCAATACTTAATATAATTTTATCTTTATTTGATATGGTTAGAAATCATATGACAGTGGTCAATGGTGGAATCGCCACACTACATGTACATGGATTATCGATTTACATATCGATAAAATTACGTACATCACGGGACACCTGTAGATTTCCGAGAGATTACGGAAAAAGCCGATATCACGGAAATTGCCGACTGACCATCACGTATTGGTCAGCTGAAATTGACCATGTGGTCACTATGGATTTTGTCCAGGTACGATGGCCGCGAAAGTTGGATATGGATGACGAAGCTTGTACAAACTTTTTTACATTTCGGATGACGACGACGGAAAAAGGTCGCGACTTCTGCTAAAGCAGGTGCGACAACAATATACCAGTACATGTCAATACACAAAACAATCACAAGTAGATGCCCAGACTGGACACAGTGTAAAAACATGACACATTCCAGATCATACTCTGCACCATGTTATCAGTACAGATTTATTGTATTATGCTGTGCTTATGCATTAAATATTATCCAAAAAACATTTGGTATATTTATTAAATTTCTTGACTAACGTCATACAAAATTCAGCATACTCATTTATTATGAAATCAGTAAACAGTCAAATATTAATATCCTCTACTTATTGAATAAAATTGATTTTTTTTGTAGTGAAATAACACGGCACATTAAAAATCATATAATAACAAATAACAGAGTAACAGATATGTATACTGTCAGGACACAGCATCCCTGTATAATTCCAGCACAAAAATATTTACACAATTCCCTAACATTTGATTGGTCCGTTGCAAGTCTCCGTCCAAAATTTATATCCCAGTAAACTCCATGCCAAACTACTTTCCGTAACCGTCAGGTGCAGTTAAAATAATTCTTAAGAAAACGGAAAATAAACACATTTTCTTGATGAATTTATTTCAAATGCTGGAATTATAAGGAATGAATGGCCTTTTTGTGGAATTTATCGGGGAGATAAACTTGGAAAAGTCGCGGGAATACTGGACGAGGCCTTCCGGCCTTCGTCCAGTATTCCCGTGACTTTTCCAAGTTTATACCCCGATAAATTCCACAAAAAGGCCATTCATTCCTATAATGATTCCATATTACAATACCCCTGATGATTGAATATGGTACGGTATTTGTGAAACATCTATGAAACATGTTTACTTACTTCCTATTAAGGAACTTGACAGAGCCTTGTTTCTTAAGAAACAAGAGCAAGTGAGCAGAGGCCCACGGATACCCCGGCCGCCGCCTGGAGCGACAATTTGATGTAAGGTCATTTAAAGCCGGGCCAACGGGTTCAATCCCACATTCAACCTGCTGTATTGGGGAGAAAATCCCAAAATCAGAACGGAATATTTACATTGAAATAAATATACAGTCAAACCTGTAAATAAAGGCCAGCCATGGAAAGAGAACATTCTGGCTGTTGTTCACAGGTTCATTTATGTAGTAATTGAATACTTGGGAAAACAGAAGTGTGGCTGCTATAGACAGGTAATTGCTATTCGGAGGTGGCCTTTAGCACAGGTTCGACTGTATATTCAGACCTGAAATTAGAATAACCTGACCTGCTGCCAGGTCCATACAAAACCAAAGCTTACGTACGAACGAACGGACGGTCAGATGGAATGACGAAAACTATATATCTCTGAACAAACTTTGTATCTCGGGGGTATAATTAGCAAACCCATTCAATAAACAGCCCTGCTGCCATGACCAGTGACGAGTACTCTGCCTACCTTGACATTGGAGTCGAGGCCGCACTGTGCTCGCAGCATGCGTAGCCGCTCCATGTAGTAGACTGGATTTACTGCCGCATCCGTTTCTTCCATCGCCTACAGAGATAATGTAATTGACAGCCCACAAACACACCTTACCATGCACAGAACAGGACCTACAATGTTCACCATTTAGTCACCTCTTAAACGTACAGGATCTACAATTATTGTCCATTAAGTGTCAACAGGTGTTTCTTATCAGTCGGCGGCAGGGAACATACAACTGAGAAATGCAGGTGAATAGACTTATGACAAACATAGACCCTGACCAGTCTGATCAGGTCTACACAGTTCACCATTGGTCATGGAAGCAGTCATTAACTCTTCAAAGCACAGTCAAGAATTGCGGAATCGTGCCTGTCGAGGCGCTTTATCATAATATGAACATGGGCATGTGCAAAAGCAGGACAACTAGTTGGGGTGGGTGATGCGTAAACTTCACAGAATAACAAGAGCTGTAGGAGAACAGCATAGCTAGACTACGAGGGTTGTCGATGTACACTGCATAAAAACCGTAACCAAGGTTGACTAAAAACCTTAACCAAGGGGAATTAACTAAGTAATTCAAGGTTAAATGTAGGCCAGGGGTTGTTGATGAACATCACTAGGAGATGAAGTTGTCCAAGTATTATTGGTGTAGGGCCAGGAGTATTCCATCTACAAGCCTGACTAAAAACCTTAACCAAGGGGAATTAACTAAGTAATTCAAAGGAAATGTAGGTCAAGGTCAAATATAGATCAGGGGTTATTGATGTACATCCCTATGAGAAAATGTTGTCCAAGTATGGTGTCTGTATGCACAATAGTATTCCATGTACAAGCTTGACTAAAAACCTTAACCCAGGGGAATTAACTAAGTCATTCAAGGTTAAATGTAGGTCAAGGTCAAATATAGATCAGGGGTTGTTGATGTACATCACTAGGAGATGAAGTTGTCCAAGTATGGTTGGTGTAGGGCCGGGAGTATTCCATCTACAAGCTTGACTAAAAACCTTAACCAAGGGGAATTAACTAAGTAATTCAAGAGGAAATGTAGGTCAGGGTGAAATATAGATCAGGGGTTATTGATGTACATCCCTATGAGAAAAGGTTGTCCAAGTATGGTGTCTGTATGCACCATAGTATTCCGTGTACAAGCTTGACTAAAAACTAGGTCAAGGTCAAATATAGGTCAGGCGTTGTTGATGTACATCACTAGGAGATGAAGTTGTCCAAGTATGGTGGGTGTAGGGCCAGGAGTATTCCATATACAAGCTTGACTAAAAACCTTAACCAAGGCGTGACAGTGACGCCGACGCCGGGGTGACTACATAAGCTCTAACTATTCTTCGAATAGTCGAGCTAAACAGGCACCATCTGATAAATACATGTGTGAAATATCAATAAGTTCCGTGTCAGGAAACAGAAGTTATACAAAATGTACCCCAATGTTAAGTTTGTGGACGCAAACGAAGACAACGGAAAAAGCACCCACTATACAAAGAAGGGTAAGCCAGAACTGACCAACCAAAATGTTGACTCAAAATATGTATGCTGCTGTGCTTACTTCAATGAAAATATTACATATAAATATGTCAATGAGACTGCTCCATAGTCGGATGATCAATACAACTTCCATGTACGTCGCTGCGCTTCAATGTATGATATTGTGCCAATACAATAAATACAATCTAATATTTTAGACATGTAGCCAAATATTGTCAATAAGCATGAAGTTAATCATCTATGCCAATACAATAAATACAATCTAATATTTTAGACATGTAGCCAAATATTGTCAATAAGCATGAAGTTAATCATCAATGCAAAAGGTTAACATAATGAATTGACTGACATCTATTTTAATCATTAATCCAATATACACTGTCAGCAAATATTATATGCACGTTGTTATTAGCGAACACCACTATACTCCCTCCTGCCTATCTGAGAGAAATATCTGTCGGCTGTCTGTCCAGTACCATACCTTGTTATTAGATTCATCAATCTAAAAGTAGATAAACTTTGTTACTAGCAAACACCACTATACTTCCTCCTGCCTATCTGAGAGAAATATCTGTCGGCTGTGTGTCCAGTACCATACCTTGTTATTAGATTCAAGGCCAACTTTAGCTCTCTGTGCTTTCGCTCTGTCGATGAGATAATCAGCGCTGATACTTCTGTCTGCGATGGGCTGTGACGTCGTCAGGACACCATCAGAGGTCACTGGAATGGATAAGATTGGTTGGAGTTTTACGTCTGTTCAAATACTGTTAAACCGTTTCTGCTTAAATGTTTTACAATCAAGGTTTGATCAGTCATTTGTCACCTACAGACACACTGTACAACACAACTCACCGTTAGACTGGGTGGAATACGACTTCCCTTCGCGCTCACTCTCGATACTCTTCAAGCCACGTTCGATGTAGTTCTGGAAGAAATGTGACGACTTCTTCAGAAACGGGTCGAGGTCGGCCTCCGGGTATTTCTTCTTGAAGTCGTACAGGTCCTGCAGCCCCTCCTTCGTGTTCTCCTTCGAGCCGACCTTCTTGAAGATCTCGGTCAGCATGTCGTGGCTGCTCTTGGACAGCCGTTTCGTCTTGGTCGCACTCTACAATGGGACATCAGTTGGAAATGTGATGTTATACGAGACACACCATGTAATTTTGTATCTTCGGACATCTGTGTAATTTTGCTTACAAAATTTACAATATTTTTCATAAATCAAGTCAAGAGGGAATATAATTCCGCATTTACTCTGAAAAATTTGTCAACTTTTGATGCCATTTACGGAAAGCATTATAACAATGTATTATAAACAGAAATGGGGCTTATGGGATTTGCGACCAGTGTATCTCCTTATCAAATAGCACACTCCAGTAGCCTGATAACGATCTATATTGATTGTTAAAAGGATGGCAGGTGCTTCATTGACGGAATGGCTAACAGTGCCGATTCAGATCAAACTATGCGGATGAACAGGCTGATCTGGATCTACACTGGTGACAAAACCAATTAGCCCCATTTCTCCAGCCACAGCCACATATCATGGTTATTTACAGACAATGCCCTAATCAAGTACTAGGCGCTCTAGCTACACCGAATCACTTGAATCCTTTAGCGATTAACGTACCCGTGTGCGGCTTTCGTCGGTGCCGTCTGACAATGCCCTCATCTAGTGCTAGACACTCTAACTACACCAAATCACTGGAATCCTATAACGATGAACGTACCCGTGTGCGGTTATCTTCGGTGCCGTTGACCTCGGCCTCGCTGTGGTGGCTGCCCTCGTTACGGAGAACCTTCTGTAGGTAGATCTTCACCTCGGACACCTCGCCCGCGTCTATACACCCCAGGTGGCTGAGGATCTGGAACACAGATATTCATATAGACCCCAGGTGGCCGTGTCTCATATACCTCTATCTCCATACACCCACCCATGTAGGTTCATACACCCTCCCATGTAGGTGCATACACCCTCCCATGTAGGTCCATGTAGGTCGATACACCCATCTATGTATGTCCATACACTCTCCCATGTAGGTCCATGTAGGTCCATACACTCTCCCATGTAGGTCCATGTAGGTCCATACGCTCTCCCATGTAGGTCCATGTAGGTCGATACACCCTCCCATGTAGGTCCATAACACTCTCCCATGTAGGTCCATGTAGGTCGATACAACCTCCCATGTAGGTGCATACACCCACCCATGTAGGTCGATACACCCACCCATGTAGGTGCATACACCCTCCCATGTAGGTCGATACACCCACCTAACCCATGTAGGTGCATACACCCTCCCATGTAGGTGCATACACCCACCCATGTAGGTCCACACACCCACCCATGTAGGTGCATACACCCACCCATGTAGGTGCATACACCCTCACATGTAGGTGCATACACCCACCCATGTAGGTGCATACACCCACCCATGTAGGTGCATACACCCACCCATATAGGTCCATACACCCACCCATGTAGGTGCATACACCCTCCCATGTAGGTCCATACACCCACCCATGTAGGTCCATACACCCTCCCATGTAGGTGCATACACCCACCCATGTAGGTGCATACACCCACCCATATAGATCCATACACCCACCCATGTAGATCCATACACCCACCCATGTAGGTGCATACACCCACCCATATAGGTGCATACACCCACCCATGTAGGTGCATACACCCACCCATATAGGTCCATACACCCACCCATGTAGGTGCATACACCCACCCATATAGATCCATACACCCACCCATGTAGGTGCATACACCCACCCATATAGGTCCATACACCCACCCATGTAGGTGCATACACCCACCCATGTAGGTGCATACACCCTCACATGTAGGTGCATACACCCACCCATGTAGGTCCATACACCCACCCATGTAGGTCCATACACCCTCACATGTAGGTGCATACACCCTCCCATGTAGGTGCATACACCCACCCATGTAACCCACCCATGTAGGTCCATACACCCTCCCATGTAGGTGCATACACCCACCCATGTAGGTGCATACACCCACCCATGTAGGTGCAAACCCCACCCACCCATGTAGGTGCACACCCTCACATGTAGGTGCATCCCACACGACCCACCCATGAGGTCCATACACAAGCCACCCATTTTGGTCCATACACCATCCCACATGTAGGTGCATACACCCCACCCATGTAGGTGCATACACCCACCCATGTAGGTGCATACACCTTTCCCACCCATGTAGGTGCATACACCCTCACATGTAGGTGCATACCCCTTCACCCTCCCTCCCCATGTAGGTGCATACACCCACCCATGTAGGTGCATACACCCCACATGTAGGTGCATACACCCTTACATGTAGGTGCATACACCCGGCCCATGTGGACCGTGCATACACCCTCCCATGTAGGTGCATACACCCACCCAATGTAGGTCCATACACCCACCCATTGGTTAGTGGCATACCAACCCCCCCATGTAGGTGGTCAATACACCCTCACATTGAGGTCCCATACACCCACCCATGTAGGTCCATACACCCTCCCATGTAGGTGCATACACCCATCCATATAGGTCCATACACCCACTCATAGGTCCATACAAAAAACCCACCCGATGTAGGTCCATACACCCACCCATGTAGGTCCATACCCACCCGTCCCTATGTAGGTGGCATACACCCACCCACCCATGTAGGTCCCATAAAAAAACACCCACCCTCACAGTAGGTGCATACACCCTCATCATGTAGGTGCATACACCCTCCCATGTAGGTGCATACACCCTCCCATGTAGGTGCATACACCCACCCATGTAGGTCCATACACCCACATGTAGGTGCCCATACACCCTCCCATGTAGGTGCTGCCCTATACACTCCCACCCATGTAGGTCATACACCCACCCATGTAGGTCATAACACCCTCCCACATGTAGGTGCATACACCCATCCATATAGGCCACACCCACTCATGAGGTCTACACCTCCCATGTAGGTCCATACACCCAACCCATGTAGGTAGTCCATACACCCTCCCATGTTTAGGTGCATACACCCACCCAACCCATGTAGGTCCATACACCCACCCTCACATGTAGGTGCATACACCCTCACATGTAGGTCCATACACCCTCCCATGTAGTCCATACACCCACCCATGTAGGTCGACACCCACCCATGTAGGTCACATCCCACCCTAGTAGGTCGATGCACACCCTCCACCCCTGTAGGTCATACACCCAACATAGAGGTCCACACCCACCCATGTAGGTGCATACACCCACCCATGGTCCCATACACCCTCCCATGTAGGTCCTAACACTCACACCCGTAGGTCCATGTAGGTCGATACACCCTCCTATGTAGGTGCATACACCCACCCATGATGTGCATACACCCTCACATGTAGGTGCTGACACCCTACCCATGTAGGTTACATGTAGGTGCATACACCCTCCCATGTAGGAGCATACACCCACCCATGTGGCATACACCCTCCATGTAGGTGCATACACGCCACCATCCCGTATGTAAGTGCATACACCCACCCATGTAGGTAGCATACCACCAACCCATGTAGGTTGAATACACCCATCCACCATAGGTGGCATACACCCTCCCATGTAGGTCGATACACCCATCCATGTAGGTGCATACACCCTCACATGTAGGTGCATACACCCTCCGATGTAGGTGCATACACCCACCCATGTAGGTCGATACATCCACCCATGTAGGTCGATACACCCTCCCATGTAGGTACACCCTCCCATGTAGGTCCATACACCCTCACATGTAGGTCCATACACCCACCCATGTAGGTGCATACACCCACCTATGTAGGTCCATACACCCACCCATGTAGGTGCATACACCCACCTATGTAGGTCCATACACCCACCCATGTAGGTGCATACACCCACCCATGTAGGTGCATACACCCACCCATGTAGGTCCATACACCCTCCCATGTAGGTGCATACACCCACCCATGTAGGTGCATACACCCTCACATGTAGGTGCATACACCCACCCATGTAGGTGCATACACCCACCCATGTAGGTGCATACACCCTCACATGTAGGTGCATACACCCTCCCATGTAGGTCCATACACCCACCCATATAGGTCCATACACCCACCCATGTAGGTGCATACACCCTCACATGTAGGTGCATACACCCTCCCATGTAGGTGCATACACCCACCCATGTAGGTCCATACACCCACCCATGTAGGTCGATACACCCACTCATGTAGGTTGATACACCCTCCCATGTAGGTGCATACACCCTCCCATGTAGGTGCATACACCCTCCCATGGTGCATACACACACCCATGTAGGTCCATAACACTCTCCCATGTAGGTCCATGTAGGTCGATACACCCTCTCATGTAAGTGCATACATCCTCCCATGTAGGGTGCATATCACCCTCACATGTTAGGTGCATACACCTCCCATGTAGGTGCATACACCCTCACTTGTTGGTGCATACAACCACTGTGTCCATTCACTCCACCAATGTAGTGCATACTCCCTCCCATGTAGGGTCCTTACACCCACACATGTAGGTGATACACCCTCCCTGTAGGTGCATACACCCACCCATGGTAGGTCCATACACCCTCCCATCGTAGGTGATATCACCCACCCTTGTGGTGCATACACCCACAATGTAGGTGCATTTCACCAACCCATGTAGAAAGCGGGTCCATTAACCCTCACATGTAGGTCTACACCCACCATGTAGGTCATACACCCTACATCGTAGTGTGATACACCCACATTTAGGTGCATACACCCACCCATGTAGGTGCATACACCCACCCATGTAGGGTCCATACACCCTCACATGTAGGTCCATACACCACCCATGTAGGTGCACTACACCCTCACATGTAGGTCCATACCAACACCCATGTAGGTCCAAAACCCTCCATGAAGGTGCATACTCCCACCATATAGGTAATACACCACTTATGTAGGTAATACACCTCCCATGTAGGTCCTTAACCCACCATGTAGGTCCATACACCCACCATGTAGGTGCATACACCCACACCAGCCAGGTAGGTCCATACAATCACATGTAGGTGCATACACCCTCCTGTAGGTCCATTACACCACCCCATGTTGGTCGATACACACACCCATGTAGGTCGATAAACCCACCATGTAGGTCGATACACCCTCCCATGTAGGTGTATACCACCCCACGCAGTTAGGCGGTACACCCACCTAAGTAGGTGCATACCACCCCACCCATGGTCATACACCTCCCATTAGGTCATAACCACTCTACATGTAGGTCCGTGAGGTCGATACACCCATCCCATGTAGGTGCATCACCCACCCATGTAGGTGCATACACCCTCACATGTAGGTGCATACACCCACCCATGTAGGTCCATGTAGGTGCATACACCCTCCCATGTAGGTGCGTACACCCACCCATGTAGGTGCATACACCCACCCATGTAGGTGCATACACCCACCCATGTAGGTCGATACACCCATCCATGTAGGTGCATACACCCTCCCATGTAGGTCGATACACCCATCCATATAGGTGCATACACCCTCACATGTAGGTGCATACACCCTCCCATGTAGGTGCATACACCCACCCATGTAGGTCGATACATCCACCCATGTAGGTGCATACACCCTCCCATGTATGTCGATACACCCTCCCATGTAGGTACACCCTCCCATGTAGGTGCATACACCCACCCATGTAGGTGCATACACCCACCTATGTAGGTGCATACCACATCGTAGGTCCATACACCCACCCATGTAGGTCCATACACCCTCCCATGTAGGTCCATACACCCACCCATATAGGTGCATACACACACCCATGTAGGTGCATACACCCTCACATGTAGGTGCATACACCCTCCCATGTAGGTGAATACAGCCACCCATGTAGGTCGATACACCCACCCATGTAGGTTGATACACCCTCCCATGTAGGTGCATACACCCTCCCATGTAGGTGCATACACCCTCCCATGGTGCATACACACCCATGTAGGTCCATAACACTCTCCCATGTAGGTCCATGTAGGTCGATACACCCTCCCATGTAAGTGCATACATCCTCCCATGCAGGTGCATCCTTCCATGTAGGTCCATACACCCACCCATGTAGGTCCATACGCCCTCCCATGTAGGTCCATACACCTACTCATGTAGCTCCATACACCCTCCCATGTAGGTGCATACACCCTCCCATGTAGGTGCATACACCCTCCCATGTAGGTGCATACACCCCCATGTAGGTGCATACACCCTCCCATGTAGGTGCATACGCCCTCCCATGTAGGTCCATACACCCACTCATGTAGGTCCATACACCCACTCATTGTAGCTCCATACACCCTCCCAGTAGGTGATACAACCCTCCCCATGTAGGTGCATACACCCTCCTCCCATGTAGGTGCATACGCCCTCCCATGTAGGTGCATACGCCCTCCCATGTAGGTCCATACACCCACTAATGTAGGTCCATACACCCTCCCATGTAGGTGCATACACCCCCATGTAGGTGCATACACCCTCCCATGTAGGTGCATACACACCCATGTAGGTGCATACACTCCCATGTAGGTGCATACACCCTCCCATGTAGGTGCATACCCCCATGTAGGTGCATACACTCCCATGTAGGTGCATACACCCTCCCATGTAGGTGCATACGCCCTCCCATGTAGGTCCATACACCCACTAATGTAGGTCCATACACCCTCCCATGTAGGTCCATACACCCTCCCATGTAGGTCCATACACCCACCCATGTAGGTCCATACACCCTTCCATGTAGGTGCATACACCCTCCCATGTAGGTCCATACACCCACTCATGTAGGTCCATACACCCTTCCATGTAGGTCCATACACCCTCCCATGTAGGTCCATACACCCTCCCATGTAGGTCCCTACACCCTCCCATGTAGGTCCATACACCCACCCATGTAGGTCCATACACCCACTCATGTAGGTCCATACACCCTTCCATGTAGGTGCATACACCCACTCATGTAGGTCCATACACCCTTCCATGTAGGTGCATACACCCTCCCATGTAGGTCCATACACCCACTCATGTAGGTCCATACACCCTTCCAAGTAGGTCCATACACCCTCCCATGTAGGTCCATACACCCACCCATGTAGGTCCATACACCCACCCATGTAGGTGCATACACCCACCCACCCATGTAGGTCCATACACCCTCACATGTAGGTGCAAACACCCTCCCATGTAGGTCGATACACCCACCCATGTAGGTCGATACACCCACCCATGTAGGTCGATACACCCTCCCATGTAGGTGCATACACCCACGCATGTAGGTCGGTACACCCACCTATGTAGGTGCATACACCCACCCATGGTTCATACACCCTCCCATGTAGGTCCATAACACTCTCCCATGTAGGTCCATGTAGGTCGATACACCCTCCCATTTAGGTGCATACACCCACCCATGTAGGTGCATACACCCTCACATGTAGGTGCATACACCCACCCATGTAGGTCCATGTAGGTGCATACACCCTCCCATGTAGGTGCATACACCCACCCATGTAGGTGCATACACCCACCCATGTAGGTGCATACACCCACCCATGTAGGTCGATACACCCATCCATGTAGGTGCATACACCCTCCCATGTAGGTCGATACACCCATCCATATAGGTGCATACACCCTCACATGTAGGTGCATACACCCTCCCATGTAGGTGCATACACCCACCCATGTAGGTCGATACATCCACCCATGTAGGTGCATACACCCTCCCATGTATGTCGATACACCCTCCCATGTAGGTACACCCTCCCATGTAGGTGCATACACCCACCCATGTAGGTGCATACACCCACCTATGTAGGTGCATACACCCACCCATGTAGGTCCATACACCCACCCATGTAGGTCCATACACCCTCCCATGTAGGTCCATACACCCACCCATATAGGTCCATACACACACCCATGTAGGTGCATACACCCTCACATGTAGGTGCATACACCCTCCCATGTAGGTGAATACAGCCACCCATGTAGGTCGATACACCCACCCATGTAGGTTGATACACCCTCCCATGTAGGTGCATACACCCTCCCATGTAGGTGCATACACCCTCCCATGGTGCATACACCCACCCATGTAGGTCCATAACACTCTCCCATGTAGGTCCATGTAGGTGATACACCCTCCACCCATAAGTGCTACACCCTCCCATGCAGGTGCATCCTTCCATGTAGGTCCATACCCACCCATGTAGGTCCATACGCCCTCCCATGTAGGTCCATACACCCACTCATGTAGCTCCATACACCCTCCCATGTAGGTGCATACACCCTCCCATGTAGGTGCAACCCCTCCATGTGGTGATACCCCCATGTAGGTGATACACCACCATGTAGGTGCATACGCCCCCCCTGTAGGTCCATCCCCATAGGTAGCTCCATCACCTGTGGTGCATACCCTCCATGTAGGTGCATACACCCTCCCATGCCCAGGTGTAGCCTCCCTTGTAGGTCATACACCCCTCCCTGTAGGTGCATACACCCTCCATGTAGGTGCATACACCCACCCATGTAGGTGCATACACTCCCATGTAGTGCTACACCCTCCCTTGTAGGAGCTACACAGTAGGTGCTAACTCCCATGTAGGTGCATACACCCACCATGTAGGTGCATACGCTTCCATGTAGGTCCATACACCATTAATGTAGTCATACACCCTCCCATGTAGGTCCATACACCACATGTAGGTCCTCACCTTCCATGTAGGTGCACACCCCTCCCATGAGGTCATACCCACCTCATGTAGGTCCTACACCCTTCCATGTTGGTCCATACACCCTCCCATGTAGGTCCATACACCCTCATGAGGTCCCCCTACCCTACCCATGGTAGGTCCATACACCCACCCATGTGGTCCATTACACCCACTCATGTAGGTCCATACACCCTTCCATGTAGGTGCATACACCCACCTCATGTAGGTCCATACACCCTTCCATGTAGGTGCATACACCCTCCATGTAGGTCCATCACCACTCCCATGTAGGTCCATACACCCTTCCAAGTGGTCCTACACCCTACCAGTGGTCCTCCACCCTCATGTAGGTCATACACCTTACCATGTAGGTCATACCACACCCTCATGTAGGTCCTACACCCTCCCATGAGGTGCATACGACAACCTCCCATGTAGGTCCATACACCCATCCCATGTAGGTGCATACACCCTCCATGTAGGTGATACACCCTCCCATAGGTGCACACCCTCCCATGTAGGTCCATACACCCTTTCCATGTAGGTCATACACCCTCCCTGTAGGGTAGGTCATACACACCCTTCCCATGTAGGTCCATACACCTCCTGGTATGTCCATACACCCTCCCATGTAGGTGCATACACCCTCCCATGTAGGTCCATACACCCTCCCATGTAGGTGATTACACCCTCCCATGTAGGTCCGTACACTCCCATGTAGGTCCCAGTAGGTCATACACCCATTCCATGTAGGTCCATACACCCCTCCATGTATGGTAGGTTCATACACCCAGGCCCCTCCCATGTAGGTCCATCCCATGTGCATACACCCTACCCATGTAGGTGCATACCCCTCCCTCCCATGGTAGACCTACACCAGTAGGTCCCACACCCCTATAGGTACAGGACCATCACTTAGTGCATACCACACCCATGTAGGTGCATATCCCATGTTAGGTCACACCTAGGTCATACACCCATCATGTAGGTCCCCATACCCCCATGTAGGTGCATACACCCTCCCATGTAGGTCCATAGGTCCCACCCCTCCCATGTAGGTCCATACACCTCCATGTAGTGGCATACACCCACCCATGTAGGTCCATACACCCTCTACCATGTAGTCATACAGCCCCACGGCCCTTGGTATAACACCACCCGTAGGTCATACACCCTCCCATGTAGTGATACCCTCCCATGGGATCACCCCACCTATAGTACATACACTATGTAGTGCCCATACACCCACCCATGTAGGTGCACACCCCCCTCCCATGGTAGCGGTCATACACCCTCCATGTAGTCATACACCCTCCCAGTAGTGCATACACCACCCATGTAGGATCCCACTCACCCTATGTAGGTACACACCCATGTAGGTCACACCCTCCCATGTAGCCATACACCCGGCCCTAGTAGGTCATACACCACCCATGTAGGTCGCATACCCCTCTCCATGTAGGTCATACACCCTCCATGTAGGTCGACACCCTCCATGTATGTCCTTATACCCCTCATGTGGTCCCATACACCCCCCTCCCAGTAGGTTTCCATCACCCTTCCCAGTAGGTCCATACACCCTCCCATGTAGGTCCATACACCCTCCCATGTAGCAGAGCTGCCAAACCCATGTCTGTCACATGAGGAACATGGAGAGAAAAAGGGGCTATTTTCCGGAACACAAATCAGTACTCACTTATATACATAAAGTAACTTTTTTACAGCCTTGTCTCGGTCACTATGACCAAACGAAAAATCACAATTCCACTGCTTGCAAGACGCAAATTCATCACCGCGCCTAGACAGAACCAAATGGGGCCATGTCTCGCTGTAATCAGTGATGAACATCTGTGTTCTCCTAACTTCTTTCGATAAAAAAGACCCAAATTCGTTGGCTGCACGCTTTGGAGCCGACATTTTATGAATTTATGTGATGAAGAAATCAATATCGCTGAGCGCTTGAAATTACTATTACTACACAACAAGAATCGAAATGGTAAGCGACTAGGAGAGTATGATTACGGGTAAATAATAAAATAGGATTTATTGGCAGAATTGTGAAACAAAATTATTATTTCCAGATATTCCCGCGCTGATTTTTATAAAAATCGTACTTTTTATTGTTGTCCGTACTTCGTATTTCTAACGTATTTTCCGGAACAAATACGGAAAAATCGGAACAGTTGGCAGCTCTGATTGTAGTCCCATAGGTCCATACACCCACCCATGTAGGTGATACACCTCACCATGTAGGTCGTCCATACACCCACCCATGTAGGTCCATACACCCACCCATGTAGGTCCATACACCCACCCATGTAGGTCCATACACCCACCCATGTAGGTCCATACACCCACCCAAGTAGGTCCATACACCCACCCATGTAGGTCCATACACCCACCCATGTAGGTCCATACACCCACTCATGTAGGTCCAGTTCAGAGAGGTTCCACTGTAAATTAGACATATGAATATGTCAATGCATGCGGGTGTGCTTTGCGAACATGAACAGGCATTATCATCAGAGATAGATGAAAATGAAGGATACAGAGACTGCCTGTGTGTCCGGTTTAGAGAGGTTCTACTGTATTACACTAGGGCATCAATACATTTACATGGTGCCACACTGTGGAGTCTCACTTTATGCAATATATAAAGCTTACATATCAATATGCTCCCATCTGTGCCAACACTAGTATTTGTACAGTAGAACCTCTCTAAACCCAACACCCCATTGTGTTAAATTCAGATGGCTTTCACTGTCATTTCTTTCATCGTAGTGTCTTTTAATGACTGAAAATGACAAAAACTGTTCATGGAGTGCTTAATTACAGTAGAACCTCTCTAAGCCTGACACCCTGGTGACCCCATTGTGTTAAATTTAGATGGGTTTCACTGTCATTTCTTTCATTGTCGTGTCCTTTCATGATCGATTAGGACAAAAACTGTTCATGGAGTGCTTAATTACAGTGGAACCTCCCTAAACCGGACACCCTGGGAGGTCCCCAGGGTGTCCGGTTTAGGGAGGTTCCACTGTATCAGTGTTCTTGTTTGGTAATTAGTTCAGCTACCTTCGACCCTTTGAGTTTGGCCATGGTGTGTAGGATGGTTTTGATGGTGCGGAGCGGCAGGTCGTTGGAGCGCTCCTTCCACGTGTGACCTGGGAACGCCTTCATGAACAGGTGCGTGTCGTACAGCACGCGATCCAGGTTCAGATCCTTGATTGTGTCTGGCAGCATTCGCACGATCTTCCACAGACACTGCAATAGGCACATTTACTTTAGGCAAAAAAAAACCTCTCCAAGTATTGTCTTATAAATAGGCACTGATCTTGCAATACGAAATAGAATGTCATACAACACGAGACACAGCAATAGACAGTCTTATCAATAGGTTACCGAACTTGGAGAATCAGGAGTGACTTCCATATGAACTACCTCTGGGGCATCATCAGCATTGGAATTGGCAGAATTTGTTGGTTTGACACCATATTGCTTAGTTTAAGCCTCCAAATTCTGCCTCAGTAACCAATTAATTCACTCATTTAGAGCTGCCATATGACCCATAGTGTTGGGGATGGAAGGGTTGTCATTCTGTATTTAGCAACGGTGTGGGAAGTTCAGGCAAATGGGTTCCAGGTAATTGCTACCAGAACCGATTACCTTCATGATGAGTTCTAGGAAACTGTGGCTGCACGTTTCACTACCCGCACATTCTTGGAGTAAACGGATCAAAGCACTGCAAGCAGAGGAACAGAATTAATACAAGAATTCAGGCGAACCGTGATGGATACCAGAATTAAAGGGACTGCATCCACTCTGTGAGAGTGAAGTCTTCAATTACTGGACCAACTCAAACAGATCAAAAGAGTTGATTGAATGGGGTCCATAGCATGAATTTGCATTGAATGGGGTCAATAGCAACGGAATGCTCAAGTATGGGGGTACGATTGTATTTCCCCCATATGACAAACATACGAAAGCTAATTGGCAATTATGAACACCCAACCATCAAAATATACCAGTGCCAGTCTAGCAACGATCGTACAGAGAAACCAAAACACATTTACTAGGATCGCACACAGAGAGAGAAAGACATTAGACACATACCAGAGCACGTTAGTTTGGTCTGACTTCTCGACAATCTTGACGACAAGCACGTTGACGGAGCGGACGATCTGGGGGCCGTCGTCGAGCTCCATGAGGCGGTTGTCGAGCAGCATGGTGACAAGGTTGTTGATCAACTCCTTCAGGATGTCCTTGGTGGCCTGGGTTGCCAGGCTCACAGTCTGGAACAGCTGCAATGGAGATAGGAGACACACCATGTGATTGCTCATGAAAAATATTTGCAGAAACTGTGATATTTTCTGTAAATGACGTCTGAACTTGACAAAATTGAATTACGCATTTGCTGTGAACATTTCGTCAACTTTCGATGTCATTTACATAAACTATCGTAAATTTTTATCATGAAATATCGCACATGTTCTTAGGTACAAAATCACATGGTGCGTCTCAAATGATGGAGTTTGTGTTGATTGTTTGGATGTGGTTCTAGGTCCAGCATAGGCCTACGTTAGATGACATTCTGCCCATTGAACATACTTCGAGCACATGAATAGCAGTTTTGATCAATCAATCAAGAACTATACTACCCACAAATGTGGCCGAGTCTGAACAAATGGGGCTTATGGGATTTGAGACTAGTGTAGATCCGGATCAAATAGCAAACTTCTGTAGTCTGATAACAATCTATATGTGTGATTATAGCCTTGGCAAATAATCGCCGTTTAATTTTACAGCAAGGGCGATTTTTAGTGGGACGACTTCGAGCAGATTCGGATCAAATAGCACACTCCTGTAGTCTGATAATGATCTATATTGTTTGACGGGTGTTTCATTGATGGAATGGCGAACAGTGCAGATCCTAATCAGACTGTGCGGATGCACAGGCTTATCTGGATCTACACTGGTCACAAAGCCCATAAGCTCCATTTCACCAGTCACAGCCACATATGTCCTCATGACACTTTTCTCCACAGGCAACCCAAACTAGAGCAAGAGAGCAGGGACCCACCGATACTACAAACCAACAAGAGAGCAGGGACTCACATATACTACAAACAAAAAGAAAGCAGGGACCCCACATATACTACAAACCAACAAGAAAGAGGGACCCACACTACTCAAGAGAGCAGACTCACTAATACACCAACAACAGAGCAGCAAACATGGTACTAAATGAACAAGAGCAGATCACATTATATACAAACCAACAAGAGAGCAGGGACTCACAGATACTACAAACCAACAAGAGAGCAGGGACCCACAGATACTACAAACCAACAAGAGAGCAGGGACTCACATATACTACAAACCAACAAGAGAGCAGGGACTCACATATACTAACAAGAAACAAGAAACAGGGACTCACATATACTACAAACCAACAAGAGAGCAGGGACTCACAGTACTACAAACCAACAAGAGAGCAGGGACTCACAGATACTACAAACCAACAAGAGAGCAGGGACTCACAGATACTACAAATGAACAAGAGAGCAGGGACTCACATATACTACAAACCAACAAGAGAGCAGGGACTCACAGATACTACAAACCAACAAGAGAGCAGGGACTCACAGATACTACAAACCAACAAGAGAGCAGGGACTCACAGATACTACAAACCAACAAGAGAGCAGGGACTCACAGATACTACAAACCAACAAGAAAGCAGGGACTCACAGATACTACAAACCAACAAGAGAGCTGGGACTCACAGATACTACAAACCAACAAGAGAGGCAGGGACTCACAGATACTACAAACCAACAAGAGAGCAGGGACTCACAGATACCTACAAACCAACAAGATAGCAGGGACTCAGATACTACAAATGAACAAGTAGCAGGGACTCACATATACTAAACCAAACAAGAAAAGCAGGGATCACAGATACTACAAACCAACAAGAGAGCAGGGACTCACAGATACTACAAACCAACAAGAGAGCAGGGACTCAGATAACTACAAATGAACAAGAAAAACAAAGCAGGACTCACATATACTACAAACCAACAAGAGAGCAGGGACTCACAGATACTACAAACCAACAAGAAAGCAGGGACTCACATATACTACAAACCAACAAGAGAGCATACTACAAACCAACAGGAAAGCAGGGACTCACAGATACTACAAACCAACAAGAGAGCAGGACTCACAGATTCTAACAAAACCAACAAGAGAGCTGGGACTCACATATACTACACACAAACAAGAGAGCAGGGACTCACATATACTACAAACCAACAAGAGAGCTGGGACTCACATATACTACACACCAACAAGAGAGCAGGTACTCACAGATACTACAAACCAACAAGAGAGCAGGGACTCACAGATACTACAAACCAACAAGAGAGCTGGGACTCACATATACTACAAAACCAACAAGAGAGCAGGGACTCACAGATACTACAAACCAACAAGAGAGTAGGGATCACATATACTACAAACCAACAAGAAAGCAGGGACTCACATATACTACAAACCAACAAGAGAGCAGGGACTCACATATACTACAAACCAACAAGAGAGCAGGGACTCACATATACTACAAACCAACAAGAGAGCAGGGACTCACAGATACTACAAACCAACAAGAGAGCAGGGACTCATAGATACTACAAACCAACAAGAGAGCTGGGACTCAACATACTACACACCAACAAAGAGCAGGGACTCACATATACTACAAACCAACAAGAGAGCAGGGACTCACAGATACTACTAAACAAGAGAGCAGGGACTCACATATACTGCACACCAACAAGAGAGCAGGGACTCACAGATACTACAAACCAACAAGAGAGCTGGGACTCACATATACTACACACCAACAAGAGAGCAGGGACTCACAGATACTACAAACCAACAAGAGAGCTGGGACTCACATATACTACAAACCAACAAGAGAGCAGGGACTCACAGATACTACAAACCAACAAGAGAGCTGGGACTCACATATACTACACACCAACAAGAGAGCAGGGACTCACAGATACTACAAACCAACAAGAGAGCAGTGACACACAGATACTACAAACCAACAAGAAAGCAGGGACTCACATATACTACAAACCAACAAGAGAGCAGGGACTCACAGATACTACAAACCAACAAGAGAGCAGGGACTCACAGATACTACAAACCAACAAGAGAGCAGGGACTCACATATACTACAAACCAACAAGAGAGCAGGGACTCACAGATACTACAAACCAACAAGAGAGCTGGGACTCACAGATACTACAAACCAACAAGAGAGCTGGGACTCACATATACTACAAACCAACAAGAGAGCAGGGACTCACATATACTACAAACCAACAAGAGAGCAGGGACTCACAGATACTACAAACCAACAAGAGCAGGGACTCACAGATACTACAAACCAACAAGAGAGCAGGTACTCACATATACTACAAACCAACAAGAGAGCAGGGACTCACATATACTACAAACCAACAATAAAGCAGGGACTCACAGATACTACAAACCAACAAGAGAGCAGGGACTCACATATACTACAAACCAACAAGAGAGCAGGGACTTACATATACTACAAACCAACAAGAGAGCAGGGACTCACATATACTACAAACCAACAAGAGAACAGGGATTCACATATACTACAAACCAACAAGAGAGCAGGGACTCACAGATACTACAAACCAACAAGAAAGCAGGGACTCGCAGATACTACAAACCAACAAGAAAGCAGGGACTCACATATACTACAAACCAACAAGAGAGCAGGGACTCACAGATACTACAAACCAACAAGAGAGCTGGGACTCACAGATACTACAAACCAACAAGAGAGCAGAGACTCACAGATACTACAAACCAACAAGAGAGCAGGGACTCAGATACTACAAACCAACAAGAGAGCAGGGACCCACATATACTACAAACCAACAAGAGAGCAGGGACTCACAGATACTACAAACCAACAAGAGAGAAGGGACTCACAGATACAACAAACCAACAAGAGAGCAGGGACTCACAGATACTACAAACCAACAAGAGAGCTGGGACTCACAGATACTACAAACCAACAAGAGAGCTGGGACTCACAGATACTACAAACCAACAAGCGAGCAGGAACTCACAGATACTACAAACCAACCAGAGCTGGGACTCACAGATACCACAAACCAACAAGAGACAGGACTCACATATACTACAAACCAACAAGAGAGCAGGGACTCACATATACTACAAACCAACAAGAAAGCAGGGACTCACAGATACTACAAACCAACAAGAAATCAGGGACTCACATATACTACAAACCAACAAGAGAGCAGGGACTCACATATACTACAAACCAACAAGAGAGCAGGGACTCACAGATACTACAAACCAACAAGAGAGCAGGGACTCGCAGATACTACAAACCAACAAGAGAGCAGGGACTCACAGATACTACAAACCAACAAGAGAGCAGGGACTCACAGATACTACAAACCAACAAGAGAGCAGGGATTCACAGATACTACAAACCAACAAGAGAGCTGGGACTCACAGATACTACAAACCAACAAGAGAGCAGGGACTCACAGATACTACAAACCAACAAGAGAGCAGGGACTCACAGATACTACAAACCAACAAGAAAGCTGGGACTCACAGATATGACAAACCAACAAGAGAGCAGGGACTCACATATACTACAAACCAACAAGAGAGCTGGGACTCAGATACTACAAACCAACAAGAAAGCAGGGACTCACATATACTACAAACCAACAAGAGAGCAGGGAGGGACTCAGATACTACAAACCAACAAGAGAGCAGGGACTCACAGATACTACAAACCAACAATAGAGCAGGGAGCAGGGAGCAGGGACTCACAGATACTACAAACCAACAAGAAAGCAGGGACTCACAGATACTACAAACCAACAAGAGAACGGGGACTCACAGATACTACAAACAAACAAGAGAGCAGGGACTCACAGATACTACAAACCAACAAGAGAGCTGGGACTCAGATACTACAAACCAACAAGAAAGCAGGGACTCACATATACTACAAACCAACAAGAGAGCAGGGAGGGACTCAGATATTACAAACCAACAAGAGAGCAGGGACTCACAGATACTACAAACCAACAATAGAGCAGGGAGCAGGGAGCAGGGACTCACAGATACTACAAACCAACAAGAAAGCAGGGACTCACAGATACTACAAACCAACAAGAGAACGGGGACTCACAGATACTACAAACAAACAAGAGAGCAGGGATTCACATATACTACAAACCAACACGAGAGCAGGGACTCACATATACTACAAACCAACAAGAAAGCAGGGACTCACATATACTACAAACCAACAAGAGAGCAGGGACTCAGAGATACTACAAACCAACAAGAGAACAGGGACTCACATATACTACAAACCAACAAGAGAGCAGGGAATCACAGATACTACAAACCAACAAGAAAGCAGGGACTCACATATACTACAAACCAACAAGAGAGCAGGGACTCACAGATACTACAAACCAACAAGAGAGCATACTACAAACCAACAAGAGAGCAGGGACTCACATATACTACAAACCAACAAGAGAGCAGGCACTCACAGATACTACAAACCAACAAGAGAGCATACTACAAACCAACAAGAGAGCAGGGACTCACATATATTACAAACCAACAAGAGAGCAAGGACTCACATATACTACAAACCAACAAGAGAGCATACTACAAACCAACAAGAGAGCAGGGACTCACATATACTACAAACCAACAAGAGAGCATACTACAAACCAACAAGAGAGCAGGGACTCACATATACTACAAACCAACAAGAGAGCAGGGACTCGCATATACTACAAACCAACAAGAGAGCAGGGACTCACATATACTACAAACCAACAAGAGAGCAGGGACTCACAGATACTACAAACCAACAAGAAAGCAGGGACTCACAGATACTACAAACCAACAAGAGAGCAGGGACTCACATATACTACAAACCAACAAGAGAGCAGGGACTCACAGATACTACAAACCAACAAGAGAGCAGGGGGACTCGCATATACTACAAACCAACAAGAAAGCAGGGACTCACATATTACTACAAACCAACAAGAGAGCAGGGACTCGCATATACTACAAACCAACAAGAAGCAGGGACTCACATACTACTCAAACCAACCAAGAGAGCAGGGACTCACATATACTACAAACCAACAAGAGAGCAGGGACTCACAGATACTACAAACCAACAAGAGAGCAGGGACTCACAGATACTACAAACCAACAAGAATGCAGGGACTCACATATACTACAAACCAACAAGAGAGCAGGGACTCACATATACTACAAACCAACAAGAGAACAGGGACTCACAAATACTACAAACCAACAAGAGAGCAGGGACTCACAGATACTACAAACCAACAAGAGAGCAGGGACTCGCATATACTACAAACCAACAAGAGAGCAGGGACTCACATATACTACAAACCAACAAGAGAGCTGGGACTCACAGATACTACAAACCAACAAGAGAGCAGGGACTCACAGATACTACACAACAAGAGAGCAGGGACTCACATATACTACCAAACCAACAAGAGAGCTGGGACTCACAGATACTACAAACCAACAAGAGAGCAGAGGGACTCGCATATACTACACACCAACACGAGAGCAGGGACTCACAGATACTACAAACCAACAAGAGAGCTGGGACTCACATATACCACAAACCAACGAGAGAGCAGGGACTCACAGATACTACAAACCAACAAGAGAGCTGGGACTCACAGATACTACAAACCAACAAGAGAGCAGGGACTCACAGATACTACAGAGCAGGGACTCACATATACTCAAACCAACAAGAGAGCTGGGACTCGCAGACTATACTACAAACCAACAAGTGAAAGCAGGGACTCACAGATATACTATCCAACAAGTGAGCAGGGGATAGTGAGGATTTGGATAGTGTACATACGGTCAAAATGAACTTTTAAGACGAGCAAGTATAGTTTTGCTGCAGGACGCAGATGCGCTGCGGAGTCGTAGATTACAGGGGTTATAGCTCGTGCGGTTGACGCCGGACTCACAGTGGGGGGTAGAAATTCAGATCAGTTAGGCTTTATCATAACTGCCGCCTGGACGCCGCCTATGCGGGCTTTCCAAGCACGACCCCGCTACCTCCCTAATCCCGCTCGCCCTATCGTCTCCCTACACGCCCGTGACAAGCCCACTACAGATACTACAAACCAACAAGAGAGGCATACTACAAACCCAACAAGAGAGCGGGACTCACATATACTTACAAACAACAGAGAGCAGGCACTCACAGATACTCAAACCAACAAGTGAGCTACTACAAACAACAAGAGAGCCAGGGACTCAATATATTACAAACCAACAATGAGGAGCAAGGACTCAATTATACTACAACCAACAAGAGAGCATACTACAAACTCCAACCAAGAGAGCAGGGACTCACATATATACAAAAACCAACAAGAGAGCATACTACACCAACAAGAGAGCAGGGACTCACATATACTACAAAAACAACAAGGAGAGCATGGGACTCGCATTATATACAAAACCAACAAGGGAGCAGGGACTCAATTAATACTACAAACCAACAAGAGAGCAGGGACTCACAGATACTACAAACCAACAAGAAAGCATGGACTCACTGATATACAAAAACCAACAAGAGAGCAGGACTCACATATACTACAAACCAACCAAGAGGAGCAGGACTCAAAGATACTACAAACCAACAAGAGAGCAGGGACTGGCATCTACTACAAACCAAACAAGAAAGCTAGAGGCCTCACATATACTACAAACCAACAGAGTGCAGGGACTCACATGATCACTACACATTCCAACAAGAGAGCAGGGACTCACTTATATACTACAAACTAAACAACCAAGAAAGCAGGGACTCACATATACTACAAACCAACAAGAAAGCAGGGGACTCACAATACTACAACAACCACAAGAGAGCAGGGACTCACAGATACTACAAACCAACAATGCAGACTCACAGAGAACTACAAAACAACAAGAAATCAGGACTACAAAACTATAACTCAAAACCAAACAAGAGAGCAGGGACTCACATATACTACAAACCAACAAGAGCCGGGACCACAGGGATACTACAAAACCAACATAAAGCAGGGACTCACAGATACTACCAAACCAACAAGAGAGCAGGGACTCACATATACTACAAACCAACAAGAAAGCAGGAGGGACTCACATACTACAAAACCAACAAGAACAAGGGACTCAATACTAAACAAAACCAACAAGAGAGCAGGGACTAACAAAACCAAACAAGGACAGGGACCCACATATACTACAAACCAACAAGAGAGCAGGGACTCACAGATACTACAAACCAAACAAGGAAAGCAGGGGACTCACAGATACTACAAACCACAAGAAAAGAGCAAAACTCCAACAGAACTTACATTATGAACAAAAAGCAGGGACTCACATATACTACAAACCAACAAGAGCAAGGGACCCACTATCAGATACTACACCATCCAAACAAGAGAGCAGGGACTCACAGATACTACACAAACCAACAAGAGAGCAGGGGACTCACAGATACTACAAAAATCCAACAATGAGAGCAGGGACTCACATACTACAAACCAACAAGAGAGCAGGGACTCACATATACTACAAACCAACAAGAGCAGGGACTCACATATACTACAAACCAACAAGAGAGCAGGGACTCACATTTACTACAAATAAACCAACAAGAGAGCATGACTCACATATACTCACAAACCACAAGATAGCAGGGACTCACAGATACTACAAACCAACAAGAGCAGGGTACTCACAGATACTACAAAACCAACCAAAGAAAGCAGGGACTCACATACCTACAACAAACAACGAGAGCAGGGACTCACATATACTACAAATCCAACAAGAGAGCAGGGACTCACTAGATACACACAAACCAACAAGAAAGCAGGGACTCACAGATACTACAAACCAACAAGAGAGCAGGGACTCACTAGATACTACAAACCAACAAGAAAGCAGGGACTCACATATACTTACAATCCAACAAGAGAGCAGGGAACTCACATATACTACAAAACCAACAAGAAAGCCGGGGACTCCACTTTATACTACCACCAACAAGAGAGCAGGGACTCACAGATACTACAAACCAACAAGGGTAAGCAGAAACCAACACAATTATACTACCAAACCAACAGAATCAGGGGACTCACATATAACACAACCAACAAGAGCAGACTCAACATTATACTACAAACCAACAGAGCGGGACACTTGATAACTACAAAACCAACAAAAGCTGGGACTCACAGATACTACAAACCAACAAAGAGCAGGGACACCACAGATACTACAAACAAAACCAAAAGAAAGCAGGGACTCACATTTATACTACAAACCAACAAGAGAGCAGGGACTCACATATACTACAAACCAAACAAGAGCAGGGACAACTTAGGGACTCACAAAGAGGGATGCTACAAACCAACAAGAGAAAACAGCAGGGACTCACAGATACTTACCAAAAACCAACAAGAGCAGGGCTCCAACCGGGGAACTAACAAACCAAAACAAAAAGAAACAGACTCAACAATACTAACAAACCAAAAAACAAGAGAGCAGTGACATCACAGATACTACAAACCAACAAGAGAGCAGGGACTCACATATACTACACAAACCAACAAGAGCAGGGACTCACAGATACTACAAACCAACAAGAAGCAGACCTCACAGGGGATACTCCAAACCAACAAGAGAGCTGGACTCAAATACTACAAACCAACAAGAGAGCAGAGACTCACAGGGATACTACAAACCAACAAAGACAGACTCTATACTACAAACCAACAAGAGAGCATACTACAAACCAACAAGAAGAGCAGGGACCCTACATATACTACAAACCAACAAGAGAGCAGGGACTCACATATACTACAAACCAACAAGAGAGCAGGGCCTCCACTTATACTACCAAACCACTAGAACAGGGACTCCACATATAACACCAACCAACAAGAAGAAAGCAGGGACTCACAGATACTACAAATCCCAACAAGAAAGCAAGAGACTCACAGGGACTACAAAACCAACAAGAAAGCAGGGACTCATATTTTCTACCAAACCAACAAAGAGAGCAGGTACTCACATATACTACAAACCAACAAGAAAGCAGGGACTCACAGATACTACAAACCAACAAGAGAGCAGGGACTCACAGATACTACAAACCAACAAGAGAGCTGGGACTCACAGATACTACAAACCAACAAGAGAGCAGAGACTCACAGATACTACAAACCAACAAGAGAGCAGGGACTCAGATACTACAAACCAACAAGAGAGCATACTACAAACCAACAAGAGAGCAGGGACCCACATATACTACAAACCAACAAGAGAGCAGGGACTCACAGATACTACAAACCAACAAGAGAGAAGGGACTCACAGATACAACAAACCAACAAGAGAGCAGGGACTCACAGATACTACAAACCAACAAGCGAGCAGGGACTCACAGATACTACAAACCAACCAGAGCTGGGACTCACAGATATCGCAAACCAACAAGAGAGCAGGGACTCACATATACTACAAACCAACAAGAGAGCAGGGACTCACAGATACTACAAACCAACAAGAAAGCAGGGACTCACAGATACTACAAACCAACAAGAAAGCAGGGACTCACATATACTACAAACCAACAAGAGAGCAGGGACTCACATATACTACAAACCAACAAGAGAGCAGGGACTCACAGATACTACAAACCAACAAGAGAGCAGGGACTCGCAGATACTACAAACCAACAAGAGAGCAGGGACCCACCGATACTACAAACCAACAAGAGAGCAGGGACTCACATATACTACAAACCAAAAATAACACATATCTTTTACCTTTTACCCCTAAGTGTGACCTTGAACTTGGATGTAGATACGGAGTATTGATTGATTGATCGAGTATTGGTGTTTAACTGCCTATCAACAGCTAAGGTCATATAAGGCCAGGCTAACGGGTTGGGCTATCCTGTATTTAACTTGTCCATAATGAGAGAAATTCCCAAAATCACTGAGTATTGAGCGTGACACATCATCTCGTGTGGAAAAGCATTTGAAAATCCATTCATCGGTTTAGAAGAATTAAAGTGTAAAAAAATCTCAGGTGCATTTTTTACCTTTGACCTCTAAGTGTGACCTTGACCTTTGGCATAGACACGAGGGTAGTGAATGTAACACACCGTCTCATCATGGCAAACATGTCTGACAATATCATTTGAAAATTCCATTCATCGGTTTTGAAAATATACAGCAGAAACAAAATTTATAACAGACAGACAAGCGGACTCCTATATACACCACAGGCGATTGGCATGTTGATAGGATAGGGTATTATACTTTTTTAGACATGTCGGCACACGAATGACCCCGGTGGCAGATTGGAGAAACGGTGGCAAAGTTAATTAATCAAAGTGATATGTATTCACAAGCACATTTATGAAGGTTAAGTTAAGGTCATATTAAGGGCAGTGTTGATGCGTAACATATCTCCCACAAGTATGATGTACTGAAATATTAAAGTAATCCATCAAGAGATATAGAAGTTATGTCAGAAATGAGAAGCTATGGCAAACTTATTAGTGTGAAAAAGTTGAAAGTTGTCAAAGTGAAATGGTTAAGGTGATATTAAGGGTAGCGTGGATCAGTGGCATTTGTCCACAAGTATGCTGAGTTGAAATATTTAAGTAATCCATCAAGGGATATAGAAGTTATGTCAGAAATGAGAAGCTACGGCAAACTTATTAGTGTAAAAAAGTTGAAAGTTGTCAAAGTGAAATGGTGAAGGTGATATTAAGGGCAGCATGGATCAGTGGCATTTGTCCACAAGTATGCTGAGTTGAAATATTTAAGTAATCCTTCAAGAAATATAGAAGTTATGACAGAATTGAGAAACTCCGGCAAACTTCCTAATGTGGGAAAAAGTTCAAAGTTGTCAGGGTGAAAAGGTCAATGGCATATGAAGGGCAGCGTGGATGTGGCATTTGTCCACAAGTATGCTGTGTTGAAATATTTAAGTAAACCTTCAAGGAATATAGAAGTTTTTACAGAATTGAAAAACTCCGGTGAACTTCTTAATGTGGGAAAAAGTTCAAAGTTGTCACGGTTAAAGTTATATTAAGAGCAGCATGGAAGTGTGGCATTTGTCCACAAGTATGCTGTGTTGAAATATTTAAGTAAACCTTCAAGGGATGTGGGAAAAAGTTCAAAGTTGTCAAGGCCATATTAAGGGCAGCATGGGTGTGTGGCATTTGTCCACATGTATATTCAAGTAATCCTTCAAGAGATACAGAAGTTATAACAGAATTGAGAAACTCCAACAAACTTCTTAATGTGCCGGACACATGGACACACGGAAACACAGTCCAAACACAATATGCCTCCGGCTCTACCGAGACCAGGGGCATAAAAAAAATGTTGTCATTCTATAGTCAATGTATTTATAAATCAAGACTTTGAACTAAGTGTGCCTCAATTTCAGCATCACCAGTTTCAAGAAGTAATATATTTTCTATTTCTCATAAAATCCCATTACTTCTAGTGCCTACAATTAGCTAAGGCTCCTAATAAAACCCGACACATAATCATTTTTTTACACGCAGAAGCCGTACCAGCCCGAAAACCTGACACAAGTCACCCAACTACGCTAGGTCGGACACGCGCTTTCACAAAAATTCTCAAAACTAAACTGAACAAACCAGATAGGGATTTCAAGAATCCTTGAGATTTTTCAATAAAGTAATAATAGTTATCAATGTCAAATGCGGAAATATGGACAAACACTAGATCCCTTCTCGCCTATCGGCGAGAAGATAAAACTTTCCTGGGGCAAGGATTGAAGCCACAACCTATGGTTGCGTAATGAAACGCTCTACCACTACGAGATGGAGACATGACCAGGATTAATGCTGGCCAGGCGCCGCTATTTCCGACTACCATCAACTCACAGCAAGCAGCGTGCCGAGCAGACAGCGGTACAGGCGTATAATGTCATCCTTGGAGACGGCATCGTCGGCCATGTGAGTGGAGTAGGCCATCTTGAACTGCATGGACATGGCGACCAGTAGCTGGCCCACGTGCTCCACCATCACCTTCACCTTCTCACGGTCATTCAACACCTCGTCTATCTGCAGCAGAAAACAACGAGGCTACTGTTACGTTTGCTGGCAATTATGCTACATTTGGTTAACAGTGTTGTTTCGTATGAATAGCGTTATGTACAGTTAGTTGGAATAGTGCTACATATTATTGGAATTGTGCTATGAATGGTTGGAGTTCTGCTACAATTGACTAGAATAGTAAAATGTTTGGTTTGAACAGTGTCTGTTTAATTGGATTAAACTACCTTTAGTTGGGGAATTATGTTGGTTCGTATATGACATCAAGCCTACCTGAGCGAGGGCCTGGATACAGACACCTATGTCGCTGTTTGTCACCTGGGAGATCACGAAGCTCACGGTGCTCGCCATGTTGGTCGAGTTGAGGAAGCGCGGCCCGGGCGACGGAGGTCTCGCCCTGCCGAGATAATCACGTATTTACACATATGTGGCTGTGACAGGGGAAATGGGGTTTATGGGTTTTGCAAACAATGTATATCCAGATCAGCCTGTGCATACGCACAGTCTGTTCAGGATATGCACTGTTCAGAATTCCATTAATGAAACAACAGTCAGATTTCTAACAATCAATATAGATTGTTATCAGGCTATAGGAATGTGCTATTTGATCTGGAGCTACACTGGTCACAAATCCCATAAGCCCCATTTATCCAGCCACATTTAATAGCGTTTAACGGCTTCTCAACAGCAGGTAGATAATTACGTGGGGTCATTAGAAGACCTGCCTTGGGAAAATAATAGCACCGCAAAACTATGCAAATGTTCATCTGTTATAAATGTAGAATTATAAGTAATTCAAGTGATCAGGTCAACAACACAGTACAGCGGGTTGGTTTTGGTGGAAATGGTCACCCAGTTGTATCAACTAGATATAGAGCAAATAAGTTTGGTAGCCAATTATCTGGTAGGTTGTGATGAAAGATGGCAGGTGGAAATTCTGACAAAGTTTCATTAAAATAAATAGAAGGGTTTGTGGAGAACGATTTGAAACACAAAGGTTAACCCAAATGTAACTACATAAAATTTATCAATATGAAACCCAGACATGGCTTGATGGGTGGGTTGCAAGGAATGAAGGAATGTGTAATGTCCATTAACATAGGCCAACGGCTTGTTGATCATATGACTTAAAAAATAACTTGAGCATAAAATGTCTAAGACTTTCAAGCTAAAAAGGTAGGTCAAAGATATATATGTAGGTCAAGAACAAAGGTCAAGGATATGGATTATACTGATGTACAAAGAAAGTTGTGGCCAAGATTCATTAATATTAACCAAACGATTGCATAAACTTATACCAGTGTTCTGCCAAGAAATCGGAGACATGGGGTCATGCCAATGACCCCATGGGTAAAACAAGAATTCCGGCACGGAAGCGGTGTCGCGCCTGCCGAGGCATTTGACTGTGAACATTACAAGTAAATAAATGACCTTGACCTTGAGAATTTGGATGTGGGGTGTGCGTAATGAAGCATCATCCATAGACAAACATTGATGTGAAATATTATCAAAGTCTGGCAAGGGGTTAAAGAGATATTGTGAAAAAACAAAAACTTTAACGCATTTCTGTTACAAACCCGGTGAACATTACAAGTAAATAAATGACCTTGACCTTGAGAATTTGGATGTGGGGGTGTGCGTAATGAAGCATCATCCCTAGACAAACATTGATGTGAAATATTATCAAAGTGTGGCAAGGGGTTAAAGAGATATTGTGAAAAAACAATAACTTTAACGCATTTCTGTTACAAAACCGGTGAACATTACAAGTAAATAAATGACCTTGACCTTGAGAATTTGGATGTGTGTGCGTAATGAAGCATCATCCATAGACAAACATTGATGTGAAATATTATCAAAGTCTGGCAAGGGGTTAAAGAGATATTGTGAAAAAACAAAAACTTTAACGCATTTCTGTTACAAAACCGGTGAACATTACAAGTAAATAAATGACCTTGACCTTGAGAATTTGGATGTGGGGGTGTGCGTAATGAAGCATCATCCCTAGACAAACATTGATGTGAAATATTATCAAAGTGTGGCAAGGGGTTAAAGAGATATTGTGAAAAAACAATAACTAATTTAACGCATTTCTGTTACAAAACCGGTGAACATTACAAGTAAATAAATGACCTTGACCTTGAGAATTTGGATGTGGGTGTGCGTAATGAAGCATCATCCATAGACAAACATTGATGTAAATATTATCAAAGTCTGGCAAGGGGAAAGAGATATTGTGAAAAAACAAAAACTTTAACGCATTTCTGTTACTTACACCGGTGAACATTACAAGTAAATAAATGACCTTGACCTTGAGAATTTAGGATGTGGGGGTGTGCGTAATGAAGCATCATACCCTAGACAAACATTGATGTGAAATATTATCAAAGTGTGGCAAGGGTTAAAGAGATATTGTGAAAAAAAACAATAACTTTAACGCATTTCTGTTACAAAACCGGTGAACATTACAAGTAAATAAATGACCTTGACCTTGAGAATTTGGATGTGGGGGTGTGCGTAATGAAGTATCATCCCTAGACAAACATTGATGTGAAATATTATCAAAGTCTGGCAAGGGGTTAAAGAGATATTGTGAAAAAACAATAACTTTAACGCATTTCTGTTACAAAAAACCGTGAACATTACAAGTAAATAAATGACCTTGACCTTGAGAATTTTATGGATGTGGTGTGCGTAATGAAGTATCATCCCTAGACAAACATTGATGTGAAATATATTATCAAAGTCTGGCAAGGGTTAAAGAGATATTGTGAAAAAACAATAACTTTAACGCATTTCTGTTACAAAACCGGTGAACATTACAAGTAAATAAATGACCTTGACCTTGAGAATTTGGATGTGGGGGTGTGCGTAATGAAGCATCATCCCTAGACAAACATTGATGTGAAATATTATCAAAGTCTGGCAAGGGGTTAAAGAGATATTGTGAAAAAACAATAACTTTAACGCATTTCTGTTAGAAAACCGGTGAACATTACAAGTAAATAAATGACCTTGACCTTCAGAATTTGGATGTGGGGGTGTGCGTAATGAAGCATCATCCCTAGACAAACATTGATGTGAAATATTATCAAAGTGTGGCAAGGGGTTAAAGAGATATTGTGAAAAAACAATAACTTTAACGTATTGCCGATTATTTCAATATGGAAATAAATCGCTATTATTTTGGCAGACCTGTTTTTTGTTTACGTTCATTTCCTGGTTCAAAAAGGTCACCAAGGTTCAGTACAGGACTGCATGGGAAGTTGGGAACACCTCGGTTTATATCGTTATGCACAATGGAAAAGGTGTTTCACGTGATATCCATGCCGGCCCTGACATGATAGCACGTGACAAGGTCACACATGCGCAGTAGATATTAAATTTGGAATAATGCTGTTTTTATCATTGCACAATAGGTTAAAACGCATCACGTGATCATACCACGACCTCTTTCTAACCTTTACTTCATCGGAGTGAAAGCAAAAAAATCGAGCTCGCAATTTTTCGATAATATAATC
The DNA here is from genome assembly GCA_029237695.1 of Conchocele bisecta. Classification (NCBI taxonomy): domain Eukaryota; kingdom Metazoa; phylum Mollusca; class Bivalvia; order Lucinida; family Thyasiridae; genus Conchocele; species Conchocele bisecta. The sequence goes on from CM055273.1 coordinate 74,697,378, forward strand.
TTACATAATCTGTGTATTAAGCCATCGATCGAAATAATGCCGGGCAGAGGACGGGGGCAGAAGCGATCAGCGTCATCGGCGAGGAAGACCGCCAGTAAAGCGCCACGGACAGTTGATTTATCCGATACGGAGGAAGATACATCGGGTAAAACAATTAAAGATTTTTTACAAATTTTGCGTGAAGCAAATATTGTGGACCTCCCGGCCAATACTGATTTGCAAACATGTACCCCCTCTATTATATCCCATCCTGTTCAGGGTTTTGCTACGTCAACTGGCACGGTGAATTTCCCAGGTCCCAATCCACAGCTCGCTACACAATCTAGCGTGAATGAACCAATTCACCTGGACAGTTCGCCGGTGCCGATATATTTTCCTCGCCCTCCAACATGTCCACCCACATTCAGGCGATGCGCTGCGCCTCTGACAGTATATCGGTACATGTACCGGAGGCGTTGTGTAGAAGCATATGCCGGGGTGATTATACGAACCTGGCACTGCTTTTGAAAGGTGCCATGGAACTGAACGATTTGTGCACGGGGGGTACCTTGCGATTGACCGCTGAGGGGGTAATCGAATCAAGGCCCAAGGAGTGCAAGGACACTATTAAAACTATTGAGGGTTGGACAAATGCTTTTATAATTTTTATGTCCATATACATCTCCGTCCATAACGACAAGGCAGCGGAACTGCTGCAATACATGTATAATATACGGGATTGCGCAGCGAGGCAGGGGTCTGGCCTGGAAAAATTATGATGAGCAATTCAGAATGCGACAGGCAGTCAACCCCGTTTCCTGGTCCACAATTCACAACGAGTTATGGTGGAGGTGTGTGCAGGTGCGCGATGTGCAGCAGCCAGGGGCGGGGGTACGACTGGGATGGTCCTATTCGTGCAACGCATTTAACACTGGCACTTGTCACTGGCCTCACTGTCGATTCCCACATGTTTGCTCGGGTGTGGTTTACCTCACAAAGTAGCTAATTGTAACCCACCACACGTCTGGAGACCAATCCACAACCCCAGCACGCTAGCACGGCCACGGGCGAAGTCAGACAGGGTGGTTCTTTTCGAGGCCAATCACGTGGTTTCCAGCGTGGTCGAGGGCAAAGTTAGGGTCGTAAACGTTTCACTAGGGGATATGGTCGGCGTTCTCCCTATTAATGCGGACATTACTAATTTAGCGACGTCACCGGTGGATCTAGAGGAGTTATGCAGGGCGCTGCATCTTGTTAACTACAACAGGGGTTTGGCAGATTTTTTAATCCAGGGGTTTAGTTATGGTTTTTCGTTGCACTACGAGGGTCCAAGGGAAGCAACTGTAGCAAAAAATTTAAAATCAGTTGCTCATCATCCAGACATTGTTCGTAAAAAAATTGGTAGGGAAATTGCAGCCGGTCGTGGTGCTGGCCCTTTCCCAGCTAGACCTCTTCCGGGTTTTGCGCTTTTGTGTCACCCATAGGACTAGTACCAAAGAAATCACCGGGGAATTTAGAATGATACATCATTTTATCCCATCCAGCTGGGGGGTCTGTAAATGACTTCATCGATCCAAAGTTTGTGCTCAGTCGAATATACCAGTTTTGACGAGGCCGTATTTATGCTGCAGGATTTGGGTCGACACTGTAAACTCTTTAAGATCGATATCAGGAACGCGTTTCGGTTATTACCTGTAAGGTGTGAGGATTTCCAGCTGCTGGGTTTTATGATTCGACGGGTACTATTTTGTAGACAAATGTATACCATTTGGTTGCTCTATTAGCTGTAGTGTATTTGAGAAATTTGCCACATTTTTAGAAGCCTATATTCGAAGCGAAGATTGCTGGTAGTTCACTAATTCATTATTTAGATGATTTCTTCGGCGGCGATAGATCGGGTACCGCATGTAGAGACGCGATGTCTACTATCCAAAAGTGTCTAGACGAACTGAACGTTCCTATAGCAACGGAGAAAACGGAGGGTCCCTCCGAAGTTCTCACGTTTCTCGGTTTGGAGTTAGACTCTGATCGAATGATCGTGCGTATCCCGAGTGATAAAATTTCTGAAGTAGTTGACAAGATTAGGGTCATGCTAGCTGGGCAGAAAACGACACTGAAAGCAATGCAGTCACTGATCGGTTCACTGAATTTCTGTTGTAGGGCCATTGTCGTAGGCAGACCTTTCTGTCGCCGTCTAATAAACGCCATTTGTGGTCTCACTCATCCTCGCCACCACCTACGGCTGAATAGGGGTATCCGACTGGACCTAGGGATGTGGTTGACACTGTTTGACAATCACAATGGTATTTCCGTTTTTCATGAACGTGACGTCACTGGTTGTCAAATGTAGATGCGCAGCTGTTTAACGACAGTGCAGCCGGACATGGTCTTGGTTTCGGCGCATACTTTGATGGGCATTGGACCTATGCAGCCTGGCCTGATAGGTGGCACGAGTTGGGACTGACAAATGACATCACGCTGCTAGAGCTCTTTCCCATTTTAGTCGCGCTTCATATATGGGGCGAACAACTGCGGAACAAGAAACTTGTGTTCCACTGTGATAATATGGCGGTGGTGCACATTTTGAACACCATGACATCCAAATCGGAGACAGTCATGTTTCTGGTCCGCAGGCTTGCCATATTATGTTTCCACAGCAACATGGTGTTAAAAGCAGTTCATGTAGCAGGGTATAAGAATGGTATATGTGATGCGTTGTCTCGTTTGCAGCTCAGCAAATTCCGAGAGCGGGCACCAGGGGCGGATCCGGAGCCATGCAGTGTGCCGGTCCATCTGTGGACTGCCTTCAGCGACGAGCTGCAAGGTTGTTGTGTGCCAGCAGGGCAGCCAACACATCAACAACATATTCTACAGCAGTAAATGTATTCACGCAATTTCGCCGGCTATATAAGTTACCACAACTTTGGCCAGCATCTGTTGAGCAGGTGGTTATGTTTATTTCCTACTGTTTCGAAACTGGCCTGGCACCAAATACAATTTCTACATATGTCCATGGTTTAACGTATTTTCACAAGTTACACAATTGGTTTAACATAGTGGTGTTTTCATAATCAGCAAATTATTGGAGGGTGGCCGTAGATCAGCATGCGTACCGATAATAGAGCGCCAATAACGCCCAAAATGTTGTCGGAAATATGTCGATTGCTGCCGCTGGTATGTTACAGTGAATACGAAGCAAACATGTTTAAGGCAGCATTCTTGCTGGCATATTTTGGACTTTTTCGGGTCAGCGAACTGGTATGCCCGTCCCGAACAGTGATAGGTAGTGCACTAAAAGTGGGGGATATTGCCTTTGATCAGGAATGCCTACAGTCATTAAGTTAGCGAGGGAGAAGGATAGCACAATGTGTCCGGTACAAAGTATGTATAACTTCAAAAGAATACGTCCTGTAGGCCATGGCCCATTTTTCTGTCATGCGGACCGTTCGGTGTTGTCACGTTCACAGTTTAGTGCAGTTTTAGCCAAATGCATTGGCGCGTCGCAGTTTCGTGGTCAAATGGTCAGATCGCATAGTTTTCGCATTGGTAGAGCGTCACAGCTGGCGGCAGCTGGTGTGTCTGGGGATGTGATCATGAAACTGGGAAGGTGGCGCTCTAAGGCATACAAAACTTACATTCGTTCATCAAATTGATGCCTGGTTTCAAATAATGATAAGTTTTCTATCAGATCATGCACGTGCGTCGCTACATTTAAATATATATGTGCGTGGGTGGGTTTATTGTGGAATTGGGAGATCTGGGTTCCGGATTCAATTACTTGGAGCTTGGATTTCTTAATTTCTGTATCACAGTTAAGTTTTAACATGTATATGGGTATATACAGATGTGTTTAATCAATAGTAATCATGAATATTGTGTTATAGCTATTACTATATTTATAACTGAATAGGATCGTTAAAGTCCAGGTTTTTCGGCCTTGTTTATATTTTAATTCAGACGTCTGGGTGCTGGGCGACTCCATACCCCACTGGGCTGGTAAAGAAACGGGCCGTCACCAGGAACCATGGTAACCTCGGTACTGACGCGAGTGTTGGCTGGTACGGCGTCCGCGGCCTGAAGTGGGGCGACTTGGTGCACCATCTCCAACTAAAGGTGATATTTCAGCCCGTCCCGCGGCTAGTTATATTCCACCTAGGTGGAAATGATCTGCAAACGTCATCCCTGTATAAGCTGATAAAGCGCACAATTAAGTATGTGCATGCAGCTTTCCCGGAGGCAACATGCACATGGATTAACATTCTTGAGAGGGCCCAGTGGTCGGGGGCTGAGGTGCGCAAAATGCGCCGTGTAAATTTATATGGCAGGCAGCAAGTGCGTTTACTTACCAAGGGTAACGCGCTCGACTTGGGTATAAACCTGCGTACCCCGGGATTATTTCGACCGGACGGTGTGCATTTGTCAAATGAGGGCCTGGACATCTATTTAGAAAAACTCAAAGTTTATCTGCTTTCCCATATCTGAATTTTTGGGGGAATTTATAAATAAATTTGTGGCGCGAAAAATTCAGAAAGCCAACGGGCGGGCGTGTGGGTCACATATGGAACATTTAAAATGCTTGTGTAAAGACTTGCATAGCTTATGTAATTTGGTTACGTGTTTGTTTATACTGCGAAGTTTTTTCTAATAATCATTATTCAAGGAAAAGTAGTAGTTAAATTGAGCCGACTCGTTGTAGTATAATATGGCGGCTCAAGTTCCTTGAATGGTGATTACTACGGGCTGACTACATTGTACAGTATGTTGTTGTTGTCTAATGATTTGGCGCTTGTTGTGTGGTCTTTATTCGCGCCAACACATGTAGTCACTAAGTTCGTATAAGTATAACACTAGCACGTGCGTACTCTGGAGCGAGGGGCTGGATCTGCACCTGGTTGAGTGTACAATGTGATGGACTGTCCTATTGTGTACTTAACCTGGTGCCGATTGGACACCTGCACGCCCGTCCTTTGGCTTGATGAATTTTCATGGTTACCGTTTTCATTTTATTCCCGTGACGATCTTTCTTGTAATGGGCTTGTTGATACACTTATCAACTGTATCTCTATAGGAAAGATCTTGCGGCCATTTATATTCCACTTCCCAAATAAAATTGTGGTAGGAAATAACAATAAATATAGTAATTTGTTAAGTGGTCTTTATTTTTTCATGCCAATGCAGGTCGGTCCTGAAATAATTGCCTTACAAAAAAACCGGACGACGCGGACGACGACGACGTGGACGACGACGACAGAAAAAGCTAAAGCAGGCGCGACAAAAAAGTGGGGACATTTTCAACAAGAATTCCGCGGAATCAAATGTCTCGCCTTGTTCCGCCTTGACCTTGACCCTATGGCCCCGAGAATAGTCCTATATTCATCTACATATCATAGTAAAGGTATGTATAAAGTTTGATGACTGTAGCTGATGAGGTGTTGGAAGTAATGACCGTAACACGAAAACTTAACATTGAATGATGACGACGACGCCGCCGCCGCCGACGACTCCGGAAAAGCAAAACCTATGTCTCGCTTTCCGCTTCGCGGGCGAGACAAAAATGATGGGGTCACACCTGGTATTTTGAAGAAAAACACTGCTTCGAACTATTAAATATCTGATACAACACAGTTCGGACTTTTTTAATTTCGCAACCCGCGAACTCGGACCGAATATTTAATGAGCCCGTTGGCCCATCGGTAATTTTTTTCTTGCGCCATTGACGATTTTTCCGCGCCAATGGCCGATCGAGCGTCCTTGTCAGAACACTGTTATACTGCTGCCATACCATGTTTTCTTGAGTAAAATGATATTTACAAAATAAACAAGGGCAAGAAACTACAATTCAACACACGGGTTCAGTGGACAGGACTCCATTGAAGGTAAAATGAAACTAGATTGGTCAGTAAGCGAGGCTTACGGAATACCCCTCGCGTGGGCCCAGGTACCCCTAAATATGTAAATATTTTCCAAGTGTGTGGGCTTGTGACCATGACTCTGGGCTTTGCGGGGGGGGGGGGGGGGGGGGGGAATAGAAGTAGAATGAAGGAAATAGAAGTTATAACTTATTTCTCTGATGTTAAGTTTTGTAAAGAGACCAAGTATTTGACCTTGATATTGGGATCAGCGGGTGGTATAACAATGAATGGGGTCACAGCAACAGCTAAGGTGACATAGGGATGACACAACAGCTTAACGTCTCATCCGACAGACAGAGGGATTAAAATACTACGACATGCCCTATGGTATGTTTGAACTGACAACCTTCAGTATTGAAGTGATGTATTGTACCACTGAGCCACAGCCCATCCCTAGGTTTAGTGGACCAAACCCCAGTCCAGTATTCTACCAAACCCCCAGTCTGGTATTTTCACCCTGAGCCACAGCCCATCTCTAGGTTTAGTGGACCAAACCCCAGTGCTGTATTCAACCTCTGAGCCGCAGCACTTCCCTAGGTTCAGTGGACCAAACCGCAGTCCTGTATTCTACCCCTCAGCCACAGCCCATCCCTAGGTTTAGTGGACCAAACCCCAGTGCTGTATTCAACCTCTGAGCCACAGCACTTCCCTAGGTTCAGTGGAACCAAACCGCAGTCCTGTATTCTACCCCTCAGCCACAGCCCATCCCTAGGTTTAGTGAACCAAACCCCCAGTCTGGTATTTTCCCCCTGAGCCACAGCCCATCTCTAGGTTTACTGGACCAAACCCCAATCCTGTATTCTACCCATCTCTAGGTTTAGTGGACCAAACCGCAGTACTGTATTCAACCTCTGAGCCACAGCACTTCCCTAGGTTCAGTGGACCAAACCGCAGTCCTGTATTCTACCCCTCAGCCACAGCCCATCTCTAGGTTTAGTGAACCAAACCCCCAGTCTGGTATTTTCCCCCTGAGCCACAGCCCATCTCTAGGTTTAGTGGATCAAACGCCAGTCCTGTATTCTCCCCCTGAGCCACAGCCCATCCCTAGGTTTAATGGACCAGACCCCAGTGCTGTATTCAACCTCTGAGCCACAGCACTTCTCCAGGTTTAGTGGACCAAACCCCAGTCCTGTATTCTACCACTGAGCCACAGCCCAGCTCTAGGTTTAGTGGACCAACCCCAATCCTGTATTCTACCACTGAGCCACAGCAAATCCCTAGGTTTAGTGGACCAAATGCAGGTTAAATTTACTATTGCGGCAACAGCTTACTTTATTTTCGGCATCTCAATGGGCTCCATGAGTTCGTCGAGGTGGTCGTGGTGGTGCAGCTCCGGCATCGGGTAGTTGTCGCCCGCCGAGTCTGAGTCCACGTCGAGCTGGAACTCGCGGCGGATCGCGCTAGACGATGCTGACTTGGGCACCGCGCTGCTTGGCCGCTGGATCTGGCCCCTGTAAAATTCACGGGTGGTTTATTGATGGAATGGCGAACAGTGCAGACCCTGATCAGACTGTGTGAATGTATTACGGTTTAAAGGGGCATATCAGGATTTTTTGAAAAAATACTATAAAATATAACCAGAGTGCCGAAGGTCACAATATACGCTTCAAAATCAATAGGCTTCTTCGTCGTGCCGTGATAAACATGTGTACCGAATTTGGTTACGATCGGTGTAGTAGAACTTGAGTTATTGCGTAGACAAGGATACAGAGTGCGAAAAATAAAAATGGCCGCCAAGGGGAGACAAGAGTGCCGAAGGTCAAAATATACGCCCGTCGAGGCAAGGCCAATTAACAAAGGGAGATAACTCACTGAAAATTAATATGGTTCTTGCCGTGATAAACATGTACAGTGCGACCCCTCTATTGCACGGAAGTCCGGCGACATACGACCTTCAGTGTTGCTTATCCGAACCGAGCAATATCCGTACTCGCCCAAGACGCATCATGTCAACAACAAATACATGTACACTTTGCGAATGTACGATGTCGCCAATGCCTATAATATGCCATAAATTTTGATCTATATATGTCATATGTAATGTTTTCACTGTTATCTTCGCATGTAATAAATATATTGAATCGACCAAGAATTGTTACCGTCATGTTTTATTTTATTGTTTATCCATGTAGAATGTAGATCTATGCAGGTCCATGCAATGCATTATTGTAAACACGTGTAGCCATCATCATTCGATGACGCAATGACCCAATTACCGACATCCTGTTCCATTAGCCCAAAGCTCATGCGTTGCAAGCTGTGTCTACTCAAACCCCAGCTGGTCATTATGTTAACCCTTTCAACGCCACAGACCTGCACAGCCCTTTTTTTATAAATGGACTAGTCTGAAATGTATTTCAATTTCAATGCCATTTACGGAAGATAGGACCGATTTTGAAATTCAATATCGGCAAAATGCGATAATGTCTGCTCCGAAATTTATGTCAGTTTTCAAAGTAATTTGCAGAAGTCGACTCTATTTTGATTACACCCGACACATATTACACAGACGAGATTTGTGTGTTGCTTTGTGCAAAAAATCGATAACACCCAGCCCCAGCCGTGTCAACTAACAGGTGTTTATCGTATGACTGTGTGACCTTTAGGCTATGTTTTGAAATGTTACTGATTGGTCAACACGCCTTTTGATGTGCCACAGACGTCGCGAACGTGCGACTTTCATCATCGCATCATGGGGCAATCATGCAGTAACCCATTTCATGCTGAGCATACGCTTATGTTTGCAGAAAAATATTTTCCTTCTATGCACTCAGAAGTATATGCCGTGACCACTATTTAAACCGTCTCGTTGAGACGGTTCAAATGAGTGGTCACAACATATACTTTCATTGAGAAATAACAAAAATAAAAATAAATTATTTAATAATTTCATACCCGTAAATGTGTATTCTGAAAGGAATAGATTAAAAAAAAAAACACTGGATTATACGCAGATCTGTCGACATATTTCGCAGAATATTGATTTCGAAAATATTTTCTGTAAATGGTGTTGAAAAGTTGACACAAAAGTTTGTTGGTGGCTTTAGATATGAAAGGAATGTTGGGTCATATGTGTGTTCTGGTTTCTGGCACACTTCAAAAGAAAATCGGACCTTGTAGTATTGTTTGATGTTACTGTGATATTTTCTGTAAATGACATTGGAAGATGAGGAAATGCGGAATTGTACTAATGTACGTACATGCAAGTACTACCTTTATTTCTTAACTTCAAACACACAGAGATAATACATCCCACAATCAATAGTTAACAATATAATACCACTTTCGGCAGCAATATGATCGCAAATGTAACACGATTTCTGACGATAGTCTGTTACAAATTTAACACGATTTTTATATACAAATAGGCAAACAAATCGGGAGCCAAGGCACAACCGTGTACTAACCGAAACCGTGTTATAGTGAAGCATGTACTACCGGGGTCGCACTGTATATTGAATTTGGTCACGATCCGTCCAGTAGAACTTGAGTTATTGCGTGGACAAGGATACAGAGTTGGAAAATTAAAAATAGCCGCCAAGGGGAAATATGTCATTGGAAATTTTTCAAAATCAATAGGCTTCTTCGTCTTGCCGTGATAAACATGTATACCGAATTTGGTTACGAGCGGTGAAGTAGAACTTGAGTTATTGCATGGACAAGGATACAGAGTGCGAAAAACAAAAATGGTCGCCAAGGGGAGACCAGTAGGCTTCTACATCTTGCTGTGCTAAACATGTATACCAAATTTGGTTACAATCCGTCAAGTATAACTCTAGTTATTGCGTGGACAAGCTGTGCCCGCCCGCCCGCCACCTGTACAAGATGAACACATAATCAAACGGGCGTATAAAAACGTGCCTTCATCATGGCCCTTTGTACAGTGGTTTAATTTAAGATATATACCGATACTAAGACCGCTGGGTTGTTTAAATTTACAACACACATGGGTAACACCAAACGCCCTGTTGACTATGGCGGTGGTTCCAACAATCAATGAGCGACTTACTGTGTGGCGGACCTCTGGGGCTGCTGTGGAGCGGTCTTGGGCCGGTTGTTCGGCTGGCTCGCCGCGGCGGCAGCCTTGTTCTTCGACGAACGCTTGATTCTCTCGTCCAGGTAACTCTGCTCCTTCTCATTCAGCTAGCAATTACAGGGAGAATATGAGGCCAGTTTTTTATTTGATATCAAGTTTATCAGGCAAGGCTAGGAAAACGTGTAGGAATTCTGAGGCTCACCATGGAATTCCTACCGTTTCCGAGCCATGCCTGATAAACTAAGTATCAACAGACGCTAGTATGGTTTCCTAATTATGTTAGGATGGGAAATATCAAATGGTTTCATTGAAAATAATTTGTTGTTTACATTGTTTGCGCTGTGTCATTACACCAACGTCATTCAGTAGTAGGTAGCCGGAACCGCTAACACAAATCTCGGTCAGACAGACACACAGGTGCACAGACAGACAGGGTGGCGACTATATGTACTGGTGCTGCTATCATGTAACTCTACACTGTTCATGTTGCCATTCACAACTAGATTGGTCAGTAAGCGAGGCTTACGGAATACCCCCCGCGTGGGCCCAGGTACCCCTAAAATATGTAAAAATTTCCAAGTGTGTGGGCTTGTGACCTTGACTGTGGGATTAGCGCGAGCGGCATGAACGTGAATTTGTCACAGGGTGGTAGAGGTCCATTGGAGCAATGAGTGTGTGAAATGTGAAGCAGATCCGAGCAAGGAAATAGAAGTTATAACCGATTTCTCTGATGTTAAGTATGTGACCTTGACCTTGAAAAAAAAAAAATTACCAAGGACCGCGAATTTCAAACACAAATAAGGATTTAAGGATTATTTGTGTTTGAAATTGGCGGTCATTCGTAAAAAAATTGTTCTGTTTTTTTATTGGGGGGGGGGGGCGTTTATTAGAAAGGGGGCGTTAATTCAAGGTTATACGGTATGTATGTGACGTTGACCTCGAGATCAGCGGGGATTTGTCACAGCATATGAAATATTAAGAATTTTCAATGAAAGAAATAGAAGTTATAACATATTTCTCTGATGTTAAGTTTTGTAAAGAGACTAAGTATGTGACCTTGACCTTGGGATCAGCGGGGGTTGGACAGTCGTAGATTTGTCACAGCATGATAGTACAACCTTAGAGGAATGCACAAGTGAAATAATAAGAATTTTCAATGAAGGAAATAGAAGTTATAACTTATTTCTCTGATGTTAAGTTTTGTAAAGAGACTAAGTATTTGACCTTGACATTGGGATCAGCGGGGGTTGGACGGTCATGGATTTGGCACAGCACGGTATTAGAGCCTTACAGGAATGCATGTGTGAAATATTAAGAATTTTAGATGAAGGAAATAGAAGTTAGAACAATATTTCTCTGATGTTAAGTTTTGTAAAGAGACTAAGTATTTGACCTTGACCTTGGGATCAGCGGGGGTTGGACGGTCGTGGATTTGGCACAGCATGGTAGTAGAGCCTTACAGGAATGCATGTGTGAAATATTAAGCATTTTAGATGAAGGAAATAGAAGTTAGAACAATATTTCTCTGATGCTAAGTGACTAAGTATTTGACCTTGATCTTGGTATCAGCGGGGGTTGGACGGTCGTGGATTTGGCACAGAATGGTAGTAGAGCCTTACAGGAATGCCTGTGTGAAATATTAAGCATTTTAGATGAAGGAAATAGAAGTTATAACAATATTTCTCTGATGTTAAGTTTACGGACTAAGTATTTGACCTTGACCTTGGGATCTGCGGGGGTTGGACGGTCGTGGATTTGGCACAGCATGGTAGTAGAGCCTTACAGGAATGCATGTGTGAAATATTAAGCATTTTAGATGAAGGAAATAGAAGTTAGAACAATATTTCTCTGATGCTAAGTGACTAAGTATTTGACCTTGATCTTGGTATCAGCGGGGGTTGGACGGTCGTGGATTTGGCACAGAATGGTAGTAGAGCCTTACAGGAATGCCTGTGTGAAATATTAAGCATTTTAGATGAAGGAAATAGAAGTTATAACAATATTTCTCTGATGTTAAGTTTACGGACTAAGTATTTGACCTTGACCTTGGGATCTGCGGGGGTTGGACGGTCGTGGATTTGGCACAGCATGGTAGTAGAGCCTTACAGGAATGCATGTGTGAAATATGAAGCATTTTAGATGAAGGAAATAGAAGTTATAACAATATTTCTCTGATGTTAAGTTTACGGACGGACGCACGGACGTTCTTACATTACTATACTTATGTGGCTTATCACATGTTAAATATTAGCCACATAAAACGATTTTTAGCCACATAAAACGATTTTTTAGGTGGCTAATTGTAACCAACCCTATCCTTTACCAAGTCCATAACCCTGTGGGGCTAGCCACATAAGTACCCTAATGTGTGCCCGGACGGACGCACGGACGCACGGACAACCTGACTCCAGTATACCCCCCCACAACTCATTGCGGGGGATATAATGATCAGAAAACGTGGTCAAATATTCTACAATCGGAGTAACACTATAGCTGATAATGGCTGACTATATAAATCCCGATACTAACCACACCTATGTACTTGTACAGGCCCTCCCCCAGTATGAGGTAGGCAACGACGCTGGTGTTGAGGGCCGCGTTCCGTACACCGTTGTCACGCTCGCTGATCTGGCCCGCAATCAGTTTGAGGGCCTGGCCGGGCGTCGGCTGGCAGATCGTGATGCCGTATGTCTCAATCAGGTAACCCAGTTCCTCCAGGCACTCTGACAATGAGACACGTTGGTGTAACACGAGGACAAATACAGACAGGAATGAACCAGTATGGGGTATGGACCTCAATCAGGTAACCCAGTTCCTCCAGGCACTCTGACAATGAGACACGTTAGTGTAACACGAGGACAAATACAGACAGGAATGAACCAGTATGGGGTATGGACCTCAATCAGGTAACCCAGTTCCTCCAGGCACTCTGACAATGAGACACGTTAGTGTAACACGAGGACAAATACAGACAGGAATGAACCAGTATGGGGTATGGACCTCAATCAGGTAACCCAGCTCCTCCAGGCACTCTGACAATGAGACACGTTAGTGTAACACGAGGACAAATACAGACAGGAATGAACCAGTATGGGGTATGGACCTCAATCAGGTAACCCAGTTCCTCCAGGCACTCTGACAATGAGACACGTTAGTGTAACACGAGGACAAATACAGACAGGAATGAACCAGTATGGGGTATGGACCTCAATCAGGTAACCCAGCTCCTCCAGGCACTCTGACAATGAGACACGTTAGTGTAACACGAGGACAAATACAGACAGGAATGAACCAGTATGGGGTATGGACCTCAATCAGGTAACCCAGTTCCTCCAGGCACTCTGACAATGAGACACGTTAGTGTAACACGAGGACAAATACAGACAGGAATGAACCAATATGGGGTATGGACCTCAATAAGGTAACCCAGCTCCTCCAGGCACTCTGACAATGGGACACGTTGGTGTAACACGAGGACAAATACAGACAGGAATGAACCTGTATGGGGTATGGACCTCAATTAGGTAACCCAGTTCCTCCAGGCACTCTGACAATGGGACACGTTGGTGTAACACGAGGACAAATACAGACAGGAATGAACCAGTATGGGGTATGGACCTCAATCAGGTAACCCAGCTCCTCCAGGCACTCTGACAATGGGACACGTTGGTGTAACACGAGGACAAATACAGACAGGAATGAACCAGTATGGGGTATGGACCTCAATCAGGTAACCCAGTTCCTCCAGGCACTCTGACAATGGGACACGTTGGTGTAACACGAGGACAAATACAGACAGGAATGAACCAGTATGGGGTATGGACCTCAATTAGGTAACCCAGTTCCTCCAGGCACTCTGACAATGAGACACGTTAGTGTAACACGAGGACAAATACAGACAGGAATGAACCAGTATGGGGTATGGACCTCAATCAGGTAACCCAGTTCCTCCAGGCACTCTGACAATGGGACACGTTGGTGTAACACGGGGGCAAATACAGACAGGAACTAGATTGGTCAGTAAGCGAGGCTTACGGAATACCACCCGCGTGGGCCCAGGTACCCCTAAATATGTAACATTTTCCAAGTGTGTGGGCTTGTGACCTTGACTCTGGGCTTAGCGGGGGCGGCACAAACGTGAATGTGAAGCAGATCCGAGCAAGGAAATAAAAGTTAGAACCAATTTCTCTGATGTTAAGTTTTGTAAAGAGACTAAGTATGTGATCTTGACCTTGGGATCAGCGGGGATATGTCACAGCATGATAGTAGAGCCTTAGAGGAATGCATGCATAAAATATTAAGAATTTTAGATGAAGTTACAACATATTTCTCTGATGTTAAGTTTTGTAAAGAGAGCATGTATTTGACCTTGACCTTGGGATCAGCGGGGGTTGGATGCTCGTGGATTTGGCACAGCATGGTAGTAGAGCCTTACAGGAATGCATGTGTGAAATATTAAGCATTTTAGATGAAGGAAATAGAAGTTATAACAATATTTCTCTGATGTTAAGTTTTGTAAAGAGACTAAGTATTTGACCTTGACCTTGGGATCAGCGGGGGTTGGACGGTCGTGGATTTGGCACAGCATGGTAGTAGAGCCTTACAGGAATGCATGTGTGAAATATTAAGCATTTTAGATGAAGAAAATAGAAGTTATAACAATATTTCTCTGATGTTAAGTTTACGGATGCACAGACGGACGTTCTTACAGTACTATACTTATGTGGCTTATCACATGTTAAATATTAGCCACATAAAACGATTTTTAGCCACATAAAAGGATTTTTTAGGTGGCTAATTGTAACCAACCCTATCCTTTACCAAGTCCATAACCCTGTGGGGCTAGCCACATAAGTACCCTAATGTGTGCCCGGACGGACGGACGGACAACCGGACTCCAGTATACCCCCCCCCACAACTCGTTGCGGGGGGTATAATGAACCAGTTTGGGTTATGGACCTCAATCAGGTAACCCAGTTCCTCCAGGCACTCTGACAATGGGACACGTTGGTGTAACACGGGGACAAATACAGACAGGAATGAACCTGTATGGGGTATGGACCTCAATTAGGTAACCCAGTTCCTCCAGGCACTCTGACAATGGGACACGTTAGTGTAACACGAGGACAAATACAGACAGGAATGAACCAGTTTGGGTTATGGACCTCAATCAGGTAACCCAGTTCCTCCAGGCACTCTGACAATGGGACACGTTGGTGTAACACTGGGACTGGGACACAGACAGGAATGAACCAGTATGGGGTATGGACCTCAATCAGGTAACCCAGCTCCTCCAGGCACTCTGACAATGGGACACGTTGGTGTAACACTGGGACAAATACAGACAGGAATGAACCAGTATGGGGTATGGACCTCAATTAGGTAAGCCAGCTCCTCCAGGCACTCTGACAATGAGACACTTTGGTCAGGCCCTTTCAACACTACAGCCCTCTATAGTGGTGTTTGCATAAAGTGTATATCCAGATGAGCCGGCTCATCAGGATTTGCACTTTTTGCAAGTAATTTTCTTATTTTTTAGAAACACAACACCCCCTTTTCATAAATGGACACGTCTGAATTCATTTTGTGGTGATATACGGACGGGAAAGATGCGGTATGGGTCTCAATCGGGCACTCGGACAACGTGACAAATTGGTGTAACACGGTGGCTGCTACTGGAGATCGACTGGTGGGTTTTATGTCTGTCTACAGCAATGTCATATATAGACAGGAATGTACCTGTATCCGGGTGGAGAGAAGCACTAAAATTACTATATAAAAACTTTCATACTGAAAGTGAAAGTGAGATTGAAAGTGTTTCAAGTCCCAGCAATAGGTTATTTAGGGACGGAACCTCGGTTTAATGTCTCATCTGAAAGACCAGTGGGATGGAAATACAATGAAAGTATTTATGATGCCAAGGGTGGGGATTGAACCCACAACGTATCCCCTACATACATTGAAGCTGCACTGATCACCCCTACAATGTTTTCTGAATCGGTCTAATGTTTGTGTTTATTACACATTTTATTTGCAAAAGGCCACTGTATGCAACATAACTCTCACCGGTCCTCTGTTTGGAATTCTTGGACTTGATGCCATCCGAGACGAACATGAACATTTTACTGGCCGGGTATACTTTGTAGATGAGCTTGAAGAGCGCCCTCACGTCGCGGCGAACGTTGTCTTTGTTCTCTCCCACCTGACAAACAGTTGTATGTGGTCGTAGATAAAGTGGATAATGATGGAGTTTAACAACAGGGTATAGTATATGTCGGCAAAGAGGCAGAACCAGTGAGAACACGGCACTGCTTATTCTGCATGGAATAATTTAACACGGTTTAATGTCTGTTACAGATGATTGTCTTGGTTAACACGTTTTCATCACTCAGTATTGGGAATAATTCTGAATGCGGCAACAAAGCTGCAAAATCCTGAAACTATCATTTATCGCAATATATCAAAATATTACAATTAATTTTAAATCTGTTACCAGTTATTATGATTTGATAATATGTGGCATAAAACACTAAATTTAGCACAAAATGTCTGAGCAGGGACTACACAGTTCGCCATTCAGTCGCTGCAGATTCCTTACTGCTTCCAGCAAAATGGACAGATTGTAATCCTACTGTGTAGCTGCCGGTGGATCAGGATCTACAACTACGGCCAATGTTGTATGATTGTCTTTTATCCGCCGGCGACTCATTTACAGACTCTGCCTTAACATTACAAGGCAGGGAAAAATGAAGCGAGACGAAACAGACCAACTGAGACAATGCTGGGTCTGTATAGACCAGTCTTATAACCAGATTATCGAACTTGCAAAAAACACGAGTAGCTTCCCTTTTCGTTTTGAAATCATTTTGAGGTCAAACAGATAAATTCCACCAATTGTACTGGCGATGATGCACCGGAAGCAGTTCTACAGGAAGTTGTCCAGGTTTGGCAACCAAATTTATGACATTGGCCTACCGTATTTCTCTGTGTATTGCGCACACTTTCTCACCTGCATTTTTAATCCAGAAGTCACCCTGCGCGTTATAGGTAGGTAGATAAATTTCAAACATTTTTTCCAACTGATTTCTGCCAGTTTTACGCATTTTTTATCGAACAAAACAAGCCCGGAAACGGAAATATCAATTTTTGACAGGTGTCCGCTATGACGTTGAAATACGCATAGTGTGAAACAAGAGAAAAGGAATCGATCGATATGAATGGGTGCGGTAAGTATAGATTGATGGTAAATTGGTATCTTTTGGGATTTCTGGGATACACTAAGCGTAGTAAAAATACGCATCAAATGTGCCGAATAATAAGCAATATGATCTGGATATAAACAAACCGCAAATGCCATAAGCCCCATTTCTCCATCCAAAGCCACATTTATTCACATTGGCATTAAACACCAATTCAATTCCATTGACATTGTTTGTTTCCGTCTTGAAGTCGAGTTCTATTTTATGGGGGGAGATTTAATATAGCCAGGCTCGTAACATAAGAGGCTATGTGTATTAGAGGAAATTTACATGTTTTCTGCATTTACGCTGGTGTCCCGATCTCATATCGGTCAAATGTTGCCTGTCGGGTATTGTTTGGTTGTAAATTTTCAAAGTGACGTCACACGTTTGCCATCCTGTGAATAATTAATGAGGACCGATTATCTCAATCCCATAAGAGCTTGATGTAAGATTTTAGATGCTAAATCAAGCGTCGCGCACATTCAGATCGCACTCGGTAATGGTCGTTTTCGTTGCTAGGTTGCCGACTGACTGTGTTACTATTTTTGTAAAGTATTGACAAGTATTCACGCATCAATACCTTATGACATGTGCGACCAGCATAGCCCCTGATTCGCCTGCGCATACACTGATATGGGGCTATGCTGGAATGTCGTGTATTCAGGTAGTACATATGTCTATTGTTAAACCTAATCAATAAACAGTGAATACACACTATCTGTACCTACGTATATTCACGGCGGTCCAGTGTCAATATTTGGCTGGGGGGAATTGTTTATAGCCCATTTCTCATGTGCAGGTCACTATTAGGAGTTATTATCTCCTTGTGGAAGCAGTTTACACATGGCTGCTGTGTGTTTGCGATTACGGGTAACATGTTATACACGATTGGCAAATATGGTGGAATTAAATACAACAAATTTCTTCGTATTAAGTAGGTTCAATAAGTTTATTACATGCATCTTGAATTTTTAATAAGCATATTAATCAGTAAATAACAATAAATACAACACAATTTTAGACAATATAAAGTCTAATTTGTGCCTCGATTAGTAAAGCTGACCTTTGGCGATCTTTTTTCTCACTGATTAGCAGCTTCGAGAGAGCCTAACAGCACACGTTCAGCATCGTGATGGAATTTCCGGTTTTTTTGTTTTTTTATTTGTTGCGCGCTATGTACGCGAACCATTTTTTTCCTGATTTTTCCCCCCAAAATATAGATGCACGTTGTACACCAGTGCGCGCAATACACAGCGAAATACGGTATATTCATATTTTCTATATTTGTTGTATGTAACCTTATCTCAAGGAAAAGGCAGGCCAAAATGAAGGGAGACAAAACAATCCAAACTACTCATACCTTAATGATGAGGTAGAGCATGAAGGAGTGTAGAGGTTAATAAAGACCAGATACATTAATGATGAGGTAGGGCATGAAGGATAGGTTAATGAAGACCAGATACCTTAATGATGAGGTAGGGCATGAGGAGAGAGAGGTTAATGAAGACCAGATACCTTAATGACGAGGTAGGGTATGAAGGAGAGAAAGGTTAATGAGAGAAAGGTTAATGAAGACCAGATACCTTAATGACCAGGTAGGGTATGAAGGAGAGAGAGGTTAATGAAGACCAGATACATTAATGACGAGGTAGGGTATGAAGGAGAGAGAGGTTAATGAAGACCAGATACATTAATGACCAGGTAGGGTATGAAGAAGAGAGGTTAATGAAGACCAGATACCTTAATGACGAGGTAGGGTATGAAGGAGAGAGAGGTTAATGAAGACCAGATACATTAATGACCAGGTAGGGTATGAAGAAGAGAGGTTAATGAAGACCAGATACCTTAATGACGAGGTAGGGTATGAAGGAGAGAGAGGTTAATGAAGACCAGATACCTTAATGATGAGGTAGGGCAAGAAGGAGAGGTTAATGAAGACCAGATACCTTAATGATCAGGTAGGGCATGAAGGAGAGAGAGGATAATGAAGACCAGATACCTTAATGACGAGGTAGGGTATGAAGGAGTGTAGAGGATAATGAAGACCAGATACTTTAATGACGAGGTAGGGCATGAAGGTCTGTAGAGGTTAATGAAGACCAGATACCTTAATGACGAGGTAGGGCATGAAGGAGTGTAGAGGTTAATGAAGACCAGATACCTTAATGACGAGGTAGGGCATGAAGGTATGTAGAGGTTAATGAAGACCAGATACCACCTTAATAGACGAGGTAGGGCATAAGAGGAGTGTAGAGGTTAAAATGAAGACCAGATACCTTAATGACGAGGTAGGGTCTGAAGGAGTATAGAGGTTAATGAAGACCAGATACCTTAATGACGAGGTAGGGCATGAAGGTGTGGGCCTCAAGCTCGTGTAGATGGTAATGAAGACCAGATACCTTAATGACGAGGTAGGGCATGAAGGCGTGGGCCTCTAGCTCGTGTAGGTGGTAGTCGAGGTCGACGAGTAAGGAGAAGAGCGCCGTCAGGTACTCCAGCCCCTTGTTCAGCATGCTCGGGTTCGTATCGAAGAAGCGCAGCGTGAACCACTTCAGGATCAGATCCAGGTTGGCCACCTGCTCCATCTGTAGTTCGTCCATGCACTGCCAATGGACAGACAGAATCTTACTTACTCTAGCAGGCATACTTGCATATTTATTATGATTTTTAATACGCTGTGTTATTATACTGTGAAAGCCAGGGGGAGGGGATTCTAACAGCCATACGGTGGATAAAGAGACCTTCATAGACAATGGGGGATTCTAACAGCCATACGGTGGATAAAGAGAACTCCATAGACAATGGGGGAGGGCATTGTAACAGCCATACGGTGGATAAAGAGAACTCCATAGACAATGGGGGAGGGCATTGTAACAGCCATACGGTGAATAAAGAGAACTCCATAGACGATGGGGGAGGGCATTGTAACAGCCATACGGTGAATAAAGAGAACTCCATAGACGATGGAGGAGGAGATTCCAACAGCCATACAGTGGATAAAGAGAAATCCATAGACAATGGGGAGGGCATTGTAACAGCCATACGGTGGATAAAGAGAACTCATAGACGATGGGGGAGGGCATTGTAACAGCCATACGGTGGATAAAGAGATCTCCATAGACGATGGGGGAGGGCATTGTAACAGCCATACGGTGAATAAAGAGAACTCCATAGACGATGGAGGAGGGGATTCTAACAGCCATACAGTGGATAAAGAGAAATCCATAGACAATGGGGGAGGGCATTGTAACAGCCATACGGTGGATAAAGAGAACTCCATAGACAATGGGGGAGGGCATTGTAACAGCCATACGGTGGATAAAGAGAACTCCATAGACAATGGGGGAGGGCATTGTAACAGCCATACGGTGAATAAAGAGAACTCCATAGATGATGGAGGAGGGGATTCTAACAGCCATACAGTGGATAAAGAGAAATCCATAGACAATGGGGGATTCTAACAGCCATACGGTGGATAAAGAGAACTCCATAGACAATGGGGGATTCTAACAGCCATACGGTGGATAAAGAGAACTCCATAGACAATGGGGGATTCTAACAGCCATACGGTGGATAAAGAGAACTCCATAGACAATGGGGGGATTCTAACAGCCATACGGTGGATAAAGAGAAATCCATAGACAATGGGGGATTCTAACAGCCATACGGTGGATAAAGAGAACTCCATAGACAATGGGGGAGGGCATTGTAACAGCCATACGGTGAATAAAGAGAACTCCATAGACGATGGAGGAGGGGATTCTAACAGCCATACAGTGGATAAAGAGAAATCCATAGACAATGGGGGAGGGGATTCTAACAGCCATATGGTGGATAAAGAGATCTCCATATACAATGGGGGAGGGGATTGTAACAGCCATACGGTGGATAAAGAGAACTCCATAGACAATGGGGGAGGGGATTCTAACAGCCATACGTTGGATAAAAAAAAATCCATAGACAATGGGTGGGGGATTCTAACAGCCATACAGTGGATAAAGAGAACTCCATAGACAATAGGGGAGGGGATTCTAACAGCCATACGGCAGATAAAGAGAACTCCATAGACAATGGGGGAGGGAAACTAACAGCCATACAAGAACTCCATAGACAATGTGGAAGGGGATTCTAACAGCAATACGGTGGATAAAGAGATCTCCATAGACAATGGGGAAGGGGATTCTAACAGCCATACGGTGGATAAAGAGAACTCCAGAGACAATGGGGGAGGGGATTCTAACAGCCATACGGTGGATAAAGAGAACTCCATAGACAATGGGGGAGGGATTCTAACATACGGCGGATAAAGAGATCTCCATAGACAATGGGGGAGGGGATTGTAACAGCCATACGGTGGATAAAGAGAACTCCATAGACCATGGGGGAGGGGATTCTAACAGCCATACGGTGGATAAAGAGAACTCCATAGACAATGTGGAGAGGATTGTAACAGCCATACGGTGAATAAAGAGATGTCCATAGAAATGGGGGAGGGGATTCTAACAGCCATACGGTGGATAAAGAGAACTCCATAGACAATGGGGGAGGGGATTCTAACAGCCATATGGTGGATAAAGAAAACTCCATAGACAATGGGGGAGGGCATTCTAACAGCCACAGAAATCTGCAGGCTCAGCAGGATGGGTGGGTGAGCCTCGAACCTTGAGCAGCTTCTCGATGGCCTTGATGTGTTGTTTGAAGTCGTGGTGGAAGAGCTGATCCATGATGCCCTTGTTGAAGTTCTTCTCCATCTGCAGCTTCAGCTGCTCCACAAACTCGAGCCGCGGCTCCACAAAGCTCCACTTCAACACCTGCAATGTCGTCATGTTGTCATAATTCAAGTACAGCAGGGCACGAAAATTCCACTCGTCCGCTCGTCCTGATAGGTGGAAATGCCTGCAGGACGAGTGGAAATTTAAATTATTGTAATGTAGATTTCTTAATTTTGCCATTCCTGTCAAAGTAAAGACGAGTAAACATTTCAAGAATTTGCGTCCACTGTACAGGTCCCCAGGGTGTCAAGTTTAGCGGGGTTCCACTGTTATAAGCACTCGATGACCAATTTTTGTAATTTTCAGTCATGAACAGACAGGACATTGAAATAAATTACATTGAAACCCATCTAAATTAAGCACAATGGTGTCCTGGGGGCAGTTTCACTAATAAACGTCGTATGACTAAAATGTCCGTAAGTGCAAAATTATGATAGTCTCTAAATATCACATCAACAAACTTTTCTTGTAAACAATTATTGGATTTACATTTATTGAGCATATGCCGCCTATGCTCAATAAATGTACATCCATTAATTGGAATTTTCAAACGATCCTAAATTTGCACTTACAAACATTTTAGTTGTACAAAGTTTAGTGAAACGAGCCCCTGATGGTGTCCGGTTGAGAGGGGATCCAATGTATAAGTATAAACACTTTATTAGCTTATCCCAATCTTGTTATCGAGTCTAGATACACATAGATGGAACTAAACTACAAAAATCAGGTTCATACTACAAGCTGACTAAAATATCTATATTTCTGCAGCATCAATTCTCACTGACAGGATCAGGACAGGTTTAATTTATACCGCATAGTAAACTTAGTTGTTGAACGTGCGTGACATCATCTTTTGACGTCATTCCCTCGCCATACATCACAAATCTAACGACATCGTTCAAAGCAAAATGGAGGTGTCCACGTTAGGTAGATTCGGTATTGTATCTGATTAAATCTCCGATTTATTTACGATGAGCTTCAATAATGGCTGCTTTTAGACTAAACAGTTGTTATAATAAGCATTACAATCATAATGGACATATCCATGTCGTTCGTAACATCGCATATACTGTAACAAGAAACGAGGCAAAGCCACGAAGGCCAGGTTTTTTCCAAGCATAGACACTTGGATAACATAATTATACCCACTTTTTGTAGACTAGATGGCCGTGGCCTGCATGTCGCGCCTTGGGGCGAGGCATGGACACTAAAAAAATAGATATAGTAGATGGAAAAACTTTAACCAAAAAAACTTTAACCGGACACACGGACGAACGGACGGACGTATGCCAAAATGCTGACGATATCGCGCTTTCCGCAAGCAGGTGTGACAATGATGATAAACACCCATGTGAAGTATCAAGGTATTGGGTGAAGCAGTTGCAGAGATATAGTACACGAAAAAACTTTAACAAAAAAATTCAAAGTAATTTGAACTTGACATAGGGCACAGGATCGCGCTTTCCGCAAGCAGGTGCGACAATGATGATAAACACCCATGTGAAGTATCAAGGTATTGGGTGAAGCAGTTGCAGAGATATAGTACACGAAAAAAATTTAACAAAAAAAATTCAAAGTAATTTGACCTTGACATTGGGCACAGGATCGCGCTTTCCGCAAGCAGGTGCGACAATGATGATAAACACCCATGTGAAGTATCAAGGTATTGGGTGAAGCAGTTGCAGAGATATAGTACACGAAAAAACTTTAACAAAAAAATTCAAAGTAATTTGACCTTGACATTGGGCACAGATCGCGCTTTCCGCAAGCAGGTGCGACAATGATGATAAACACCCATGTGAAGTATCAAGGTATTGGGTGAAGCAGTTGCAGAGATATAGTACACGAAAAAAACTTTAACAAAAAAATTCAAAGTAATTTGACCTTGACATTGGGCACAGGGGCCGCACGGTTGGGGGTTAGAATGAAAATATGGATGATGATAAACACCCATGTGAAGTTTCAAGGTAATGGGCGAAGCAGTTGCAGAGATATAGTATAACGAAAACGTTTTAACCAAAAAACTCTAACCAGACTTACGTTAAAAAGTTAACGTTGAAAATGGCTAAGTTAATTACGTAGAAATAATAGGTGAAGGTAAAAAAATGGTCACATGTTGGATAGTTGTATGTGGTAGGCACCCCTTGGTTATGAGCTGTGAAGCTGTGAAGTTTGGTGGTCCTAGGTGGTACAGGTACCAGTACCAAAGAAATGGACTTAAACACGAAAACTTAACATTGTAAACGCGAAAACTTAACATTGAAAATGGCTAAGTCGACTGCGCGGAAAAAAATGGGTGAAGTTAAAAAAAAAGTAACATGTTGGATAGTGATATGTGGTGGGTACCCCTTGATTATGAAGCTGTGAAAGTTTGGTGGTCCTAGGTGGTACAGTACCAAAGAAATGGACTTAAACACGAAAACTTAACATTGTAAACGCGAAAACTTAACATTGAAAATGGCTAAGTCGACTACGCGGAAAAAAATGGGTCAAGTTAAAAAAAAAGTAACATGTTGGATAGTGATATGTGGTGGGCACCCCTTGGTTATGAAGCTGTGAAATGTGTGGTGGTCCTAGGTGGTACAGTAACAAATAAATGGACTCAAACACGAAAACTTAACATTGATTGTGGACGCCGCCCGCCGCCGCCCGCCCGCCCGCCCGCCCGCCCCGCCCGCGCCGCCCGCACCCGCCCGGCTTTCGCCAATCCAATAGCCTGGATTTTTTTCCAAAAAAACCTGGCTAAAAATGGACAAAATTCAGTTGAACCGACAGCGATTTCAATTTTAAAATTCGCCGCCATCTTGAATTTGCTGTTGAGACTGACCAATGATTCAGAGGCCACAGTTAAGGGTCAAAGGTGAAAAAATAAAGGCAAAAACGGCACTTCATGTATATTAGGTTAATTCAGATATAAACAACATTTATTCAACCCCCTTTATTATGCTACATGGAGCAATGGTTGCGGTATAAAACAGAATAGATATAGTAAATACATGGTTAATGCCGTCGAATATAAAATATATTCGGTTGAGCCTTACACAGCTTTATTGGGGCGAGCCCCTATAAAGTTGTCGGGGCAAAACCGAATATATTTTATATTCGACGGCACTAATCATGTATTTAATTTATATCGCATACTAAACTTAATTATTTGAACGTGCGTGACGTGATGTTTTGACGTCATTCCCTCGTCATACGTCACAATTCTAGCGACGTCATTCAAAGTTAATGGCGGCGTCAACGCTAGGTAGATTCGGTATTTTATCTGATTAAATCTCCGATTTATTTACGAAGCGCTTCAATATTGGCTGGTTTTAGACTACACAGTTGTCATAATAAGCATTGCAATCAAAATGAACATATCCATGTCGTTGGTTACGTCGCATACACTGTAAAAATGGACAAAATTTCAGTTGAACCGACAGCGATTTTGATTTTAAAATTCGCCGCCATCTTGAATTTGCTGTTGAGACTGACCAATCAGAGGCCACGATTAGGTGTCAAAGTTGAAAAAATGAAGGCAAAAATGGCACTTCATGTATATTAGGTTACTTCAGATATAAACAGCATTTAATCAACCCCCTTTATTATGCTACATGGAGCAATGGCTGCGGTATAAATAAATATTTGTGGTATGTTTAGCGCAAGTTTTTATGATGTTACCGGGCACCGTAGTGAAGATATTGCCCAGACACAGAGACTGATGGACAGACTGATGCACAAGTAAACACTATTTAAAACTGACTGCTATTGTTAGGTTAGGGTAGTATAATAAATCCACTATGAGGGAATATGTAGCTGTGACTGAAAACATGGCGTGTAGATCCAGATCAGCCTGTGCTTCTGACAAGCAATAATATAGATCGCTATCATGCTACAGGAGCGTGCTATTTTTATTTGACCCTAACCCTAACCACACTGGTCACAAATCCCATAAGCCCCATTTCTCCAGTCACAGCCACATTGTGAGGTGGATAGACGGTCAGTGCTGCGTTACCTTCTGGGCCTTCTCGTCCTTGAAGCGTTTCTCCTTCGTCTCGGTGATGGTGAGGGCGGGTGATATGTCGTCGTCTACCTTCTTCTTTTTACTGGCTGAGGCGGCCTGCAACACACGACATTCGCTTATCATCACAGTTAGGGTGCAACATGGGACACCGATCCTCTTTGATTAATCAAGGAAAATAATTTATAATTTAACATAAAATTTATCAAGCTTAAGATTCTTTTGCAAAAAGAACATAAACAAGAAATGCGTCTGTCGAACGCGGATGCCACCTGCAGCATATTTAAGAAACTGTGACAAAGTGGTTAACCGAAAAGTGTGACGGACGGATGGACGGACGACGGATGGAAGGACGAACGGACGGACGAAACACTATATGCCACCCGTTTCTTCGAAACCCGGTGGCATAAAAATCTGAAACATTGTCCTTGGAATTAGTGGGGAACGGACGTGAATTTGTCACGGTATGATTGAGGTTAACTATGGGAAATATTTGGATAGACAGAATGACAGAAGGATAAATGGAATACCCAGCAGTTACCACATTCAGTAAAACATAAGATCTATGCCAGCCTACAATACGTACCGGCTTGGCCTTCGTTTTGGCCGGGGCCTTGGTGGCAGCCTTGCCCTCAGCTTGTTCAGCCACGGGCGACTTCTTCTTCGGGGCTGGGGCAGCATCGGGCTCACCCATCTGGAATTCCTCGACGGCCGCCTTCGCTGGAGCGGCCTTCTTCGTCTTCTGTGGTTTGGCTGGCAGGTTTTCCCGCGCCTTCTCTATAATCTGCACTATCTGGTCCTTGGACGAGGGCTGGATAACACAAGGGCACATTGGTCACATTGCTGCGGCTGCCTCATCTACTGCACGGCAACTACAGGACGAGTAAGACATCACAATATTGCAGCAAATTTCCTGATGTGGTGTCAGGTGTCCCTCTCACACCCACACTCATAATGAGCCAAGTCCACATTTCGAATATATATTGGAATCAGAAGCAGATCTGTATGTTAGTAATTTCTACTAGAATACACCAGTGATTCACATCTTGAAATGTGGCTGTGACTGGAGAAATTGCGACCAGTGTAGATCCAGATCAGCCTGTGCACCAGCAGTTTGATCAGAATATACACTGTTCACCATTCCATCAACAAAACACCAATCATGCTTCTAACAGGCAATATAGATCATTAAGAGGCAACAAAAGTGCACAATTTGATCAAGAGCTACACTGGTCGCAAAACCTATAGCATGAATAGCTGAGACTGAGCGCGACTGTTTTGAGACTACCTTGAGTTTGGAGGTGGCCTTGAAGACACTGTCGTAGCCGACGTGGATCATGAAGGGAACGAGGGCCTCCTGCGCGCGCCGGCGCACATCCACATTGCGGTCCTCGAGACAGGCGAGCAGCGGGGGGACACACAGCCGCATCTCGTCGCGCGGCAGGGGTTTGTGGCTCGGCAGCCGCTCGATCAGCCAGCCCAGCAGCTGTGGGGAGGGTGTAGTATAAACATATTGTATTGAATAACAATTTACATCAATATAGATAGGTAAACGTGGAGGGTATATGCTACATTACATTGCATTACATAAGCGTTATGACGGAGTAGTATTTCCAAATTTGCGCTTGAAGCGTTCTTTGTTTATTTTCTGAATCGTGGAGTGACCTAAGAATTTTGCTAATACACACTTTATTAGGTGAGTTTATTATTATATTTTTGTCTCGTATTGTAGAACTATCTCTCAATAACAATATAGCGAACTATGAACGTCAACGCATTGCAGATTATTGCTATACTTTAGTGCGCAAAATGGAAATGTTATTCCACAATTTTTTACCGTTGACTGTGGTGTAGCGATATAGTGCAGCCTATTGCATATAAAGTGGTAAACGTGCAGATTGGTGTATGCCAGTGACAATGGACAGTCAAACTGTGACATGCATACCATGGACAGTCGTGATTGACACTTTCTACACTACATACCTCTAGTCTGATATATACAAACAGTGTAGATCCAGATAGGCAGGCTTGTAACGAGCCGTCTCATCCAGATTTGCACTGTTTGTGGGTCCTTTTTTCAAAATTTCCCATCATTGTCACTGTGTATTATATTTTTTACAAAATGATCCCTTTGATGAATAATGGAACAGTCTAAAAATTAACACATGAATCCATTCCAGTAATTTAGGGGTGAAATGGTTAATAATAATAAACTAGATTGCCGCGCAGCCCACACGTCGAGTCTGCCGAGAATTGATAGTATACTGAAAATCTTTAACCAACAACTTTAACCAACAACTTTAACCGATAACTTTAACTTGGAGGCACATACAATGTTCCAACTACATCTGCGGACACAACAAAAACTAGTTTGGTTGCGGTATTATTTGCTGAAGCTTCCCCGACAATACTGAATGATGTCTGTACAACGGTACAACATAAACATTACACTGATGTTTTACTCAACGAGAAGAATTCATATATTAAGCACTGTGAGATTGTTTTCTAATCCTTAGTCACAGTTACTTTGTATGTATTTTGATGCATACATGTATACTATTTGAAATAAATATTATTTAAACTAACACGACACTTTGCATCTCACAGTACATGTCTACAACATTACCAGGCAGCCTGATAAACCGTATATAAGGCTGGCGATTAGTTTCATCAAGGAGAGCCTTGAAATACGTACAGGAGTCCCAGCCCGGCCCGGTATTCTCCCAGCTGCAGCCAGGGTAACATCCGATTGACAGCTGCATCCACACGTTCAGTTTACAATGAAGAATGTTTGTCGCTAAATCAAAAACGGCCATATGTGAACCATAATTATGATGTCGGTGACCCATATCAGGTTTAATCAGAGCCTACGCTGCCGGCCATGACCTGTATTAGATAAGCTTCTTGCATTTAAGAAAACAAATATACCCTAATCCGAAGCAAAAAAAGGCTGTCACAAGACATTGGCACATATACAGTGGAACCTCTCTAAATCAGGCACCCAGTCATGTCCCCAGGGTAACCAGCTTAGAGAATTTCCCCTGTAATCCAGCATTACGACTGACTGGGTTCATGTACCGACCTCTGTAGCCTAAAACGTTACCTCATAAATAGAGTACCATTCTAGTGTTATTTGATTTATCAGGCTCCGATCAAAAACGGTAGGAATTTGTTACCTAGCATTGCAACTTGATATAAATAGACACCAGCCTGACTGACAGGGTTCATGTACCCACCTCCTGCCGCATGTTGGGGTTCTCCAGTTTGAGGGCGTCACTGAACGCATCGGCCTCCACGAGGGGGGTCAAGGTCGTCTGGTCCACCCACGCATTCACCGCCCCCACTGCCGCCGCCCGGATCTGGGGCTGAAATATGGCAGTCATAGTTATTTGACAAGTCATCCATATTTACCTTGCTAGTTGACAAGTCACCAATATTTACCTTGCTAGTTGACAAGTCACCAATATTTACCTTGTTAGTTGACAAGTCACCAATATTTACCTTGCTAGTTGACAAGTCACCAATATTTACCTTGCTAGTTGACCAGTCACCAATATTTACCTTGTTTGTTGACAAGTCACCAATATTTACCTTGCTAGTTGACAAGTCACCAATATTTACCTTGCTATTTGAAGTCACCCAAAATTAGCTTGCTATTATTTGACAAGTCATCCATATTTACCTTGCTATTTGACGAGTCATCCATATTTACCTTGTTATTTGACAAGTCGCCGATATTTACCTTGCTAGTTGACACGTCACCAATATTTAAATTACTATTTGGCAAGTCACCAATATTTACCTTGCTATTTGACAAGTCATCCATATTTACTTGCTATTTGACGAGTCACCCATATTTACTTTGCTAATTTGACAAGTCACCTATATTTACTTTGCTATTTGACAAGTCACCCATATTTACCTTGCTATTTGACAAGTCACCCATATTTACCTTGCCATCACCGAAGCAGCCAATGAGAGAGGGCACAATAATCTTCACGTGTTGTTTACAATGTCGCCCCATGTTCACTGCCAGTGTGGCACATATACCAATAGTGGTCGTGATCTGCAACATACATAGGTCGTGTTACCACATGCAGTAGAAACGGTCACTCAATTCCAGAACAGTGAGAATCATTACTGGTGATATATTGGTGTAAACTCTCAGGGGAGATTGAAAATATAAAGGGTTTGAAATAAATTCCATAATCTTTGTTCAAGAACCTAAGTGTTGTCTTTTTGACATGACATGACAATGTGTAGACAGAAAAAAATATGTTTCTACCAAAACTAAAAAGGAAAGGCCTTAGAAAAGAGTTCAAACAAGTTTCTATATGATATCAGATTTATGAAACGTGTCTATGCACAGAGCTTTGGCCAGATGTATAATGTTGCTGATGAGTTTCATAATCTCATTTGCAAAAGAGCACGAGGACCACAGAACTTCATTGAACAAGGAGTAGAACTCTTGGAGATGTCTAATATATTTTCAACGATCAGACACCATTGCCAATTCTGCATGAAGATGAAAAAACAACAAGTGGAATTAGACATCTGTAGCCCATTTCATCAACATTGCAAAGTATACTTTAGTAGCAAAGTATACAGTCAAACTTGTCTTAAGCAAGCGGCCATGGGAAAGTCCAAAATTGCTTGCTTAACACAGGTGGGTGCTTAATGGAGGTTCATCTTGGACCGACTTATAACTTGTTCCATATAGATTTATATGTACAATTAATGTACAGTCATATGTTCATATGTACATCATGATATACAGTGTTTACTTTAATTTCGAATACTCATTGATCTAAGCGGCGCCTATGTCAATTAGAAATCAGCCAAAACATATGCGTCTTTGTGTAAAAAAAAAAAAAAAAAAAAAAAAAAAAAAAAAAAAAAAAAAAAAAGAAGAAGAAAAAATCGGGATTTCTGAAGCCCCCCCCCCCGACCCCCCCCCCCCCCCCGAATCCGCTACTGGATAATATAAATTACAATAAGCACATTAGAATGGATTATCAAACGGAACGTTTAATAATTTGATGGGGTCAATCGCGTGTTTGTTGTTACAAGATGTACCAGTTCGTCCGAAAATAACACCAGTTTGTCTGGCGTATGTAGTTAGGCAACGGCCCACGTCAGCATAGCTCGGCTTATAACAGCAGTCCCCATGCCACGCTCGCTATAACTTGCACATTATGATGCATGCAAATTAATCCGTTTAAATTCCCTTAAAATATCATTTATGAACTTGGATGTGCATAAATTCTGTATATTTAGTTAATACCAAACTGAATTATCATAAAAATCGGGTTACGTTAACATCGATTGGAAAAAGTTGCAAAAGGACGAAACTACGTAGGTACGAAATCGCCGAAATTGTCCGTGATATTTACAGACTTATTCATGTTTTCTGACAATACAGTTAGCCATATTTGGTTGAAATAAAACGCGTGTTTGCATGTGTTTGTTTGTCTGGTTGGTTGAGTATTCGGAGGGAGTTAACTATAGCGGGTTCATGATCAATCGCTGATAGATATATTGCCGACGTCTTTCGCCACAGTAACCTGTCAATCATGCCACTAAGGGCTGCCTTTACTTACCAGCGATTGGCTGTACTGTATAAATAACTCGGCCACGAGAATAATAACACGTGTTTTGAACTGACAACTATAGTAGCCAGAAGCAATGTTTGGCTAGGGGAATTATTGAAACTATCGACCCTTGACTTTTATTGTCACAGCGGGTAGGCATGATTTTAGTGAATCGCGTAATGATGTGATGAAAATTTGGTCAAACAATCGGGTGTCATAAAACAAATTGAAATGGTATTGTAAACAGTTTGGCAGGCCTGCAATTAGCGAGATTTAGGTCACTGGGTGGGAAATGGGGATTATCTGAACGAATTTGGTCCCAGCTTTTTTTTTAGAATTTCCGATATTTTGCCGAGAATGGCCGCTAAAACGAGGATTTCGAGGCAAAATGGACGATTTTGCCTGTCCGTTGGCCGCGTTAGACAGGTTCACGCTTAATACAGGTGCATTTTAGAGTAATTTTCATTGGGGGGAAATAAAATGGCCGCTTAACGGAGGGAGACGCTTAATACAGGTGGCCGTAAGTACAGGTGCGACTGTACTTTGAGGGAGAAATTTTAAATTTTTTTAAAAATTTATTAATTTTTATTATACTGAATTTATTACATTATCACAGCCATTTAATGGCTGTGATAATGTAATAAATTCAGTATAATAATTCTGCATACTTTTAATCATGACATATATGCATTTGTTAGTTCTATATGAAATAATGCATTTCAGGAAAAATAAATGATTTCTCCCTCAAAGTATACTTTGCTAGTAAAGTATACTTTGCAATGTTTATGAAATAGGCTACTGATCACGAGGGCAACGATATATGAGATACGCCTAGATACACACTGTAACCAAATACTATCAAAATCAAATAACGCTTTGTATTAACAAAATAAAAGATCTAAAGGTAAATGCTAAACAGATAAACTTGACTGTAAGTCCCCAGTGACCTTGGACATCGGTACGTGAAGCCAACTAGCATACATAGAACATTTTAGCCAAATATTATCAAAATCTGACGGAGATTATAAAATTTTATTGGGAAATCAAAATAACTAAACACAAATGATAAGTCCCAAGTGAACGTGAAGTTGTGATGAGAGAATATGTGCAACAAAGCAGCATGCACAGACACACATTGTACACAAATATTATCAAAGTTAAAATGTTATTGACTAAAGACCTAAATACACATGGTAGACATGAAACTTGAACTTAAGCCTCTGGTGACCTTGACCTTGGACATTGTGATGTGAGATGAATGGGCAATGTAACCAATTATTATCAAAATCTGACAACTGGTTAATGCTTGACAAAACAAAAGACCTGAACATAAATGCTAAACACAAAACTTACGTCCACAGTGACCTTGGCCTTGGATATTGGGGCGAGGGGTGTATGCACAACAAAGGAGTGGCCAAATCTTATCAAAATTCGACAAAGAGATCACATTTTATTAAGACCTATACCTAGACCTAAGGCATCACGGGACGGTTGAAAACAGCCAAAATTGACTGCTTTTCAAAATCACCGCTTCTCACAATCGGTTAACGAGGCTCTTGCGACAAATATTGAAAAATACTCGCAAATGAAGTACAAATCGCGCACCACAATAAAAATGCTGTAAGCGCATCATGTGTATATTTAATT
This sequence comes from Conchocele bisecta, assembly GCA_029237695.1. Taxonomy (NCBI): domain Eukaryota; kingdom Metazoa; phylum Mollusca; class Bivalvia; order Lucinida; family Thyasiridae; genus Conchocele; species Conchocele bisecta. Next base: position 74,730,562 of record CM055273.1, read on the forward strand.
TAAAGTTAACCAACCAACATATTTTTGGCCAGAAACACGACAATTTGTTGGAATTGTTTTCATGAAAATATGAGGCACAGAGGCTTTGTTATAACTTGTTCTATCACTTGTAACACCACAGCATTTCCTGAAAATAATTCCAAACTGGGGTCGTAACCATCTACAAATGCGCGAAAAATACCTTCAATTATGACGCCCATATTTACCGTGTAGCATAGCAGCATGTGCCATTTTCTAAGATGTCAAAATCAACCGGAGCTAACATTCAGTTTCGTAGAATTATGAAATACTCTATAAAAAAAATACACGTAGTCAAGCCTCCCAAAGTAAAGAAATACTCATAAATCTATTTTTCTAGACACACTGGTGTAACTTGCAGAGTCGGTAGTGAAGTATATAGAAACTAGAAATGTGGCCTGTCGGCATACAAATGCCCCCGCAGGCAGCCAAAGAAAACGAGGCATATTTGATTATAAGCCATTTACCCGAGCGTTAAGGTTTTGAACGCACCAAGTCTGTGACCTTGACCCTGAGCTTAGCGGGGGCGGGACGAATATGGATTTGTCACAGGGCGGTAGAGTACCATTGGAGCAATGCGTGTGTGAAATGTGAAGCAGATCCGAGCAAGGAAACACAAATTATAAGCCATTTAACTGAATGTTAAGGTTTCGAATGCACCAAATCTGTGACCCTGACCCTGGGCTTAGCGGGGGCGGGACGAATGTGGATTTGTCACAGGGCAGTAGAGGACAATTGGAGCAATGCGTGTGTGAAATATGAAGCAGATCCGAGCAAGGAAACAGAAATTATAAGCCATTTACCCGAGCGTTAAGGTTTCGTACGGACGTACGGACGCCGGTAACACTATATGCCCCCCTCACCATTCGATGGCGGGGGCATAACTAGAAATGTGGCCTGTCGGCACACGAATGCCGCCGCTGGAAGCCAAAGAAAACAAGGCATATTTGAATGTGGATTTGTCACAGGGTGGCAGAGGACCATTGGAGCAATGCGTGTGTGAAATGTGAAGCAGATCCGAGCAAGGAAACAGAAATTATAAGGCATTTACCCAGCGTTAAGGTTTCGAACGCACCAAGTCTGTGACCTTGACCCTGGGCTTAGTGGGGGCGGCACGAATGTGGATTTGTCACAGAGTGGCAGAGGACCATTGGAGCAATGCGTGTGCGAAATGTGAAGCAGATCCGAGCAAGGAAACAGAAATTATAAGGCATTTACCCAGTGTTAAGGTTTCGAACGCACCAAGTCTGTGACCTTGACCCTGGGCTTGGCGGAGGCGGCACGAATGTGGATTTGTCACAGGGTGGCAGAGCACCATTGGAGCAATGCGTGTGTGAAATGTGAAGCAGATCCGAGCAAAGAAACAGAAATTATAAGGCATTTACCCAGCGTTAAGGTTTCGAACGCACCAAGTCTGTGACCTTGACCCTGGGCTTAGCGGGGGCGGCACGAATATGGATTTGTCACAGGGTGGCAGAGGACCATTGGAGCAATGCGTGTGTGAAATGTGAAGCAGATCCGAGCAAGGAAACAGAAATTATAAGGCACTTACCCAGGGTTAAGGTTTCGAACGCACCAAGTCTGTGACCTTGACCCTGGGCTTAGCGGGGGCGGAACGAATGTGGATTTGTCACAGGGTGGTAGAGGACCATTGGAGCAATGCGTGTGTGAAATGTGAAGTAGATGCGAGCAAGGAAACAGAAATTATAAGCCATTTACCCAGCGTTAAGCTTTCGGGACGTACGTACGTTACGTACGTACGTACGTATGTTACGTACGTACGGACGCCGGTAACACTATATGCCCCCCTCACCATTCGGTGGCGGGGGCATAATAAGGCATTTACCCAGCGTTAAGGTTTTGAACGCACCAAGTCTGTGACCTTGACCCTGGGCTTAGCGGGGGCGGGACGAATGTGGATTTGTCACAGGGTGGCAGAGGACCATTGGAGCAATGTGTGTGTGAAATGTGAAGCAGATCCAAGCAAGGAAACAGAAATTATAAGCCATTTACCCGAGCGTTAAGGTTTCGGGACGTACATACGTACGTACGTCCGTACGGACGCCGGTAACACTATATGCCCCCCTCACCATTCGGTGGCGGGGGCATAAATAGACCACTCCTTTTTTAAAGCTAGCCGAGCACTATCCAGTGACACCTAAATGCAAATGGTAAACGTGATACTTGAACAGGAGTCCCAGTGACCGTGACCTTGGTTGGACATTGGGATGTGGGATATATGCAGAACGAATCAAAACAAAAGACCTAATCACAAATGCTAAACGCAAAACTCTCAGTGGCTTTCATCATTTGTACATGAAATAGCAGTGGTGGTGAGCCATCTATGCCACAAGGCATGGATGAAGTTTGGTGGACACATTTGTGGGCAATATACTAATATAAATAAGCCATATTATATGATTCTTTCCTGTTCCAATATGATTAATTATGGGTTTTACAACGATTTTACTACACCAGGTCAGTTGGAACGTCAACCTACAAATCCTGCCAACGCAATACGTCTTCGGAAAGAAAATAAGACATGCTCTGGGAAACTCCACTTACGAGTATTTTATTTGCGTCTCCGAGCCTGGCCTTGATTGCCTCAGGCAGCCCGCCGAGGTTACCCGTGATGAACTTGGCCTCGTTCAGGATGGCGGTGACTTTCTGTAGGCCCTCCCCCCGCACCTTCCAGTTCTTGTCACTCAGGGACTCGAGTAGCTCCTCGGAGAACTTGTCTCTGTGTAACATAGAGAATACAGAATATAGAGGGGGCCTCTACGGAGAACTTGTCTCTGGGTAACATAGAGAATACAGAATATAGAGGGGGCCTCTACGGAGAACTTGTCTCTGGGTAACATAGAGAATACAGAATATAGAGGGGGCCTCCACGGGGAACTTGTCTCTGTGTAACATAGAGAATACAGAATATAGAGGGGGCCTCTACGGAGAACTTGTCTCTGTGTAACGTAGAGAATACAGACTATAGAGGGGGGCCTCCAAGGGGAACTTGTCTCTGGGTAACATAGAGAATACAGAATATAGAGGGGGGCCTCCAGGGGGAACTTGTCTCTGTGTAACGTAGAGAATACAGAATATAGAGGGGGCCTCCACAGGGAACTCGTCTCTGGGTAACATAGAGAATACAGAATATAGAGGGGGGCCTCCACTGGGAACTTGTCTCTGTGTAACGTAGAGAATACAGAATATAGAGTTTGGCCTCCACAGGGAACTTGTCTCTGTGTAACGTAGAGAATACAGAATATAGAAGGGGCCTCCACAGGGAACTTGTCTCTGTGTAACGTAGAGAATACAGAATATAGAGTTTGGCCTCCACGGGGAACTTGTCTCTGTGTAACATAGAGAATACAGAATATAGAGGGGGCCTCCACGGGGAACTTGTCTCTGTGTAACATAGAGAATACAAAATATAGAAGGGGCCTCCACAGGGAACTCGTCTCTGTGTAACGGGGAATTTGTCTCTGTGTAACATAGAAAATACAGAGGGGGCCTCCGCATAAAGAATACAGAGGGGGGGGGGGCCTCCGCGGGGAACTTGTCTCTGGGTAACATAGACAATACAGAATATAGAGGGGGCCTCCGCAGGAACTTGTCTCTTGTGTAACAGAGAATACAGAATATAGAGGGGCCTCCACGTGGAACTTATCTCTGTGTAACTTGTCTCTGTGTAACATAGAGAATACAGAATATAGAGGGGGCCTCTAAGGGGAACTTGTCACTGTGTAACATAGAGAATACAGAATATAGAGGGGGGCCTCCACGGGGAACTTGTCTCTGGGTAACAGAGAATACAGAATATAGAGGGTGGCCTCCACAGGGAACTTGTCTCTGTGTAACATAGAGAATACAGAATATAGAGGGGGGCCTCCACGGGGAACTTGTCTCTGGGTAACAGAGAATACAGAATATAAAGCGGGGCCTCCATGGGGAACTTGTCTCTGTGTAACGTAGCGAATACAGAGGGGGCCTCTACGGGGAACTTGTCTCTGTGTAACATAGAGAATACAGAATATAGAGGGGGGCTCCGCGTGGAACTTGTCTCTGTGTAACATAGAGAATACAGAATATAGAGGAGGCCTCCACGGGAAACTTGTCTCTGTGTAACATAGAAAATACAGAATATAGAGGGGGCCTCCGCAGGGAACTTGTCTCTGTGTAACAGAGAATACAGAATATAGAGGGGGGCCTCAACGGGAACTTGTCTCTATGTAACATAGAGAATATAGAGGGGACCTCCGTGGGGAACTTGTCTCTTTGTAACATAGAGAATACAAAATATAAAGGGGGCCCCCACGGGAAACTTGTCTCTGTGTAACATAGAGAATACAGAATATAGAGGGGGCCTCCGCGGGGAACTTGTCTCTGTCATCTGTACATATAACTTGTTATCACAGGAGGCTGGAAACATGTAGGAAGTCCGAGGCCTGCCTACGAGTCCTTGAAGGGACGAAGCCCACAATCAAAGGGGTACTTCCCATAGTCGCTACAAATATTCATGTGTAGTATGGGGATATTTGTAATGATGGCTTACGTCCAAAATTTACATGCCAAATTGTTGACGATGCTTTCCAGTATCGTGGGTGAGACAAAAAATGGCCAAGTGTTTCAGCGACCTACAGTGAAGGTCATATGACGAGTGCATCTGTTTTCAATATGTCCACATGTATGAAGTGTGCGAATGTTAAACTAATCTGTGGGGGGTTGAGCACTGGGGACATTACCCAATGTCGTTGCGGGGTACAAGGTCAGTGACGTCCTCCTCCTTCCCATCGTCCCCGTCCGTGTCATCCACGTCACCGACGTCCTCGGCAACCTTCGCTCCTCGTGTTGGGGCCACCGGCTTCTGCCCCTTAACCTGAAATTGGATTAGGGAACACTGGTGTGGCTCGTGTTACAGAAATATCAAAGTATATTACCTGAATTACAGGGAAATGGAGTAAAATAAAAGTGAATGGGTTTAATGTACCACCAACAGCTAAGGTCATATAGAGACGGGGTCAAATGTCATCCGACAGACCAGAGGGATGGAAATACTATGAAAGTATTTTCGATGCCAGGTGTTCTAACCCGTAGGCCACAATCCATCCCGAAATGGAGTTGAATAGGTTGTATTCCAAGTATGAAGAGGATTGTAAGAACATTTTAGAAGTAGTTGACTAGACAAAGGAGCATAACTGTGGATGGATCAGCGGAATATTGAAACATGGTATGTTACACACTCCTGTATGTTGTATGAAACATGCTAAGTTACACACTCCTGTATGTTGTGATGTATACAGAGTAAGAAGAGCACTGCCTGAAAACCGAGATAGTTCACCGGACAAGCAAGAAATATGATTTTCAGAGTCGAAAAAGGGGCATAACCGAGTAGTATTAACAAAATAGCAAACAAATTTAGGCTACACAACAGGCGGACAGACAAGACAGATGCAAATTATAATGTCCCCCACTGACTGAAATTCAGCGGGCATCAATAGAGGATCGTACATGATGGTTTAATATGATATTTATTAAACAAGTTTACTGATTTCATAACCAATGAGGCTATGCAAAAGTTAGATTCTATTTATTGAAAAAGCACATCGTCATACCTTGAAGATGCACTGGTCAACAAACACGTTAATTCTTCTCATGAACCGCCAGCCGGATTTCGGCGAAACTTAGTAGGAATGATCGATGTACAATGCTCTTTCAAAGTTGTCACCATTTTAATAACTTTGAAAGAGCATTGTACATCGATCATTCTTACCAAGTTTCGTCGAAATCCGGCTAGCGGTTCATGAGAAGAAGATTTTTTAAGAATTTATGCTATTTTTAGACGGCGGCCATCTTGGATTAGCAATAACCTCCGTTTTAACAAATCTGAAAAGGCTTCACCCATGGACCATCACTTTGAAGTTTGGCCACCATGGGCCACGCGGTTTATGTGAAGAAGAATTTTGAAATCTCTAATAATAAAAGAACGACCTTTTGACATTTCGGCGGCCATCTTGGATGACATAGCCATCCGATTTCGACAAAAAAAATGCACCAGAGTGATCGCCTCGTTGATACCTTCGATTTGATATATAACATGACCATATTCGGTCAAAAATAAAATTTGACCCCACGGACAATTCTCATATGCTGCCAAAACATGTTTATTAGAAAAAAATATATTTTGACAAAACTTGAAATCGGAGTAGAGAGACATACCTTTAACTTGATACTTTTACCATCAACATAGGTATTATAAAATATGAATTATAACCGTTTATAAAAGTTCCGTTTTTTTACCACATAGTAAGTGCACGAGTTACGGCGAATAAACCTGTCCCACGATGTTTATACAAAATGGCTTCCCAAGAAATGATAGAAATGTCTGTGCAATTAAATTGTCTGTCGTGACGCACAGGACGGGTATAAATGTAGGTTTGATCAAATGTTCGATTGGAAACAATGTTTTCTCTATGCAAAATGTTTCTTTACGGGCCGGGACGACGTAAAAGTGTATTTTGAACCCGATGTTTACTCCTTTATATATAGCAATATCGGCCTCGGAAATGTGTCCGTTCTTTCCCGACCTAGCAATGATGATAATTTTTTTACAACAAAACAATCGATAGCTCGAAAATGCGTTGACATAGCGCATCGGGAAATATATCGTTGCGGAATACTAACATTCTCCCAACTTCTGCAATAGGCTACAATGATATAACTCGGTTGACGTTTCGTAAAAGTCCGTTGTCTCGAGCCCGTGCGGGTTCGGCCTATTAAAAAGTTAGACCCCTTCCTATAATGGTTACCGTAGATGGAAGAGGTAAAAAAAAATTATTTTTTTTTTCTTCATTTATTTATGCTTTTAGGCATATTTAATGTATTTATAGACCTCGGTCCGTTACTTCACCCTGTGATGACAGCCGTCTTGGATGAGGACAAGGAGCAGTACGGAAAACATTTTATTTTAGAAATTCGCCCCAAAACCATGCTAGCTACCTTGGAAATGATCCAAATAAGAAAACAAGAGCTAGTTTGTTCAAATAGGTCCGGTAAATCTGAAATTATTGCGAAAAATCGATTTGAAGTGGGACAGTTTTGACAAGGTGGAGGTGCTCGAGAAGCTGGTCGAAAAACACTCCGAAACCTGGCCTTTTTTCCGTTGCTATTTTGAACCCACTGGTCACATGCCAAGAGGTCAAAGTTGAGAAAATAAAGCTAGTACGGCTGGTACCCGGTTACATTGTAATTATATGCAAACTGAGCACCAAAACAAAAGTGCAAGTTAATTATGCAACTTTGATGTATATACGGTTAGTAGCGAATATAGATGATGTTTATTATGCTACTTTGATGTATAGCGAATAATGTTAGTAGCGAATATAGATGATGTTTATTATGCTACTTTGATGTATATACAGTTAGTAGCGAATATAGATGATGTTTATTATGCTACTTTGATGTATATACGGTTAGTAGCGAATATAGATGATGTTTATTCGGCCCTCTTTATTAGGTTACTTCAGACGCTGGTTGCGGTATAAACTGTGTTATTTACACTGCGAGCGCCCATTTTATGCTATAAACAATTCTACTAGACTTATTACAGCAGAACCCCTCTAAACCGGACACACTGACGACCCCATTGTGTTTAATTTAGATGGGTTTCAGTCATTTCTTTAATTGTCGTGATTGAACGCGACTAAAAACTGTTCATGGAGTGCTTAATTACAGTGGAACCTCTCTAAACCGGACACCCATGGGAGGTCCCCATGGTGTCCGGTTTAGAGAAGTTCCACTGTATCTAAGTCTAACAATCTAAGCCAGCCATATACCTTCTCGAATTCCGCGTCTATCTGCTGTAGGAGTGCGGCCTTTTCTCCCTCAAAGAACATCCGGAGTTGGGGCCCTATGTAGAGGTACAGGGTGGACACGACCGCGATGGCAGCTGTCCTTACAGCCTGTTTATAACATAACAGTGAAAATGGGGTGTAACCTGGTGTGAAAGGGGGCTATATACGGTGTATAGCAACTATACCCCCAGCCAGTATATAACCTGAACTGACAAGTTTATGTGTTACAGACCGAGAGACTGATGGACAAATGGATGAACAAATGGAGTTTAATGGACGGAAGAATGGATAGACAGCCGAAAACTATATACACCTCTTTGTATGCCGGGGATGTAATACGAGATGGCCGCGTCCCGCATATCACATCCGCCGAGGCTTTGATAGTACATATGTGTACTGAAAATCTTTAACCGAAAAAAGAAAAAAAAACTTCATTGAGATGATGCAGCACGCTGGTCTGGTGTACACTTGTCACAGCGGCAACAACCCTGAATGCTTTACATTGTGATTCACTGAAACACTTACCGGGTTTGTTGCAGCGAAGGCTTTTTTCAAACATTCCAAATGTTGCTTCACCTGGATTCTGTAACAGACATAATGGCACATAAATATGGCTGTGTGACTGGAGAAACGGGGCCTATGTGACCATTGTAGATCGAGATCACAGAGAACACTCGTCTAGCTTGATAACAATCTATATAGACGGATCAATATAAGCCTTAAAGTAGGTCGACCCCAAAAAAATTGCAACAAAAGCTTTTTTTGCTGTTTGTTATAACTGATGATGTGTATAATAACATATCAAAAGTTCACCAAAATTCTCGCACGGGAACGTTGTTAAAATTGGATTTCAAAATGGCCGCCATTGCTTGCCAATATTTGCTAATAATTTGGTCATACATCCAATAATACGGTCAGACAGCAGCAATATTACTTGATTCCATTGGCTACCATCATACACACATGGTATATTTTATTAAATAATATATATACTATTTTTATGCTATACTGCATTTCAAAATGGCCGCCAACTTCAAAGTTTTCCACAAAAATGTAGTTTTGCATCATTTTCTCCCACAAAATACAATTGAAATACTGAACAGTGTGTGTGCATGATACACTATACATATTTGTCATACCGCAGATAAGTTTCTTGGCTTTTGATTGGCTAGCTTGCCTGGTCATATATATTATATGACCTGCCAAGGCCGTCAGACATACAGGAATTGCGATTCCCCTCCGGCGCCTCGCGTCCAATGAAGACACATTTTGCAAGCGCCTACCGATTGCGAATTATATTCCTCACTAAACACAATAAAACCCCGAATTGATCAATAAAAGTAATAAATTGTACACTCAAAACCAGTCTTTATTGTTTATTTTTCGTACTTTGTCCCTATCCGCCTTCTTTGTTCGAGACGAAAGACCTACTCCGTAAAGCCGACAAGCCGCAGCTAGCAGACGCGATCAGAAGCCATGTGAATTACCAGTCGAATGATGCTATAACAGAGACAATCCCTGACACAGAGCATTATGTTCTGGATGGAGGTTCCCTGCTACACTGTCTAAAATGGAGTGAAGGTAGCACATACAATTTCATTGCCGATTCATATGCATTGTTTGCTGTTCATCACTACGGAAACCCGACGGTTGTGTTTGATGGCTATGACGGTGGTCAATCCGTCAAGGACAATGCCCACCAGCGACGTAGTCGAAATCAGCATCAGAGAACCGTTAACATGACAGACACTACACAAGTCACTGGTAAAAAGGAGGAGTTCCTTTCAAACGAGAAAAATAAGCAAGCCGTCGTCAACCTCATTTCCGAGCACTTACAACAAAGAGGATGTTGCGTTACCCATGCAGAGGGAGATGCTGATGTTGATATTGTCCAGACAGGTGTCACAACATCTACCACGATGTCGACAACAATAATCGGTGAAGACACTGACTTGCTGGTACTCCTATTGCACCACACACCCTCCACAGGTGAAGCCCTATACTTCCGCTCAGACCGCCAATCCAAGTCAAAGACAGTATACAATATTAAGAAAATGAAACAAATACTAGGTGAAGAAACACCCACTCTGTTGTTCATTCACGCCTTCACCGGATGTGACAGCACGTCGAGGATTTTCGGAATTGGAAAGAAAACGGTTTTCCAGAAGCTTATCAAGGGTCAAGACGTTATCCAGACGTGTTCACGTATATTTACTACGCCAGGAAACGACACGACAGTGATTGAGGCAAGTTGGTCGAATGCAATGATTACACTGTTCAATGGAAAACAATCTGACTCGATTGCCTCTATCAGATACAGCATGCTGAGCCGCAAAGTGGCAACGGCTAATACATTTGTGACACCAGAACGTCTTCCACCAACGGTCTCTGCGACCCACTTACACTCGAGACGTACATATCTTCAGGTTATGACATGGATGGGAAACAGTGATGAGATGGACCCTATTGCCTGGGGATGGAGGCTTCACGATGACAAGGCGAGATTGATTCCAGTGATGATGTAGAAAAACGCAGCTCCAGAGAGTCTACTGAAGGTTATTCCCTGTAGCTGCACAACTGGCTGTGGCACCTTTCGATGCAGCTGTAAGAAGTGTGGATTGAATTGTTCTCGTGCGTGTGGTCACTGTCAGGCGAACACTTGTGACAACATGGCCAGTGGACCATTGTTGGACAATGATGATGATAATGAATGCAGACAAGACTAACATTTCGTTATAAAACGCCTGTGTGATGCCATATGTCTGACATGCTGACACGATACCATTAGCAGGGCAGGTCCAGTAGTGGCACAATGTTCAAATTAACGTACATGTGTGACATTATTCTGATAAATGGTATTACTGTATAATTTATGAAGAGGAAGGATGAACATAATTGTGTTGATTTACATTTATCAGGTACTTGAGGAACGTCACATGTGACCGTTACTGAATTTAAACTGTGTGTCTCTATTGATCTCGTGCCGCTACTGGTGTCACATCAGTACATACCGCTGTTATTAGTCGGACGTTATGAGTTAAACATCAGCACCCAATGTACATATATCAGTACATTGCATGTATCATAACTCTATACGCTTAGGTCAATCATTGTGTACTCTACTTTGTGTTTCATTTACTTTAAGTTGGTGAAGTAGCCATAGGTTGTACTGTATCTGTGATCATTTCCTATGTATCACATATGTAATTCTCCGTTAATTGGCATCTAAATGCCACAGCCAGGTTTCAAATAAGTTTCGTTCTGAAATATGTCAGTCAATGTGTATTGTTTATGCTTATACAGCATTCAATGTATGGTGCATTATTGTCTTTTGGAAATATTGGTGTTTGCACGTGCACACATCCAAGATGGCCGCCAATTGCAAATGGTAAGTCGTAGAGCAACACAACATCGTTTTTTAGGATCGTCAGTCATTTTCCTATTCACTCGCATTACATATAATATGTCTAAAGTTGATTATTCGGATGTTATATGCCATTTTATGTTTTATTGTCGGCCATCTTGGATTTGACCTAGTTTCGGGACTTTCCCATGCGATAATTTTGGTGAACTTTTGATATGTTGTTATCCACCACCCATTGAACTGAAAACAGTTAAAAAACACTTTGTTGCAATTTTTTTGGGGTAAAACCCTATATTGACTCGTCTAATATTGCTTATTAGAAGCATGTATTAGAAGTATTTCATTAATGGAATGGCAAACAGTGCAGGTCCTGATCCAACTATGCAGATGCACAAGCTGATCTGGATCTACACTGAACGCAAAACCCAAAAGCTCCACTTCTCGAGTCACATATACTTAAATCATTGACATATGCAGTCCAACCTCCACAGATGAACAACAAACTATCCATTAGCAACGCACTTGACAGGTGTAACACTGACCGAAAGGTGAACAGTGCAGCCCCAAATAAGGCTGTGGATGCACAAGATGATCTGGCTCTACACTGGTCAATAGCACATATTTCTCGAGTAACATATAGAGAGATAACAAATTCAAATACAATTTCCAACAAATAAGACATATTTTCCGTCTGACATTACTTACTTCATTCCAAATTCGATAATCGCCTTTGACAACCAAACGAGGGACTCCGACTGGTTCTTTGGATTTTTTCCACTAAAAGCTTTGTTCACAACCTGTAACAGAAACCAGTATGTAATGTGTGGCTGTGATTGATTGATTGATTGATTATTGGTGTTTAATGGCCTATTAACAGTTAATGTCATTTAAGGCCGGGCCAACGGTTTGGACTACCCCGTATTTAACCTGTCCATAATGAGGGAAATTCCTAAATCAGAACTCAATATTTACAGAAAGATGTAAATTCAGCCCTGAAATTAGACTATCCTGACCTGGTGCCAGGTCCATTCAACACCAGTCACTTAGTTCCAACCCCAAAAGTAATATGATCAGTACTAATCGTATTACTTTTTAATGGGGAATAACAGAATTTAGCTCTCAAATGTGCATGAAGGCCAAACCATGTATTTCGGGAAGGAGGAACCCCGATCGTTAAATTACCCTTTGCGTGCTCCTAACCAAGCACCCACTCAAATATGTGTCTGTGACTGGAGAAAAGGGGCTTATGGGTATAGTGACCAATGTATATCCAGATCAGCCTATGCATCGCATTCACAGTCTTATCAGGATCTGCACTGTTCGCCATTCCATCAATGAAACACACGTCATGCTTCTAACAAGTAATATAGATCGTTACCAGGTTACACAAGTTTGCTATTTGATCAGAAGCTACACTGGTAACAAATCCCATAAGCCCCATTTCTCCAGTGACAGCCACGTATAACCCAGCGACTGGTTCCTGTGAAAAACCCAGCAAAATGGAACAGCTTATCCACAAATGAGACACGCCATGTGATTTTCTACCTTCGGACATCTGCGTAATTTCATTATTAAGTACGGTTACGAAATTTACAATATTTTTCATAAATACAGTCAAAAGTTGACAAAACTGTTGACGCCATTTACGGAAAATATTGTAAATTTTGTAAAAGTATTTCATGAAATTACGCAGATGTCCGAAGGTACAAAATCCCATGGCGTGTCTCATATAGGTCAGGGTCCGACACAAAGTGATTGTCGGGGAGTGTCTCACATACGACATAGAAGCAGTGTAGACTGTGATCAGACTACGAAGCTTTGCCTGAGTCTACACTGGTCAGACAGGTAATAGCTCAGTATTGTCAGATTGTATTAAATTTCGTACCATTTCACAAACAGTATATGAGAGAATGGAAACAGAAAGGATATAATTATGTACGGAAACATTAATGGCATGGCTGGTAAAAGCTGAAGTGCAAGCAAGCAAGGGAAAAGTGACAGTGAATTGGTTTAATGTTCCAGCCACAGCTAGGTTATATAGACGGGACCACAGTTTAAAGTCTCATCCTACAGACGAGTGGGATAGAAATACTATGTAAGTATTGTTCACGCCTAGGGTCAGAATCAGAAGCAGGTCTGCATGTGGCCAATTGCACGAGACAGGGATTGGATGGAAGTGGGCGGGTGTGCCCAGTACTGACCTCCCCAGAGACAAACTCGAGTGAGGTTGCCTCGGCGATGGAGCTGAAGGTCTCCTGGACAGCGGCCCCGTTCTTCACATCGCCGACCTTGTCAACGAGTTCGGGCAGACAGACCTCCGCCGTCGTCCTCGAGAAGTTGCCATTCTGGGCAAGGTGCGAGATCAGCTCAATACGCAACTTCAGTACCTGTAAACAGTCACCAGGACATGGGAGAAGTTGCCATTCATGTCGAAATCCGTGTTGACCATCCTGTACTTGTTTTCAAATCTCTTATCAACATTTGCCCAAAGTTAAGGGTAAATTCATTGGCAATTTATTTCTAACTATTATTGATTATGACCTCCCACATTGTGAATATGTAAACTCCCAATTCGTGAACATGTAAATTCCAAAAATGTGAACATGTAAACTCCCAAAGTGTGAACATGTAAACTCCCAATTTGTGAACATGTAACTCCCACTTTGTGCACATGTATACTCTCAATTTGTGAACATATACACTCTCAATTTGTGAACATATAAAGTCCCAATTTGTGAATGTAAACTTCCAAAGTGTGAACATGTAAACTCCCAATTTGTGAACATGTAACTCCCAATTTGTGAACATGTATAATCCCAATTTGTGAACATATGAACTCTCAATTTGTGAACATATAGTCCCAATTTGTGAATGTAAACTCCCAATTTGTGAACATGTAAATTCCCAATTTGTGAATTTGTGAACATGTAAATTCCCAATTTGTGAACATGTAAACTCCCAATTTGTTAACATGTATTATCCAAATTTGTGAACATATAAACTCCCAATTTGTGAATGTAAACTCCCAATTTTGAACATGTAAATTCCCAAAGTGTGAACATGTAAACTCCCAATTTGTGAACATGTATAAAATCCCAATTATTTGTGAACATACATACTCTCAATGTGTGAACATACATGTATAAACTCCCAATTTGTATACGTAAACTCCCAATTTGTGAATGTAAACTCCCAATTTGTGAACATGTAAATTTCCAATTTGTGAATGTAAACTCTGTGAACATGTAACTCCCTATTTATGAACATGTATAATCCCAATTTGTGAACATATAAACTCTCAATTTGTGAGCATATGAACTCCCAATTTATGAATGTAAACTCCCAATTTATGAACATGTAAACTCCCAATTTGTGAACATATAAACTCTCAATTTGTGAATGCAAACTCCCAATTTGTGAATGCAAACTCCCAATTTGTGAACATATAAACTCCAATTTGTGAATGTAACTCCTAATTTGCTTCGCTCAGGTGAGCTAAAAATATCATAATCGTGAACAATGTAAATAATTATCGTGTAACATTGCCTCTGGGGCGAGTTCAGATTGGGACGAATCGTCATGTAAATATTTAAAGGGAAACCACTCAACATATTTTTGTTTTGTATTTTTAAAAATTTTAGCATGTAAATTAAAACAAACTGTTTTTTAAAATCTGTGTTTCTTTTCTATATGCACATATTTGCGAATTGCTAACAACAAAGAAACAATTTCACAGATAATCCGGTATTCACCACGCACGTCTCCGTAATTACCGATTAACAAGAGGTTCGCCTGCAACCTTGACCTTGTCAAATACCGGATTAGCTTTGAATGTTGTTGGTTTCATTGATATAAATTTGTATATATGCATTGCTTTATCAATGTGGTGACAAATAAGTATATATCTCGCCGATAATGACGAATTATGCTAATATAAAATGACAGCAAATAGCGTCGCTACAATGCGTGGTTACCAATTACCGACAAGTTCCAATTACCGGAATTATCACGAATGTCGGAGTCTGATAGCGAGGAGAAAATCGCCGATTCTTTATACCGGCAGATTCATCTCTGACAAACTATGCCGTTGTAAGGAATTCTGACTGTATGCACACTCCCACTTTGTGAATGCAACTCCAAATTTGTGACAGTAATGCCCCAATTAGTCGATGTAAATTGTAATTTATTTGTTTGTTTATTGGTGTATAAAGCCTATCAACAGCTAAGGTGATGCAAGGCCGGGTAAACTGTAATAATAGTGAATGTAAACTCCCAATTTGTGAATATGTGAACTCCCCAATAATGAAGATAATAATCCCACCTGAAAGTTGGTTTCCTTAAGGCCGGGTTTCTTACAGACGGCGCGCACGCAGACCTGGCAGGGAATCTCATCATGGCTCATCGCCTTCACGACCTTGGTGAAATTCTCCATGCCCTCGAGTCTCTCCTTCCAGTTGGAGCTCTCTAGTTGGGCGAGGGTCGCCGCCGACAACAGCTCCTCTGCCTTCTCCAGGAACGTTTCATCCTGAAACAGTAAAGGACATATAGATGCGACCTTGCCTCGGCCTATAACAGTCAAGGTCATATAGACACGACCTTGCCTCATCCTGTAACAGTCAAGGTCATATAGACTTGACCTTGCCTCGTCCTATAACAGTCAAGGTCATATAGATGTGACCTTGCCTCGTCCTATAACAGTCAAGGTCATATAGACGCGACCTTGCCTCATTCTGTAACAGTCAAGGTCATATAAAGACTTAATATTGCCTCGTCCTATAACAGTCAAGGTCATATAGACGCGACCTTGCCTCGTCCTGTAACAGTCAAGGTCAAATAGAGATTTGACCTTGCCTCATCATGAAAACGTCAAGTTCATAGAGACTTGACCTTGACTCGTCCAATAACAGTCAATGTCATATAGGGACTTGACCTTGCCTCGTCAAGTAAGTCAATGTCATATAGAGACTTGACCTTGCCTCATCCTGCAACTGACACGGTCATATAGAGACTTGATCTTGTCTTGTCCTGTAACAGTCATGGTCATATAGACTTAGTCAAGATCATATAGAGACTTGGCATTACCTCGTCCTAAAACTATTATGGTCCGATAGAGATTTTACCCTGGCTCATCCTAAAACAGGTATGGTCATATAGAGACTTGACCTTGCCTCATCAAGAAACAATATGGAGAATTGACCTTGCCTCGGCCTAAAACAGTTAAGTTCATATAGGCGCGACGTTGCCTCGTCCTAAAACAGTTATTGTCATATAGAGACTTTACCTTGTCTTGTCCTCTGACAGTCATTGATATATAGAGACTTAGTCAAGATCATATAGAGACTTGACATTGTCTCGTCCTAAACAGTTTTGGTCATATAGAGACTTCACCTTGCCTGATCCTGAAACAGTCAAGGTAATATAGATTTGACATTGCCTCGTCCTGTAACAGTCTAAGTCATATAGATAGATTATACGATTGCTGTGTTGATTGATTGGTTGGTTGGTTGATTCACTGATTGGTTAATGGTTGGTTTTCTGGCTGATCAGTTGATTGGTTGGTGAATTGATTGATTGGTTTATAGTAGATTGATTTGGGTTTAAGTCAGTCCATCAGCTAAGGTCATGTACGACAGACAGAGGCTAACTGCCCTTCCTAGATGAACCCTGCAACTATGTAAGTGAATAGTTACAAACCAACGTAACTTACAGATATAATTTTCTCCACTTTCTCCTCCACCTTGGCCGCAGGTTTCTTGGCGGCAGATTTCCCCGCCTTCGGCGCCTTCTTCTGGGGACCGGCCCCACTTCGTGACGGCTACAAGGGGACAACAAACATCCAAATAACTGGTGAACAGTGTTGATCCTGTTCAGGCTGCGTGGATACAAATTCGGATCAGGATCGACACTGGCCACAATGACCATAAGTCCAATTTCACAGCCACATTTATTGACAGTACATAAATAGCTGCCACCGTTATCTCACTGTTATCATAAAACTGAGAATGTACTTAAATCTCACACTGGGTGAGCGGTATATAACATTCTACTGGGAATCTTGCATGCATTACTTCCAGGCAACATGATAGATAGAAGACAGTTATAATCGATGTCCGGTTGACTGTTGATTAATGGCACGTCAACATTTTATGGAATTAAGTGTATAATTGTGTAACAATTACAACAGGTTTAAAAATTACTAGTGCCAGCAATACAGATGTTTAGAACAGGTTCGACTAAGAACTCTACAACTACGTACTGTGATGATAAACCATTTTCATAGATAAAGTGCATAGTTTAAACATAGATCCTAAAATAAAGGAATTTCAGCAATGTTTAGGCAAATGGAAAAAAAAGAAAGCTCACATTACTAGGTAAAATAACTGTCATTAAACGTTTTGCATTTCCAAAATTAATATTCCCTTTAACAGTTCTAGACAATCCGGAGCAGGAGACTTTAAAGCAAATTATACGCATTATGTTTGATTTTCTCTGGGATTCACAGCCTGATAAAATTAGTAGAAAAATTATTGTTAAAATGTTCGAACAAGGTGGTCTAAAAATGATAGAATTAGAATTTTGTATTGATGCACTAAAGGCTACATTGGTCAAAGACGTAAAACATTTGATAAAAAATAAGTTTTTGACAGATGTTCTTAAATCATGGTGCAAGCTAAACTTCTGCGATAATCCAGAAACAATATCAAAGCAAATTTTATGGAACAATTCGAAAATAAAAGGTAATGGAAGAATGTTTTACTACAAGGAATGGGCTAATAAGGGGATTAAATATATAGAACAACTATACGATTATAGAACTACATCATTCTTTAATTTTACAGAAATAAAAGAACTATTTAATGTTAATAATAACGATTACCTAAAATACTTCAAACTGATTGTGTGCATTCCTCAAGACTGGAGAACACGAATTAAAAATGAAATAATAAACACGATTAATACAAATATACTATTAATAGAACAAACAATAGCTCCGCGGAGCAAAATGTCCCGCCTGGCGCAGTTTGATAGTACATAAGGAGCTTGTAATAACCTTGGGGTTAGTGAGCATCATGGGCTTTCTGTAGAATGATATGAGATGTTGTTAAAAATACACCTATGAAATATTAAAGCATTCCATTGAGGGAAAGGGAAGTTATAATGAAGTGTAAAGTTTTTGAAACAAACATTTTCTAAGTCCTTGACATTGCGGTTAGCGGGCACCATACGCTTTCTGTAGAATGATACAGGATGATGTTACAAATGCACCTATGAAATATTAAAGCATTCCATCAATGGAAACAGATGTTATTGCAGATTAACCCCAATGTTAATTTTTGTGATGGACAGACGGACAGACGGACGAACAGACAACTTTTGCATCCCTTTTCGCTACGCGAGGGGATAATAAACTGAAATCAAAACATTAATTTTCCAACAAACACATCTAAACACAAACAAGAATGCCGCCAACGACATGTATCTTCTGGCACCGAAGCTAAATTTCTATACTAGACATTTTTGAAGTCTGTGACCTTGACCTTGGGGTTACCGGACACCATGAATTTTCTGCAGATGATGCGGAATGTTATTACCAATGCATGTATGAAATATTAAAACATTCCATTAAGGGAAACAGAAGTTACAATAAATTAACCCAAGCGTTAACTTTTCAAAACTGAGCATTTTCTAAGCCGTGACCTTGGGGTTAGCGGGCACCATGGGCTTTCTGTAGAATCATGCCGGATGTTGCTATAGTTTACACCTAAGAAGTATCAAAGTATTCCATCAAGGGAAACAGAAGTTGTAATAAATTAAACCGAGCATTAAGTTTTCCAAACCCGGAATTTTCTAAGCCTGCGACATTGACCTTTGGGGTTAGCGGGCAACATGGGCTTTCTGTAGAATGATGCGGGATGTTGTTTCAAATGCATGTATGGAATATTAAAGCATTCCGTTGAGGGAAACAGAAGTTACAACAAATTAACCTGAGCGTTAAGTTTTAGAAACATAGCCAAACGCAAAAACTTAACGTTGAATGCTTGTGAAAAGTAGGTCAATAAACCATGAAAACTAGGTCAATGTCACATGGGCTCCCTCTGTGTGAAATGGTTACACGACAGTGTTGATGTATACCGAAGCATTCCATCCAGGGAAACAGAAGTTGTAATACATTAAACCGAGCGTTAACTTTTCCAAACCCGGAATTTTCTAAGCCTGTGACCTCGACCTTTGGGGTTAGTGGGCATCATGGGCTTTCTGTAGAATGATGCGGGATGTTGTTACAAATGCATGTATGGAATATTAAAGCATTCCATTGAGGGAAACAGAAGTTACAATGAATTAACCTGAGCATTAAGTTTTAGAAACAGAGCTAAACGCAAAAACTTAACGTTGAATGCATGTGAAAAGTAGTTCAATGAACCATGAAAACTAGGTCAAGGTCACATGGGCTCCCTCTGTGTGAGATGGGTACACCACAGTGTTGATGTATACCAAGTTTGGAGGTCGTAGGACTTATAGTTTTCCGGAAACTGAGCTAAATGCAAAAATTTAACATTGAATGCATGTGAAATGTAGGTCAATAAACCATGAAAACTAAGTCAAGGTCACATGGGCTCCCTCTGTGTGAGAGGGTTACACCACAGTGTTGATGTATACCGAAGCATTCCATCAAGGGAAACAGAAGTTGTAATACATTAAACCGAGCGTTGACTTTTCCAAACACGGAAATTTCTAAATCAGTGACCTTGACCTTTGGGGTTAGCGGGCACCATGGGCTTTCTGTAGAATGATGCGGGATGTTGTTACAAATGCATGTATGGAATATTAAAGCATTCCATTGAGGGAAACAAGTTACAATGAATTAACCTGAGCATTAAGTTTTAGAAACATAGCCAAACGCAAAAACTTAACGTTGAATGCATGTGAAAAGTAGGTCAATGAACCATGAAAACTAGGTCAAGGTCACATGGGCTCCCTCTGTGTGAGATGGTTACACCACAGTGTTGATGTATACCATGTATGGAGGTCGTAGGACTTATAGTTTTCTGGAAACTGAGCTAAACGCAAAAACTTAACGTGAAATGTTGACGCCGCCTACGCCGACGCCGACAGAAAAGCTATGCCTATGTCCCGCTTCTGCTAAAGCAGGCGGGACAATAAAAACCACGACCAAATGTAATAAGAAGCTATATAGCATGTTTCTTAATCAACAGAAACCGGTTGTGCATAAAGCCAAGACAAAATGGGATGACGAATTCGCGGATAAAAATATAAATTGGAAGATAGTCTACACAAATCATTTTACAAACACTATAAGTCCTAAACTTAGGAATTTTCAGTACAAATTTTTGATGAGAATTGTCGCTACAAACGATTATTTACATAAGTATAAAATTGTCAGCTCCAATTTGTGTGATTTTTGCGCCATGGCTCCAGAAACAAATAAGCACCTTTTTTGGGAATGCACTATAAGCCAACATTTTTGGTCACAGCTGAATAGCTTTTTAAACAATAATAATATTGTATGTAATTTTGATTGGCACACTGTTTGCTTCGGGCAATATGAGCAAGACAACAAGTTTTTCAACTTTTGTATCATACATGTACTAGGAAAATACTTTATAAATACATGTAAATTACGAAACACGGAACCTAAATTTCCAGAGTTCATGTCTTACATAAAGGCAACACAAAACATAGAAAAACAAATTGCAATGAATAGAAATAAGCTCATATAGTTCATGAACAAAAATAGAATGTTATCCAATTAGACTAACACTCATTTAGAGATACACGAACCTTCTGATTATACATACAAATATTACAATTAGATATAACAGCATATACCGTAATAGTATTGTATCGTGGTGTGTTGCTCAATTATTATTCACTAAACCTATTTCACCATATCTCATTTTCAACTCTATTCTCTCATCTACATAACATTCTTAAATAAATCCAACCTAACCATGTATGAACAATACGTTATAATCTATAATTATTTACAATACATGTACTCATAGTTGATTGTAAACAAGGAGTGTAACCTATAAATGCATGTTGTTAAACTGCTTGTAACTCATGTATTGTTTGTATATGACTATGTATGGAAATAAAAACTTAAAACTGAGATATAATCATTTAGTAATATTTAATGTACTGACACACATCGGTATCAGGCTATTTTGATATGCAAATGATATTTTAAATGTGTCGCCTGAATAAATGGCAAACGAATGGCAGATTGGAGAAACTGCTGCAAACTTATTTAACCAAAAGTGCTATGTGTCCACAGGCAAAGTTGTGAATGTCAAAAGGTCAAGGTCATATTAAGGACACCATGGTTGTGTGGCATTTGTGCACAACTATGATGTACTGAAATATTTGAAAAAAGTTATACTTCTAAGTGTTTAAGCAAAGTTGTAAAGGTCAACGTCATATTAAAGGCAACATGGATGTGTGGCATATAGAAGACAAAATTGAGAAACTCTGGCATGGATGTGTGGTATTTGTACACAAGTATGACATACTGATATAGAAAGTACTCCTCGGTATTAGAAGTTATGATAGATGATAGAATCTTCGGCAAACTTCTAAATCAAAAGTGTTTCAGCAAAGTTGTGAATGTCAAAAGGTCATGGTCATATAGAGAATAAATTGTTGTTTCTGTTAACGTCTTGAGGAAACACAGTTATCGCCCCTGATATCAATAGTGGCAATTCATGTTTGATATAAAAAGTATAAGAAGAACTGCCATCGTTAAACGAAGCTAATCCCCTCTCGGCAGCCTTAAACGTACATGCCCACTCAGTAAGCACAAAATGTTTGGTAAAGGAATTAAATAAGTGTATAATTGTGTCACTATTCCTCCAGTTTTAAAAATTACAAGTTCGCGGAAAACAGATATAATCATTTAGTAATATTTATTTTATTGATAGTGACGCGCGTTGGTATCAGGCTATTTTCATATGCTAATAAGGCATGATATTTTTTACTTATTTATACTAATGAAATGCGTCACCTGAAAAAATAATATTTTCAACAGATCATAAAGTATGATCATTGCACATCAAAAAATAAATACAGAGAATAAATAGTAATGTCCGTTAACATTTTAAGGAAACACGGTTATCGCCCCTGATATCATTGTGAAAATTTTCGTCTAAAATAAAATGTATACTAGTGCCAATCAATACGTGGGGCAATGGTGAATCAGAATGAATGTTTATTTTGCCAGAAAATGTCATACAAAAGTATCTGTATCACTATATTCTAACCTACTGCGTGGGCATGTACCTTTAATGAAAACAAAATACAAGAGGGCCATGATGGCCCTACTTCGCTCACCTGACTCCATAAACACCAGAGGAGAATGTGACATTTAGTTCATATATGTGTTTTAATTGTGCTATTTTTAGATGGCGGTCATCTTGGATTAAGCGATGACTCTCATTTTACCAAATCTGAAAATGCTTCACCCAAGGTGAAGTTTGGCCAGCATAGGCCATGTGGTTCCTGAAAAAGACGTTCAAAATCTCGAATAAATGGACCTTTTGGATTCCATCATGGATGACATAATCATCCGATTCCGACAAATATTGCACCAGAGCAATCGCCTCATCGATACCTTCAAATTGATATATGACATGAGCATATCTGGTCAAAAATAAAATTTGACCCCACAGGCCACGCCCATTTTTGACCCCGGGATCACCATTTTAACACCTTTGAAAGAACATTCTAAGTCCATCATTCATACCAAGTTTCGTCGAAATCCGGCTGGCGGTTCATGAGAAGAAGACTTTAAGAATTTGTGCTATTTTTAGACGGTGGCCATCTTGGATTAGCGACAACCTCGTTTTAACAAATCTGAAAAGGCTTCACCCATGGACCATGAAATCTCCAATAAAAGAACAACCTTTTGACCTTTCGGCGGCCATCTTGGATGACATGACCAGAGCGATCGCCTCTTTCATACCTTCGATTTGATATAGACATAACCATATTCGGTAAAAAATAAAATTTGACCCCAATTTGATCCCACGGGCCACGCCCATTTTTGACCCCGTGGTCACCATTTTAACAGCTTTGAAAGAGCATTGAACATCAATCATTCCTACCAAGTTTCGTCGAAATCCGGCTGGCAGTTCAAGAGAAGCAGATTTTTTAAGAATTTGTACTATTTTTAGACGGCGGCCATCTTGGATTAGCGACGACCTCATTTTTAACAAATATGTAAAGGCTTCACCCATGGACCATAACTGTGAAGCGGTTCATGTGAAGAAGAATTTTGAAATCTCTAATAAAAGAACAACCTTTTGACCTTTCGGCGGCCATCTTGGATGACATGACCATCCAATTCCGACAAAAAAATGTACCAGAGCGATCGCCTCTTTGATACCTTCGATTTGATATAGACATGAGACCATATTCGGTCCAAAATAAAATTTGACCCCAATTTGACCCCACGGGCCATGCCCATTTTTGACCCCGGGGTCACCATTTTAACAACTTTGAAAGAGCATTGTACATCGATCATTCCTACCAAGTTTCGTCGAAATCCAGCAGGCGGTTCATGAGAAGATTTTTTAAGAATTTATGCTATTTTTAGATGGCGGCCATCTTGGATTAGCGATGACCTCCATTTTAACAAATCTGAAAAGGTTTCACCCATGGACCATAACTTTTAAGTTTGGCTACCATGGGCCAAGCGGTTCATGTGAAGAAGAATTTTGAAATCTCTAATAAAAGAACGACCTTTTGACCTTTCAGTGGCCATCT
The DNA here is from genome assembly GCA_029237695.1 of Conchocele bisecta. NCBI lineage: Eukaryota > Metazoa > Mollusca > Bivalvia > Lucinida > Thyasiridae > Conchocele > Conchocele bisecta. Next base: position 74,754,577 of record CM055273.1, read on the forward strand.
TGGATGAGATAACCATCCGATTACTACAAACAATGCACCAGAGTGATCGCCTCATTAATACCTACAATTTGATATATGACATGACCATATTCGGTCAAAAATAAAATTTGACTCCAATTCGACCCCATGGGCCACACCCATTTTTGACCCCGGGGTCACCATTTTAACAACTTTGAAAGAGCATTGTACATCGATCATTCCTACCAAGTTTCGTCGAAATCCGGCTAGCGGTTTATGAGAAGAGGATTTTTTAAGAATTTATGCTATTTTTAGATGGCGGCCATCTTGGATTAGTGATGACCTCCATTTTAACAAATCTGAAAAGGCTTCACCCATGGACCATAACTTTTAAGTTTGGCTACCATGGGCCAAGCGGTTCATGTGAAAAAGAATTTTGAAATCTCTACAGTCGTTTCTGTCAAAATGTTCCGGGTTTATACGTGTACAAAGTGTTGTGCGTTGCGTATCCGTGGAGTTTCCGTTAGTTGCGTTTCAAACCGTGTTCAACGCAATGAGTTTCAAAAGCGTGTAATCCGTGTACAACGGTTGTAAACATATACAACGGTTGTAAACAACGCATTGAGTTTCAAAAGCGTGTAATCCGTGTACAACGGTTGTAAACGTATACAACGCTAAGGTAAACCGTTTAAACGATTTAACGTTTTCTTTGACGAACGGTTACACGCTTCCACATATACACAGCACCGTACAGATGAAATCGTGTTATACGTATAACACATTTCCACGGGTTTTAACGCATTACACATTTTGGTATGCCAACCGTGTATCGCGTAGAATGCGCATGCTCAGATCGTTCTTCGTGTGTGTATATATACTTCTAGACTGCAGGGCTTCTAAAATTTTCAGTTTTCCGGTTCTGGACCGATTCTTGAAAAATTGCCAGTCGTCAGCTATTTCGCTATAAACCTTGTAAATTTACCGGTTTTGACCACCAAGTAATTTATGACACATATCCGTGTTAAACCAGTGTGCAGCTCGCTGTGTATTCAGTTTCTCCAAATATAGATTTTTCTTAACACATGCGTGGGACAGGTGTATAGCGGATTAGTGACTGAAATTAGGGATTAGGGATCAATTGAAGTGCTAAATCACACCGCCGATGTACTTTGAATTCGATCTGAGGGTATGTATTCGCGATATTTTAAAAGGGACGAAACAAGGACGCCTCGAAGCGATCGGGGCCGAACAGGTATTCTCGTTAAAACGTGTAACTGTTGTACACGTTTCATCGCTTTCATATAGCTACACGCTTCCAGGTAAAGCGTTGTACACTTTTCAACTCTTTCACCTCGCTACATATGTATACGCCAAAGCGTGTTATATGCCTTGAAGCTAAACGTATTACACGCTTTAAAACTAAACGGTTTGACAATGTGTATTACACGTGTACGAACCGTATTATACGTTTAAACAACGTATACAACGCTTTTAAACTAAACGGTTTGACAATGTGTATTACACGTGTACGAACCGTATTATACGTTTAAACAACGTATACAACGCTTTTAAACTGAACGGTTTGACAATGTGTATTACACGTGTACGAACTGTATTATATGTTTAAACAACGTATACAACGCTACAGCAAACCGTTGCGTTCGCGTTGCGTTCGCGTTGCGTTCGCGTTGAGTTTGCAAGTGTTGTCTACGGTGGAACAAAAACGGAGACTGCACTGTAATAAAAGAACAACCGTTTGACGTTTCGGCGGCCATCTTGGATGACATAACCATCCGATTTCGACAAAAATGCACCAGAGTGATCGCCTCGTTGATACCTTCAATTTGATATATGACATGACCATATTCGGTCAAAAATAAAATTTTACCCCAATTTGACCCCAAGGGTCACGCCCATTTTTGACCCTGGGGTCACCATTTTAACAAATTTGGAAGAGCATTGTACATCGATCATTCCTACCAAGTTTTGTCGAAATCTGGTTGGCGGTTCTTGAGAAGAAGATTTTTGAAGAATTTGTGCTATTTTTAGATGCCGGCCATCTTGGATTACGTAATGACGTCATTTTAACAATTTTGTAATCCCCCTACCTAAGGACCATGACCATGAAGTTTGGTGACTATAGGCCCAATGGTTACCGAGAAGACGTTTGAAAATGTTCACGGAAGACGACAGACGACGGACGACGGACACATTGCGGTAACAATAGCTCACATGAGCTTTGCTCAGGTGAGCTAAAAAAGTCCTCAGTGACCTTAACCTTGGGCGGCCGGACGTGGGTCGTATGCAAAACAAAGCAGCATCCCTAGACACACATTGTGGCCAAATATTATCAAATCGGTGAGGCGGTTGATGAGTTATTTTTTACATTTTTGCCTTACAAACAAGGTGAACATAAGTCAGGCATGGAAGTGGAACACTATCCCAATCCTGAACATTTATTTGAGCAGCGGATTTGCTAGGGGGGTCTGGGGGCATGCCGCCACACCCCCCCCACCCCCCCCCCCAATTTTTTTTTCAATTCTAGATGCTCTGTGCTTCATTCTGAGGTATATTTAGCATTACATAGATCACATTTTCCCCTGAAAAAATATGCCATAATTAGGAAAAATTGGCAACATAATCCATTTCAATTTAAAATAATACTTGCAACAAGAATTCGGTACATGTATAACAGGGATTCCGCTGGGGAAAATAAAAGAATTGCCACCTAAAAAAAAAATAGATGGCCGCGGCCTGCATGTCGCGCCTTGAGGCGAGGCATGGACACTAAAAAAAAAATATATAGTATAACGAAAAACTTTAAAAAAAACCAAAAAACTTTAACCAAAAAACTTTAACCAAAAAACTTAACCAAAAACTTTAACCAAAAAACTTAACCAAAAACTTCAAAGTAATTTGACCTTGACATTGGGCACAGGGGCCGCACGGGAGGGGGGTAGAATGAAGTATAACGAAAAACTTTAACCAGAAACTTTAACCAAAAAACTTAACCAAAAAACTTAACCAAAAACTTTAACCAAAAAACTTAACCAAAAACTTTAACCAAAAACTTTAACCAAAAACTTCAAAGTAATTTGACCTTGACATTGGGCACAGGGGCCGCACGGGAGGGGGGTAGAATGAAGTATAACTAAAAACTTTAACCAGAAACTTTAACCAAAAAACTTAACCAAAAAACTTAACCAAAAACTTTAACCTAAAGAACTTAACCAAAAACTTTAACCAAAAAACTTAACCAAACAACTTAACCAAAAACTTTAACCGGACACACGTACGTACGTACGTACGTACGTACGTACGTACGTACGTACGTACGTACGCCAAACGGCCGACTATATTTTTTTCCCCCGAAAATTGTAATTTTTTAACGCCATTCTCAACGGATTTACAAGATTCACAAAAGTGGTCCCTGGGACCTCAAATCCGGATTTCCGGATTAATCCGGAAATTTCCCATGCCAGATAAGTTTGTGACCTTGACCTTGGGGAAATGGGTGGGTCATGGATTTGCTGTAGCACAATAGAGGATCATCAGATGAATGCATGTATGACCTTGTGCGGCCGGACGTGGGTCGTATGCAAAACAAAGCACCATCCCATGACACACATTGTGGCCAAATATTATCAAAATCGGTGAAGCGGTTCATGAGTTATTGAACAAGAATTGTCAGAAGACAACAAAGTTCGCCTGTTGTCAGCCTTCACTCAAACTTGGCACAGCTGTATAAAAAACATGAATATTATATAACTTGACCTTGGGTTAAGGGGTGGACCTTGACATTGGGGTCAGTAGTGGAAGGAGGGTCGTGGATTTGCTATAGCATGATATAGCATATTAAGATGAATGCATGTATGAAATATCAATGCGCTCCCTGAAAACAGAAGTTATAGAAAATTTAACCCAACGTTAAGTTTAGGAACGCACTAAGTTGGTGATTTTCTACAGCTGATAGCTATTCACATGATGAATGCATGTATGAATGTGCTAAGTTTGTGACCTTGACCTTGGGGAAATGGGTGGGTCATGGATTTGCTGTAGCACAATAGAGGATCATCACATGAATGCATGTATGAAATATCAAGGTGTTCCCTGTAAAGAAACAGAAGTCATAAAAAGACATTTACTCCAAGTTTATGATGTTGATCTTGAGGAAAGGGGTGGGGGGTGGGTCATGGATTTGCTATTGCACGATAGAGCATCATCAGATGAATGCATGTATGAAATATCAAAGCGTTCCCTGTAAAGAAACAGAAGTTACACAACATTTATCCCAACGTTAAGTTTATGAACATGCTAAGTTTGTGACCTTGACCTTGGGGTAAGGGTTGGGTGGTGGGTCGTGGATTTGCTACAGCATGATAGAGGGTCATCTGAGGAATGCATGTATGACATATCAAGGCGTTCCATGAAAGGAAACAGATGTCATAAGACATTTACCCCAACGTTAAGTTTATGAATGTGCTAAGTTTGTGACCTTGACCTTGGGGTAAGGGTTGGTGGTGGGTCATGGATTTGCTACAGCATGATAGAGAGTCATCTGAGGAATGCATGTATGAAATAACAAGGTGTTCCATGACAGGAAACAGAAGTTATAAGACATTTACCCCAACGTTAAGTTTGTGGAGGCCAACGCCGACGACGTCGGGGGTATGCTATAAGCTCTTGGCGAGCTAAAAATGAAAGGCGTTACTAATGTACGTAACTAATGTCCGTAAGTACGCACATACCCTCTTGCCAATAAACACGCCCGGTAATAGTAAATGAATGGTTATTTGCTTGATAAATGTCACCTCTAAAGAATGGACCAAAACAACATTAGAACCTGGGATGTGGGAGTGCAGGTTTAACAGTCTTCTCTGTCTCAGTAAAAAGTTTGTGGTCAGAAAAATGTAGAACAGACAATAGTTGTTGGTGTTTAACAGCGTATCAACAGCTAAGGTCATTTCAGGCCGGCCAACAGGTTTGATCCCATATTCAACCTGCTGCATAGGGGGGGGGGAATTTTTCCAAATCAGAACAGAATATTTACATAAAACTAGAAATGTGGCCTGTCGGTACACGAATGCCCCCACTGGCAGCCAAAGAAAATGAGGCATATTTGATTATAAGCCATTTGCCCCGAGTGTTAAGGTTTTGAACTCACCAAGTCTGTGAGCTTGACCCTGGGCTTAGCGGGGGCGGGACGAATGTGGATTGGTCACATGGCGGTAGAGGACCATTGGAGAAATGCGTGTTTGAAATGTGAAGCAGGTCCGAGCAAGGAAACAGAAATTATAAGCCATTTACCCGAGCGTTAAGGTTTCGAACGAACCAAGTTTGTGACCTTGACCCTGGGCGTAGCGGGGGCGGGACGAATGTGGATTTGTCACAGAACGTTGGAGGACCATTGGAGCACTGTGTGTGTGAAATGTCAAGCAGATCCGAGCAAGGAAACAGAAATTATAAGCCATTTACTGAGAGTTAAGGTTTTGGGACGTACGTACGTACGGACGTACGGACGGACGGACGTCGGTAACACTATATGCCCCCCTCACCATTCGGTGGCGGGGGCATAAAAATATATTCAGCCCTGAAATTAGAATAACCTGACCTGGTGCCAGGTCCATACCCCACTAAGCCACTTGGCCCCTTCCCCTAAAGTAATAGTACAGTAGAACTTCGATAACTAGAACAGGTCTGGCTCGAACACCATGGAAAACTCGAACAGGTTCGACAATCCCGGCAAATTTCCTATATAATTCATGTAATAAAACACCTTAAACTCGAACTATGAATTACTCGAACAGTCGAACCTGTGGATTAGTCCCGTGGACGGTCTAACAGTGGTAATTACCGCTAATAACTCGAACAGGTAAGTCTGTGATCAGCTGTTTGTCTAACGAGGTGCGAATTCCACCTATTGCGGGCGGTCGCGTTGAGTAGTTTCCCTTGACGCGGGATGACATTAAATCACGAATCGCAAACAATAGCGGCATGAATTACGGGCGTTATGAAAAGGACTTGAATACGTTATGTGTCATGAACAAACGCTTACTTAAATTTAACTTTGACAGAAGATGTGCCAATACTAAACAAACCGAGATCATGGAATTCTTCAGGCGTTAATTTATAGTGTTTATAATTGTATACTGACATTGTTTCGTTTATATTTTCCATTTGTATATTTATTCCAACCACTGTGCTATGTGCTATTTTTAGACACTGGGAATACCAGTATTATGTATAGACGCAAAGCGGAACATAGCGGTTTATTTGACGTATAATTACATGTAAATATTGAAAAAAACAACAACTTTACAATTGTATTTGTTATTTTTCATTTCTCCCTCCAAATGTAATGCATATACAATGGCATGTCACATCGGTCATCTCATATATTCACATAAGTGATTTTATTGACTGAATGTGACAGTACATTTTTGAAACTTCATTCCCTCGAACTATGCATCGCTTGAACTCAAAACTCAATTCCGTTGCCGGTTCGAGCGATCGAAGTTCTACTGTATTACAATTAATCATATTACTCACATAAGGGTATAACTAGATTCAACTCTCGCATACAAGCCAAAGACGTACATGTGGGCCAATCCAGGTCTACGGTTTGGAATTCCGGTAAGGATGAATCCCGATCGTTAAATTACCCATCGCATGTTCCCACCTGCCACCCACTGAACAGACAATAGTAGGATGGAGCATATTTCCATATTTCCACTTCACCATACTCAACATTCCATTCTACACATGAAAGTAAGTAACGAGACTTACCGCCCCTGGTTTTGGTTTGGCCGCCTGCAGACAGAAACAAGAGACAGGGATGAGGGATACAGAGAGAACCTAAACTTTGTACGACTGAAATGTTCGCAAGTGCTAATTTAGGATCGTCTGGAAATTTCAATTAATGCATTTACTTTTATTGAGCATATACTCAGCCCTGAAATTAGAATAACCTGACCTGGTGCCAGGTCCATACCACACCAAAGTCACTTGGCCCCTTCCCCTAAAATAGGATTATGAATAATCATAATACTCACATAAGGGGTATAATTCACAGGCTATTATAATTTTTCACTTACTAACATTTTAGTATTACAAAGTTTTGTGAAACAGCCCCCAGCTGTTCAAGTGGACTAGCTCTTCTTATAAACAACCATGTCTGGTACTATGACAGATCCGTCAAGTAGAATTATAAGTAATTGTAGTTATTGCGGGGACAAGTATGGTACAATAAATTTGGTTAAGATCTGTCAAGTAGAATTATAAGTAATTGTAGTTATTGCGGGACAAGTATGGTACAATAAATTTGGTTAAGATTTGTCAAGTAGAATTACGAGTAATTGTTATTGCGGGCACAATATGGTACAATTAAGATCCGTCAAGTAGAATTATAAGTAATTGTAGTTATTGCGGGGACAAGTATGGTACAATAAATTTGGTTAAGATCTGTCAAGTAGAATTACGAGTAATTGTAGTTATTGCAGGGACAATATGGTACAATTAAGATCCGTCAATTAGAATTATAAGTAATTGTAGTTATTGCGGGGACAAGTATGGTACAATAAATTTGGTTAAGATTTGTCAAGTAGAATTACGAGTAATTGTAGTTATTGCGGGGACAATATGGTACAATTAAGATCCGTCAAGTAGAATTATAAGTAATTGTAGTTATTGCGGGGACAAGTATGGTACAATAAATTTGGTTATGATCTGTCAAGTAGAATTAGGAGTAATTGTAGTTATTGCGGGGACAAGTATGGTACAATAAATTTGGTTAAGATCTGTCAAGTAGAATTACGAGTAATTGTAGTTATTGCGGGGACAAGTATGGTACAATAAATTTGGTTATGATGTCAAGTAGATTAGGAGTAATTGTAGTTATTGCGGGGACAAGTATGGTACAATAAATTTGGTTTTAGATCTGTCAAGTAGAATTACGAGTAATTGTAGTTATTGCGGGGACAAGTATGGTACAATAAATTTGGTTAAGATCTGTCAAGTAGAATTACGAGTAATTGTAGTTATTGCGGGGACAATATGGAACAATTAAGATCTGTCAAGTAGAATTATAAGTAATTGTAGTTACTGCGGGGACAAGTATGGTACAGTGGAACCCCTCCAAACCGGACCCCCTCTATACCGGAATTCGCGCTATACCGAACATACGACCACGTCCCGAATATTCTGCTATATAAACACATTAGTTTCTACCCCTCTATTCCGGAACCCCTCTACTCCGTAATCCGGATGCCATTTCAAGTCCCAAAACCATATTTCAGCATTAAAATGACCCCAGGAAAACCGGAAACACGGTCACCTGTCAGGATGTCATCCAAGAAATACACCGCGCCCAATTTCAATGTTGTTGTTTCAAGCGGGTGTCAAAATCACACCGTGTTTGCAATAGACTGGTTCCCGGTAGTATTGTTCAGCTCTGGTTCGCAAAATGCGGAGCCACGAGAATGAGACAATTCTAACGGACTCCCAACTTGACATTTGTGTGGAAGAAATAAAACAAGAGGGCCATGATGGCCCTAATTCGCTCACCTGACTCCATGAACACCAGAGGAGAATGTGACATTGAGTTCATGTGTTTTAAAAAAATTGTGCTATTTTTAGGTGGCGGTCATCTTGGATTAAGCGATGACTCTCATTTTACAAAATCTGAAAATGCTTCACCCAGCATCGGCCATGTGGTTCCTGAGAAAAAGACGTTAAAAATCTTGAATAAATGGACCTTTTGGTGGCCATCATGGATGACATAATCATCCGATTCCGACAAATATTGCACCAGAGTGATCGCCTCATTGATACCTTCAATTTGATATATGACATGACCATATTCAGTCAAAAATAAAATTTGACCCCAATTTGACCCCACGGGCCACGCCATTTTTGACCCCGGGGTCACCATTTTAACAACTTTCAAAGAGCAATGTACATCGATCATTCCTACCAAGTTTCGTCGAAATCCGGCTAGCGGTTCATGAGAAGAAGATTTTTTAAGAATTTATGCTATTTTTAGACGGCGGCCATCTTGGATTAGCGATGACCTCCATTTTAACAAATCTGAAAAGGCTTCACCCATGGACCATAACTTTTAAGTTCGGCTACCATGGGCCAAGCGGTTCATGTGAAGAAGAATTTTGTAAATCTCTAATAAAAGAACGACCTTTTGACATTTCGGCGGCATCTTGGATGACATAACAATCCGATTTGGACAAAAAATGTACCGGAGTGATCGCCTCATTGTACATTCGATTTGATATATAACATACCATATTCGGTAAACAAAAATAAAATTTGACCCCACGGGCCACGCCCATTTTTGACACCCGGGGTCACCATTTTTTAACAACTTTGAAAGAGCATTGTACATCGATCATTCCTACCAAGTTTCGTCGAAATCCGGCTAGCAGTTCATGAGAAGAAGATTTTTTAAGAATTTATGCTATTTTTAGACGGCGGCCATCTTGGATTAGCGATGACCTCCATTTTAACAAATCTGAAAAGGCTTCACACATGGACCATAACTTTTAAGTTTGGCTACCATGGGCCAAGCGGTTCATGTGAAGAAGAATTTTGAAATCTCTAATAAAAGAACAACCTTTTGACCTTTCGGCGGCCATCTTGGATGACATGACCATCCAATTCCGACAAAAAAATGTACCAGAGCGATCGCCTCTTTGATACCTTCGATTTGATATAGACAGGAGACCAAATTCGGTCCAAAATAAAATTTGACCCCAATTTGACCTCACGGGCCATGCCCATTTTTGACCCCGGGGTCACCATTTTAACAACTTTGAAAGAGCATTGTACATCGATCATTCCTACCAAGTTTCGTCGAAATCCAGCAGGCGGTTCATGAGAAGATTTTTTAAGAATTTATGCTATTTTTAGACGGCGGCCATCTTGGATTAGCGATGACCTCTATTTTAACAAATCTGAAAAGGCTTCACCCATGGACCATAACTTTTAAGTTTGGCTACCATGGGCCAAGCGGTTCATGTGAAGAAGAATTTTGAAATCTCTAATAAAATAACGACCTTTTGACCTTTCGGCGGCCATATTGGATGACATAACAATCCGATTTCGACAAAATATGCACCAGAGTGATCGCCTCATTGATACCTTCAATTTGATATATGAAATGACCATATTCAGTCAAAAATAAAATTTGAACCCAATTTGACCCCACGGGCCACGCCCATTTTTAACCCCAAGGTCACCATTTTAACAACTTTGAAAGAGCAATGTACATCGATCATTCCTACCAAGTTTTGTCGAAATCCGGTTGGCGGTTCTTGAGAAGAAGATTTTTTAAGAATTTGTGCTATTTTTAGACGGCGGCCATCTTGGATTACATAATGACGTCATTTTAACAATTTTGTAATCCCCCTACCTAAGGACCATGACCATGAAGTTTGGTGACCATAGGCCCAATGGTTACCGAGGAGAAGACGTTTGAAAATGTTCACGGACGACGACGACGACGGACGACGATGGACACATTGCGGTAACAATAGCTCACATGAGCTTCGCTCAGATGAGCTAAAAATTGATCAAATTACACACATTAACTTGAGCTCTGTACAAGCGCTATCCATGCGTGTAATGCGCTAAGCGGCGTGTTTTTTTTAACGTCATAAGCGGCATTACAAAGTTAGGAATCTATTCAATACACATATACATGCGACCTAAATACGAGACATGTCTGCTGTTTCACATTATTTGTGACCGACCGATTAATTGAGAAAAAGATAATTACTTAACGAGGCTGTAAACTCGTGACTGTAGCCTGTGGGCTATAGTAGCAGCTCGCGGTAACTACACAGCACACGCGAAATGTGTCATATGCCCTTTGCGACCAGTGTAGACCGTAGACTCCGATTACATTGCGATTCTGCACTATTTGCTATACCCCTTGCGAATCTGCACTATTTGCAATGTCAATAAAAAAAAACACATTCTGGTCTTAAAAGAGCGCTCCAGCTGATCGAGAAAGTTCCACAGTGGCACAAAATACTTAAGGGTCTTTATCCCATGTCATCTGCACTCTGTTTATTGGGAATTACACATGTCGACATGATAAAACACAACTGGGTAGCCGAGCCCCCGTTAAGGTGCGTAATTTGGGGGTACATTTCCTATTTCTCTATACAAATGGCAAGTTGGGAGTGCTTTAGAATCGTCTCATTGGGACTTAACTTTTTCGGGTGGAGAAATATGAAAATACTCCATAAATTTAATATACTGGTGGCTGGTCCACAACTAAACTGTCACCTTGTAGTGTAGTTTTATAAAAAAAACACTGGTTTTTATTTGTTTGTTTGTTTCCACTGAAAAAGTCATCATATCAATTCTCAGAATAAAAAGAAACTTGACATATTTATTGAAAAAATGTGTACATATGCTTTCAATATGGTAATAATGGTATATACTATACAAATCCAAGAGTTAATAATGGAAAACATACATTTCCTTAACTGGAAATAGAAAACCCCTCTAAACCGAAAACCCCTATAAACCGAACTTTTCAGTCTGTCCCCAGGGTGTTCGGTTTAGAGGGGTTCCACTGTATAATAAATTTGGTTAAGATCTGTCAAATATGAATTACGAGTAATTGTAGATATTGCAGGGACAAGTATGGTACACCTACCTGGGCCTTGGCTGGAGGCTTGGTGACAGGTTTGGGCTGGGTGGAGCCCGCAGCGGCTGGTTTGGCCCCACCTGACCCCCGTGACTCCCCTTTCGCGTTCAGCAACTCCGCCTTCTCACAGCAGTCCTTGATCTGCAATACATATCTACGTGTACAGCTATGAGAAAATTAACCTGCAAGTCTTAACTCATTTGCAAATTTCTCATGATCCCTTCTCGTTAACCTTCATTCACAAACATATACTTTGTGAAAACTACAATTTGTGAACATTAACCAAAAATTTGCGAGTGTAAACTTCAATTTGTGAACATAAACACATAATATTTTAACATAAGCGCACAATCTTGAATTTTGTGAACATAAACACAGTTTTGTATCATAAATATCTATCTAAAAGCTGTGGGGAATTAACCGTTTCAATAATGAATATAATAGATCTGTATCCCAATGTCTGTGAACAGGGCAGACCCAGATTAGCAGGCTTGCAACATCCGAATCGTTTGTGGACACGTTCTGATCAGGTACAAATGATAATTGAATAGTTGCCTCGGGGTGAAGGGTGATGTTGAAAGCTACACATTTACATCCCTGCAGCAGCACTTAATTGCTTGATCAGTTTGGTGTCAAGGTCATTTCTGGCCTTGACTAGAGAAATGGGGCTGATGACATTTGTGATCAGTGTATTCTTATTGTTTCCTAGCCCGAGTGCCTTATAGCCTTATAATGATATATATATTGCTTATTAGGTGTTTCATTAACTGAATGGTGAACAGTGAAGACCTGATCTGCCTGCGGATGTACAGGCTGATCTGGATCCACACTGGTCGCAAAATCAATAAGTTTCATTTCTCCAGTCACATTTCAGGCCATACAGAAATGCAACATCATCACGTGGGCTATATAATGAAAATATGGACTGTGAAAAAGAATTATATGAAGTTTCAAGTTATTCTAACTTAGGGTTGTGGGTAGGATTGTGTCTGGTGGGATTGTGGTGGGTGTGACTGTGGTGGGTGGGATTGAGTCGGGTGGGATTGTGGTGGGTGGGATTGCGTCTGGTGGGATTGTGGTGGGTGGGATTGCGGTGGGTGGGATTGTGGTGGGTGGAATTGCGGTGGCATTGTGGTGGGTGGGATTGCGGTAGGTGGGAATGCGGTGGGTGGGGCAGCTGTGGTCGACTCACCTTCTGCAGCTTGATGGCGTCGACATCCACGAGGAAGGAGGCGACATTCTTCTCGGTGACGACCTTCATCGCGGTGCCCAGAGCGAGGAAGGAGGCCTCACGCACCTCCAGAGCCGTATCGTTCACCGTCTATACACACATAGAGAATACCGGGCTAGTATCAAGTTTATCAGGCAAGGCTAGGAAACGATAGGAATTTCGCAGCGAGCCTCAGAATTCCTACTGTTTCTGAGCCGAGCCTGATAAACTTGATATCAAGACACTAGTATGGTATTCTATATATCAGGTAAAGTTTTAGGCTACATAATGATCAATTTTGGTATTTGTTTCGTTAACAAAGCATGAACTTGTTTCCGTGGTGTCATTCCACTGACGTCATTTGGCAATGTTATGTGATGCCATTCGACGAATGAAATGTCAGTTTGCAATGTGTTGTATATTCGTATATGCCTATCAGGTCAATGCCCGATACAACAATGTTATAAGTCAGTACGTATTCGGCCAAAACAATCTTTTGTTACCTGAGAAATACAGGGAAATTAGATGAGACTGCCAAACATGTTTCTGGGACTCAATTGGATTTGATCAGGTAACAAGCTTTGCATTGACCTAATACATACGGCCGTACCAAATGACGGTGGTGTAATGATGCAAGATAAATAAGTCCGTGTTCATTTCAACAAAATAAAATGTTACCTGATAAAGCCTCAGATATTCCTACACGGACGTGTAATTGGGTAGATCTAGTGCTGCACAGAATTGTGAATTGATTTGATCACAGAATAAACTAGTCCAAGGTGTCTCCCATTGATGCATAAAGCCAGGATAAATTGCATGGTGCATCCATACATAGACTACAGGCTGGTGTCTTTTTATATCAAGTTCATCAGGCAAGGCAAGGAATTCCTAGCTTCTCCTGATAACATGATAGAAAGTAGTGTAACATCCGGCCAACAACACACTCATATACAGACTGAACTCTGCCCACACTATCAGTAGGGATGTCGGAGTTTTCCCCGATTTACGGTTTGCCTTCAGACCCAATGTTAAATTTGGCCGTTTTCAAAGTCGATTTTTTATCAATATTGGACGATTTAGTAAATAAAAAACATACACGCACATTTTGTAATGTATATTTTATGACTTACGATGTTTTTTTTTTAAATATGTAACATGTGGGTGACTTTTAATCGATAAATTCTAATCACTTGCGCGTTCACTATTTTTTTTTGGGCGCCGCCATTTTGAAAAATCACGTGTTAGGTGGTGTGGCTTAATTTCGATAACGCGATCATTTCTTGATGGATATTTAATTTGGGCATGTCAACGGAGAGAAAAAAGCACCCTCTACACGATTCTGTTGTCTGCTGTTGAAATTTCTGAGAGGAAAATCGTGTTTTTGGTGCTAGAAAGAGGTAAATATTTGAACAGTGATTTTTATAGGAACCTCTGGATTCAATCATTAATGTGCCAAAAAAACACTGTATTGAACCGTTTGGCTTGTGCGCACTCGGTGGCAAACTTTTTTAGTAACCTCATATCAAACCGGAAGTTCGGAACACGAGACGTGTCATGGGTTTTCGCGACCATTTTATTTTCACTTCCACATCGAAAAAGCCAGCGTTACAGTTGAACTGGCCATTTTTGGTGTAAAATTATAGTGCAAAATTGTTGTTTAATGATGCCTCTGTGTATTTGTGGGTCCTTGTAGATTCACGTTGAATATATGTTCAACAATTAAAAAAAAAAAAAAAATCAACTCCAAATAACATTGTTATTATCAATCAAATTGAGCTGAAGCGTGAATCATTATTATTGAGTATTGTGTATTTAGCGATCTTTTTTTTTGAGACACTAGACTGTCAATCCTCCCTACCCAAGCGCCCCCACCCCCCTCACCACAGCCCCACCTCTTTCTGTGGGCATTTTTTTTTATTATTTGAAAAGTGTCTGGAGGCCAATTAATTATGCAATATAACTAATTGATCTATTTTGTATTCAAGAAAAATGTCTGCTTTTTCTACAGTGGTGGCGGGTGGGGGTGGGGGGGGGGGGGGGGATTTCTATTATATATTTGTAAAGCGCCGGCGGTGGTGGGTGGGGCAGCTTCCTAGTCTTCATTTCTCAAATAGATGTAGATAGAATTTTACAGCTAAAATATTGATCCCCTCCCCCAGTTTGCTTAAAAAGAGGTTTAAAAAGAGGTTCGCCGGTCAATTCTGTCATAACTTTTATATCACTTTAAGGATTGGTTAGATAGGATTAGATTAGTTAAATATTTAAACACAGCATACTTCTGAACAACTACCACACATCCATGCTGCCCTTAATATGACCTTCACCTTTTGGCATTCACAACTTTGAATTTTTTCACACGTTAAGAAGTTCGGCAGAGTTGTTCATTTCTTTGTGGGTAACCGGTGGGGTATTTAACGATCGGGATTCTTCCTTACCTGAATCCCGACCGGAGACCTAGTTTGGCCCTCGTGTACGTCTTTGGTTTTCTTGTATGTGAGAGTTTTACGCCTTATCCGAGTATGATTAATCGTAATCGAACCCGTTGGCCCGACCTTATATATATATATAACCATATATGACCATATATAGCTGCTTGATAGGCGTTAAACACCAACAAACTGTCATAACTTCTATATCATTTGAACATAAATAGTTCAACACAGCATACCTGTGGACAAATGCCATACATCCATGCTGCCATTTTTATGACCTTGACCGTCACAACTTTTTCACACATTAAGAAATTTGCCTGAGTTTCTCATTTCTGTCATCATCACTTCTATTTCCCTTGATGGATTACTTTAATATTTGAATACATCGTACATGTGGACAAATGCCATACATCCATGCTGGCCTTAATATGACTTTGACCTTCTGACCTTCACAAATACGCTTGTACGCAAATACATATCACTTGGTTAATTAACTTGTGACACAGTTTCTCCAATCTGCCACCATGGGCATTTGTGTGCCGACAAGCCATATTTTCTTCTTGCCTCTGCACCCACATGTCAGATCAAATTATTTTAGTGTTGATCATACTACTTTTGTGGTTGGGCTAAGTGACTGGTGTGGAATGGACCTAGCACCAGGATAGGATATTCTAATTTCATGGCTGAATATTGATTTTTCTGTAAATATTCAGTTCTGGTTTTGGGAATTTCTCTCATTATGGACACATTAAATACGGGATAGACCCGTTGGCCAAGCCTTAAATGACCTTAGCTGTTGATAACCCGTTAAACACAAATTATCAATCAATCCGTGTATGAGAGCCACTGTTGACTAATTGTTGGTTAATTAAATGAGAGCGCACTAGCTTAGTAAATCTCACCGCCGACCTTGTATTTTGGATAGATAAAAAGTTTTTGTAATTCGGTCCATTCATTAGTTCGGCCATTAATATTCAGTTTGTGAATATATTTAAATCAAAACATGCTATAAACACACCAAACAGCTATATTCATTAACACATTATAATCTTGACATAAACATCTTTGTGCAAAAAATAATTGAGCTACTTACTATGAAGTGGTGTATGTATATTATCCATTTTAAGATCTCTGCACAAAAAAACGTTTTTTCCCCCAAATGTGAAAATTTGAATAATTCCTAAACAAATCAAGATATCTTGAAACAACTTCCATTGTTTTGCATAATTTTCAATACCTTTAATTTGATACCAAACACTCCATAACGCACATTTTTGTTTTGGAAAAAATATCGACTACATTCAAAATTGGCAATATTCTTTTTTAGAAAATTTGTTATTTCTCGAAATAAAAAATTGAATAACTTCTTAACCAATCAAGATATCTTGATGAAACAACTTTCATTGTTTTGCATTCTTTAATACCTTTAATTGGATACCAAACACTCCATACTGCATACTTTTTCGGAAAAAATATCCACTAAATTAAATAAATTATTTTTTTTTACAATTTTTTTTATTTCTCGAAATTAAAAATTGAAAAACTTCTTAACCAATCAAGATAACTATCTTGATGAAACACTTCCATTGTTTTGCATTCTTCAATACCTTTAAATGGATATCAAACACTCCATTCTACACATTTAAAAAAATCAAAAAATCTTTAAATACAAAATTGGCAGAAAATGGTCAGCAAATTTCCGAAGTTCTCCAATTTCAAAATTGAATAACTTCTTAACTAATCAAGATATCTTGATGAAATAACTTGCATTGCACAACTACATTCCTCAGCTTTAATTTGATACCAAACAATCCATAAAAATCTCAATTTTTGAAAAAATTCCGACATCCCTACTATCAGCACACAACTTGATCAGGCTGGAACATAGGCCTTGCAAGATTCACCATTAAAGGTACATGCCCACGCAGTAGGCACAAAATGTTCTTTATAGGAATTAAATAAGTGTATAATTATGTCACTATTCCACCAGTTCTAACAATGACGAGTGCCCGCTATACAAATATAATCATTTATTAATTATCAATTTACTGTTAGCGACGCGCGGCGGTAACAGTCTATTTTGATAATGTGCGGGGACGACGACTTTCACATCACTGCGCATGTCAAAGATGTGATATGATTGACCGTGTCACGTGACGCGTATTGGTAAAAATAGCACGAGGTCGGAAAATACCCTTTCTGGTCGCTTTTACACAAATTAACACGCGCCGTAATTAAAAATAACTTGTTAGTGGGTAGACAAATGGCTCATATAAGGCATGACAGAAAATGAAAAGTAGTAGAACACTGCAGCTCCATTATAACGCGATCGCGTATAGCACGATCTCCATTATAACGGGGGTCTCTCGTGGATCCAAAAAAAATATTAAAAAAATAGAGAAGAAAAGGGAAAACAAAGAAAAAAAATCAAAAAGAAATCGTCGGACGTCATAGTTGTAATTAGTTGTAATTTATTCAAACAACGACATTCAAAGTCCATGAAAGAATTATTATTAGTATGTTAGCAAATGTAATACCTTTAATCAGGTAATCATGATAATAGGCATACAGTGCGACCCCCCTATTGCACGAAAGTCCGGCGACATACGACCTTCCGTGTTACTTATCCGAACCGTGCAATATCCGTGCCAGGGGATATGAATTCCAAATCCAGATGCAATTACACCCGACACATATTACACAGACAAGATTTGTGTGAAGCTTTGTGCAAAAAATCGATACACCCAGCTGTGTGTCCAGGTGTTTATTGTATGACATCATTCAGCATGAGGCTGTAAACTGTGTGACCTTTAGGCTATGTTTTGAAATGTTACTGATTGGTCAACACGCCTTTTGATGTGCCACAGACGTCGCGAACGTGCGACTTTCATCATCGCATCACGGGGCAATGGTGCAGTAACCCATTTCATGCTGAGGATACGCTTATGTTTGTGGACAAATATTTTCCTTCTATGCACTCAGAAGTATATGCCGCGACCACCATTTAATCCGTCTCTGGCACAGACGGCGTTGTAACATTCACTGTTCTACAACGACTGTTTCCTGGCCTCACGTGACAAACAAAATATCAATCAAAATGCTGCTAGTCTTTATAACTCTTTCCAGAGTATTCATCGAGTGGTGATATACCGCTGGGACACTGCCCCATGGATGTTGCCACTCACCTTGAGGAGGCTGGCACAGAAGGCCTTCAGTAGTTTCTTGGGCAGGGAGGCGAGGGTCTGCCTCTGGAAGCAACGCGCCAGGAAGCTGACCGTCTCCGTCTTGATCGTCGGGTTCTTGTGGTCGAGGGCCGGCAACAAGTCCTCCAGGATCACCTCCAGGTTGGTCTGGGGGAAACAACAATATTGTTAACCTGCACACATCCAGGTTGGTCCAGGGGAAACAGGAATATTGTTAACCTGCACACATCCAGGTTGGTCTGGGGGAAACAGGAATATTGTTAACCTGCACACATCCAGGTTGGTTTGGGGGAAACTACAATATTGTTAACCTGCACACATCCAGGTTGGTCTGGGGGAAACAGCAAGATTGTTAACCTGCACACCTCCAGGTTGGTCTGGAGGAAACAACAATATTGTTAACCTGCACACATCCAGGTTGGTCTGGGGGAAACAGGAATATTGTTAACCTCCACACATCAAGGTTGGTCTGGAGGAAACAGCAATATTGTTAACCTGCACACATCCAGGTTGGTCTGAGGGAAACAGGAATATTGTTAACCTGCACACATCCAGGTTGGTCTGGGGGAAACAGGAATATTGTTAACCTGCACACATCCAGGTTGGTTTGGGGGAAACAACAATAGTGTTAACCTGCACACATCCAGGTTGGTCTGGGGGAAACAGGAATATAGTTAACCTGCACAAATCCAGGTTGGTCTGGAGGAAACAGCAATATTGTTAACCTGCACACATCCAGGTTCGTCTGGGGGAAAACAGCAATATAATATAGTTAACCTGCACACATCCAGGTTGGTCTGGAGGACACAGGACTATTGTTAACATCCACACATCCAGGTTGGTCTGGAGGAAACAGCAATATTGTTAACCTGCACACATCCAGGTTGGTTTGGGGGAAACTACAATATTGTTAACCTGCACACATCCAGGTTGGTCTGGTGGAAACAACAATATTGTTAATCTGCACACCTCCAGGTTGGTCTGGAGGACACAGGAATATTGTTAACCTACACACATCCAGGTTGGTCTGGAGGACACAGGACTATTGTTAACATCCACACATCCAGGTTGGTCTGGAGGAAACAGCAATATTGTTAACCTGCACACATCCAGGTTGGTCTGGGGGAAACAGCAAGATTGTTAACCTGCACACCTCCAGGTTGGTCTGGAGGAAACAACAATATTGTTAACCTGCACACATCCAGGTTGGTCTGGGGGAAACAGGAATATTGTTAACCTCCACACATCAAGGTTGGTCTGGAGGAAACAGCAATATTGTTAACCTGCACACATCCAGGTTGGTCTGAGGGAAACAGGAATATTGTTAACCTGCACACATCCAGGTTGGTCTGGGGGAAACAGGAATATTGTTAACCTGCACACATCCAGGTTGGTTTGGGGGAAACAACAATAGTGTTAACCTGCACACATCCAGGTTGGTCTGGGGGAAACAGGAATATAGTTAACCTGCACAAATCCAGGTTGGTCTGGAGGAAACAGCAATATTGTTAACCTGCACACATCCAGGTTCGTCTGGGGGAAAACAGCAATATAGTTAACCTGCACACATCCAGGTTGGTCTGGAGGACACAGGACTATTGTTAACATCCACACATCCAGGTTGGTCTGGAGGAAACAGCAATATTGTTAACCTGCACACATCCAGGTTGGTCTGGGGGAAACAGCAAGATTGTTAACCTGCACACCTCCAGGTTGGTCTGGAGGAAACAACAATATTGTTAACCTGCACACATCCAGGTTGGTCTGGGGGAAACAGGAATATTGTTAACCTCCACACATCAAGGTTGGTCTGGAGGAAACAGCAATATTGTTAACCTGCACACATCCAGGTTGGTCTAGGGGAAACAGGAATATTGTTAACCTGCACACATCCAGGTTGGTCTGGGGGAAACATGAATATTGTTAACCTGCACACATCCAGGTTGGTTTGGGGGAAACAACAATAGTGTTAACCTGCACACATCCAGGTTGGTCTGGGGGAAACAGGAATATAGTTAACCTGCACAAATCCAGGTTGGTCTGGAGGAAACAGCAATATTGTTAACCTGCACACATCCAGTTTCGTCTGGGTGGGGGAAAACAGCAATATAGTTAACCTGCACACATCCAGGTTGGTCTGGAGGAAACAGCAATATTGTTAACCTGCACACATCCAGGTTGGTCTGGGGGAAACAACAATATTGTTAACCTGCACACCTCCAGGTTGGTCTGGAGGAAATAGCAATATTGTTAACCTGCACACATCCAGGTTGGTCTGGGGGAAACAGCAATATAGTTAACCTGCACACATCCAGGTTGGTCTGGAGGCAACAGCAA
Source organism: Conchocele bisecta (assembly GCA_029237695.1). Classification (NCBI taxonomy): domain Eukaryota; kingdom Metazoa; phylum Mollusca; class Bivalvia; order Lucinida; family Thyasiridae; genus Conchocele; species Conchocele bisecta. The sequence goes on from CM055273.1 coordinate 74,775,385, forward strand.
TATTGTTAACCTGCACACATCCAGATTGGTCTGGGGGAAACAGCAATATAGTTAACCTGCACACATCCAGGTTGGTCTGGAGGAAACAGCAATATAGTTAACCTGCACACATCCAGGTTGGTCTGGGGGAAACAACAATATAGTTAACCTGCACACATCCAGGTTGGTCTGGAGGAAACAGCAATATTGTTAACCTGCACACATCCAGATTGGTCCGGGGGAAACAACAATATAGTTAACCTGCACACACCCAGGTTGGTCTGGAGGAAACAGCAATATTGTTAATCTGCACACATCCAGGTTGGTCTGGGGGAACAGCAATATAGTTAACCTGCACACCTCCAGGTTGGTCTGGGGGAAACGACAATAGTGTTAACCTGCACACCTCCAGGTTGGTCTGGAGGACACCGGAATATTGTTAACCTACACACATCCAAGTTGGTCTGGGGGGAGGGACAGCAATATTGTTAACCTGCACACATCCAGGTTGGTCTGGGGGAAACAGCAGTATTGTTAACCTACACACATCCAGGTTGGTCGGGGGACAGTAATATCGTGAACCAGAACACCTCCAGGTTGGTCTGTGGGAAACACGAATATTGTTAACCTGCACAGGTCCAGGTTGGTCTGGGGAAACAGCAATATTGTTAACCTGCACACATCCAGGTTGGTCTGGGGGAAACAGGAATATTGTTAACCTGCACACATCCAGGTTTGTCTGGGGGAACAGCAATATAGTTAACCTGCACACATCAATGTTTGTCTCGGGGGAACAGCAATATACTTAACCTGCACACATCCAGGTTGGTCTGGGAGGAACAGCAATATAGTTAACTTGCACACATCCAGGTTGGTCTGAGGGAAACAGCAATATACTTAACCTGCACACATCCAGGTTGGTCTGAGGAAAACAGCAATATTGTTAACCGGCTATGTGGTACATGTTGTGGAACAGGTAATGACTGCTATCTGTGGCTCTGTGGAACGTGTTGTGGAACAGGTAATGACTGCTATCTGTGGCTCTGTGGAACGTGTTGTGGAACAGGTAATAACTGCTATCTGTGGCTCTGTGGAACGTGTTGTGGAACAGGTAATAACTGCTATCTGTGGCTCTGTGGTACGTGTTGTGGAACAGGTAATAACTGCTATCTGTGGCTCAGTGGTACGTGTTGTGGAACAGGTAATGACTGCTATCTGTGGCTCTGTGGTACGTGTTGTGGAACAGGTAATGACTGCTATCTGTGGCTCTGTGGTACGTGTTGTGGAACAGGTAATAACTGCTATCTGTGGCTCTGTGGAACGTGTTGTGGAACAGGTAATAACTGCTATCTGTGGCTCTGTGGAACGTGTTGTGGAACAGGTAATGACTGCTATCTGTGGCTCTGTGGTACGTGTTGTGGAACAGGTAATGACTGCTATCTGTGGCTCTGTGGTACGTGTTGTGAAATAGGTAATAACTGCTATCTGTGGCTCTGTGGAACGTGTTGTGGAACAGGTAATAACTGCTATCTGTGGCTCTGTGGAACGTGTGTGGAACAGGTAATAACTGCTATCTGTGGCTCTGTGGTACGTGTTGTGGAACAGGTAATGACTGCTATCTGTGGCTCTGTGGTACGTGTTGTGGAACAGGTAATGACTGCTATCTGTGGCTCTGTGGAACGTGTTGTGGAACAGGTAATGACTGCTATCTGTGGCTCTGTGGAACGTGTTGTGGAACAGGTAATAACTGCTATCTGTGGCTCTGTGGAACGTGTTGTGGAACAGGTAATAACTGCTATCTGTGGCTCTGTGGTACGTGTTGTGGAACAGGTAATGACTGCTATCTGTGGCTCTGTGGTACGTGTTGTGGAACAGGTAATGACTGCTATCTGTGGCTCTGTGGTACGTGTTGTGGAACAGGTAATAACTGCTATCTGTGGCTCTGTGGTACGTGTTGTGGAACAGGTAATGACTGCTATCTGTGGCTCTGTGGAACGTGTTGTGGAACAGGTAATGACTGCTATCTGTGGCTCTGTGGTACGTGTTGTGGAACAGGTAATGACTGCTATCTGTGGCTCTGTGGTACGTGTTGTGGAACAGGTAATGACTGCTATCTGTGGCTCTGTGGTACGTGTTGTGGAACAGGTAATGACTGCTATCTGTGGCTCTGTGGTACGTGTTGTGGAATAGGTAATGACTGCATTCTCAAATATTTAATTGTAGTTGCGACTCAGGAAAACGGTTTTGCAATCAGTGGAAATCCAGATCACTCTGTGCATCCACACATTCTGATCAGGATCAGGACTGTTCGCCATTCTATCACTGAAACACCTGCCATGCTTCTAACAAGAATCCTATCAGCCCCATTTCTCCAGTCACAATTTATTGATGAATTGAATGAAGAATGATGTTATAGGCATAGGAGGGATGGCTGCATGGATATAATTTTAACCAATTTGGTGGAACTGGCCCCTACATCATTTCTATTTTCGTGGGGACCAAAAAAAACTTGGTTTTTCGTGGGGAACGATGTAAACTTGTTGGTTTTTCGTGGGGACCGATGGAAACTTGGTTTTTCGTGGGGAACGATGGAAACTTGGTTTTTCGTGGGGACCGTACTTGTTTTTCGTGGGACGATGGAAACGTGGTCGTGGGGAACGATGGAAACTTGGTTTTTCGTGGGGAACGATGGAAACTTGTTGGTTTTTCGTGGGGACCGATGGAAAATTGTTTTTTCGTGGGGAACGATGTAAACTTGGTTTTTCGTGGGGAACGATAGAAACTTGTTGGTTTTACGTGGAAACTTGGTTTTCTACTGGTACAAAACTACATCCTCAGCATGGGATAAATACATACGGATAAGAAAGCAGCGTCGGCGAATTCTCTCAGGACTGTGACAACTGTCAATTTCTTCTCCTTGAATTTGTCGAATATCACAGGGAAAATATATGTCAGCAGGGAAACACTGAAATATTATGTACAAAACAGTGAAATATCAGGACAAACTAGAAATATTTATGTTACAAAACAGTGAATATCACAGGGAAACACTGAAATATATGGGACTTAAAAACAGGGTGATATCACAGGGGAAACTCTATATATGTAAAAAACAAAACAGTGAAATATCACAGGGAAACACTGAAATATTATGTACAAAACAGTGAAATATCACAGGGAAACACTGAAATATTATGTACAAAACAGTGAAATATCACAGGGGAAACACTGAAAATTTGTACAAAACAGTGAAATATCACAAAGGGAAACACTGATATGAAATTATGTACAAAACAGTGAAATATCACGGGAAAACACTGAAATATTATGGGTTAAAAAAAAACAGTGAAATTATCACAGGGAAACACAAATATTAATGTACAAAAACAGTGAAAATATCAAAGGGAAACACTGAAATATTATGTACAAAACAGTGAAATATCACAGGGAAACACTGAAATATTATGGACAAAAACAGTGAAATATCACAGGGAAACACTGAAATATTATGTACAAAACAGTGAAATATCACAGGGAAACACTGAAATATTGTGTACAAAACAGTGAAATATCACAGGGAAACACTGAAATATTATGTAAAAAACAGTGAAATATCACAGGGAAACACTGAAAATAATTAAAGTAGTACAAAAACAGTGAAATATACAGGGAAACGACAGGGAAAACATTATGTACAAAACATGTGAAATATCACAGGGAAACACTGAAAATATTAAATGTACAAAACAGAGAAATATCACAGGGAAACACTGAAACTAAAATGATGTACAAAACAGTGCCAATATCACAGATAAACACTGAAAATATTGTGTACAAAACAGGGGTTGGAAATATCAAAAGGGAAACACTGAAATTATTGTGTACACAGTTGAAATATCCACAGGAAACACTGAAATATTGTGTACAAAACAGTGAAATATCACAGGGAAACACTGAAATATTGTGTACAAAACAGTGAAATATCACAGGGAAACACTGAAATATTGTGTACAAAACAGTGAAATATCACAGGGAAACACTGAAATATTATGTACAAAACAGTGAAATATCACAGGGAAACACTAAACTATTATGTACCAAAAACAGTGAAATATCACAGGGGAAAATAAAACACTGAAATATTATGTACAAAACAGTGAAATAACACAGGGAAACACTGAAATATTGAGTAACACGGGTGAAATATCACAGGGAAAGGGCACTGAAATATTGTGTACAAAACAGTGAAATATCACAGTGGACGGGACTGAAATATTGTGTAACAAAACAGTGAAATATCACAGGGAAACACTGGAAACTATGGGTGTACAAAACAGTGAAATATCACAGGGGAAAACACTGAATATATTATTACAAAACAGTACGATAAATCAGGGAAACACGATTATCAGACAAAACGAAATATTGTGTACACAAAACAGTGAAATATCACAGGGAAACACTGATATTGTGTACACAGTGATATCACAGGGAAACACTGATATTGTGTAAACACAGTGATACAAACAGTACAAAACTGAAATGTGTACAAAACAGTGAAATATCAAACAGTACAAAACTATATTATGTACACAGTGAAATATCATCAGGGAAACACTGAAATATGTAAAACAGTGAAATATCAGACAAACTGAAATATGTGTACACAGTGGAAATATCAAAACAGATACATATAAACTACTATGAAAAACAAATATCACAGGGAAACACTGAGTATGTAAACACAGATAAATCAGGGAAACACTGAAATAGTGGAAACACATGATCACAGGGACTAAAACTATTATGTACAAAACATGAAATATACAGAAAACAGAAATATGTAAAAAACAAAGTATTCAAAACAGTGAAATATCAAAGGGAAACACTGAAACATCTGGACAAAACACTGAAATACCACAGGGTAGAGTCACTATTCGGAAGTACAGTCGAGAACCAGTATCTAGAATATCAGTATCTCGATGATATCCCCTATCTCGATGATTCCTTAAAGTCCAGAATGATATCCTTATTTGTTTAATATAAGGCCAAACATAATATTTTAATTGTTTCACCTCCCGCTACCTACCCACCAAAATTACCAGAAATAAAATAAATTTTGGGTCGTTGGGTAGGAAAAGTATTTTATTTCTTTTCAATTACCCACTCATGACCAAATTGGTCAGTATATTTGCTCGTGATAATACATAGATCCCATCTGTAACCTTCAATAATACAGAGTTTGGGCAAATAGAAATGGTATAAGGTGTAACTATCTATCACAAAAAAATAATACCCTAAAATAGAATATTGTTTAGAATAAAAAAAATATTTTCCTTACCAACCTACCCACACCTAGTGTAGTGGGAGAGGAAACAAATATATTTTTAATGTTAGCCTAAATTTCCTCGGCTATCTCAACCATGCCTTATCTCGTATATGTTCTCTATCACGACTGTTCATTCTGTCCCCTCCGTATAAAAATACATTAAAAATCTCTTCGCGCTCACGATTACATAAATGCTTGGATAAATCGGCTAAGCCTGGCTGCCAAGATCGATTTGGTGGACAGTAATTTTCAAAACATATAAAAATAAATTCACATCTACCTCAGGTTGTTTCCTTAATAGGTCCACCTGGATATATTTGACACTATTCATTAAGCATATCACGCTGTCATTTAAGCAATTCACTGAGAGTTGTGATGCCACCTGGTAATGTTGATTAGCTTACTACCTTTGGTCATTAGTTAATTGGTGATTATTTACTCGTGGTGTTAATGGGTAACATGATTTCATATTTTTCGAGAAAATATTTGACCATGTCACTTCTGAATCATCGCTATCTCGAACATAGTCCTATCTCGACTATATGGACAATCTCCCTTCGACTTCGAGATACTGGTGCTCGACTGTATGAGGAAACTCTTGACAAATTATGTAAAGATCGGACTAATATATCAGGAGATATACCAAACTTGGACGTAAATCCATGTACTGTATTTTGCAGTGTATTGCGCACACTGGTGTACAACGTGCATCTATATTTTGGGCAAAAAAAATCGGGGGAAAAAATTAGTTCCCATCAATAGCACACAGCAAATTTTCACACACAAAATCGGCGGAAGTTCGTCATGAGTATAAGAAAATTGCTTTTTGAGTTCACATTCACAATGCTGAACATGTGCTGTTAGACTCGCTCGAAGATGCTAATCGGTGAGAAAAAGAATGCTAAAGGTCAGCTTTACTAATCGAGGCATAAATTAGACTTATATTGTCTAAAATTATGTTGTATTTATTGGTATTTACCGATTATTAAAAAGTCACGATGAATGTAATAAATTTATTGAACCTACTTTCGAAGAAATTTTTTGTATATAATTCCACCATATTTGCCATTCGTGTGTAACATAATAGACCACAATACACATGTCACCCGTAATCGCCAACACGGAGCAGCCATGTGTCAAACTGCTTCCCCGTTAGACATAACGATCGCTGCTATTATATGGTATTATCCAGCATAGCCCCATATCAGTGTATGCGCAGGCGAATCCGGGGCTATGGTGGTCGCACATGTCATAAGGTTCTGATGCATGAATACTTGTCAATACTTTACAAAAATAGTAACACAGTCTGTCGGCAACCTAGCACCTGAAGGACAACAACCATTACCGAGTGTTACCGAGTGTGATCTGAATATGCGCAACGCTTGATTTAGCATCTAAAATCTTACATTAAGCGCTTATGAGATAATCGGTCCTCATTAATTATTCACAGAATGGCACATTTGTGACGTCACTTTGAAAATTTAAAACAGAACAACATTTCCTCTAATATACGTAGCCGCTTATGTTTACGAGTCTGGCTATATTAAATCACTGCCATAAAATAGAAATCAACTTAAAGACGGAAACAAACAATGTCAATGGAATTGAATGCTGTTTAACGCCCAATGTGGATAAATGTGGCTTTGTCTGGAGAAATGGGGCTTATGGCATTGGCAGCTTGTGTAGATCCAGATCATCTTGCTTAATATTCGGCACATTTGATGCATATTTTTACTACACTTAGTGTATCCCAGAAATCAAAAAAAAACACCAATTTACCATCAATCTATACTTACCTCACCCATTCTTACCCATCATACTTTTTCTCTTGTTTCACACTATGCGTATTTCAACGTCATAGCGGACACCTGTCAAAAATCGATATTTCCGTTTGCGGGTAAACATTGCTAGTTTTGTTTGATAAAAAATGCGTAAAACTGGCATAGAAATCAGTTGAAATATATAATAAATGTTTAAAATTTATCTACCTACCTATAACGCGCAGGGCAACTTCTGGATTAAAAATGCGGGTGAGAAAATGTGCGCAATACACTGTGAAATACGGTATTACTGGACATGTTTTGTTTGTTTGTTTATTGGTGTTTAACGGCGTATCAACAGCTAAGGTCATGTAAGGCCGGGCAAACGAGTTGGAATCCGTTTTAACCTGCTGTATTGGGGGGAAAATCCAAAAATCAGAACGGAATATTTACATGGAGAAAAAATATATTCAGCCCTGAAATTAGAATAACTTGACCTGGTGCCAGGTCCATACCACCAGTCACTTGGTCCTTTCCCCTAAAATAGGATTACGAATAATCGTAATACTCACAAAGAGGTATAACCATCTGGAATATATTACCATCTTCTAGCATAAAACGTTATACCTGATCAATGGAATACCATGTTAGTGTCTTTATATGAAGCTAATCAGGACTCCGACATGTTTCCAGATAATCTGGATAGCCAGGGGCTTAGTTACTCAAAATCTCCATTAGCTTAACAGACTGTTAAATCCTTAACAATGTTAAGGATTTAACAGTCTGTAAAGCTAAGAGGTTTTGACAGAGGTGGGAACAGTTTCAAATGCCAAATCCTAAAAATGCCTAAACAAACATGTTTTTGCACCCACAAATGCGTAAAAGGGTGCGCCACATGTTAACACATTTTTCTACAATTATCAGGAACCTCAAATCCTGATTTCAGGAAATATCCTGAAAATTCCCACCCGATTTGAGGAACTGCTGGTATTCTGTATATACTTACACTCGGGGCGTATGTGCTGAACTTCTTCCTCAGGCCCTTGGCAAGGCTGGCCATGCACTTGGCCCCGAGGGCGACGAGCATTACATTCGAGTCTTTGCCAACAACCTGTAACAATCCAAGCATGAAATAGACACACGATTTATAATAGATTGAAGTATGAAATAGACTCACAATTTATCATGGATTGAAGCATGAAATAGACTCCCAATTTATCATGGATTGAAGCATGAAATACTCACAATTTATCATGGATTGAAGCATGAAATAGACTCACAATTTATCATGGACTGAAGCATGAAATACTCACAATTTATCATGGATTGAAGCATGAAATAGACTCCCAATTTATCATGGATTGAAGCATGAAATAGACTCCCAATTTATCATGGATTGAAGCATGAAATAGACTCACCATTTATCATGGATTGAAGCATGAAATAGACTCACAATTTATCATGGATTGAAGCATGAAATAGACTCACAATTTATCATGGATTGAAGCATGAAATAGACTCACAATTGATTATGGATTGAAGCATGAAATAGACTCACAATTTATCATGGATTGAAGCATGAAATACTCGGATTTATCATGGATTGAAGCATGAAATAGACTTACGATTTATCATGGATTGAAGCATGAAATAGACTCACAATTTATCATGGATTGAAGCATGAAATACTCACAATTTATTATTGGATTGGAACATTGAAATAACTCACAATTCATTATGGATTGAAGCATGAACTAGACTCACGATTTATCATGAATTGAAGCATGAAATAGACTCACGATTTATCATGGATTGAAGCAAGAAATATACTCACAATTTATCATTGATTGAAGCATGAAATAGACTCACAATTTACCATTGATTGAAGCATGAAATAGACTCACAATTTATCATGGATTGAAGCATGAAATAGACTCACAATTTATCATGGATTGAAGCATGAAATAGACACACGATTTTATCAGATTGAAGCATAAAAGACTCACGATTTTATCATGGATTGAAGCATGAAATAGACTCATCACGATATTTATCATGATTGAAGCATGAAATAGACATCACGATTTATCATGGATTGAAGCAAATGAAATAGACTCACGATTTATCATTTGAATGAAGCATAAAATAGACTCACAACCAAATTTATCATGGATTGAAGCATGAAATAGACTCCCCACAATTTGATTATGGATTGAAGCATGAAATAGACTCACAATTTATCATGGATTGAAGCATGAAATACTCGATTTATCATGATTGAAGCATGAAATAGACTTACGATTTATCAAGGATTGAAGCATGAAAATACAAACACACAATTTATCATGGATTGAAGCATGAAATACTTCACAATTTATTATGGATTAAGCATGAAATAGACTCACAATTTATTATTTGGATTGAAGCATGAACTAGACTCACACCTTTATCATGAATTGAAGCATGAAATAGACTCATCACGATTTATCATGATTGAAGCATGAAATATACTCACAATTTATCATTGATTGAATCATGAAATAGACTCACAATTTACCATTGATTGAAGCATGAAATAGACTCACAATTTATCATGGATTGAAGCATGAAATACTCACAATTTATCATGGATTGAAGCATGAAATAGACTCACGATTTATCATTGATTGAAGCATGAAATAGACTCACGATTTATCATGGATTGAAGCATGAAATAGACTCACGATTTATCATGGATTGAAGCATGAAATACTCACAATTTATCAAGGATTGAAGCACGAAATAGGCTCACAATTTATCAAGGATGGAAGCATGAAATAGACTCACGATTTATCATTGATTGAAGCATGAAATACTCACGATTTATCATGGATTGAAGTATGAAATAGACTCAAGATTTATCATGGATTGAAGCATGAAATAGACTCACAATTTATCAAGGATTGAAGCATGAAATAGGCTCACAATTTATCAAGAATTGAAGCATGAAATAGGCTCACAATTTATCAAGGATGGAAGCATGAAATACTCACAATGTATCATGGATTGAAGCATAAAATAAAATAAACTCACGATTAACATGGAACGAAGCATGAAACAGACTCACAATTTATCATGCATTGAAGCACGAAATAGACTCGCGATTTATCATTGATTGAAGTATGAAATAGACTCACGATTTATCACTGATTGAAGCATGAAATAAGACTCACGATTTATCATGGATTGAAGCATGAAATAGACTCACAATTTATCATGGATTAAGCAAGAAAATAGACTCACAATTGGATTATGGATTGAAGCATGAAATAGACTCACAATTTATCATGGATTGAAGCATGAAATACTCGGATTTATCATGGATTGAAGCATGAAATAGACTTACGATTTATCATGGATTGAAGCATGAAATAGACTCACAATTTATCATGGATTGAAGCATGAAATACTCACAATTTATTATGGATTGAAGCATGAAATAGACTCACAATTTATTATGGATTGAAGCATGAACTAGACTCACGATTTATCATGAATTGAAGCATGAAAAGACTCACGATTTATTCATGATGAAGCCATTGAAATAAATACCTCACAATTTATTCATTGATGAAATCAATGAAAAATAACTCACAATTTACATTGATGAAGCAGAAATAGACCACAATTTAATTCTTGGAATTGAAGCAAATGCAATTTACTAACAATGTTATCAATGGATTGAAGCATGAAATAGACTCACGATAGCATTGATTGAGCATTGAAAATAGAACTCAACGCTAACATGGAATTGAAGCATAAATAGACGTCACAATTTATCATGGATTGAAGCATGAAATACTCACAATTTATCAATTTGGATTGAAAGCAATGGAAATTAGACTCAACGATTTACATTGATTGAAAGCGTGAAATAGACCTCACGAATTTAATCATTGAATTGAAAGCATGAAATTAGACCTCAACGATTTATCATGAAATTTAAGCCATGGAAATACTCTATACAATTTATTTCAAGGATTGAAGCATGAAAAGAACTCACGATTATCATTGTTGGAAGCATGAAATACTCACGATTTAACATGGTTGAAGTATGATATAGAACTTCAAGATTTAATCATGGAATTGAAGGCATTGAAATAAGACACACCATTTATCAAGAAAAAAAATTGAAAGCATGAAATAGGCTCACAATTTATCAAGAATTGAAGCATGAAATAGGCTCACAATTTATCAAGGATGGAAGCATGAAATACTCACAATGTATCATGGATTGAAGCATAAAATAAACTCACGATTAACATGGAACGAGAGCATGAAACAGACTCACAATTTATCATGCATTGAAGCACGAAATAGACTCGCGATTTATCATTGATTGAAGTATGAAATAGACTCACGATTTATCATTGATTGAAGCATGAAATAAGACTCACGATTTATCATGGATTGAAGCATGAAATAGACTCACAATTTATCATGGATTGAAGCATGAAATAAATGGGTTGACAAAAAGGTGCAGCTTCACAACAAATGATTTATGTTGGTGCTAATGTTTTAAACTTAACGCCACAACCTGTAATCATGTAACCGTGTATAACACTACCTTGAGTAGGACACGGACTAGCTGGCCATAATCGCCTGGCTCTATCTTGGGATTCTCCACCAGTTTCTGTACGGCCTCCAGGGCTTCCCGCCTCTCCTGCCACTTCTTCGCCTCCTACACACAGCATACATGGCATACAGCAGTCATTCAGTTTTCAAACGGCTCCAAAATTTAAGCCTAAATAGTCAGTCAAATTTTAAGTACGGAATACAATTGTAATGGGCTTAATACAGCAAATGCACCTTCATGTAGCAAATTCAAAGGTTCATTGTTGGAAATCCTGGTCTGTCATGCAATGGTTTTGTTAGACCACTTCAACCCCATGCCATACATTCAAACACTGCCGGGTCGCAAGCCATCTCATCAGTTCTTGTCAGTATTGTTGAATAACCCGACCTGGTGCCAGATCCATACCACACCAGTCACTTGGCCCCTTCCCCTAAAATAGGATTACGAATATCGTAATACTCCATAAGGGGTAAGGATGAACCCCGATCGTTAAATTACCCATCGCGTGCTCCTACCTCCCACCCACTTTAGGGGAGAGATGGTAAACTGGACACTACATATTTTTGTGTGAATTTCTACAACGATTAGATAAATTCATAAATGTAGAACAAGAAAGTTCTGATATGTGTCTGTATAACCGATGTGCACAATAGCGATAAGATTATGGGATCAATAAGACGAAGTGCATGTATAACTAGTTCACCATTTTATGTCAGGTAATTGTTTAGATAAAATGGCAAATGGACAGGTGAAGTGACTACTCACCACTTTCTCGAAGAAGTCTTTGGGAATGAGCGGTATAATGTTGACAGCCTCTATCAGGTCGTAGGGATCCACCTCCTCAACGCCAGCATCTACACAAACACACAATCAGCATCATACAGTATACATTCTATATTATATAATGTGCCCGCGGTCGATTGACTGAATGGAGTACCACCCCTATTGAACAACAAGGCTATATTCAGATGAAGGTACAATACTATTTTGATCCGCAGCTAAATCGACATGCAGTCACTTCTTGATTATAATTATAAATGTTACGTTAATGTGCAAACCACAAATATAGCAATGAGTTGAGCAAGTCTACATAGGCCTCTGGCCGAGATAAGGTATTGTACAACATTGGCAACAATTGTCCATACTGATCATCATACAGTCAGACAGTAGGATTATTGTCTAATAGTTTTGCTGATGCCAACAAAGGTACTTCAGTGACTGAATGGTGAATTGCATATATCCTGCTTAGGGCTTTTCCAGAATTTTTGGTATGGGTGGGCTGGACGGCACCTGATTTAAATTTGGATGGGTGGTGGGGTGTTCCAACAAATGAATTTTGTGCATGGTGGGGTTTTCCAAAAAATGAGTTTTGTGCATGGTGGGGTTTTCCTAAAATTGAATTGTGTGCATCGTGGGTCTATCTTCCTAGGGTGAAATAAATCAAGGTGGCTATTTAGCAGGTGAAATAAATAAAATAAATATGGGGGTCAGAATAAATAAATAAAACAAGAATTCCGCCACGGAAGCGGTATCGCGCCTGCCGAGGCATTTGACCGTGAACATTACAAGTAAATAAATGACCTTCACCTTGAGAATTTGGATGTGGGGGCGTGTGTAATGAAGCATCATCCCTAGACAAACATTGATGTGAAATATTATCAAAGTCTGGCAAGGGGTTAAAGAGATATTGTGAAAAAACAATAACTTTAACGTATTTCTGTTACAAAACCGGTGAACATTACAAGTAAATAAATGACCTTGACCTTGATAATTTGGATGTGGGGGTGTGCGTAATGAAGCATCATCCCTAGACAAACATTGATGTGAAATATTATCAATGTCTGGCAAGGGGTTAAAGAGATATTGTGAAAAAAACAATAACTTTAACGCATTTCTGTTACAAAACTGGTGAACATTACAAGGAAATAAATGACCTTGACCTTCAAAATTTGGATGTGGGGGTGTGTGTAATGAAGCATCATCCCTAGACAAACATTGATGTGAAATATTATCAATGTCTGGCAAGGGGTTAAAGAGATGTTGTGAAAAAACAATAACTTTTAACGCATTTGCCTTACAAAAAAACCGGACGACGCAAACGACGACGACACGGACGGAAAAAGCGCCGACTATAGTCGCGCCTCTGCTAAAGCAGGCGCGACAAAAAGTAGTTTTCGTCGTATTTGATTTAAATCGTCCCCGGGTCCGAGTTGACATGGGCCGACTTGACAGTATCTTTTATTCGGAATTACGGTGGTTTCGCTTTCGCTACCTGCGTGTTCGCTATCTGTACATTTCGCACCTCATACATTTTCGTGGGTACCGAAACCTCCTTAGGGAAAGGTGCGAAACCTCTAGGCGAGAAACTGCAGGGTAGCGAATCTTTCTGTTTGCACAAGCGCACTATCGTCAAAACAGCCATGTACAAAAAGTGGACGTGCCGCGAGGTGGCGAATTGCGGCGAATCACTGTGTTACTACTTCAGGCCCGTAGCCAGGGGGGGGGGGTCGGAGCGGTCGGACGACCCCCCGCCCAGCATCGAGGTCCACCTTTTAGACCCCCTAGATACCTCAGGCCCCTTGGGCCTTCGAAACGTCCACCCCCGCCCCCCCCCTTCAAACAGGTCTGGCTACGGGCCTATGTTGTGTACATCGACACAATGACTCGGCAAAATGCGACGAATCACTGTGTTACTACTTTGTACATCAACAAAATGACTGGCAATATGCGACGAATCACTGTGTTACTACTTTGTACATCGTGTGATTGAATGGAGTTGACCGTACATTCCATCACAACATTTCATTTTGTTTACTCGCCGCGAACGAACGTAAATTTTACCCCTCGGACCCGAGGACGATATAAATCAAATAACAACGAAAACTTATTTTTTTTTAATTTATTCCGACCCCATATTTATTCGTTTTTTCCAGTTCACAACCTTAAAATTAATTTCTATGTCATGAAAGAACGATAATTAGCAATCCTTCAAGGCTTCGAAAATTAATGTAATTGTAGTAAATGTCATGTTTTTTTCGCCGAGGTGTGTTCATCTAAAGGATGCTAATTTTCGTTTCTTCGCAGACGCAGTATAGAAACAAATTCCGTTTCTTCTTGTCTATGGCTCCAAGACGAAAAACACTAAGTCACTGTGTAAAAAATGTATATAATACGGTATTATAATCACGTTTTGCAATTGATGGTTATTGATTTATTTTATGTAAATTAACGTTTTCGTCTCATCGTGTCGACATGCCAAGAAACGAAAATTTAGAGAAATAAATTCACGTTCCTTCACGGGGTGGAAAATAACTTTTAAGGTTCTTAATTATCGTTTCTACGCGTATAAACGAAGGAAAAAGTGAAAGTGAATGGGTTTAACGTCCCAGCAACAGTTAATGTCATATAGAGACGTGAACACAGATAGTATCATCCGACAGACCAGTGAGATGGAAATACAAATGTACTATGAATATACTATGAAAGTATATTTTTGATGCATAAGGCATGTTTGAACCCACAACCTCCAGATTGGAAGTCAGATGTTCTACCCCTAGGCCACAACCCATCCCTTATAAAAGAAGGACAAAATGCCCCTAACGAGCGACCATACATACTTAGAATAACGCTGATGTAACGGCGGTAAACTGAAATGGTGTACGTGACAATTGACATTTACGTTCCAACAAGATTTTCACGGTGTGTAATCGATCGTATTTCCTCTCCACCCGACTCGAGAAATACGAATTATATTTCTGAATGTGTCGAACGTTTGCCCGGTCCAACAGTTTCCCCAATGACTATGGGCTAGGTTCGACAGTTCATTCCATGTCACATCGCCGGTTTTCGGTGATAATACTGTCAACAATTAAAAATACGCACGGACACCCGGACGTCATTGTGATCACTCTGTATCGCTTTCCGCAAGCGGACTCGACAATAATGCTATTATTCGTACAAAATATAAATGATGTTGTCTTAGGAGAGTCAGACTATTCTCATGTGCTGTCAAAACATGTGTTATTATTGAGAAATCAATCAAATGTGACAAAACGCATCAATATGTTTTTTTTACAAAACATTAGAATCGTCTAAGGAGACGATTTTCATGTGTTTCCAAAACTATTTTATTAAGAAATCAACAAATGTGAAAAGAAAACATGAATACATTGGTATTTTTTTTTACAAAACCATATTTGGACAAAATAGGAAAATCGTCTTCGGAGACGATTCTCATGTGCTGCCAAACTGGCTTTATCAAGAGATCAAACACGTGAAAATGCACTATGTCGAGCTAATGCGCAAATATCAATTTATTGACGTGAGCGATGACGTGAGCGACTACATAGCGTGCGTGGTTTAGATATGTTTGTTCCTTGCCGAATTCTACAGTCACACTTTGCACGTGAAACTGGATTACGACAGATGATTGTAAACACCATCTGGTGTGCACCCATACCGAAAATGATATGTCGCAGGGGACGGGAGTATTATTTATGTATCCACGCGATATTGAATACAAAAGAATATCACGTTTTCGCCTCGCGATTTCGCCGTCTCGCGATTTGGTCTCGCGTTTTCGCGATCTTGCGTGTATAGGTCGACGATGCGATGCAGTAACCAATAACACGTATCATATATGTTTTTTTCAATAAACATGTATTGACAGTACATTAGAATCGTCTCCTAAGACGATTATCATGTTTTGTCAAATTATGTTTTAGTTGTCAAGAAATACTGAAGTTTCTCCACATTTGCTCTATTTCTTAATAAAAGCATGTTTTGGCCGCACGAGAATCGTCTCGTAATACAACGTGTATGTGTCGTGTTAAGGAAACGTGACAACCTCGCTTTTTCGTGATTTCTCGCATAGCGTGATCGCGAGATTTTGAGACGAAAACGCGAGATTCTATCAATCTCGCTATTTCGCAACCTCGCCGCGCTATCGCGCGTTTTTGATTCGCGATCTCGCATGACTGTTGTAAGTACGGTCTACATACACGCATGCGCAATTTCAACACGCATGCTTTCGACATGTATGAGGAAAATAAATCCAAATTTTATGTCTGTAACGCCGAGATAGTCGCCCTAAGCTAGACATAAAAATCGGGTTGGAGTCGAACTTATTTTCACAAGCGTAAGGCGAGATCGCAAAAACGCGAAACGATTCTCATGTTTTGTTGTTGAGAAATATATATATAACACCCACCCCACCACCCCCCCCCCGCTACATACGGGCCTGCTGTAACCTGCCGACTATCCGTTGATCATGTCGCTATCACAGGTGGAAGACTCGGACCTATGACACCAACAAAATGCCTATTAAAAAAAAATCCCATTACCCCACCCACTTGGTCTCGTACACTTGGTCTATATAGAAGATGGTACTGTAAGAGACCAAGTGGGTGGTTTTTTAATAGGCATTTTTCCGAGTCTTCAACCTGTGGTCGCTATTGTGTATTATTTTGAGTTGGTCGAAACATATAATCAACGAATAATAACGGGACCGATGCGATTTCTAATTACCTCGCACTTTCCATTTACCGATATATTGATATTATACATGTATTTAAAATAATTTTGATAATAAATAATTATGGGGGTTGGGGGTCAAAGAAATAATTAAATTGTATGGGTGGTGGGGGCAATACAATAATTAATACATATGGGGTGTGTGGCAAGGGAAAATTAATAATTATGGGGGTTGGGGCAAACAAAAATAATTCAATTGTGTGGGTGGTGGGGTGAAGCGATAATTCAAAAGCATGGGTGGTGGGGTGAAGCAATAATTCAAAAGCATGGATGGTGGGGTATGAAAATAATTTGTTTGTATGGGTGGTGGGTAAAAAAACAAACTGCCTTCCAACCCCCCTCCCCCCCCCCCACCCCCACACATACCATTAATTCTGGAAAAGAATATCCTGCTTAGAATGCGTGGATGTGCAGGTTAACTTGGGGCTATGCTGATTGCTTGATTGCAAACGTCGTCAGGCTCATATATGGACAGATGCACCACCCACAAGTACATGTACTCGGTAGCCTTTAAATGTGCAGAGATCGCTGAAGTTGATGAATACTTTATGAACACACCTTGTAGTCACGGCACTTTATATGAAATCCCCTCATACACAGTCACGATATTTTATTAACACCCCTCGTACCCAGTCACGGTACTTTATGAATAACCCTCATACCCAGTCATGGCATTTTATGAACAACCCCCGTACTCAGTCGCGGTACTTTATGAAGACCCCTTACAGACAGTCGCAGTACTGTGTGAGCACCCCTCAAAGAGAGTGCAGATGTCACATGTTGACTCACCATCGTCGGCCACCTCTTCCCCCGCGTCGACGGCCGCCGCCCGCTCCTGCAGTTTCTCCTTCAGGTCCTGCTGTGACCGCAGGAACCGCACCTGGATGGGCTTCTCATTGGGCAGCTTCTCAAACTCCGCCTCCAATTCCGCCACCTACAGCCAATTATAGCCAGTCATAGTGAAGTAAACATCAAACTCCGCCTACAACTCCACACATAATACAGGTATATATCTATAGCATTGTGTATTTATCTTACTGTTACGCATTCTCAAACATTTTAACAACAGGTCAACAAACGCTTGTGACCCTGATTATCATTTGATTCAAACATAATAGGTTCCTGAATGTGCAACCTATGTAATCCTATGTATAACATTTAAGACAGGCCATGTGATTTTGTAATCATTTGAAGTGATCAACATTTAGGTCAGGTCTGTTGACTTGTAGCTTAATTATCAGGACAACACACACACACCACGTACAGACCTGTAATGGTTTGAAGTCGACGAGCTTGGGTTTGATGGCGGCGCCGACCCACCGGTAAATCTCTATCACGAGCTGCTTCGTCTCCTCGCGAACGTTCTTGTCGCGGTCTTCGAGCAACTTGGGCAGGAGCTTGATCATCGGCTTGATCAGGATAATCTTGTTGCCAAAATCCCTGCAAGTGGTTAACGTGTAGGTCTTTAGACCGGCTTGCTTGTATTGTACACAAATGTTTTCTGGTTGATATTATCCGGTTAGACCAGATTGTATTTTAAGAACATCACCTATTTTCCTGTTGATGTTACTGGTTGTATATCCAAATGACCTGTTTTATTGTTGACATCATAAGGAAGCTACATACAAAGCGTCCGGTCTGTAGCTATTACAGTTTAAAAGTTTTACGAGTTACAAGGCAAAATTGGGAATTCTAATTTGAAAATGGGGAGATAATCCATTATCTGGGGGGTCGAAGCAAAAATCAAAATAAACTTTGTGCATCTACTCATCATAAGGAAGCTACATACCAAGTTTCAGGTCTGTAGCTATTACAGTTTAAAAGTTTTACAAGTTACAAGGCAAAATTACCAAAGTTGGTTACGAGCCGGCTATACTGGATCTATACCGTTTGCTAATAGTGTTATACAGGTCTGTAGCGTTGAAAGGGTTCATGTTTATGCCGAACTGTCATCAAAGTACCACTCGTCCAGATAAAAAAATTCACTCGCCCATACGAGTGTATTTGTCGAGGCACGGGTATAAATAAAGATAACACAATACCTGAGGGCGTCGCGTAGACAGACAATACAGCTTATGACGACCTTGGGGTTTTTGTTCTCCAGGCCGGAGATGAGACAGTCCTCGATGACTTCCTGTTTCTCGAGCTCGATGCAGATCATGATGATTTCCCTGCCAGCGTCCTTCGTCCCCTGCTTCGTGGCACTCAGACACTTGGCCACGACACCACTAGCCACCTCCTGCGCCACCCTGGATGGATGGAGCAGAGGTTTGGTGAGATCTACTGTACATATACACTGAGCTCCAGATAAGCAACATATTGGCATTTTTCAGCAGAATACGCATTGATTATCAAACGTAGGAGTACAACATACTCGCAGCAATGTGAAAATAGGCATTGATTTTAAAATTGAGTAGTGAAAATACTGTAATAAAGTTGAAAATTTACTTAGTTGACCTGCAAAAAGCAAACATTACATTGTTTGCTTTTTGCACCTCAAATAACTGAATTTTTAAATTTGATTTCATTCCCATCATTTGTTTCCTATTTAATAAGGGCTTTTCCAGAATTTTTGGTATGGGGGTGTTGGACGGCACCTGATTTAAATTTGGATGGGTGGTGGGGTGTTTCAACAAATGAATTTTGTGCATGGTGGGGTTTTCCAAACAAGAATTCCGCCACGGAAGCGGTGTCGCGCCTGCCGAGGCATTTGACCGTGAACATTACAAGTAAATAAATGACCTTGACCTTCAGAATTTGGATGTGGGGGTGTGCGTAATGAAGCATCATCCCTAGACAAACAGTGATGTGAAACATTATCAAAGTGTGGCAAAGAGATATTGTGAAACAAGAAATGCGTCTGTCGAACGCGGATGCCACCTGCAGCATATTTGAGAAACTGTGACAAAGTGGTTAACCGAAATTTGAGAAACTGTGACAAAGTGGCTAACTGAAAAGTGTGATGGACGGACGGACAGACGGACAGACGGACAGACGGACAGACGGACGGACCAAACACTATATGCCACCCGTTTCTTCGAAACCCGGTGGCATAAAAACAATAACATTTCTGTTACAAAACGGGTGAACATTAAAATAAATAAATGACCTTGACCTTGAGAATTTGGATGTGGCGGTGTGCGTAATGAAGCATCATCCCTAGACAAAGAGTGATGTGAAATATTATCAAAGTCTGGCAAGGGGTTAAAGAGATATTGTGAAAAACAATAACTTTAACGCATTTCTGTTACAAAACCGGTGAACATTCAAGTAAAACTAGAAATGGACGCTTGTCGACAAGCGCATGTGTATCCCCCTCCCCAGATACACAAGTAGTTTGAAAAAAGGTGTTCGAGTTATGCTCCGGAGACAAAATCAGTGACGGAAAAACAAAGGGAGATAACTAAAAAATTAGTGATGCAAGAGTTGTCATTCTTGCGTGACATACCTTTAGGGCCGTGGTCTATGCACGTGTGAAGTTTCATGAAAATATTCCAAAGGGTGTTCGAGTTATGCTCCGGACACGAAATCAGTGCACGAAACAACAAAGGGAGATGACTAAGAAATTAACGACGCAAGAGTTGTCATTCTTACGTGCGACACACCTTTGGGTCGTCTTCTATGCATGTGTGAAGTTTAATAAACTAGAAAATGTGTTCATAGAACTCGGATGTCCCACATATCGCTTTGATAATAAATGAGGCCAAATTCCAAGTCAAAATTTTCTTTTACCTGAACGTTAAAGTATGTGACCTTGACCCTGGGCTTGGCGGGGGCAGGACAAACGTGGATTTGGCACAGGGCGATAGAGGACCATTAGAGCAATGCATATATGAAATATGAAGCTGATCCGTGAAAGAAAACAGAAATTATAAGATATTTACCGGAGCGTTAAAGTTTTTGAAGCACTAAGTATGTGACCTTGACCCTGGGCTTGGCGGGGGCAGGACGAACGTGGATTTGGCACAGGGGGGTAGACGACCATTAGAGCAACGCGTATATGAAATATGAAGTTGATCCGTGAATGGAAATAAAAATTATAAGATATTTACCTGAGCGTTAAAAGTTTTTGAAGCACCAAGTATGTGACCTTGACCCTGGGATTGGTGGGGCAGGACGAACGTGGATTTGGCACAGGGCGGTAGAGGACCATTTAGAGCAATGTGTATATGAAATATGAAGGAGATCGGTTGAAGGATGAAGACATTTACCCAAGTGTTAAAGTTTTGTGACGGACGGACGGACGGACGGGACGACGGGACGACGGGACGCACGTTCCTACGAATGAATACTTGTTGGGATTTTACTCTATAAAAATACCCAAAAAGAGTACCCAACACTATCCTAACCCTACCCAATAAGATCCCCGTACGCTTACAAGTACCCATTCGTGTGTGTGGATGGACGGACGGACAAGGGTAACACTAAATGCCCCCTCCACTATCGTGGTGGGGCATAAAAATATTCCAAAGGGTGTTCGAGTTATGCTCTGGATACAAAATCAGAGCATGAAACAACAAAGGGAGATAAGTAAACAAGAATTCCGCGGAATCAGATGCCTCGCCTTGTCCCGCCTTGACCTCGAGCCTGGGCCCGAAAGCAATTTTCACTGGCCCGAACATATTATACAATTATTGACTAGTGAGCCATAGAATATCAGATTATATTCTATGGCTCACTAGTCAATAATTGTTTTATTATATGATAATAGTCTGTATATAGCAATTACGACCTTATGCTACTAGACAAAAATTGAAAAAGAATTTGAAAAAAAAAATGGAAAAAAAAATAATTAAAAATTAAAAATAACTAGAAATGGACGCTTGTCGACAAGCGCATGTGTATCCCCCTCCCCAGATACACAAGTAGTTTGAAAAAAGGGTGTTCGAGTTATGCTCTGGAGACAAAATCAGTGACGGAAAAAACAAAGGGAGATAAGTAAAAAATTAGTGATGCAAGAGTTGTCATTCTTGTGTGACACACCTTTAGGGTTGTGGTCTATGCATGTGTGAAGTTTCATGAAAATATTCCAAAGGGTGTTCGAGTTATGCTCCAGACACGAAATCAGTGCACGAAACAACAAAGGGAGATAACTAAGAAATTAACGACGCAAGAGTTGTCATTCTTACGTGCGACACACCTTTGGGTCGTCTTCTATGCATGTGTGAAGTTTAATAAACTAGAAAATGTGTTCATAGAACACGGATGTCCCACATATCGCTTTGATAATAAATGAGGCCAAATTCCAAGTCAAAATTTTCTTTTACCTGAGCGTTAAAGTTTTTGAAGCACCAAGTATGTGACCCTGGGCTTGGCGGGGGCAGGACAAACGTGGATTTGGCACAGGGCGGTAGAGGACCATTAGAGCAATGCATATATGAAATATGAAGCTGATCCGTGAAAGAAAACAGAAAATTATAAGATATTTACCTGAGCGTTAAAGTTTTTGAAGCACTAAGTATATGATGTATTACCCTGGGCTTGGCGGGGGCGGGACGAATGTGGATTTGGCACAGGGCGGTAGAGGACCATTAGAGCAACGCATATATGAAATATGAAGTTGATCCGTGAATGGAAAGAAAAATTATAAGATATTTACCCGAGCATTAAAGTTTTAGTGAAGCACCAAGTATGTGACCTTGACCCTGGGATTGGCGGGGCAGGACGAACGTGGATTTGGCACAGGGCGGTAGAGGACCATTAGAGCAATGCGTATATGAAATATGAAGATGATCCATGAAAGAAAACAGAAATTATAAGATATTTACCCGAGCGTTAAAGTTTTTGAAGCACTAAGTATGTGACCTTGACCCTGGGCTTGGCGGGGGCAGGACAAACGTGGATTTGGCACAGGGGGGTAGACGACCATTAGAGCAACGCGTATATGAAATATGAAGTTGATCCGTGAATGGAAATAAAAATTATAAGATATTTACCTGAGCGTTAAAAGTTTTTGAAGCACCAAGTATGTGACCTTGACCCTGGGATTGGTGGGGCAGGACGAACGTGGATTTGGCACAGGGCGGTAGAGGACCATTAGAGCAATGCGTATATGAAATATGAAGATGATCCATGAAAGAAAACAAAGTATAAGATATTTACCCAAGCGTTAATGTTTTTGAAGCACTAAGTATGTGACCTTGACCCTGGGCTTGACGGGGGCAGAACGAACGTGGATTTGGCACAGGGCGTAGAGGACCCTTTTAGACGCAGAACGAACGTGGATTTGGCACAGGGCGGTAGAGGACCATTAGAGCAATGCGTATATGAAATATGAAGCAGATCGGTCAAAGGATTAAGAAATTACGAGACTTTACCCGAGTGTTAAAGTTTTGTGACGGACGGATGGACGGACGGACGGACGGGAGGACGGGACGCACGTTCCTACGAATGAATACTTGTTTTTACTGTATAAAAATACCCAACAAGAGTACCCAACACTATCCTAACCCTACCCAATAAGATCCCCGTACGCTTACAACAAGTACCCATTCGTGTGTGCGGACGGACGGACGGACTTACATTTCGGACCTTAGGGGGTACTTGCTATATAAAAGATCAAAGGAAATACCCCGTAAGACACAATAGGCTTACGGGGTACGGATTAAGTTCCATTGTGTTCTAACCCTAACCCATTGTCTTAGACCACGCCCCCTACCCCATAAGTACCCTAATGTGTGCCCGGACGGACGGACGGACGGACCGACAAGGGTAACACTAAATGCCCCCTCCACTATCATGGTGGGGCATAAAAATATTCCAAAGGGTGT
Organism: Conchocele bisecta; assembly: GCA_029237695.1. NCBI lineage: Eukaryota > Metazoa > Mollusca > Bivalvia > Lucinida > Thyasiridae > Conchocele > Conchocele bisecta. The sequence continues at coordinate 74,799,370 of CM055273.1, forward strand.
TCGAGTTATGCTCTGGATACAAAATCAGAGCACGAAACAACAAAGGGAGATAAGTAAACAAGAATTCCGCGGAATCAGATGCCTCGCCTTGCCCCTCCTTGACCTCGAGCCTGGGCCCGAAAGCAATTTTCACTGGCCCGAACATATTATACAATTATTGACTAGTGAACCATAGAATATCAGATTATATTCTATGGCTCACTAGTCAACAATTGTTTTAGTATATGATAATAGTCTGTATATAGCACTTACGACCTTATGCTACTAGACAAAAATTGAAAAAGAATTTGAAAAAAAAAATGAAAAAAAAAAATAGAAAAAAAGTTTAAAAATTAAAAATAATAATGCTTGCTACTGGAGCCCAGAATTTTTTTTAATAGTCCTATATTTATCTACATATATCTGCACAGGTCCACATAATGCCACAATATTGTCAACACAGTTTACGGAAATGTAATATAATCATTTACCTGTATAAATTACCTGTAAGTGGTCAGTGGTCAGTTGCACATGCTAGCACATGCACAGGTGAATAGTCTGTATATAGCACTTACGACCTTATGCTACTGGACAAAAATTGAAAAATAATTTGAAGAAAAAAAAATGAAAAAAAAAAATGAACAAAAAAAATGGAAAAAAAAAGTTTAAAAATAATAATGCTTGCTACTGGAGCCCAGATTTTTTTGTAATAGTCTTATATTTATCTACATATATCTGCACAGGTCCACATACTGCCACAATATTGTCAACACAGTTTAGGTAAATGTAATAATTTAGCTGTATAAATTACCTGTAATAAGTTAGTGGTCAGTTAAAAAATTGAAAAAGAATGGAAAAAAACAAATGGAAAAAAAAATTAAATTTAAAAAAAAGAAAAAGAATAATGCTCCCTACTGGAGCCCAGAATGTTTTTTAATAGTCCTACATATCATATATACACAGGTCCACATATTCCCACAATATTTTCAACACAGTTTACGGAAATGTAATATAATCATTTACCTGTATAAATTACCTGTAAGTTGTCAGTGGTCAGTTGCACATGCTAGCACATGCACATGTGAATAGTCTGTATATAGCACTTACGACCTTATGCTACTAGACAAAAATTGAAAAATAATTTGAAAAAAAAAAAAAAAAAAAAAAAAAAAAAAAAAAGGAAAAAAAAAAAATGGAAAAAAAAAGTTTAAAAATAATAATGCTTGCTACTGGAGCCCAGAATTTTTTTTTAATAGTCCTATATTTATCTACATATATCTGCACAGGTCCACATAATGCCACAATATTTTCAACACAGTTTACGGAAATGTAATATCCAATGTAGTAATTTACCTACACATATAAATTACCTGTGGTCAACAGTGGTCAAGAACTGGACATTTGCACATGCTAGCCCATGCTAGCACATGGTTCTCCCAGTCTCTATTGTTCTCTCTACAGGTAAGGTGTACAGAGCACACGAGAAAAGGTGTACAGAGCAGACGAGAAAACGGGTCTTCATGCATTATTGTCCAGTTTGTAGTGCGCAAAACAAAAAAGGGAGATAACTCAAAAATTAGCTACGCAAGAGTTGTCATTCTTGTGCGCGACACACCTCCGGGTCGTGGTCTATGCATGTGTGAAGTTTCAGGAAAATATTCCAAAGGGTGGTCGAGTTATGCTCCGGACAGGCAGGAAATCAGTGCACGAAAACAAAAAAGGGAGATAACTAAAATAATTAGCTATGCAAGAGTTGTCATTCTTGTGCACGACACACCTTCAGTTCGTGGTCTAATTGAATGTGTTAAGTTTCATAAAAATATTCCAAAGGGTGGTCGAGTTATGGTCAATCAGTGCGCGAAACAAACAAGAGCTGTAGGAGAACAGCATAGCTCGACTACGAGGGTGTCGATGTACACATAGCTTGACAAAGAAGGTGGCTGCGGCCTACATAAAAACCTTAACCAAGGTTGACTAAAAACATTAACCAAGGGAAACTAGAAATGTGGCCTGTCGGCACACGAATACCCCCACTGGCAGCCAAAGAAAACGAGGCATTTTTGATCATAAGCCATTTAGCCGAGCGTTAAGGTTTCAAACGCATCAAGTCTGTGACCTTGACCCTGGGCATAGTGTGATAATCCATGCATCGGTGTAGAAGATATAGAGCGGAAGGGAATTTCAATAGGTTTGACCTTTGACCTTCAACTATGACCTTGACCTTGGACGTAGGTGCGTGGTGGTTATTGATCGAGACACACCTTCTCATCCTGAGAAACATTTGTGCCAAGGCATTTGATAATGCATGCATCGGTGTAGAAGATATAGAGCGGAAGGGAATTTCAATAGGCTTGACCTTTGACCTTCAACTGTGACCTTGACCTTGGACGTAGGTGCGTGGTTATTGATTGCGACACACCTTCTCATCATGAGAAACATCTGTGCCAAGCCATTTGATAATCCATGCATCGGTGTAGAAGATATAGCGGAAGGGAATTTCAATAGGTTTGACCTTTGACCTTCAACTGTGACCTTGGACGTAGGTGCGTGGTTAGCAATTTGATAATCCATGCATCAGTGTAGAAGATATAGAGCGGAAGGGAATTTCAATAGGTTTGACCTTTGACCTTCAACTGTGACCTTGACCTTGGACGTAGGTGCGTGGTTATTGATCGGGACACACCTTCTCATCACGAGAAACATTTGTGCCAAGCCATTTGATAATCCAAGCATCGGTGTAGAAGACAGAGAGGAAGGGAAGTTCAATAGGTTTGACCTTTGACCTTCAACAGTGACCTTGACCTTGGACGTAGGTGCGTGGTTATTGATCGCGACACACCTTCTCATCGTGAGAAACATTTGTGCCAAGCCATTTGGGAATTTCAATATTTTTTACCTTTGAGCTTCAACTGTGACCTTGACCTTGGATGTAGATGCGTTGTTATTGATCGCGACACACCTTCTCATCCTGAGAAACATTTGTGCCAAGGCATTTGATAATCCATGCATCGGTGTAGAAGATATAGAGCGGAAGGGAATTTCAATAGGTTTGACCTTTGACCTTCAACTGTGACCTTGACCTTGGACGTAGGTGCGTGGTTATTGATTGTGACACACCTTCTCAACATGAGAAACATCTGTGCCAAGCCATTTGATAATGCATGCATCAGTGTAGAAGATATAGAGCGGAAGGGAATTTCAATAGGTTTGAGCTTCAACTGTGACCTTGAACGTAGGTGCGTGGTTAGCAATTTGATAATCCATGCATCAGTGTAGAAGATATAGAGCGGAAGGGAATTTCAATAGGTTTGACCTTTGACCTTCAACTGTGACCTTGACCTTGGACGTAGGTGCGGGTTTTCCAAGTATGGTTGCTGTAGGCCCAGGAGTATTCCATATACAAGCTTGAGTAAAAAACGTAACCAAGGGGAGATAACTAAGTAATCCAAGGATAAAAGTAGGTCAAGGTGAAATATAGGTCAGGGATTATTGATGTACATCACTAGGAGATGAAGTTGTCCAAGTATGGTTGATGTAGGCCCAGAAGTATTCCATATACAAGCTTGACTATAAACATTAACCAAGTAATTGAAGGTTAAATGTAGGTGAAGGTAAAATAAAGGTCAGGGGTTATTGATGTACATCCATTTGAGAAAAAGTTATCCAAGTATGGTGTATGTATGCACAATAGTATTTCATCTACAAGCTTGACAAAAAATAAAAACCTTAAACCAAGGTTGAGTAAAAACCTTAACCAAGGGAATTAAGTAAGTAATTTAAGGTTAATGTAGGTCAAGGTCAAATATAGGTCAGGGGTTGTTGATGTACATCACTAGGAGATGAAGTTGTCCAAGTATGGTTGGTGTAGGGCCATGAGTATTCCATCTACAAGCTTGACTAAAAACCTTAACCAAAGAGAATTAAGTAAGTAATTCAAGAGGAAATGTAGGTCAAGGTCAAATATAGATCAGGGGTTATTGATGTACATCACTATGAGAAAAGGTTGTCCAATTATTGGTGTCTGTATGCACAATAGTATTCCATGTACAAGCTTGAGTAAAAAGCTTAACCAAGGTCGAGTAAAAACCTTAACCAAGGGAATTAAATAAGTAATTCAAGGTTAAATGTAGGTCAAGGTCAAATATAGGTCAGGGGTTGTTGATGTACATCACTAGGAGATGAAGTTGTCCAAGTATGGTTGGTGTAGGGCCAGGAGTATTCCATCTACAAGCTTGACTAAAAACGTTAACCAAGGGGAATTAAGCAATTCAAGAGGAAATGTAGGTCAAGGTCAAATATAGATCAGGGGCTGTTGATGTACATCACTAGGAGATGAAGTTGTCCAAGTATGGTGGGTGTAGGGCCAGTAGTATTCCATATAGAAGGTTGACTAAAAACCTTAACCAAAAGGAATTAAGTAAGTAATTGAAGAGGAAATGTAGGTGAAGGTCAAATATAGATCAGGGGTTATTGATGTACACACCTATGAGAAAAGGTTGTCGAAGTATGGTGTCTGGATGCACAATAGTATTCAATGTACAAGCTTGAAAAAAACCTTAATCAAGGTTGACTAAAAACCTTAACCAAGGGGAATTAAGTAAGTAATTCAAGAGGAAATGTAGGTCAAGGTCAAATATAGATGAGGGGTTATTGATGTGCATCACTAGGAGATGAAGTTGTCCAAGTATGGTGGGTGTAGGGCCAGTAGTATTGCATATACAAACTTGACTAAAAACCTTAACCAAGGTTGACTAAAAACCTTAACCAAGGGGAATTAACCAAGTAATTCAAGAGGAAATGTAGGTCAAGGTCAAATATAGATCAGGGGTTATTGATGTACATCACTAGGAGATGAAGTTGTTCAAGTATGGTGGGTGTAGGGCCAGTAGTATTCCATATACAAGCTTGACTAAAAACCTTAACTAAGGCGGTGACGCCGACGCCGACGTGACAACATAAGCTCTACTTATTCTTCGAATAGTCGAGCTAAAAAGGGAGATAACTCAAAAATTAGCTATGCAAGAGTTGTCATTCTTGTGCGCGACACACCTTCGGGTCATGGTCTATGCATGTGTGAAGTTTTATGAAAATATTCCAAAGGGTGGTCGAGTTATGCTCCGGACACGAAATCAGTGCGCGAAACAAAAAAAGGGAGATAACTAAAAAATTAGCTATGCAAGAGTTGTCATTCTTGTGCGCGACACACCTTCGGGTTGTGGTCTATGCATGTGTGAAGTTTCATGAAAATATTCCAAAGGGTGTTCGAGTTATGCTCCGGACAAGAAGTGTCTGCGGCGGACGCAGACGCCGACCGCTGTCAAATCCATAGTATCCCCCGACGGAGTCCGGGGGATACAATTATGAAAAGGCAGGTGTGGCACACATACCAATGAATGAAGTATTGAAGCGATTAAGCAACTTATGTAGATGCTATGGCCAGTTTGAGAAACTGACAAAGTGGTTAACCGAAAAGTGTGACGGACGGACGGACAGACGGTCCAAAAACAATATGCTATCCGGTGGCATAACAAATAATAACGGGACCGATGCGATTTCTAATTATATATATTGGCAATATATTTAAAATAATTATAGGGGTTGGTGGTCAAAGAAATAATTCAATTGTATGGGTGGTGGGAGCAATACAATAATTAATACATATGGGTGGTGTGGCAAGGCAAAATTAATAATTATGGGGGTTGGGGCAAACGAAAATAATTCAATTGTGTGGGTGGTGGGGTGAGGCGATAATTCAAAAGCATGGGTGGTGGGTGGGGTGAAGCAATAATTCAAAAGCATGGGTGGTGGGGTATGAAAATAATTTGTTTGTATGGGTGGTGGGTAAAAAAAAAAACTGCCTTCCAACACCCCCATACCATTAATTCTGGAAAAGCCCTAAGGAAGAAAAGCAATAATAAAGTTGTAAAAGTAAAATACGCATTGAATTTTAAATCTGGGGGTATAATACTCTTTAGATACAAAACTTATCTGGAGTTCTGTATACAAACTGGCTCATATATCCACGTGATTAGGATTGGGTTTTGGTGAGACTTACTTGTACTATACCAAACTGCTCATGTAAACCACACGTGAATTATGATGGTTGGAGATTAATGGACATATACAAATGGCTTGTGTATAACAAATGTGATAAGGATTTGGTTTGGTGAGATTCACTGTTCATATTGAAACGGCTGTATCCACATGTGATTAGGATGGGTTTGGTGAGATCTACTGTACATATAGAAACTGGTCATGTAAACCACATGTGGATTTTGATTGGTTGGGCGAGATCTCTGGGCATATACAAACTGGTTGTGTATCCACATGTAATAAGGATTGGTTTGGTGAGATCTACTGTAATAATAAAAATGGCTGTATCCACAGGATTAGGATGGGTTTGGTGAGATATATGAAACTTATAGGAAACTGGTCATGTAACCACTGGATTATGATGGTTGACGAGATGTTATGGACATATCAAAACTGGCCTTGTGTCCAACATGTGTAAGGATTGGTTTGGTGAGCTACTGTACTAATAAAACTGGCTTGTGTACCCACATGTGGATTAGGATTGGTTTGGTTTGAGTTCTACTGTACATCCACAAAAACTGGTTGTGTATAATGGGTTGGAGGATGGGTTTGGTGAGTCTCGTTTACTTTACAAACTGGTCATGTAACCCACATGTTGATTTGATTGGGTGGCGAGATCTACTGGATATACTTGGCTTGTGTACAAACTGGCTTGGTGTATCACCTGTGATTAGGGATGGGTTTGGGTGAGATCTACTGTAATATACAAACTGGCTCATGTAACCACTGTGATTATGATTGGTTGGCGAGATATGGACTATACAAACGGTTGTGTATCCACATGTGATTAAGGATTGGTTGGTGAGATCTACTTGTGTATCTACACTGGCTGGTGTATCCACATTGATAGATGTACACTGGTGATTATGATGGTTGGCGAGATCTACGGACATATACAAACTGCTTGTGGTATCCACTGATTAGGATTGGTTTGGTGAGTCTACTGTATATACAAACTGGTTGTGTATCCACATGTGATTAGGATGGGGTTTGGTGAGATCTCTGTACATATACTGGCTTCATGTAACACATGATATAATTTGGTTGCGAGATCTACTGGGACATAAAAATGGTTGTGTACGATGTGATTAGGATTGGTTTGGTGAGATAAAATGTACATATACAAACTGGCTTGTGTATCCACATGTGGATAAAGGATTGGTTTGGGTGAGATCTATGACATATACAAACTGGCTTGTGTACCACATGTGATTAGGTTGGTTTGGTGAGACTACTGTACATTTTACACTGGCTTGTGATCCACATGTGATTTGGATGGTGTGGAAAGATAGGTGGTACATATCAAACTGGCTTGTGTATCCACATGTGATTAGGTGGGTTTGGTGAGCTACTGGTACCATATCAAATGGCTTGGTGTATCCACATGTGATTAAGGATGGTTGGTGAGATCTACTGGTCATAAACAGGCGTGTATCCACATGTGATTGGAGGTTTGGTGAGATACTGTACATATACAAACGGCTTGTGTATCCACATGTGATAAGGATTGGTTTGGTGGATCTACTGTACATATACAAACAGGTTGTGTACATGTGATTAGGATTGGTTTGGTGAGATCTGTGACATATACAAAACTGGGCTTGTGTATCCACATGTGATTAGGATTGGTTTTGGTGATCTACTACATATAAACGCTTGGCTTGTGTATCAAACATGTGGATTAGATTGGTTTGTGAGAGACTACTGTACATATAGAAACTGCTTGTGTCCACATGATAAGGATTGGCAGATACTGTACATATACATACTGGCTTGTGTATCCACATGTGATTAGGATTGGTTTGGTGTTATCGATCTACTGTACTTATAGAAATGCTTGTTTTCATGTGATAGGATTGGTTGGTGAGATCTACTGTACATATACAAACTGGCTTGTGTATCCACATGTGATTAGGATTGGTTTGGTGAGACCTATTGTACATATAGAAACTGGCTTGTGTATCCACATGTGATAAGGATTGGTTGGCGAGATCTACTGTACATATAGAAACTGGCTTGTGTATCCACATGTGATTAGGATTGGTTTGGTGAGATCTACTGTACATATACAAACTGGCTTGTGTATCCACATGTGATTAGGATTGGTTTGGTGAGATCTACTGTACATATACAAACTGGCTTGTGTATCCACATATGATTAGGATTGGTTGGCGAGATCTACTGTACATACACAAACTGGCTTGTGTATCCACATGTGAATAGGATTGGTTTGGTGAGATCTACTGTACATAATAAACTGGTTTTAATCCACATGTGATTACTGTCTGTTTCACGTTAACCTGCCCAACTTTTACACCTATTTAAACACCCTAAAACTCTTATTTTTTTGGCATAAAATAATTTTTCAGCAAAATTTAGCAATGAGACATCTTTTTATTTTTTGAATTTCGGTCCTATAATGAAGTAATAGCCATACATCAAGAATTGAATGCAGGGTTGCAATGTTAAAATGTCACGTGCGGTCAGATTTTCAACATTTTTCTAGCATGGAACTGCTTGCTGGATTTCATCATTCAAAAAAAGACACTAACCTTGTATTTATGAGAGCAAATATTGCCAGGTTGAAAAATAAAGGAATCGTGCCTCCATTTCTCGGTGTTTGTACAAAAATTCCAGAAGAAAATGCCGAGAATTTTGTCAAAATACAACATGATGTCATCATCATCTGCTACAGCTTTCGTATCTATTGACAACGCCAGGCTGAGGTTGGCACGCTGTTCCTACCACGCAAAATTAATTGCACATATCCTCGCACATCGACACCGGTGTAAATCTACATTCTCTAATGGTGTGACTTGGGAACACCATATATACGTCATTTCCGGCGGAAGTATACAGTCACTTCCTGTGAGCCAGTTTCTTTGCCGGACAAATTTCCGTCAGACAACTTGGTTTACTAAATGCTGATTGGTTGGTGAAGGTCACCAGTTTCATTCACAATTTACAATACATTAGGACGTATTAGCAATAGTATCAGATCGACTTGGAACCTTATGGATGAATGATATTCGCTAAATATATGAAGATTAAATGATTAATTGATATATTTTAATGCAAATTGTTTAAGTTATACAGTCTTCGAATTTAGCCGCTGGTCCGATGCCCGAGGCCAGTAAAATTTCCGACGGGCCAGTAAAATTCAGAAGCTGGCAGGCCCGGCGGACCAGTAGAATATATATATTTTTTTTTTATTATTAAATGTTTTTTATTCTCTTTGCTACTTGAACGGCTGTTCCATTTACCTCTTTATAGTTGTGGCTACGTTGATATTATCGTTATTTACTTGACAAAAATACAAATATCTTGCTTCCCTAACAGTTAATAATCGTTTGTGTATGCTGGTACACCAGAATTATGGTAAAACATTACCATTTTAAAACTTGATTAACTATTTTATTTTGTGTGTTCAATTGATGTAATAGCCGATTTCTGACATCGCATCGAAGAGCCTGTGTGTATTAAATGTTTGAAACACGACTTTTCCATTACAAAAATCGATCAAATATAGTACATTGACCATAAAAGATATATTTTCTATGTTTACACGTAGTGTCTTCGCTTCAGACAAACTGCAGAAAGCACAAAACTTAGCTACGCTATGGAGGCGAGATGTAACCTACTTTCGTCTGCACCCAATAGCCGACAGATTTTCAGTTTCTGAAGAGGGGGAGTCAACAAAACATGGGGGTAGGGGGGTCACTAATCATACCGGCTCCTTCGGGCCGACAATTACGTCTGGACCGATTGGCATTCTGAAATTTTAGAAGCCCTGGTAGGTATTGAGTCAGAGTGACCATGACGAGAGCGATGATGACCAAGACAGAGATGATGACGAGATGGAAATGTCGGAAGATCTAGTTTATAAAACATTGATATCTTGAGACCAATCATTACAACAACATTATATTGACTTGTTTTTATTCTTATTATACAACTACTATACAAGCATATATATACTTTTATGATAATATTATATTTATACATAGTACCGCATAATTTTTCGGGCCAGTAAAATTTTGTTCGGGCCAGTAACTTTGGGAAGTTGACTGGCCCGGAGGGCCAGTGGTTTGAAAAGTTTTTCGTGAAGACTGTTATATGCCAGAAAATGATGTTAATAAACAAATTTATTAAGAATTTGTGTTCAGTTCGCAATAATAGTTGTTGTTGTTGTTTACCGGAAGTGATTATTGCAATAGCAGTTTCTTGTTTTATTGTCAACAACTGAAATTCGGTGAAATGAAATTATAAGGCAAAAGCCCATCCATGACTGTTTATTCGAAATAACTTTATTATTACCGGTAGACAGATTTTCTTGAAATAAAAAGTAGGCTCATTTCTAAAAAATAGTTTTACATTGTTTTATATAAAAAAAATAAGCAGTTTGGAGTGTTTGTATAGCAATAAATCTTGGGCAGCACTTCGTGGAACAGACAATAGGATTGGTTTGGTGAGATCTACTGTACATATACAAACTGGTTCATGTGCCCACATGTGATTACCGTAATAATCATAAATATACGAACACCATTTGCTTTGGGAAACCCCTATAAGTAGGGGTTTCCCAAAACAAATTGTATCCAAATACATCGTGATTGTGATAAACAATTGCATTCATACTAACCATATGTAGTTGACATTCCTAGCTGTGAGAAACCACATATTAATGTGGGTTTCCCAGAATAATTGTGTAGAAATATAGGGTTATTATCAGATTATGGTAGGACACAATGGATGAGAGGTACCTCTGGGCGACCGCTGCTTTCTCCATGAAGGCGACCACGGCCTCGAGGGCCTTCTCCTGGGCGATAACGTTTGTGTCAGTGACAAACTTCTTGATGAGACCCGCGTACTTGTTGAACTCCGGGCTCTTGTCATCATCGATCTGCTGGAACAGCGCAGTCGCCTCCTTGTAGCCCGCGACACGTGCCTTCCATACCTGCAACAAAAGTAAAAGTGAATAGGTTTAACGTGCCAGCAACAGCTCAGTTCATATACAAGGTTACAACAGCAACAACAATTGCTGAAACTTTCAGAAGCGCCTCCAATTCAAAGTACGTATTATGTTATATTGTCCTTATTATGTATTAAACAGAATTTAATGAACTATGGCGCATCAAAAGCGTTTTGTTAAGCTGCATTTGGTAGTCTCAGTACATTGGCCCAACCTTCTGTCGTTTTGTGAAAAATTTATTTCTGTGTTTACCGACATGGAAATGGATTCTTCGCAAAAACGACATAAGTATAGGCCGAAGTCCGAGACCGCCAAATGTAGGTCATGAAAACGCATTTACTGCGCCATATTTTATCAAAATCCATTGCATATTAAGGAAAATATCAAATAGTACTGACTTTGGAGTGGGCGAACTTTCAACACTTTCAGACATTGTTGTTGTTGTGGTAACCACGTGATCATGCATGTTGATATAGAGACGGGACCACAGTTTAAAGTCTCATCCGATAGACATGCGGAATGGGAATACTATGAAAGTATTTTGGATGATTAAGGCAAGGTTTGAACCATCCGTCCATACCTGCAACAAGACCATGGCAAGTATACATGGATTTCAATTTATCAGGTAACGCTATATGTTCCAGTAAGAGGAAATACAATGTGGATTTCATTGAAAAGAATTTACAGTTGTTTACGTTGTGTGATTTCCCTACTATCACTCGATTATATTTGCGATTCTGGAAAGATTGACATCAAAAGACAATGATACATCGTTGTTTGTTCCAATCATTTTATACTGTTCATCTAAACAAGAATTCCGACGAATCAAATGTCTCGCCTTGTTCCGTCTTGACTTTGACATGTACATATCATAGTAAAGGTATGTATAAAGTTTGATGACTGTAGCTGACAAGGTGTTGAAGTAATGACCGTAACACGAAAACTTAACATTGAATGTACAGTCGAACCTGTGCTAAAGACCAACTCCGAATAGCAATCACCTGGCTGTAAAGGCCACACAGTTGTTGCCCCAATGCTATATAAATGACCCTGTAAACAAAGGCCAGATTTTTCACTTCCGCTGGCTGGCCTTTATACACAGGTTTGACTGTATTAACAAATAGAGTTTGACCTTGACCCTGAAGACACTGGGGCCCGCCAAATTTTTTTTAATAGTCTTATATTCATGTACATATCATAGTAAACGTATGTATAAAGTTTGATGACTGTAGCTGATAAGGTGTTGAAGTAATGATCGTATCACGAAAACTTAACATTGAATGATGACGCCGCCGCCGACGTCGCCGACGACACGAACGACGCGGACGACGCCGACTCCGGAAAAGCAAAACCTATGTCTCGCTTTCCGCTTTCAATTTCAATGTGTATTTTACAAATGTATTATTGATTTTCTGCCTTATTAAATAGGGAAAAAATGATAAAAAAAATATAAAACACATTTAAAAATTCACTTATTTGAACTGCAAAAAGCAAACAGCGTATTTTCACATCGGTGTGATTATTTTGTACTCCCACTTTTGATAATCAGTGCGTATTCTGCTAAAATAAGTGCGTAAAATATGCCAATACGCACCTTATCTGGAGCTCTATTTATATAAATGGCTAAAATAACACTTGTCATCTTCAATTAACAATCTGTCAATGTGGAGCTAGATACCTGATAAAATCAGGGTTGGCCGGGAAATACCGGGGGCGGGAATTCCCGGCGGAAAATACTCCCCAAAGTGGGAAATACCTGGAAATATGAATTTTGATGTTATTATTTGATAATTAAAGTTATTTAAATTAAGTTTTAAGCTCAGTAATAGTTAATTAAACAATCAACAACTTAATAATTAGATATACCGGTAGGGGTTAATTACAATGTATAGATCTGTTTCATTCCCAACTAGAGGTACTCATCAGATGGAATATTTGGCAACCATGACATTTATATTTTGGTTGTATTATTTTTTTGTAAATCACTTTTTGATTTTTTAGGAAGCATCTGAGTGTCTGCTAGATACAATTCACAAGGATAACGTCATCATGATCAGACTATGTTTAGACAACAGGCTGTTAATTGTCAACCTTCTCCCACACTAATATTCAGTATCAAGAAATGAGAATAAATGATCTTAGCATGCATGATGTGCATACACATAGTCTCTTAAAAGTCTTATATGACTGACAATGTACTGTTGTTTTATGCTTTGCATTTGTATTACTTATTTGCATTATTATTATGACATTTATTTAACGTGAAGACTATGGGCCACGATGGTACGTATGAGATACCAGTCTTCACAAAAAACTTTTTGAGACACTTGCCCTTTGGGCAAGAGGGCTCGAAAAATTTACTTGCCCGAATGAACCTCTAGGTGCCCATATATTTGTGCAGAATTTTACCCACTTATTGGCGGTTAAATGTATAGTAGTATATGTAACTAACACTAGATGGCCGCGGCCTGCATGTCGCGCCTTGTGGCGAGGCATGGACACTAAAAAAAGAGATATAGTATAACAAAAAAATTTAACCAAAAAAAACTTAACCAAAAACTTCAAAGTAATTTGATCTTGACAGTGGGCACAGGGGCCGCACGGAAAGGGGGTAGAATGAAAATATAGATGATGATAAACACCCATGTGAAGTTTCAAGGTAATGGGCAAAGCAGTTGCAGAGATATAGTATAACGAAAAACTTTAACCAAAAAACTTAACCAAAAAATTTAACCAAAAACTTTAACCAAAAAAGTTAACCAAAAACTTCAAAGTAATTTGACCTTGACATTGGGCACAGGGGCCGCACGGGATGGGGGGTAGAATGAAAATATAGGATGATGATAAAAACCCCATATGAAGTTTCAAGGTAATGGGCAAAACAGTTGCAGAGATATAGTATAACAAAAAACTTTAACCAAAAAACTTAACCAAAAATTTTAACCAAAGAATTTAACCAAAAACTTTAACCAAAAAAGTTAACCAAAAACTTCAAAGTAATTTGACCTTGACATTGGGCACAGGGGCCGCACGGGAGGGGGGTAGAATGAAAATATAGATGATGATAAACACCCATGTGAAGTTTCAAGGTAATGGGCAAAGCAGTTGCAGAGATATAGTATAACGAAAAACTTTAACCAAAAAACTTAACCAAAAAACTTAACCAAAAACTTTAACCAAAAAACTTAACCAAAAGATTTAACCAAAAACTTTAACCAAAAACTACAAAGTAATTTGACCTTGACATTGGGCACAGGGGCCACATGGGAGGTGGGTAGAATGAAAATATAGATGATGATAAACACCCATGTGAAGTTTCAAGGTAATGGGCAAAGCAGTTGCAGAGATATAGTATAATGAAAAGCTTTAACCAAAAACTTTAACTAAAAAAACTTAACCAAAAAACTTAACCAAAAACTTTAACCAAAGAACTTAACCAAAAACTTTAACCAAAAAACGTAACCAAAGAACTTAACCAAAAACTTTAACCAAACAACTTAACCAAACAACTTAACCAAAAACTTTAACCGGACACACGTACGTACGTACGTAGTACGTACGCCAAACGGCCGACTATATCGCGCTTTCCGCAAGCGGGCGCGACAATAAAGTGGCATATCATGCATTTATTAGTAATACTTATAATATGGCCATATGAGTAAACAATAATTTATGTTTTATATAGTGAAAAACTACTTCTCCCTCAAATCAAAATAAGTCACAATTTAGGGAGAGAATTTCACCCTGTAAAATGATGCCTGTATTGCTAACATTAAAATAAATTGAGTATAATGTTTTAAATTAATTAATTTAAACTAGAACTATCACAGGAGTGATCATAATGCCCCCACAAAGAGTTGGACTTACAAATAGCTTACCATTAGAAGAGTTTTATAGGTTTGAATAAAAATTTCATGATCATTATTTAATGCTGGCCTTAGAGATGTGTGACATTGACCTTTTACCTGCGTACGTGGTCAATGAAAATGAGATAATCTGAAAACGTTTGAAAATTCATTCATCAGTTATAGAGGATCTTACACGAGTAATGGATTAATATGATTTTGATTAAAAACTCTGCGCCGAGTTTGTCAAGAACGCAATGAATCAATTTAATAAAAATAGAAAAAATGGCTAAGCTAAAAGGATGATATTTTTGTAAACAAAATATTTGTTCGGCATAAAAAGTGTGTATAGTTTCAGATCAATCCACTGAACGGTTTCAGAGGAGTTCTGTACACAAACTATGCAGTGTATCTGTCTGCCGCCTGCAATAGGCTTGACCTTTGACCTTCAACTGTGACCTTGACCTTGGATGTAGGTGCGTGGTTATTGATCGCGACACACCTTCTCATCCAGAGAAACATTTGTGCCAAGGCATTTGATAATCCATGCATCGGTGTAGAAGATATAGAGCGGAAGGGAATTTCAATAGGTTTGACCTTTGACCTTCAACTGTGACCTTGGACGTAGGTGCGTGGTTATTGATCGCGACACACCTTCTCATACTGAGAAACATTTGTGCCAAGGCATTTGATAATCCACATGCATCGGTGTAGAAGATATAGAGCGGAAGGGAATTTCAATAGGTTTGACCTTTGACCTTCAACTGTGACCTTGGACGTAGGTGCGTGGTTATTGATCGCGACACACCTTCTCATGAGAAACATTTGTGCCAAGCCATTTGATAATCCATGAATGGGTGTAGAAGATATAGAGCGGAAGCGAATTTCCAACAGACCGACCTACCGACAAGCTGACTCCTATATACCCCCTCAAACTTTGTTTGTGGGGGTATAATAATAATTACAATAAATAGATATAGTCAAACCTGTGCTAACGACCACCTGGGAATAGCGACCACCTGTCCACAACGGCCAGTTACAAATCCCCCCCCCCCCCCACGTCCAATTTTGTTCTTTATAAGACCTTGGAATAACGACCACCCCGAACTGCGACCAGCGGCCAGCTATTTTCATTCCCACATGGCATTTTTGTATGTGAACAGCGGCCATGTCAAGTTTTTGTCGGCAAAAATAAATAGCACCACAATCGCTATGTTCCTTTCGTTCCAATGTGGCCGCTATCATTTGAATTGAAACTGGTCGTATCCAATTAGTCATCGATTACATTCGCATACATTGACACAACGCTCTTTTCAAAACAGTTACCTTGCCCGGTATGGTCAGTGTCATTTTGGCGACATTAAACATTTTCCATGAAAAATATTGCATAACGCCATTAACGGTAATTCCCGATATGTATTCCGTGTTGTGTATTCCAATAGGCAAAAATGCAATTCCGCGTATAACCAGTCCCCAGTAGCTTACAATATGGAACCTGATTAGTTTCTTTACTGACATATTGAACCATCTGGCGGTGAGTCTTAAAGGTACATGCCCACGCAGTAGGCACAAAATGTTCTTTATAGGAATTAAATAAGTGTATAATTATGTCACTATTCCACCAGTTCTAAAAATTACGAGTGCACGCTATACAAATATAATTATTTATTAATTATCAATTTACTGTTAGCGACGCGCGGCGGTAACAGTCTATTTTGATAATGTGCAGGGACGACGACTTTCACATCACGGCTTGCGGTGCGCATGCGCAGTATACTACGCGCGCCATTAGGCTTCCCAATATGTAAACAATAATATCAACATGTCGAAACGTCCAGGACGGAAATTGTATGAAACAGCATCGGCCAAAAGAAAGGCGAAATGTATGAGGGACAGGCAGTACAGAGAGAGAGAGAGTGGTTAATATTGGCGACCAGATCACCAAATGGAAAGAGTTACGTGGAGATTTATATTTGGACTGGAATAGAGATTTTTCTTCTCAACTTCCGATACTTCACTGCGCATGTCAAATATGTGATATGATTGACCGTGTCACGTGACGCGTATTGGTAAAAATAGCACGAGGTCGGAAAATACCCTTTCTGGTCGCGGCATATAATATGCGATTTAACACCAATTAACACGCGCCGTAATTAAAAATAACTCGTTAGTGGGTAGACATATGGCTCATATAAGGCATGACAGAAAATGAAAAGTTGTAGTACAGTGTAACCTGCTGCGTGGGCATGTACCTTTAAGATGCAAGTAAGATTTTTGTTTTATCTTAAAAGAAACAAAAATGGTAAAAGTGTATTTAATATTTATAATATTTCTTGTCAACAAACTGTTACATACGCAGAAGTTGCTTCAGGTAAACATAGAAAACAACAATCAACAGCCAGGTTTATTTTACTACATTTGTTAGAAATCAGTATATTCTCACTTTTGGCACCAAAACATAGAGGATATGGCCAGTTAGAAAATAAATGATAGGAAGTATAGTTTTTCATGTCAAAATGTTACATACTGCTGTAAATCAGAAGTGTTTTAACGGACTGGTCATGGCAATATAGAAGCAAAATCAATGCATTTAACATAAAGCTGCTCCTAATAGATATGTTACAAACCAAACATCTTTTATAATCTTATTTACACTAGAAATGTGGCCTGTCGGCACACGAATGCCCCCGCTGGCAGCCAAAGAAAACGAGGCATATTTGATTACAAGCCATTTACCCGAGTACGGACGGACGCCGGTAACACTATATGCCCCACTCACCATTCGGTTGCGGGGGCATAAAAAGGTGAAGGTCAAAGGTCAAGGTCGAAGTACTGGATGGTGGAGTGTGTAGGGCATGTTCATATGTATCATGTGTATAAATATTTAAGCGATTGTTGCAAAAGTATTGAGAAGTTAGTGTAGGATTGAGAAACGTGCACGTAGATTTGTCCCAAAGTGCCAAGCAAACATTTAAAGTGGAAAAGGTCAAGGCCAAAGGTCAAGGTCGAAGTACTGGGGGGTGGAGTGTGTAAGGGATGTTCATATGTATCACGTGTATAAATATGGACATAATATGTGAAGCCATGTCTAAGTTACTAAAGAATATAATATCGGGACGTACGGACGGGACGGACGGGACGGACGTACTGACGAGACGTACATTGTGAGGTTACTAACCCTAACCCATCCTAAATCAAACCCCGTAAACATCAATCGTACAGAAAAAAACAACCCCACAAGACAAAATAACCCCACAAGAGCAATTTATAACGGGGTTAAAACGGAATAAGCATCTCTTAACAAGTCCATCACTGTGTGGTTAACCTCACAATGTAGCTCTCGTCTGTACGGACAGACGTACGGACGGACGCCGGTAACACTATATGCCCCTGTACCTTTCGGTAGCGGGGGCATAAAAATATGTAAAGGAATTTCAATAATGTGTATGTAACATTGACAAAATTGTTACATACATCAATTGCCTCAAATGTTGAAATAGTCTGTTCATGATAATAATTAATTTATAAAAAGTTTATAAAATAAATCCTGTCCCTGTAGGTTTATTATAAGTTGTAAATAGCTCATGTAGTGCTATTTGCTGTATAAATAAAGGAAGGTATATGATATGTATGTAACATTGACGAAAACATGTTACAGTACCTTGCAATGGAGTATTCAGGGTATTTTAAATTATCAAATTGTGGATTTAAACAAAATTTGGTGATAATGGGATGGTTGCAAACTCTAATCTGCTCATGTAAACTTATTACTAACATAAATAAATAAACCTGAAAAATGTGCATGTAACATTTACAGAATAACATATTGCAATCTATTTATTTATTACACATTAATCAAAACATTTTCTGTGTAAACTGTTAACAATCATCTTATCTTTATACAGTTTATTGTCTTACAAGAAGAAATTCCAGTTGCCACATAGTAATAAGCATCCAGTCTCTAAAAAAAAAGTATTGCTTGGCATATTTGTCAATGTTACATACGCGACTTCGATCAAATGTCACAATATACTTCTCAAGGTAAGGCATGATTTAAAATAATGCCTCTACAACAAATAAGGTCCAAATAGGTTTGTTACAAGCCATAAACATATAGTATAATCTCATTTCTAAACAGTTTAAAATGAGCATGGAATATGTGTATGTAACATTTGACAAGAAAAATATATTGTAGCCATTTGTTTATCAACCAATAATCAATGCATTTTCTGGTAAAGGTCAGGGCTGTACAAATCGGCACGCCCGACGCCCGGGACAAGTCGGTTTTGCTCTCAGGCAAGTGGCTCTATGCTGAAAGTTAGTCCCGGGCAAGTCACTATTTTCCGTTGAAACGTCCCGCCACAAGCCTGTTTTCTTCACTAGACTAATCCTAAATTGTAACATTTCATCGATCGATACCGCCTCGGGCGTGTGTCGGCTTCCCCGTGGCGATACACACTTACACAGAAGCTGCTATACTGTGTATATAGCAAGAAAAGTGATATACTAGCTGTGACCCTGATTAGATTAATTTATTCGAATTTGAAAGCATAATCCCACCGACAATTCCGCATGAACTCTGAATTTTGTGTCAACTTTTCAACACAATTTACGGAAAATATTTTCGAAATCAATATCGGCGATATATGGCGACAGATCTGCGTATGATTCAGAGTTTTTTTTTTAATCCAATCCTTTCGGAATACACATTTACGGGTATGAAATTATTAAAAAAAATATTTTTATTTTTGTTATTTCTCAATGAAAGTATACGATGTGACCACTCATTTGAACCGTCTCGACGAGATGGATTAAATGGTGGTCGCGGCATATACTTCTGAGTGCATAGAAGGAAAATATTTGTCCGCAAACATAAGCGTATCGTGATGCGATGATGAAAGAAGTCGCACGTTCACGACGTCTGTGGCACATCAAAAGGCGTGTTGACCAATCAGTAACATTTCAAAACATAGCCTAAAGGTCACACAGTTTACAGCCTTGTGCTGAATGAGGTCATACAATAAACACCTGTACACACAGCTGGGTGTATCGGTTTTTTGCACAAAGCATCACACAAATATCATCTGTGTAATATGTGTCGGGTGTAATCGCATCTGGATTTGGAATTCATATATCCCCTGGCACGGATATTGCACGGTTCTGATAAGCAACACGGAATGTCGTATGTCGCCGGACTTCCGTGCAATAGGGGGGTCGCACTGTATGCATATTAACATGATTACCTGATTAAAGGTATTACATTTGCTAACATACTAATAATAATAATTTCATGTACTTTGAATGTCGTTGTTTTAATAAACTTACAGAAATCACAAATCAACTAATTACACGATGACTACGACGTCCGACGATTTTTAAAAAAAAAATTTCTTTGTTTTCCTTTTTCTTCTCTATTTTTTTAAATATTTTTTTTGGGATCCACGAGAGACCCGCGTTATAATGGAGATCGCGCTATACACGATCGCGTTATAATGGAGCTGCAGTGTAATTAGCGAATTAACAGCTGTTGCCAACAAAAAAAAAAATGAAATTTCAAAAAGTTTATTATTTACCGTTCCGCGAACGTACTGATAGACATTAAATATTGTAAATATAGACGTGATTTCATTTTCGAGACGGTCAAATGAGTAGACTCCGTAATTTAATTCACAAAACGTCGATGTTTTTACACCGAAAATTCCCTGTATGCATATTAACATGATTACCTGATTAAAGGTATTACATTTGCTAACATACTAATAATAATAATTTCATGTACTTTGAATGTCGTTGTTTTAATAAACTTACAGAAATCACAAATCAACTAATTACACGATGACTACGACGTCCGACGATTTTTTTAAAAAAAAATTCTTTGTTTTCCTTTTTCTTCTCTATTTTTTTAAATATTTTTTTTGGGATCCACGAGAGACCCGCGTTATAATGGAGATCGCGCTATACACGATCGCGTTATAATGGAGCTGCAGTGTAATTAGCGAATTAACAGCTGTTGCCAACAAAAAAAAAAAAAAAAATGAAATTATTTCAAAAAGTTTATTATTTACCGTTCCGCGAACGTACTGATAGACATTAAATATTGTAAATATAGACGTGATTTCATTTTCGAGACGGTCAAATGAGTAGACTCCGTAATTTAATTCACAAAACGTCGATGTTTTTACACCGAAAATTCTGGAATATACGCTCAAAATTATAGATAGACCATTAAACACCAATCAATCGATCTTTCCTGATTGCCAGGGTTCCCGTTACTAGTAATATATGTTATTGCCAACATTTTTATAGCAACTAAAGTGCATGTATTATGCATGCACACATGGATTATAATTTCCAGGACAAGTCGGGGCAAGTCACTTTTGTCAAGTCACTTGTCCGGGACAAGTGGCTAAAAAATCAATTTGTACAGCCCTGAAGGTGATTGTTAGTGCACAGTAAAACACGTCTTTACACAACAAAGAAACTAAGATCCCATTTGAAAGCAACATAGGATCACCAAATACATATTACCTCTTTGTCAATGTTACATACACGAGATTCAGCACATTTCTATCTCTCCGTAGTCAAAGGCATGTATATTCTGCAAACAATTGCAATTGTCCAAACCCTAGTGGCTTGGACTATGCCACATTGTAGTTTTTCTAAAGCACAAAATCCAAAAAAATCTCTTAAATGTCCCCCTATTAGGCCAAATACTGAATTCTGAGGGCCATGATGGCCCTAATTCGCTCACCTGACTACATGAACATCCCCCTATTAGGCCAAATACTGAATTCTGAGGGCCATGATGGCCCTAATTTGCTCACCTGACTCCATGAACACCAGAGGAGAATGTGACATTGAGTTCATGTGTTTTAAAAAAATTGTGCTATTTTTAGATGGCGGTCATCTTGGATTAAGCGATGACTCTCATTTTACCAAATCTGAAAATGCTTCACCCAAGGATCTTAACTTACTATGAAGTTTGGCCAGCATCGGCCATGTGGTTCCTGAGAAAATGACGTTCAAAATCTCGAATAAATGGAACTTTTGGTGGCCATCATGGATGACATAATCATCCGATTCCGACAAATATTGCACAAGAGCAATCGCCTCATCGATACCTTCAATTTGATATATGACATGAGCATATTCGGTCAAAAATAACATTTGACCCCATGGACCACGGCCCCGGGGTCACCATTTTAACAATTTTGAAAGAGCATTGTACATCGATCATTCCTACCAAGTTTCGTCGAAATTGGCAAGCGGTTCATGAGAAGAATATTTTTTAAGAATTTATGCTATTTTTAGACGGCGGCCATCTTGGATTAGCGATGACCTCCATTTTAACAAATCTGAAAAGGCTTCACCCATGGACCATAACTTTTAAGTTTGGCTACCATGGGCCAAGCGGTTCATGTGAAGAAGAATTTTGAAATCTCTAATAGAAGAACGACCTTTTGACATTTCGGCAGCCATCTTGGATGACATAACAATCTGATTTCGACAAAAAATGTACCAGAGTGATTGTCTCATTGATACCTTCGATTTGATATATAACATGACCATATTCGGTCAAAAATAAAATTTTACCCCAATTTGACCCCACGGGCCACGCCCATTTTTGACCCCGGGGTCAGCATTTTAACAACTTTGAAAGAGCATTGTACATCGATCATTCCTACCAAGTTTCGTCGAAATCCGGCTAGCGGTTCATGAGAAGAAGATTTTTTAAGAATTTATGCTATTTTTAGACGGCGGCCATCTTGCATTAGCGATGACCTCCATTTTAACAAATCTGAAAAGGCTGCACCCATGGACCAAAACTTTTAAGTTTGGCTACTATGGGCCATGCGGTTCATGTGAAGAAGAATCTTGAAATCTCTAATAAAATAACAACCTTTTGACATTTCGGCGGCCATCTTGGATGACATAACCATCCGATTTCGACATAAAATGCACCAGAGTGATCACCTCATTGATACCTTCAATTTGATATATAACATGACCATATTCAGTCAAAAATAAAATTTGACCCCAATTTGACCCCACGGGCCACGCCTATTTTTGACCCCGGGGTCACCATTTTAACAACTTTGAAAGAGCATTGAAGATCGATCATTCCTACCAAGTTTTGTCGAAATCCGGTTGGCGGTTCTTGAGAAGAAGATTTTTGAAGAATTTGTGCTATTTTTAGACGGCGATAATACGTAATGACGTCATTTTAACAATTTTGCAATCCCCCTACCTAAGGACCATGAAGTTTGGTGACTATAGGCCCAATGGTTACCGAGGAGAAGAAGTTTGAAAATGTTCACGGACGACGGAGATGGACGACGACGGACACATTGCGGTAACAATAGATCACATGAGCTTCGCTCAGGTGAGCTAAAAAAAGAGGACGAAAGGACCCGGGGCGAGGAAACAGAAATCTCTTTTCTGGTCCTCTCCGGTTTCTAGTCATACCGGGGGCGAGGTATCGGGTAAGTTTTGACCCGCACCCGAGGTATCGATCGGCCGACTCGTCATAGGGCCGAGATGTCAGTAAGCCAAAACGCGAATTTACACCTGTCCGCTTCTAGACGACTTTCAATTCCGGTGTAAACAATTCGTAATTTTAAAGAATTTAGAAAAACATTTCTACTGTCCAGTTTTATTACTTTATGCGTTTTTAAAACAGGTGCCCGTTGGGCATGTGAGATTGGAAAATTTACACGTCCACCGCGATTTCTACACGTCTCGGGCATCGGGCACCCGGCTAATATCGCAAACTGCGATACAGTACCTAAAATCGTTAAAATTAGCCAAAAGCCTACTAATGTCTACTTATTTGCATGTACATTGATGAGACTTTAATATACTTTAATAAACCATCAGACTATGACAACAGGCTGTTAATTGTCAGCCTTCTCTCACACCTTTTGTGTCATACTGTATAACAAGAACCCAGGTGGTGGTCTGTATATGGTCATGTCAAGTTGTAAAACAATTACACTTATACTGTACATGGATTATCCCTGTTATCAACAGGGATTTTCTCAGAATTCCAAAAGCAGCTTTAATTAATGGCAGGTTACTATAGTAATGAGGGGTGTTCTCATATACAATAAAATAGACAGTTGGCAAATACTACATAGACTTGTATATAGGGAAGAAAATTGTCTAGAAAATAATGATGTTTTTTTCTCTCTAAATAAACTTAGGGGATAACCATGCTTTGTTTTTCGATTTGGAGCGGTATGTGGGAGGTTTTATGGTCTGTGAATCAGTTTTACGGCGACGCGTCAGCGGAGCCGTAAAACTGATTCACAGACCATAAAACCTCACACATACCGCTCCAAATCGAAAAACAAAACATGGTTATCCCCATTCTAATGCACCTAGTGTGCTCCCCGCTTTCTATAAACGTCGTAGCATATCACGAACAGTGATCTTTTTCATTACGTCAGCAGGTTGTTGTCGTCATATCGATAACCGCCTCACACCAAATGAATTTGAAGTAATTTAACTCCGCCGAAGAATATTCCCATTTCAAATGGAGATTAACGGGACTTTTTCTAAGACATCTATACATTTATTCAACTGTAATGTTTATATTAACTATTGTATTGCTTTTGTATGTGTAGTTGCAACAGTTATTTGCTTTTATTCATTTAAAGAAATGCCAACAATTCTGCATTGGGTTCGTGTGATTTTACAAAGGAAATGTCAGCAACAACTTGTGTCAACAGGCCTAGGATTTCCCTGGATTTACGCCTAATTCAGGTGAATACCCATCTGCAATACAGTTTATTATGTATAGTCATGTATATGCACATTGGAATTCGTAAAGTTATAGGCTGGTACTGGAATATTGAGTTTGCTTATTTGAGCACTTTATTAAATTCTTCTGCATTTTGGGCGGGTGGGGTAATATTTTTAGGAATTTGTTGAAGGGCCACGACACTGAAGCCACGTTTGTCAGCCGTTGGTAGATTCTCTTTCCCGCTTTGGGTTGTACATGTCAATATGGCCGAATGGATAACCGAAAATGTACCGAAATTAATTTCGAAATATTTACATTCCCCGCCGCGCTGGCCATTGTTTACAAAAGCGCGTAGGGTTACATAAATATGTCAAGTTGTAAAACACAGGCTGGTAAAACGGAGATTTTATATGCTGTGATTTTTCATATTTTATAGGCTCTGATTTCAATTGACCAATCAGATGCGTGCTTTCTAGTTTCGGTGCATTAGAATTATTATTTCTCTTTTTATTGCAGAATGTTTTACCTGTAGGCTTATCAGTCTACACAGATATAAACCATAGTAGCTATAGGGGAATATAGAGACTCATCTTGACATTTTGGAATTAAAAAGACCACCAAGATTCATATTTCCCGGTATTTCCCAGTATTTCCCGCCGTCCTGTTCCCGGGAAATTGCCAACCCTGGATAAAATGTGGCTGTGACTGGAGAAATGGGGCTTATGGGTTTTGCGACCAGTGTAGATCCAGATCAGTATGTGAATCTGCAGTCTAATCAGGATCTGCACTGTTCGCCATTCCGTCAATGAAACACCCATCATGCTTCTAACAAGCAATATAGATCATTATACGGCGGCAGAAGTGGGTCACAACTCCCATAAGCCCCATTTCTCCAGTCACAAATAGACCACATAATGCTGACTGGGTGGGTGCCCCGACAACTCACCTTGTGCTGCACCTTCTCATCTGTGGGCAACTTCAACCATTCGCTGTCGTCCCCCATACTCACACCAGCCAGTCAATCTGAAAAGACATGTGTTACTGGTAACTATCTTGTACAGATATAAAATGGTCAACATCTGAGCCTATTGAATTATAACAGAGATGGGGCCCAAAATCTGCAATTGCACCAGCGATTGGCAGTACAAATTTGCACATGAAAAATGCATGTGTCTTGAGCTGATGATTATAGTAGGCAACTAAAAATCGATGCTTGTCAACAAGCGCATGCTTGTAAAGGGAGATAACTAATATGTTAGTAAGGTGAGCTGTCGTTCTTGCATGAGACGCATCTTTGGGTCATGGTTTATGGAAGTGTGAAATGTCATGAAAATATTCTAAGGAGTAATCAACTTGACAGGAAACTGATCTGTGAAAAACAAATGAAGAGAAATAAAATTTAGTGAGGCAAGAGTTATCATTCTTGTGCACAATGTTGTAGCGTGACACTATGCATGTGTAAAGTTTCATGACATATTCCAAAGGGTATTCGAGTTATATGCTCCGGACAAAAAATAAGTGTGAACAAGATATGTGACCTGTCGGCACACGATTGCCCCCCCCCCCCCCCCCCCCCCCCCTCCCTCTCTCCGGTGGCAGATTGGAGAAAGTGTGGCAAAGTGAATTAACCAAAGTGATAGGTATTCACAAGCACATTTATGAAGGTCAAAAGGTCATATTACGGGCAGTGTGAATGTGTGGCATTTATCAACATGTATGATGTATTGAAATATTACAGTAATCCATCAAGGAATATAGAAGTTGTGGCAGAAATGAGAAATTCCGACAAACTTCTTAATGTGCGAAAAAAGTTCAAAGTTGTGTATGTCAAAAGGTCAAGGTCATATTAAGGGCAGAATGGACGTGTGGCATTTGTCCTCAAGTATGATGCATTGAAATATTGAAGTAATCCACAAAGGGATATAGAAGTTATAACAGAATTGAGAAACTCCGGTGAATTTCTTCATGTGAATTAACAGTTCAAAGTTGTGAAGGTCAAAAGGTCAAGGTCATATTAATGGCAGCATGGATGTCTGGCATTTGTCCACAAGTGTGATGTATTGATATAATGAAGTCATCTATCAAGGGATATAGAAGTTATGACAGAATTGAGAAACTCCGGCGAACTTCGTAATGCGTGAGAGTTCAAAGTTGTGAAGGTCATATTAAGGGCAGCTTGGATGTGGATCATTTGTCCTGAAGTATGATGTATTGAAATATTAAAGTAATCCACAAAGGGATATAGAAGTTACGACAGAATTGAGAAATCCCGGCAAACTTCTTAATGCGAGTTAAAAGTTCAAATTTGCGAAGGTCAAAAGGTCATGGTCATATTAAGGGAAGCCTGGATGTGTGGCATTTGACTACAGGAATGATGTATTGAAATATTGAAGTAATCTATCAAGGGATATAGCAGTAATGACAGAATTGAGAAACTCCGGCGACCGTAACGTGTGAAAAAGTTCAAAATCGTGTAAGTAAAAAGGTCAAGGTCAAAAGGTCATGGTAATATTAATGACAGCATGGATGTGTGGCATTTGTCCACAGGTATGCTGTGTTGAAATGTTCAAGCAATCCTTCACGGGATATAGAAGTTATGACATACAATATAATTGAGAAACTCTAGCGAACTTCTTAAAGGTACATGCCCACGCAGCAGGTTACACTGTACTACTACTTTTCATTTTCTGTTATGCCTTATATTTGTTTACCCACTAACAAGTTATTTTTAATTACGGGGCATTTATTGACCCGGGACATTTATTGTCACAGCAGGTAGGCAATGTTTTGGTGAATCTGTGTGGATATGATGAAAATATGTGGATTAAAAACTAGATCATTAATGAATGTTTACTCACAGTCTGAGTAAATAGTTGTGGGCAGTAACTAGACGCAAAACTCTCCATACCGTCCATACATGTAGAAGTAAAGTTATGTTTCTATTCATAGCCTTCCCGTACATAGTAGTGATTGCTTTATTGGTGCATAATGTCATATCAGCAGCTATGGTGGTCATTTAAGGCCAGGCCAACGGGTTCGATCCCATATTTAACCTGTTGCATTCTGGGGAATATCCCAAAATCAGAACGGAATATTTATATTGCAAAAAATGTAATTACATACAGAGTAGCGATTGTATTTGATTCAATGGTGTTTAACAGCTTGTCAACAGTTAAGGTCATTTTAGGCCTGATTAACGGGGTCGAATTCCGTGTTACCTGTTGTGATGGGGGGTAAATCTCACAAGAGCTCCGCGGAGCTGGCACATTTTGATAGTTTGTTTATTGGTGTTTAACGGCCTATCAACAGCTAAGGTCATGTAAGGCCGGGCAAACAGGTTCGATCCTGTTTTAACCTGCTGCATTGGGGTGAAAATCCCAAAATCAGAACGGAATATTTACATCGAGATACAACATATTCAGCCCTGAAATTAGAATAACCTGACCTGGTGCCAGGTCCATACCGCACCAAGGTCACTTGGCCCCTTCCCCTATTTAAAAGTAATACCGGTAGGATTACTCTTATAAGGGGTATAACCAGATTCAACTGTCACATACAAAATACCAAAGACGTATGTGAGGGCCAAACCAGGTCTCCAGTCGGGATTCCGGTAAGGATGAACCCCGATCGTTAAATTACCCATCGCATGCTCCCACCTGCCACCCACCATTTTGATAGTTCAAAAGGAGCTTGTTATAACCTTGGGGTTAGTGAGCACCATGGGCTTTCTGTAGAATAATGAGAGATGTTGTTGAAAATACACCTATGAAATATTAAAGCATTCCATTGAGGGAAAGAGAAGTTATAATGAAGTGTAAAGTTGTTGAAACAAAACATTTTCTAAGTCCTTGACCTTGGGGTTAGCGGGCACCATACGCTTTCTGTAGAATGATGCAGGATGATGTTACAAATGCACCTATTAAATTAATATTAAAGCATTCCATCAACTGAAACAGAAGTTATTGCAGATTAACCTCAATGTTAATTTTTGTTATGGACAGACGGATGAACAGACAACTTTTGCATCCCTATATCCCCTTTTCACTATGCGAGGGGATAATAAACTGAAACCAAAACACTTATTTTCCAACAAACACAGCTAAACACAAACAAGAATGCCACAAACAACATGAGTATCTCCTGGCACCAATGCTAAATTTCTATACTAGACATTTTTGAAGTCCGTGATCTTGACCTTGGGGTTACCGGACACTATGAACTTTCTGCAGATGATGCGTATTGTTCTTACAAATGCATGTATGAAATATTAAAACATTCCATCAAGGCCTGTGACCTTGACCTTGGGGTTAGCGGACACCATGGGCTTTCTGTAGAATCATGCCAGATGTTGCTATAGTTTACACCTAAGAAGTATTAAAGCATTCCATAAAGGGAAACAGAAGTTGTAATAAATTAAACCGAGCGTTAAGTTTTCCAAACCCGGAATTTTCTAAGCCTGTGACCTTGACCTTTGGGGCTAGCGGGCACCATGGGCTTTCTGTAGAATGATCCGCACTTAACTTAAGCTATTAATAATGCTTTTTTTTTCAACTGGAATACAGGTTATTATTAGGAAAATTACACAGACATGCATGTATATAAAATAACCAAGAAAACTTTTTTTTCACTTATAAATAGAAATTAGGCTCAATAAAAAAATTACATGTAGATTTTGGTTGGCAGTGGTGGGTCTCTTGTACATGCTTTAGCTTAAATTGAGTTAGCAGGCCATAGACATCTTTAAATTTATGAAATAGTTAATGGAATATGCTAGTTTCATATTAGTGACATTCATTTTCTTTCAAAATATATAAAAAATGTCTCCATTAATATTTGAATGTGTGCATCAGCTCTGATTTGCTACTCTTCATGGGAAGGCTATTGCCGAATGGCAATTTTGGCGAGTGCATATGTGCATATGTGAAATATGAAGTTCTACCTAACGGACCAACAGAAATTATAAGACATATTCCCGACCGTAAAGTTTGTTATGTACAGTGGATATACCTAGGTTCTGGATAATAAGCCTTCGTTGGCCAGTTACTAGAGCTATAAGCATACAAAAACAATTATTCAAAACTTTTTAAAACAATAAACTTATCGTAAAAGTGCTGTGAAACCAGATTTATCTAAAAGTCCTGCTTGTTTCCATGTCGTCCATTTTGTTAACGTATCATCCAGGCGCTTGTAGAAAATAGACTGTGACCTAACTGACCTTAGACTCTGGATTTTTGTTGTTGGGTTATTCTCATCCTGTAGTTTGTTTGTTTGTTTATTAGTGTTTAACGGCCTATCAACAGCTAAGGTCATGTAAGGCAGGGCAAACTTTAACCTGCTGCATCGGGGGGAAAATCCCAAAATCAGAACGTAATATTTACATCGAGAACAAATATATTCAGCCCTGAAATTAGAATAACCTGACCTGGTGCCAGGTCCATACCACACCAAGTCACTTGTTCTCATCCTGTAGTGTGGCGCACCATCGGATCAGAGGAAAAAATGGTTATCTAAATTATCAGAGGAGTGTACAGTAAACAATTTTCCACCATTTCCTTTGCCAGTCATAAATGACAATAATATTATCACATAGCTAATAATCATAATGCAAAATGCTTTCAGATCACGTTTAATTTTCATATGTGGTACATGCTATTTTACCATATTCATTATGGTGCACACTACAGGCAGGATTTATACCAACAACAAGATAATAACAGTCTACAAACTGTAGACTATTATTCTGAACATTTTTATAATCAACAGAACAATTAATTATATTAAAAACACAGAGTTTATATCTACAGTACAGTCACCGAGGAACCCGCACATTTTTTGTAATTGCGGCAACCAATTTACCTTTAGCGCGGAATATTGCCGCAATCTCTCGCAAAACGTCCCGTGGCCGTTTGCGGCATAACGCGAAACTCGGCAAATTTTACGCGGTCGTTTCGCGGCGATCCTCGGCAAAACTCGGCAAAACTTTCCAGTGTGTACAACGTACATGTACATGTTATCGCACCTTTATCGCCGCGTTTTGCGGCAAAATGGACACGGTAAATTACGGCAAAACTCGGCAATTCACTCTGAAAATGTGTACATTATTTGATTGAATGAAGTCAGTTTTACCCTTGTAGACATGCATTTCGCATGAATCGATTTGGTATATCTGTCAATAAATCATGTTCGAACATCCATGGCCATACCGATATTGATCATGTAAGATGTAGATATCAAACAGGCATATTCAGAATGTGAACGCTGTTTGGGGAACACCAG
The DNA here is from genome assembly GCA_029237695.1 of Conchocele bisecta. Classification (NCBI taxonomy): domain Eukaryota; kingdom Metazoa; phylum Mollusca; class Bivalvia; order Lucinida; family Thyasiridae; genus Conchocele; species Conchocele bisecta. Next base: position 74,830,280 of record CM055273.1, read on the forward strand.
TTCTGGGATTGAAGGAAGTTTACACAGATCTATTATACAGATCTATTACATACATGTACACATGTATAGACATACATGTAGTCGAACACCCGCACGTACGGCCACCTCATTTCATTTCATCACAAAGGAATGCAAATTTACACCTCTAATGATTTGCTCGACAGGCGATTGAGCGAAAATTTAGAGGAATTAATTACGTTTCTTTAAGGCGATGATATGAAATTTACGGTTCTTAATTATCGTTTCTATCTAATTTCTATGTGGGGAAGTGAAAAACACAACACATGATGATGCAACAAACAAAAGCTTGTTTAATTAGGACTACTCCATAGATAAATAAACTACTAAATTTTAAACAATACATGTAGTAAAACGACAATTAAATGGCCAAAATACAAGGTGTGGGGTCATGTGGTTTTCGAACCAGATTTTCCGACTCGACGTAATCTGTGACATTATTTTTACAGTATATTTTCTTTAAAATCTTCTTAACAAACAGACAGATTTTGATGCATGTACATGTATGTCGTGCACAATAAAGAGCAACGTGTACCGCATTTGCTGCGGTATGTTTCATAAAAAAATGTAATTTCATTAGAAATATTTTAAAGGAAATCTACTGTAAACACATCGAAAAAACATTACATCACGCCGTTCGGAAACACGCGATCCCACACCCTGAAATAGGTGGTACAGTGGAACCTCTCTAAACCGGACACCATGTGAGGTCCCCAGAGTGTCCGGTTTAGATAGGTTCCACTGTAAATCAGACATACGACTATGACAATGTATGCGGCTGTGCTTTGCGAATTTGAACATGCATTATCATCATAAATATACACCAATGAAACACATACAATCAAGGATACACAGACTCCCTGCGTGTCCGGTTTAGAGAGGTCCTACTGTATATGATCGAAAATGCTCCGCACAAGATTTTAATACTAATAATTACATTGCATTTTCGGATATAATTTCAAAACTGTAAATAACCAAATACGGCGTTAAAATCTTACACCATGTTTTACCATACAATTGTTCGCACGGTCTAATAAATCAAACAAATGTGAAAACAATTTTGTTTTTACAAAATATTAGACTCGTCTAAGGAGACGATTGTTATGTGTTGCCAAAACATGTTTTATTAAGTCATCGGACAAATGTGAAAAGAAAACCTGAATATATTGGTATTTCTTTACAAATATGAGAATCGTCTTACTTTGGAGACGATTCTCATGTGCTGCCAAATCTTGCTTTTATCAAGAAATCAAACAAATGTGAAACTGCACAAGCTGCATGCGTCAATTCGATGATGTGAGTGACTACATAGGTTTTGATATGTTCGTTTCTGCCGAGTTCTAAAGGTCAGTCACACTTTGCACGTGAAAATGGATTACCGAATGACGAATGTAAACACCATCAGGTGTGCAGCTAGACCGAAAATGATATGTCGCAAATGTGCAAGTTGTGGATGGGTGGGTACGGCGGTATATTTTTTTTAAATGTAAGTACATGTACATGTATTAATACCTTTAATAAATTAGCTTTTGTACCAACATTAATACTAGACAGTATGTTTGTAAAACAAGGATGTGCCCCTCTGGAATACTGGACTCTACCTGGAGAAACTCTTACAAACTTGTTGATGTAAATGTACACAGACGGACTGACTTACGGAACCTCAAGAGCAAGGCAATATGCCCCCCCCCCCGGCTATCGCATAGGGGCATGATTAACCCAGGCAATCAGTAGATGCATGTGTGAAATATTACGCAATCAGTAGATGCAATATATGTATATTAAAAAAATATATCACTCATTTGAACCGTCTCGTTTTGGATTTGAACCGTCTCGTTTTGGGTTTGAACATTATTAATTGTTCAAGGGCGGGGAGGTGGGGGGGGGGGGGGGAGGCTTCACAATTTAATGAAGCATGAGAACATAATAATGACTGATGGATTGCCAATATTATTCCTTCTTTATCCGTTTATTATTAAGTTATTTTCACTGGCCCCCACCATGCATCAATTAGAATTTACTGTGGACCTAACCACCCATACATTTTAATTTCATGCAGACCCCACCACCCATCAATAAATAATTTGGGTGCCGCCTGCCGCCCGCCCACCCCCCCACCCCCGCCCCCCCCACGATTTTAATTTTGGAATCACCCTAAGGTCATTTTAATTATACTGAATTTATTACACCATCACAGCCATTTTGCCTGTGATAATGTAATAAATTCAGTATAATAATTCTATGTTTCGTAATGTCCGCCTACAAACACACGTACGAAATGACGTCAAAGTCGTCTGTTTCTTCAAAGTCTGTCAGGGCATTGGTGACGTCGATGTCCATCAGGCTGTCGTCGGTCTGTTCATGCAGGTTGTCGGTTGATCGGTCTTGTAGTGGTCGCGGTATCTTCTTGTCATGTCGTCGTAATCTCTCGTTGATCTTTTGTACGATTCCCTCCCATGTCGTCTTGTTCCTCGCTTCTGGATAATAATGTTGAACGCATCTCGTCAAGTCCCTCTTCCGTTTCCCGTCCAGTTCTTTCTTCTTAAGCTGTCCATTTCCCTTCCAGTTGTACATCATCCGGAGCTGTCCAGGTCCGAAAAGCTCCGGAAACACCTTTGTCGTCAGAATGGATGCGAAGTGCCCGGCATTCTTCGATGTGGCGTGTGTGGCGGCAGCAACTTCAGCGTCGATACATCCGAATGTCCCACTGTTCGCTCCGTCGTCCTTGTCTTCGTTGTCTTCGTTGTCAGCTGTCTGTGATGTTCCGGTGGCCGTTACTAATAGTTGGTCTAGCTTCGCCTCTATGCGGTTGGCCTGTTGCTCCCCTTCGAGGTGGCCGTTACTAATAGTTGGTCTAGCTTCGTCTCTATGCGGTTGGCCTGTTGCTCCCCTTCGATCATTCGGCGACTGAACCCTTCCATTCGCTGCCCAAATGCCTCCAGCGTCCGTTGCAGCATCACCGTCTGCTGTGATAACGCATGGAGCGCCGTAACCACAGCCGGGCTCGTCGATGATGACTGTAGTGGGCGGTGCGCGAGGAACCGGCTTGGCGTCCTTGTGATTGTCGGTAGATGTGCCGTAGGTGTTGTCGTCGTCGCCGTCGTTATTGCCGTCGCCGTAGTTGTTGCCGTCGTCGTCGCTGTAGCTGTTGCCATCGTCGTCGCCGTGGTTGTTGCCGTAGTCGTTGCCGTCGTCATCGCCGTAGTTGTTTCCGTCGCCGTCGTTGTTGCCGTCGCCGTAGTTGTTTCCGTCGTCGTCGCCGTAGTTGTTGTCGCCGTCGTTTTAGCCGTCGTCGTTGCTGTAGATATCGCGGTTGCTGTAGTTGTTGACATCGACGTCTCTGTTGTCGTGGTGCCAAGTACCGATACACTTAAACGTTGGTGATGTCACCACCCGGACGACGGTCGCTTTCTTGTTACTTGATGTCTGAAATATATATATAGAACACTCTTTATATAGATACAACAGGCATTTAAACATGTATATTGATAGATTATTGAATATGTTCGGAATGACCAACAGGCTTGCGAGAACAGATACCATACAGATTTACTAACCTATTTATTGTATACTTTCATATTCACGTGAACCATCCGGGATTTAGAAGCATGACGGAAGTTCCACGGATGGACTGGCGAGCAGTGCAGATCCAGATCAGACTGGATTACGGTGGAAGAGTTCTTTCGGAAGGACTAACAGCTTGGCTATTTGACCAGGAGCTACACTGGTCACATAGATCGTTATCATGTTACATGCGTATGCTATTAGCACACTCATGTGGCCTGATAAAAATCGATGTGACCAGTCTATAGCTTCTATAATTTCTAAGTAATTTGACCATGACCTTGGACACGAAGACCGCATGTGTGTTACCAGTCTAGCTCCTGATCAATCATAGATAGAATGTCGATGTGACCGGTCTATACATGTAACTCCTCATCAAATAGCAATCATGTACATATAGCCTGCATGAGACCAGAGTAGCTCCTGATCGGAATGACCGACGAGCTTGTGAGTAGATACCATGCATATTACATAACTTATTAATTGATCAAGTAACACACTCGTGTAACCTATGACGGAAATTCCCGTGTCTCGTGTCAGTGTCAGGGTGAGTCAACACTACTACAATACCTAATGTGACCAAAGTTGTTGACAGGTAAATACACAGGTATTACATCCGCATTTAATCACAGATATTAAATTTGTGTGAAATCCATTCGCACCTTTAATAACTGGTACTCAAAATACGGAAAATTCCCGTGTCAGTGTCCAAGTGTGTCAACACTATTACACTACCTAATGTGACCCAAGGTGTTGACAGGTAAATACCATGCCCAATGAGTAATGCTCAAACTCGTTATTATGCGATTAGCAAATCGAAAATAAAACATCATTGTAAATCAAAGTCGACGTACGAATGTCTTAAATTATGTCTATTAATATTTCTGTATACATCGATCGTTACTGTGATGCAATTTCTGAATAAGTATGGGGAAATTAGACCACAAAACAAAGCTCGAGATTGTGAAAATGTATAGGCAAGGTGTTCCAAAACGCGAAATTTTGAACACAATGCACGTAAAGGGAACGACATAACCCGACACACGGTTGACTACTGGATTAAGGCGTTTCATAATGGTAAATTGGATTACACTGGTGATGGTGCCACAGGCCGGTCATTTAAGGTCGTGTCTGTAGATGATATCGATATTATCAAGCAATCATTCGAGAAAGACCCCTACCAGTCCAGTACCGACATCCAACGGGGCCAACTTCAGTCTTTCTACTACTAAAAATGCCATAGAAGCTGCGGGATTCGTGAACACCACACCCAGATATGCACAAATGGTGCGCGATGTAAATAAGTTGAAGCGGGTTGAATTCTGCGAGGAATTGGTCAACACAAATGAAGATTTCGAGGACTTCATCTTTTCTGACGAATCCAGCGTTCAACTCCACAACAACAAGTCAACAGCATATCGACCGTTGGACAGCAGCAACAAGTACCTTTCGAAGCCGAAACACCCGTTGAAATTACATGTCTGGGGGGCAATCAGCAGGAGGGGGCCTTCTCAACTATCTATCTTCAAGGGAATAATGGAACAGCAATTCTTCACCGAGGACATTCTACGCGACAATCTAGTGAGCTTCATTACTATGCGATTTCCCGACGGACACCGTTTCAGTCAAGATAACGACCCTAAACACACGTCGAAAAGAGCGAAATCCTTCATGGTCGACAATGGCATTAACTGGGTGAAATGGCCAGCCGGTAAGTTCACACCCTTGTTATGACACGAGGTCGTGTCCGACCAAAGTTAGAAGCCTTGTTCATATATAGAGTTGTACGATAAAAGCCGAAACACGCCCATTGCATGTGTTGATATCAATTACTTTATATTGATGTGGTCAATTCACTCTAAAGTAGCACCTTTGTAAATACACCAACATTCAGTTTGACACGGACACATATACCAGCGACCCAGCATAAGCACACATTGAATTGCACCGGATTCATTTATATAATTAAACTTGTGTTTTCAGAAAGTCCCGATTTGAACCCCATCGAGATGGTGTGGAACCCTGTATTTTTTCGGGGTACCATACATATATATGCAGGCGAAATCTTTAACGCATCTGTCGTACAGACAGACACGCGGACGGACAGATTGACAGACAGACTAAACTAAAACTTTAACGCAAATATCGCACGGACAGACACAAGGACGGACATATTGACAAACTGTGTGTCGACTGTGTACCCGAGACTATTTTCGGCGAACATACATGTAATACAAATCTCGGACAGATGGAACGGAAGGTGTGGGATCGCGTGTTTCCGAACGACGTGACGTCATGTTTTTTTCAGATGTGTTTACAGTAGATTTCCTTTAATATCTTATCTAATGGAATGACATATTTTTATGAAATATACCGCAGCAAATGCGGTACACGTCACCTTTGATTGTATCGGCGACATTAATCTCATAATTCTGTCGTTTTGACGAAGAATCGGTTACCGTAAATGTAAATCAAAACTAAAGCATGTGAATGTAAGAAAAAAACGGTACTCGATTCTTTGTGAAATTTATAAATAATAATTGTAAATAACTTTCAGAGCACCCATAAAACCGATATGCCATCGTATTGGGTGCGCTACATATCACCAAAATCCGTCCGTTTGTTAGGAAGATTATAAGAAAATCTACTGTAAAAATGATGTCACAGATTACGTCACGTCGGAAAAATTTGGTTTGGAAACCACGTGATCCCACACCTTGGAATGACGGGGTGGCAACTACATGTGTACATGTATAATGTACCCGAACGTACTTGAATATGAAGGGAATAATCATATTACCTCGTAGTCTGTGTTGAAGAACCCTCTGCCCCGGACCTGGAACTTGCCGTCGCAGTGGTACCGCACCAGGTAATGTGTATCCGATCGTAACAAATTGCGCACAGACATTATGAAACGTATCACTACAAACTGAATATAATATGGCGAATATAAAACCTCACATACAAGTATATGAAAGTTATGAATCGCTTGGTCATTTAGGAATATTTATAGGAATGGACCAGATCAATTACGAAAATGAGTTGCTGCATTTAATTTCCATTCGTTTGTTCCATGCACCTGGCTTGATTGTTTTCGCCTTTGGTATCTGACTAAACATAATAAAATTGACACATTGCATGCTAATTAAGCAATTACGCGGCTAATCACAAGGAAGTGTCGCCAATGAGTAGGATCGAGTAAATGCAATATCAGAGGGTTGGCCGCAACATAAGTGTTGTAGTTTGCGCACCTGAATTTAACGGATTATTAATTGGCATGTGCATTCAATAATTGGATGCACCTGTCGTTAATTATTTACTAACAACCTAATTCGACAACGACCTCCAATTAAGGAAACCATTTTTATTATTCTACGATGATATGTCGTGCAAAATCAAGTTAAACATGTTCACCTGTTTGTGCCTTTTGTCAATCAAAACACATATTTTGCATTTAACAAACATCATTGGAACCCAGATTTGCAATTGATAAAGCATAAAATAATAAAGCAAAACATCGCAAAACGCCGCATTTTCTGTCCATCAAAACGCCGCAAATTGTGGCAAATGTGCCGGTGATCCGTTTTATGATTTCGCCGCGTTTTGCCGCAATTGACTTGGGTCACGATTGCGGCAATTGATTTTAACAATTGCGGCAATACAGCGGGAACTTTGCGACGCTTTGCGGCATTTCGCGGCAAACCAGCGATTTGCCGCAATAGGTAGGAAATTCCGCGCTGGCGAAAAACTCCGCAAAGCAAAAAATGTGCGGGTTCCTCGGTGCCTGTACTGTACATCTGTGTAATCAAATATAATTCTGTGTTAGTTTTTTATTGTTTTTCATATAAGTCCCCCCAGTATAATGAGCTCTATTCTGGTAATTTGACAGCTACCAGTCTGTGTTTACATGACCTTAACTTCTCAAAATGGCTAAAGAATCCAGTGACGCAGACCGACAGAACCATGCTTTGTAAATCTTTTTCAATAATGATGTTTATGAGTGGACAAAAGTGGGAATAGCTGAAACACAACATTTTGAGGATATTCTAACAATTTTGATTAAAACCTTACATGACCAAGGGCGATGTGGAATATTTTTCTCCATTTGGCAGATAGGTGTTTTCTGCAAAAAATGTCCGGGAAACTGACCGTGAAAGTTTCCGTGATTGGAGACAAATGCGGTTTACGAAAATTCCCAACGCGGGGGTAATCCCGACAAATGGTTACGCTACTGTACATATATGACTGTACATACAAACAAACAGACACTGTTAAACGCTATATGCCCCCTCACCATTTGGTAAAATAAAAAACAGCAGGATTCTGGAAGTCGGTGTCACGTATCAAGTCACGTGACCCGATTTGTTTGGGAGTAAATCGATACATTTTGCTCTAAAATACATCATTTTTATGCCAGAATATTTCACATTTTGAACTACGAAAATACTAAATGGTGATAAGAATATTTTTGAATGACCATTTAACATTATAAATCTGCATTTAAATTTGATTTAGCGATTGGCATTTAGTTGTTTTCTGCGTTCAAAAATGAATAAACTATATTGGAAACTGGTCAGATTTCCCCCTACACTCGTCGACAGGGGAGATAATTATAACGGGCAGGTGCGAGAAATGGACGATGTCCGACTTCCAGGAACTGAAAAATCAGCTCCACAAAGATAATTTACAAGTTGCAAAGGATATTTAGAATTGTTTAAACATATAATTTAGTAAATTTCATCTCAAAAATATCCAATACACAATAGCAAATGAGATATATGAAACAGAATGACAATGTGTTGCTACAATACCCCACCCACTTGTTTATCACACATAAATGACATATCTGAAATGGTGTTCATAAAGATCGGCGGACATCTATCTACGTGAAGAAGGCAAACATATAACGCTTTATTATCGGTACCTAAATAATTAAATGTGTTGTTAATATAGTTTTTAACCAATATATTTCTGATTATATGATTTAATCTTCATGTTCTTCATTCATAAAATATTCTTTTTTATTCAATCCTCTATTTTGAAACGAAAATGTAACACTCAATTTAATTGGATAATCGAAATAAGTAGTGCCACCACTTTGCCAAGAACGATAACTGTTTATCGTCGAATGGCCACAATAATAATCAAAATACCACAAGTACCGTACTAAAGTTTCGTTAAATAATAAGGCATACTTATAATAACAAGTTTAATTTAAAAACATAAATACACTGGACTTGGGCTACAAACAAGTTTAATTTAAAAACATAGTTTATTGCATATAAATACACTGGACTTGGGCTACAAATTCTCACAACATTAGTTACAGCCTTTACCGTAATAAACAAGTTGTCAAGAGCATGTACACAGTCAGATTAAGATCTAGCATGGGAGAGAACTGTGAGGTTAGTGACTAAATTAGAAGCATAGTCCCCGGTCAGATTGATGGCATGTTTAGCTGACAAGAAGCTAGTTATGTAATTTTGTCAGACGCAGGCCCACTTTGAGGATGCGATTAGAAATATAGCTTCTCTCTCTCTCTCTCTCTCTCTCTCTCTCTCTCTCTCTCTCTCTCTCTCTCTCTCTCTCTCTTTCTCTCTCTCTCTCTCTTTGTGATATCACCCATTCGAATAGGTGATATCCCCCATTTGAATGGGTGATATCACCTATTCGAATCGGTGGTATTCGAATCGGTGATACCACCGATTAAAAAGAAATGGGTGGTCGAATGAGTGATATCACATATTCGAAAGGTAGTGTGCACCGTTTTGGACTTTAAATTTCGAATAGGTGATATATCATGCATTATAATTGATGATATCACGGATTCATCCTTTCGAATAGGTGGTATCACTGATTTGAATCGGTGATATCATAAAGCGCTAATAAAGTCCACAACATATGTCAGACACCCCCATAGGTGCGGGGTGCATTATTATCGACGCCGCGCAGTGTTGGAGTTGTTAAAAAATACATTGTTGCCCCCCCCCCCCCCCCACACACACACACACACACACACATCCCCGCAGCCTTTTAACGAGAATATTATGCCAGCAGTGCCTCTACATCGTATTACTACAGGTAAATAACACTGGAAGGTAATTGGTAACCCTGATATGGATATATGATGGTCGGGAATATGTAATGAGCCCCATTTATGAAAACACCGTTTTTATAATACATTCTTTGAATGTGGAGTGCAATATACAACCCCCGCCTTGATGCCGTTACACAATGTGTTTGAAGTTGTTTGTATATGTGTAATACTTATGTCATTGTGTCACGCGCCACATAAAGTATTTCATTTAATAACGCAATTAACAAATGTGTATGCGTGTCAGTCGTGTGTAGTCATGCGAATCCAATTATAATGTCCGTGGGCTATTGACATTCGGACTCCACCAGTCGATAAAAGAACTGGTGAAATTCCACACATGTCGATGTTTTGTTTGATGACATTTGGATTGCATATGACAACACCTCATGTCAGACACTGCCGTTGTGTGAATATGTGGAAGATTTCAATATATATTTCCTTCGTAGGACAATAATAAATGTTATAACATGTAGCTCTGACTGGAGAAATTGGCTTATGGATTTGATGAAACCAGTGTAAACTCATATCAACGTGTGCACATCGCATAGTCTTATCAGGATATACACTGATCAACATTAAGTCAATTAATGACATGCTTCTAGCAATCACTATATTAGTAAGTCAGGGGGATGCATATGTCACAATGTCAACCGCTCGACATGCCGCAAATGATAACAAATTCATATATTTCTTCTAAGCCGTATATTTTTCACTACCGATACATCATTTGAATCAGAGTCATGATGCATCTTTAAATAGATTTACCGCGTAAATACACCACACATTTAATATATTCATGGATAAGTAAAAACATATACTACTAAATATGGTTTCGTTTACGTAATATATCAGATCTTTTGTTGGAATTACCTGGGACGAATGTATGTATGGTCCCTGGAAATACCAACGTAAGTATGTTGCTAAAAAACAAAAACACGCTGCGGAAATTTATCTGGGAATTCTTGCTTTCCCGAGTTTACTGCTTTCATAAGAAACGATGCTATGGAGAGTTTCTTATGAAATAAGTAATATCATATTAAAGTTGGGATCCCATTGATTAGGTAATATTTTTTTCTTTCTTTATAGGAATTAAATAAGTGTACGTGTAAAATTATGTAACTATTCCACCAGAAATATAATTATTTAATAAAATTTAATTTACTGATAGAAACGCACGTTTATATCAGGTAATTTTCATGCGCAAATGAGACAGGATATTTTACATTATTTATCAATTAAATGCGTCACCTGAATAAATATTGTATTGACATATTCTCACAGGCACTTTGTGGTATGAACGACAAAACGCTCTTTACATAATGCCCATTTTTTACTCTGATATTAAATATCTGTAAGGTAGGACACTCGCCATATTTACAACCAACGGAAGTGGTACTAGTGTACCTTGGGCCTGGCTCGCTGATTCATTAATTGTAACGAGCGCGAAGGCCGGAACCCTGCTGGGTTCAGGCCTTCGCGAGCGTTACAATTACTCAATTGGCGAGCCGGGCCTAAAGTAATTAATCCACTTCCGTTGGTTGAAAAGATGGCGAGTGTCCTACCTTCTAGATATTTAATATCAGGAGTAAATATGGGTATGATTTAAAGAGCGATTTGTAGTTAATACTACAAGGTGCCGGTGTATATTCTATGATGCCAATTAGCACGTCCGGTAATAGTAAATGAATATGTATTTGCTCGAAAAACGTCATATCTAAATCAAGGGACTGAAAATCCTGAACTCCTTCGCAGTACGTGCTTGTGGAGGACACATATACTAAGAACTCATTTGTTGGAAAGTACATTGTAGTCTTAAGAATTGGCACCAGGAGGGATGCGGAACTTTGCGGAATATATGTATTGCGGCTTGTCAGTAGTTGAGACAGCAACTATTCAAATGGTCAGCTACATACAAGTTTCACTTGCTCAATAATTTCCCGACTATATATACTCACAGGATATATTGCTTTGTCATATGTTATTATACACTAGTTCTCAAATATATATGCATTACCATAGTAACCATGGTAACCAATATTGGAAAACTCAAAAATAGTATTTGTTGAAAAGGTGTTTACTTTTTGAAAATCAATGCAATACACCCGAGTACTGTTACCATCTTGCAATACACTTAGCATGTGAACGTTTAATAATATTGGTTGTCATGGCACAATTTACAAAAAATCATATATACTCCATTTAAAATCAATATATTCGTCGAATCAGTATACATTTTCAATGCTGCAAAAACAATATTTATCTTGAAAAACATGATTGTTCAAAGTAATTTCACCTTGACCTTGGACATGAAGGCCACATGGGCGTGGTACACGTATGGAATGAAAATATGGATGATGATAAGGAAGTATATGAAGTTTGAAGCCAATCTGACTTACGGTTACAGAAAAAACGTTAAGGCAAATCGTACGGATACAAATGTCTAAGTAATTTGATATTGATCTTGGAAATGAAGGCCGCATGAGTGTGGTATGGAATGAAAATATGGTTGATGATAAGGAAGTATATGAAGTTTGAGGTCCATCCGACTTTCCGACGAAATTACGAAAACTATATACCCCTCGACATACTTTGTATGCCGGGGGGGGGGGTATATCTATAGTTTTGTATACACAGTTTAACTTTATATATTTTACAACAATTACAAACAAGAGCGAGCAGCCATGCATGGAGCACGACAGGTGACATTATGTCATCAGTCCATTATTTCCTGTCACAGTCATAGCTCAGGAACTAGACTGATGATACCAGTCCATTTTCTCCTGACACAAATTTAAAATTCATATCATTTTCCAATTCAAATAGGAATCCTCAGCGATTTGTAACCCGGGGGATATAACAAAAACGTTCTACTTTCACTTTCATTTCAGCTACACATTCAATTTTAATTTTATTAAGTAAATTATGCCGAAATATTTATTTAAATTAATATCTAATTATTTAAATATACTTTTTTTAATTCATAATACAAATAATCTAGAGATAATTATTATCCTTATTCAAACTGAAGACAACGTTTCCTTTGTGAAGTGTATCGTACTGTATATGCTGTGTAACGTCAAGTCGCAAGACTGTCGGCAGCGTATGCGCTAACACACACGACGTGTAATTATCAAAAAATTGCTAGCACCTCTTTGGAAAGTTTCGATTTCCGCGCGAACTGTTTTATTAAATTCATTATAGATTAGTTGATTTGTTTAAGTAAAATGGACACTGATTATAATAATATCGATGGCTCAAGATGATTAAAACAGTATGTAACTGTCAAAAAACAATGTTTCTGCTTTAAATCATCATCATTTCGCTGTCCAATGTCGGATTTTATCGAGCCATTGACTTTGTAAAGTTCAGAATGTAAGCTTTAATCTGATTGGTCATTCAAGAAAAACGTCGCAGGGAAATCCCGCCCCCTACTATATATAATTGCGCAAAATATCAACATACATAACAAAGAACTCATATTAATACATAACAGTTAATAGTTTATAAAGTAGACAAAAACTTTTGCAATAACACACATATAACACAAAAAAGTAAACAACACATGTATTACGCTGAAACGGTAAGATAGCTCGCTGTTTTACTGTTGTTGAACTACTTTTTTATGGCGTAGCACTTGTGTTTTTCTAAAGTTAAACCCGCAAACAGTGACACTGCGACCGCCACTTAACTCATTAGCATATATCTGCAGTGACTGAGAATTTTCATAAAGATCCATGTGCGCAGCTTATGTTTACAATTAGGATGTATATATACTCAACAAAACTAGAAACGTCCCTGTTTTATAGCCGGTGTGGCTCTGTCTATGTATGTACCACATGTTCAAAGTACATGTATTTTAAACCGTGGCGATGTTCAGAATACGATCGTGTAGAGTTTAGCCGATACACACGGTTTACATAGCGGCCAGTGACCGGAACGTTGATTTCCACTTTTTGCACGTGCACGCTATACTTGTCATCGATAAGGTGATTCAGTTCATGTCGTACCATTCATGCGATAGGGGCTATTCGGAAAATTAAAAAACTTTTTTAATTTTTCACTGTTTTCGATATGCCACGGCTTTCCGAAAACGAGCGAAATCAGGCAATTGGGATGCTTGCGGGTGGGATGGCCGCCAGGGCGGTCGCGCCTCGGTTTGGTTGCTGTCGGAAGACGATTGATCGTCTTGCAGCCCGGTACCAGCAGACTGGGGCTGTTCACGACCGGCAGCGACCTGGTAGGCCTCGTGTAACGACGGCTAGAGCCGATCGTTACATTACGTTGACGCACTTACGTCAACGTCGATTGGCAGCCACAGTCACTGCTAGGCGATACGGTGTCTCAGGGCAGACCATTCGCAACCGGTTACGTCGTAACGCCCAACCAATCCGGGCACGCCGCCCGTACACTGGTCAGATAATGACCCAACGTCACCGTGCTGCCAGACTGTTATGGGCGCGACGTCATCTGAACTGGAGAAGGGCTGACTGGAACCGAGTTTTGTTCACCGATGAATCTCGGTTCACAGTTAGTCATGCTGACGGAAGATTACGGGTATACAGGCGTACAAATGAAAGATTCACCGATTGTTGCATTGTTGAGAAGAACAGGTTTGGGGGAGGGAGCGTAATGGTCTGGGGTGGGATCATGGGAAACCGGAAGACAGATTTGGTTGTTGTACAGGGCAACATCAATGCACAACGTTATGTTGCAGATGTGCTAAATGCACATGCCTTACCATTTATCCGTCAGCATGGTCCTGGTGTGACATTGATGCACGACAATGCCCGCCTCACGTAGCCAGGGTCACCACTCAATACTTACAGCAAAACAACGTCGACGTCATGCCATGGCCCGCGGTCTCCCCGGATCTCAATCCCATTGAGCACATATGGGATGAGCTGGGCCGCAAAGCACGAGCTAACCATCAGATTGACAATGTTCGCGATCTTACACGGGCGTTACAACGGGAATGGAGGAATTTGCACAACGCACTGGTATTGCGTTACGTCACGTCGATGCGGCGTAGGATCATTGCATGCATTCATGCAAATGGTGGCCACACTCGGTACTAACGAGATTTACTGAATTTGCCATATTACTTATTGAAATTCCATCTCTAAACATTAAGTAACACATTTCTGAGTTTTTGTGATTTTTGAGTTTTAACCCCTACCGCCCTTGGCCGGTTATCTCTCGAATATTTAACAAGATATCCAAATGCAATTTATTGGCTTTGATACAGAAATGAATGAACTTGTTTTTCCATTTTGATTTTTAAAAGTAACCCTTTTGGTTTTTGATGAATCTTTCCTTAAACATGGAGGGACGTTACATGTATTTAACGTTAACATGTATTAGGTTGTTGTTTTTTTTGCTTATATTTAACGGCGGCACTGGCTCTAGGACCTTGCATGCCGTCTCCCAAGAATGGGAGAAAGAACAGAGGTAGAGATGTTTTGAGAGAAGCCGGTAATTCGTATTTACAGAGCAACTACGAATTATCGGTACCCATTCACAGCTGGGTGAACTGGAGCAGTGTGGATAAAGTGTCTTGCTCAAGGACACAACGCAGCGCCTCCGGTGAGGCTCGAACCCACGACCTTTAGATCAGCAGTCTGACGCTCTAACCACCAGGCCACTGCGCTCCACTTATGTATTAGGTGGGGTGCAGTAGCCCAACACAATCAGAACCAAATCTCAAAACATAGCAACATATAACTAATATAAATATAAGACAAGTGATCCACCAATGGGTCCGTACTCGATCGGAACTGGCCTGGGAAAGTATCTCTGGTATGGATTGCCTTATCGAGGATTAGTACTGGGAAATTAACGAGACGATATGTACAGGCTCGTGTAGGTAACGCATGAAGTTAAACTAAATAAATTAAGACAAACCCAATCTGAAAAAGTCTATTTAGTATCAGGCTGTAAACATAAATATAAGACAAGTGATCTATTACATGTATTAGGTGGGGTGCGGTAGCTCAACCCAATCAGAACCCAATCTCCAAACATAACAGCATATAGGTTTTATATATGTTATATCATCAATACATGTACATTGAAACAATGTATTTAGTGCTCATCCTTTCCCAATAACATTACATGTGAATTTCATGTTGTTTTTTTAGAATCTTAAGTTAAATGTGCCTGTATGCGGGAGGTATATAAATGTACGTATACATGTATGTTTCGTGTGAGGCATTATACTTTGGTATGCGGACGCCGAGAACCCGATACGTGGGAGCTTCACCTGGGTCAGAAGCTGGCACTGTGTACCACTGTTGATTTTTTCGCATGATACAGACGAATGTGAAAGTGCAACAATGAATACATGTGTACATGTACTTCATGTGTACAGGCTCATGTGGGCTAAAACATGAAGTTAAACTAAATAAATTAAGACAAACCCAATCTGAAAAAGTCTATTACATATTAGTATCAGGCTGTAGATATAAATATTAGACAAGTGATCTCTCCCCCATCCAATGGGTATGTACTCGATCGGAACTGGCCCGGGAAAGTCTATCTGGTATGGATTGCCTTATCGAGGATTAGTACTGGGATATTAACGAGACGATATGTACAGGCTCGTAGGGGCTAATACATGAAACTAAACTAAATAAATTAACGCAAACCCAATCTCCAAGCATAACATAGTATAACCAGTATGACAACCAATACATTCGACAATATACAGATGTATATATATATAGATTACCTATGTATTAATAAATATACATATCACTGCCCACCCCTCCCTCTGTACCATACACAATTCCGATGACACCATATACATGGACTAGGACAACTTGCAACCTCTACCCCAACTCCCACTGACCAATAATCGTCTTCCAATACTGGCGACCGCACCCTATACTTTCTTTTTTTACTTCTTCTACAGAGGTTAATAATGGCAGCCAATCGCCTCCTGTTTAACCCTTAATCATGTTCTCTTGTTTTAAAAGATATGTTGTAGAACCAAATGGACATCGTTGCGGTGTGGCCGGGCGCCGGGCACGGAGTGAAAGTAGCTGATGCCGTCATTTGGACCGGCAGTAAAGAGCCGGCATTGGTCCCCGGTAGCTGTTCGATCACAGCTCTTCACCTCTACACCGACGTATGTGAAGTTGTCATTACTTGCCGGAGGAGGTGGTTTTCCCCGGGTACTCCGGTTTCCCCACCATTCATCTCACGGAGTAATGCAGAATAGACCGGAATTGGCCGCCCGCATTACTCTTATTAAACATTATTGACTGTAATATGCATCGTCTGAAATCAAATTTAACATTTTGGACCATGACCGGCGGTATGGTATGGGCCACTCACTAATATATGGGCAATTGCTATACCGCCGTGTATTATCTTCTCTTTTTCTTTCGTCTTCAGAATATGTGAAACACATTGTCATATAACCAAATAGTAACAGATAAACGCCACACCTGAATTCGAATAATTGCAAATCGTATATAACGATAAGCCGCGAAACGACAGTAGCTGGGCCCGAAAACATATTACATCATACTTTGCATAACCAAATATCGATCATTCCCGGCCTGATATGTTATGCCCTGACCAATCGTCAAATATCATCATTATATAGGATAACACTGTTACGGCTGAGTCTCCATATATCACATGCACTCACACTCAGCCTTTTTCACGGTCTTACATACCGGCTTCGTGCGATAGGAGAATGAACTAGCTAGGTTAAATTAACCGCCTCATTGCCTCCTTCATTTAATGCACATATTTCGACTGTATGGCAGATATTAGTAAATTCGGAAACAAACGGGCCAACGGTCATTGACCTGCCACTTTTGGGTTCAAATGCCCGGGTTTGGAAGGTCCTCGAGCCAATTCCTACCCTTAAATATAAGATAAAAAAACTGGGATGTGGGAGTCCAGGTTTAATTAAGTCATCACAATTCATTACACATGTTAGACACACACTACTCAATAGTTCTAATGTGTGGCATTTTTATCTTATATTTAAGGGTAGGAACTAGCTAGCAAACCTTCCAAACCCGGCATATAAGTCCAGAAAATGTGTCAAGCTGACCAGTAATACAGTAATATATTGAAAGTACTCATATATTTGATATGTAGCGATCGATTGCTATCGGATAGCGATATAACTGTTCCGGTCAACGAACTAAATCACAATGTGGTAATGTGTGACTTAATTATTTGTTAGCTTATATTTAAGAGTCAGAATTGGCTCGAAGACCTTCTAGTAAACCCGAGCATTTTCAGAGCCCAACAATTTGTCAGGCCAAGGGTCGTTGACCCGTTGTTTCGAATTTACTTATACATATGTGCGAAATAGTCGAAATATGTACATTGTCATCCTATTGATATTAGATGGTTGGTCAGGGCAAAGTAGATCAAGCATGGAATGATCCATATGGGATAGGGCTATACAAGATACGTGTATTATATAATATGTGTTGGGGCCCAGCTATGGTCGTTTCACGCATTGAATCGTTATATATGAGATGCTATTATTAGATTTAAGTTGTGGCGTTTATCTGTTGTTATTTGGTTAGATGAAAATTCGTTTCACTAATTCTGAAGACGAGAGAAAAAGAAAAGAGAAGGCAATACACGGCGGTATGGCATTTGCCCACATATTAGTGAGATGCAGTGAGCGACGTGAGTGTGCACGTGTCAGGCTCGCAGTTGATTAGCCTTGTTAGTTATCGTATATGTAAGGGTAGGAATTGGATCGCAGACCTTCCAAACCCGGGCATATGAGCCCAGAAAATGTGTAAAGTCAATGGCGTTTTCCTTTCTGAATTTAGTATTATTTGCAATGCAGTCGAAATGTGGTCGAACGGAGGTTATGTGAAGGGTAATTTAACGTAGCTAGTTCATTCTCATACCGTGTGCTTTAACTGAGAACTTGACACTAAATACATGTTTGTTTGTTAGCGGCACACGTGTGTCTGTGGATGAGGAAATTTCATTAAATAGTGGTTAACTAATTTTAATTCAATTACTGCAATAGTGGCCACGAACATATAGTGGATATTCCATCGTACATTTTGAATAGCGGGAAGTAATACACGCGTGTGCGTTGGCTTCCGCGTAAGCAAAGAGTGATCGTAGCGAACGAGTTGCTTGCACGGAAGCCGACGGACACGAGTGTTATATCTCCAGTGACAGCCACATGTTATCTACTGTCTATTCCATATTTTGCTGCCGACGAACTTTTGAAAATTAAACACATTAACAATCTAAAAACGCCATTTCCTGCATTCTCAGGGCACAATGGGCCCGATGTTGCTAGGGGGTCCGGGGACATTTTGGTCTGGGCAGCTCTTGTCTGAATTTATATATACTTGCATATGCATATGAACTTTATTATCATTTATACCAGTAAAAATAACACGCTTTATTACACTCTTGCAAATTATTTGCACGGGTTTCGCTGTGAGAGAAAACCCGTAATCACAAGGTGTGGGATCACGTGGTTTCCGAACGGCATGACGTCATGTTTTTTAGATGTGTTTACAGTATATTTTCTTTAATATCTTGCTAATGGAATGACATAGTTTTATGAAATATACCGCAGCAAATGCGGTACAGGTTGCCCTTTATTGTACAGGCAGCTTTATTATTAATCTCATAATTGTGTCGGAAAATCGGGTCGGAAACCACGTGAACACACACCTTGTAATCAACTCCTTGCAAATAATACACCGTGAAGAGAACACCCGTAATTGCGCGCTTGTTTTCTTGGAAACCACGAGCTACCATGAAAAAATGTTTAATTTTTATTACAGTCAAAATAAAGTTATTTGAAAATTTGGAAAGGGTCTCGACTAATCTAGAATGTTAATGTGATTGAACACATTCCAAACATGCACTGGCTCATAGAAACAGCTGCGTAATTTGGATTTCAAAAAGTTTACAGGACGTCACATTTGACGTCACACAACGTAACGCCAAAACGTGGGAAAACACGTCATTGTATAACTGTTCATATGCGCACATCACAATTCATTGATTATAATCTCAAAAATAGACTAAATGTGCATATGCATATCCGCCGTGAAAGTGTAATAAATAGGATATTCCATCGTACATGTTTGAATAGCGGAAATAATACACCCGTGTCCGTCGGCGTCCGTGTAAGCAACTCGATCGTTCGCTACGCTCACTCGTTGCTTATGCGGAAGCCGACGCACACTCGTGTATTATTTCTCGTTATTCAAAATGTACGATGGAACATCCTCTATTTCTATCACAGGGACGCGGACGCATCTATCACTTCACAGATCAAGGATTTACGCTTAGTATCGTATTTCTGTCCCTGAGCATATGGTGTACTATTTTAAACAGAATAGTATGCCTATATGAACACTTGACTTGTGAAATTTAGTATTCGGCATGCATATGTTGTCTCCTATGCCACCTGCGTGTGGCCCAATATTATTCAGTGGCGGATCCAGGATTTCACCAAGGGCGTCGGGGGGGGGGGGCAACATGGAACTTGAACGAGGTATGCTCGTTCGACGACTGAGTGGAGCTTGGGAGTTGGCTAGGGGGGTCCGGGGGACATGCCCCCGGAAATATTTTGAATTGAGGAAGTCATTTCCTGCATTCTACTGCTTTTTTTCATATATTTGAAGAACATAACAGTCCATACAATCTATGTGTAAAACATTTTCATAGCACTTGCTCAATATTTCGTAACAAAAATAATAATACAAAAATCGGGATTTTGAAGGGTGGGGGGGAGGGGCACCTTGAATCCGCCTCTGTTATTTGCATCTCAATGAAGGTTCTGTTCTGTTCTTAGCTACATCATTTCAAAGGTATCTCGCCAGGTTTCTTCCTCCTTTGACCCCCTCTCTCTCTCTACCCCCCCCATACCCCACCACTCTCAATCCATCTGTTTGCCCCATGCTAAATACCCACAGGAAAAATATTTTTCGCAATAAAGCATCAAATAAAAACGTAATTATTTTTTTTTTACATTTAATTGTTTAATATATAAAAGTTCATCGGCATGAAAAAAACATCCAGGGCGACTAACAGAGAATTCGGACTGGGACTATAATGATTAAAATTGTATGTATGCCATGGTCCCTGATTCGGGTTATATATATAGATACATACGAGGGGTGTTCGGAAAGAAACCGGACGACCTTAATTTGTAACTTTTTGCTTATCACTATAGTACATTAATAATATTTTATATGTTTAAACTTGATTTATTTTACAACGATTACAAACAAGCGCGAGAGCACTTATATAGTACAAATGCGTCCGTTGGCACAGATGAAGTCGTAATTTAAGGGCGCTCATTAATGTGGGAGGAAACCGGAGTATTCGGAGGAAACCCGGCCACTTGTCCGATCTGGCGACCATCATGTCATCTCGTATAGGCCTACTAACTGCCCCTGCATTAATGAGAAGCGCGCTCGTTACCGATTGCGCTAACCGGACAACCATACATACATGTAAACAAATCAGTAACTGTGTGTACATAGTTCGTGAATACATAGTCAGTTTCAAATTTCGCGCTCTGGGCGTAGTTTCCTTTTTTGGGCAACTCTTCACAGTGTGGAGGTAAAACAAGTGCTGCCCTGCAATATTGGATAAAGGAAAGCCCGACCGCAGATTTCTATTGTTTTATCGGTTTTCTGATGAAGTCTTGGTAAGTTTATGCTTGTATAATACAGCGTAACATTCATTTGATTGGTTCCATGTAATAGTATACATTTACCAATGCCGGTCACACGATTCGGACTTGGAACTGGGCGCTAATTGTCCGGGCAAAAATTTCAAGATGTCTGCCCCAGCCTCGGATTGACCTACTTTTCGTGTAGCCAATCGGACTCCGACCATTCGCTGTGTGTTTATGCTTTTGTTAATATATGCAATGACCAGTGTTGTCTGACTTTGTTTCAGTTAATTTATTTGTGTATTTTCATTGTGTTCAAAGTCTACTTTCACTTTTGGTCAATCACCAAACAAACGTTTATTTTTAGCAAATTGAATAGTAAGGGAGGTAACTTTGTTTTGATTTGGTGAGGGTCAACCAAAACGTTATCTAACTTGTTAATTTAAAGAAGGCAACTTCTTTCAAGTGATTCTGGAAGTTGGACTTTGTCATTTTGCGCACCTGCACCACTAGTTGCAGCCTGTAACTCTGTGACCCTCCCGTACCGTACCAGGGTTGGCCGGGAAATACCGGGGGCGGGAAATACTCCCCAAAGTGGGAAATACCGGGAAATATGAATTTTGATGTTATTATTTGATAATTAAAGTTATTTAAATTAAGTTTTAAGCTCAGTAATAGTTAATTAAACAATCAACAACTTACTAATTAGATATAGGGGTTAATTACAATGTATAGATCTGTTTCATTCCCAACTAGGGGTACTCATCAGGTGGAATATTTGGCAACCATGACTATTATATTTTGGTTGTATTATTTTTTTTTATATTACTTCTTCATTTTTTAGGAAGCATCTGAGTGTCTGCTAGATACAATTCACAAGGATAACGTCATCATGATCAGACTATGTTTAGAACTTTAGACAACAGGCTGTTAATTGTCAACCTTCTCCCACACTAATATTCAGTATCAAGAAATGAGAATAAATGATCTTAGCATGCATGATGTGCATACACATAGTCTCCTACAAGTCTTATATGACTGACAATGTACTGTTGTTTTATGCTTTGCATTTGTATTACTTATTTGCATTATTATTATGACATTTATTTAACGTGAAGACTATGGTACGTATGAGATACAGTACCTAAAATCGCTAAAATTAGCCAAAAGCCTACTAATGTCTACTTATTTGCATGTACATGTATTGATGAGACTTTAATATACTTTAACTAGAAAAAGTCGATGGCGCGCCATCGCAATATACCCACTTTCCCCAAATGCTAAGTCCGAAAGGGGGAGGTAATCCATGATGGAGGGTCGGATAAAAAATCCGAATTCACTTTGCGCATGTGCACATGATAACGAAGCTACATAGCAAATATGAGGCGCGTATGTATGAAGGTGAAAAAGTTTTTCGAGTTACAAGGAAAAAATGGGAAATTCTGAGTGGGAAAGGGGGAGGTAATCGATGATGGAGGGTCGGATCAAAAATGGGAATTCACTTTGCGCATCTGCACATGATAACGAAGGTACATACTAAATATCAGGCGCATAGGATAAAGGTGAAAAAGTTTTTCGAGTTACAAGGAAAAAATTGGAAATTCTGAGTCCGTAAAGGGGGAGATAATCCATGTATGGAGGGTCGGATGAAAAAATCCGAATTCACTTTGCGCATCTGCAACATGATAACCGAAGCTACATAGCAAATATGAGGCGCGTAGGTATGAAGGTGAAAAAGTTTTTCGAGTTACAAGGAAAAAATGGGAAATTCTGAGTCCGAAAGGGGGAGATAATCCATGATGCAGGGTCGGATGAAAAATCCGAATTCACTTTGCGCATCTGCACATGATAACGAAGCTACATATCAAATATGAGGCCGCGTAGGTATGAAGTGAAAAATTTTTATTTTTCTAGTTACAAGGAAAAAATGGGATAAATTCTGAGTCCGAAAGGGGGAGATAATCTATGATGGAGGGTCGGATGAAAAATCCGAATTCACTTTGCGCATCTGCACATGATAACGAAGCTACATAGCAAATATGAGGCACATAGGTATGAAGGTGAAAATGTTTTTCGAGTTACAAGGAAAAAATGGGAAATTCTGAGTCCGAAAGGGGGAGAGAAATCCATGATGGAGGGTCGGATGAAAAAAATCCGAATTCACTTTGCGCATCTGCACATGATAACGAAGCAACATAGCAAATATGAGGCGCGTAGGTATGAAGGTGAAAAAGTTTTTCGAGTTACAAGGAAAAAATGGGAAATTCTGAGTCCGAAAGGGGGAGATAATCCATGATGGAGGGTCGGATGAAAAATCCGAATTCACTTTGCGCATCTGCACATGATAACGAAGCTACATAGCAAATATGAGGCGCGTAGGTATGAAGGTGAAAAAGTTTTTTCGAGTTTACAGGAAAAATGGGAAATTCTTAGTCCGAAAGGGGGAGATAATCCATGATGGAGGGTCGGATCAAAAATCCGAATTCACTTTGCGCATCTGCACATGATAAAACGAAGCTACATAGCAAATATGAGGGGCGTGATGGTTATGAAGGTGAAAAAGTTTTTCGAGTTACAAGGAAAAAATGGGGAAAAATTCTTAGTCCGAAAGGGGGAGATAATCCATGATGGAGGGTCGGATCAAAAATCCGAATTCACTTTGCGCATCTGCACATGATAACGAAGCTACATACCAAATATCAGGCGCGTAGGTATGAAGGTGAAAAAGTTTTTCGAGTTACAAGAAACGTGACGGACGGACGTACGGACGGACACCCGTGACGAAAACAGTATACCCATTTTTTTACGAAAAAGTGGGTATAATAAACCATATCAGACTATGACAACAGGCTGTTAATTGTCAGCCTTCTCTCACACCTTTTGTGTCATACTGTATAATAAGAACCCAGGTGGTCTGTATATGGTCATGTCAAGTTGTAAAACAATTACACTTACACTGTACATGGATTATCCCTGTTATCAACAGGGATTTTCTCAAAATTCTAAAAGCAGCTTTTATTAGTGGCAGGTTACTATAGTAATGAGGGGTGTTCTCATATACAATAAAATAGACAGTTGGCAAATACTACATAGACTTGTAAATAGGGAAGAAAATTGTCTAGAAAATAATAATGTTTTTTTTCTCTAAATAAACTTATTATTTCTTTTTTTATTGCAGAATGTTTTACCTGTATGCTTATCAGTCTACACAGATATAAACCATAGTAGATATAGGGGAATATAGAGACTCATCTTGACATTTTGCAATGAAAATGACTATCAAGATTCATATTTCCCGGTATTTCCCAGTATTTCCCGGTATTTCCCGCCGTCCTGGGAAATACTCTTATTTCCCGGGAAATTGCCAACCCTGTACCGTACCGCATTATACACAAACATGATACAACAGGTGCAACATTAACACATAAATCAAGCCGAAAGCATGCGTAGTTTGAGGCTGCAACAGCCACAACATGCAGGAAAGAGACCTCTGCTTCTCACAGTTCAGAGATATGAAGAATAATAGCTAATAACAAATAAATGTCCTAGCAACGAATTATGGACATAACGGACCCTGGACATAACGGACCCGGACATAACGGACCCGATTTCGGACGAAACGGACCCGATTTCTGGACATAACGGATCCCGTGTGGACATAACGGACCCCGTATAAAACCTATCAGAAATGCTATAAGAAATACTCTTTTAATATATTTTTGTTATATATTGATTGATTGGTCTAATGGAAAATGAAAGTTGGGAATGTTAATTGGGAAATAAAATACAAATCAGGAAAAAATTATGTTTATAATTTAATAATAATAATATAAGAACTCCCAACTTGTCATTCAAGGAAATTATTTAGTTCTAAAGCACTCCCAACTAGCGATTTTATGGTTTTAGGCTTTTGTGAGTAAATTCTAATGCACTACAAACTTTTCATTTTATGCGTTTGTGCATTTTTCTTACTAAACTTTAAATCGTATTTTATTACTGTTTCTATACAAATTTAAGTAAAGTAAATTTATTAAAATACTTCTAAAATGTTATTCATTTTTGAAAGTTAAATTGTCTTCTATAAGTAACGTGATTAAACCGAATATTGCAGGTTGGAACGTGTCGAACACAGTTTAGTCCACTGGCAATATCCGGCCAATCCGGAGGGGATTAATTAGCCCGGAAGCCATTGCGATGTGCGAATTCCACAATTGCCCCCCGGAAATTTTGCCAACAACTTTTTTCCGTAAAATTTAGAGAGTTTAAAACATAAAATAACATTAAAATAATAATTTCCTAAAAGTTTACTACAAAAAAAGGAAAAAAAATAGCATTTCTGATAGGTTTTATACGGGGTCCGTTATGTCCACACGGGGTCCGTTATGTCCATGAATCGGGTCCGTTATGTCCAGAAATCGGGTCCGTTTCATCCGAAATTGGGTCCGTTATGTCCGGGTCCGTTATGTCTAGGGTCCGTTAGGTCCAGTTACCCTAGCAACTAGTTAATGTTAACTCAATTCCAGCCGAAAAATCCACCCACCACAACGGCACACGCCCACCCCAGCCCGGACCTATCTGTTAGCAAATCCAAAAGTAACAATCCAGTGATTAAGAATGAACACAATAGAAATACAAGTTAATTTTCAATAGTAATAATGGCCGCCGCCCGTAAGCGTGAGATAATTGCCGGTCGATAAAAACACACGACCCATTTTGTCCGGTGCCTCAATCAAGAAAACCTTCGACAGAATCATGAAAATGAGGAATTATAAGTGTTAAATTGGATTTTTTTTACAAAATGCCGACATATCTTTTATTTTTCGTACATTGATTATGCAATGCTTTGCAAATATGTGTTAAGCATACTCGTGTTGACAATTTCGAGATGAATTATTAGTTTGACCCGCCATAATTATTTACACGCGTGTGTAGCTATGCTCAAACGGATGCCGCCGGATTTCATTAATAATGCGGCAGGTGTACTCTAAAATCAACGAAGCCACGCATATTCTATGCTGATTGGTTGAATCCACTGTTTTTATCTACTTACTTGTTTCAAATAAACAGAAAATTATTGGACATGATGTCAAAAATAAATACCTTGGTCCGTTATGTGGCTGTGACTGGAGATATGGGGCTTGTGTGATTTGTGACAAGTGTAGGTTTTGATCAAATAGCACACTCGTGTAGTCTGAAAACGGTAGACTGTTTGTTAGTGTGTTTCAGTGATGGAATGGCAGATCCTGATCGGACTGTGCAGTCTGATCTGGATCTACACTGGTTCTGATCTGGATCTACCCTGGTCACAAAAGCCCTATAAGCCACGTGCTGTGTTTGGCGTATAACAGACCTTCTCAGTCGCAGTGCCCGGGGCCTATTAATCGCTCTGATAAGTACGGCGGATGTTGCCACCAGCTTAAAGCAATTGCCCGGGGTGATGTTCCGTCACTGGCCTTCCAGTGCACCACCCCAGTGGTAATTAGAGCGACTACTTTCCCCGTGGCTGGCCCCTCATAATGACCCAAAAGAATTATCTTACGGTATTTTGACCAGCATATAGCAGAGGCGGATTCAGGGGGGGGAAATCCCGATTTTTTTAAAAGAAATATTGAGTAAGTGCTATGAAAAAAATGCAGTAGAATGCAGGAAATGGCTTCCTCAATTAAAAAATGTTCAGGGGGGTATGCCCCCGGACCCCCCTAGCCAACTACCTCGCTCAGCTCAGTCGACGAACGAGCATACCTCGTTCAAGTTCCATATGCCCCCCCCCCCCCCACTTGGTGAAATCCTGGATCCGCCACTGTATAGCGCCTGGTGCCATACACCAGCGGGTAACAGAGTAGACACTTATCGTAGCTATTTATCTGCGCATCTGGGGACCGTTTCACTAAACTTTGTAAGTCTAAAATGTTCGTAAGTGCAAGATTATCATAGTCTGTAATTTCACACTAACACTGTTTTCTTGTAAACAATTATTCAATTTACATTCATTGAGCATAGGCTGCAGCCTATGCTCAATAAATGTAAATCCATCAATTGATATTTCCAGACGGCCCCCCTGATCAATAGCTATGATAAGTGTCTACTCTGTTACCCGCTTGGTCACTTGGACCATACATACATGTGGGGTCGGTGTGTGCGGGGGGAGGGGGGGGGTGGGGGCATTTCAATAAAAGCACACGTCTGACAAAGAAAGCAAGGTAAAATAAATACAAGTCATTTACGATTGTAATTAATGTTGACCTTCGTACAACAATTTCAACTCATTTACGGTTGTAATTAATGTTGACCTATGTACAACAATTATCATCTTGCCACTAAATTCACGTGCGTGGATAAATACTTGATCACACTTTTATTTATCATAGTAATTTAAAACATTATCATACAGTACATTATTTATCATGGAGATATTATCTGAATATAAATACAGGTAAATATATTAAACATCCAATCTTTCATGGACTTTGTCTAGATCCTTTGATTGAAGAATCGTGTGAATCTGAAATGAGAAATTACGCTACATGTAAGTACATATATATAGACTCATTAACAATATATAAACGGGACGCTTAATCCGCCCTGTTACTACATTATTATTATATACCGAACGGCCATATATATACTGGTAAATCATTTATACAACGGACGACAATAACGTCTATGTGCACAACACTGATTTAACTATTATATGTTCGAAAATGTTGGACAAATATCACTGTTAACACTTTTTAATATGGCGACGCTTTTGTGGTCACCTACTGTCATGGCGGATTGTTGCTAGGCTGGCGTTTACCGACCGGAAGTTGCTTCATGCAAAAGCGGTGAATTAGAGACCCAATCAGTACCAGCCAAAACTCACATGAAATATTTTTGTTGGACCCTAGTTTCTAAGTAGACACACTCATTCCCTGGATACTCTGCAAGGATAAAAACTACTTTACAAGTATTAGTTTATATCAGTTTCCTAATTCTAACACAGATTTCAATTGAAAGATATTTTAAAACTGTCATAATTACTATCTAAAGTGTGAATCGGATCTGATTCGCTACTCTGCAGGGGAATGCTTCCCTCAGCACGCACCACCCACTAATACAGGTCCTTTCATTGTACTTTACCACTTAATTAACCCTTTCAACACAGGTATATATACCATGACTACAGACCTCTATATTGTTGTAAATCCAGATGAGCCAGCTCGTAACAAGTTGTCTCTAGAATCTGTACCTTTTGCAAGTAACATGAGTAATTATAATAAGAAAACATCCTTTACATAAATGGACTAATCTTAAAATCATTTTGTGACGATTGAATTTGTCGGAACATTAACATTTCGAAATCCATTCCAGTTAATTAGGGTCGAAATGGTTAATTTGAAAGTTATCAGCTCCATGTGGTGTGACTACCTTGTAGCTGACAGCATTGACAGTTGCATATAAGCTGGAGGGCAATCAATGATCTATACAAACCAGTCTTATAAATAGGTTACCACACTTGAAAAACCATGAGTTACTTCCTTTGAGAACTACTTATTGTTTACCCTTGTTTCTTGACCAATGAAAGAACAGCATTTCGTCTCGATCACATATTGCGACGCTTTCGGCAATATCTATAAAATTAATCATTAAATGTTCAGCCGCTATATTTAGAACTGATTTTATACCTTGTTGTCATTAGTTGACGAGACGCACAGCATATTACTGCCCACACGTGTGCTCACAGTGTTCTGCCAAGAAATCGGAGACATGGGGCCAATGACCCCATGGGTAAAGAAAAGTGGGGACATTTTCAAAAATGATGGGTTCACACACCTGGTATTTTGAAGAAAAACACTGCTTTGAACTATTAAATATCAGCAATTAAAGTAATTAATAGTTTGAAATAGTGTTTTGCTGAGCCCGACAATGGACTTGCAATAATTAATTCATGTAAATTTTCAGCATGTTGTGATTGTGAAAAAAACATGGAAATAAACATTAAAACATGATCATGATGTATTTGTAGTTCTTTATATCATCCCAATCAATGTTGTAGATCTGTGTATAAAAATCGAACTTAAACCCACTCCCAGGTACAAACTGACCACTTTATCGATCGATAACGCCGCGGGCGTCCTGGCGATTCGCAGCTACAGTACCTGTGTATCGCAAGAAAGTGATATAGCAATCAACAGCGACCCTGATTATATTAATTAATTTAATCGAATTTGAAAGTAATTAGCGAATTAGCGAAAATATTCTGCGGCGATCAAATATTCTGCGGCGATCGATGGTTATTGATTTATTGTATGTATGTTAACGTTTTCGTCTCACTGCGTCGACAGGCCAAGACACCTAACTTTAGAGAAATAAACGCATGTTCCTTCACGGGGTGGAAATGGAATTTAAGGTTCTTAATTATCGTTTCTACGCAGCATATAAACGAAGGAAAAAGTGAAATTGAATGGGATGGACATACTATGAAGGTATGTTTGATTCCCAAGGCGATGTTTGAACGGTTCCACAACCTCCAGATTGGAAGTCGGTGTTCTAAACCCTAGGCCACAACCCATACCTTATAAACGAAAGAAAGAAATGCTCTTAACAAGCGACCATATGTACTTTGAATAACAGCTGACGTAACACGCGGTAAACTGAAATGGCCTATGTGACAATTGACATTTACGTTCCAACAAGATTTTCACGGTGTGTAATCGATCGTATTTCCTCGCCACCATATGAAACCCGACTCGAGAAACACAAATTAAGTTGTGGATTTCTGAATTTGTCAATTGTTTGTACGGTCTCAGAAATCAAACAAATGTGACAATTCTTTTTACAAAATATTAGAATCGTCTAAGGAGACAATTCTCATGTGTTGTCAAAACATGTTTTATTAAGACATGTGAAAAGAAAACCCGAATACATTGATATTTCTTTACAAAAACATATTTTGACAAAATTTGAGAATCGTCTTAGGAAACGATTCTCATGTGCTGCCAAATCCTGGTTTTATCAAGAAATCAAACAAATGTGAAAATGCACAAGCTAATGCGTAATTATCAATTCATCGGTGATGCGATGACGTGAGCGACTACATAGCGTGGTTTTTGTATGTTTGTTTCCACTGAATTCTAAAGGTCAGTCACACTTTGCACGTGAAACTGGATTACCGACTGATGATTGTAAACACCATCAGGTGTGCAGCTAGACCGAAAATGATATGTCGCAAATGTGCTATGTGCTAATTGGGGATGGGTGGGTACGGCCATATTTTTTAGCTCACCTGAGCGAAACTCGTGTGAGCTATTGTTACCGCAATGTGTCCGTCGTCGTCCGTCGTCGTCCGTGAACATTTTCAAACGTCTTCTCGGTAACCATTAGGCCTATAGTCACCAAACTTCATGGTGAAGGTCCTTAGGTAGGGGGATTACAAATTTTTTAAAATGACGTCATTACGTAATCCAAGATGGCCGCCGTCTAAAAATAGCACAAATTTTTCAAAAATCTTTGTTTCAAGATCCGCCAACCGGATTTCGACAAAACTTGGTAGGAATGATCGATGTACAATGCTCTTTCAAAGTTGTTAAAATGGTGACCCCGGGGTCAAAAATGAGTGGCCCGTGGGGTCAAATTGGGGTCAAATTTTATTTTTGACTTAATATGGTCATATCATATATCAAATCGAATGTATCAACGAGGCGATCACTCTGGTGCATTTTTTGTCGAAATCGGATGGTTATGTCATCCAAGATGACCGCCGAAAGATAAAAAGGTCGTTCTTTTATTAGAGATTTCAAAATTCTTCTTCACACGAACCACTTGGCCCATCGGTGAAGCCTTTTCAGATTTGTTAAAAAGGAGGTCGTCGCTAATACAAGATGGCCGCCGTCTAAAAATAGCAAAAATTCTTAAAAAATCTTCTCATGAAGCGCCAGCCGGATTTCGATGAAACCTGGTAGGAATGATCGATGTACACTGCTCTTTCAAAGTTGTTAAAATGGTGACCCTGGGGTCAAAAATGGGCGTGGCCTATGGGGTCAAATTGGGGTCAAATTTTATTTTTTACTGAATATGGTCATGTCTATATCAAATCGAAGGTATCAAAGAGGCGATCGCTCTGGTACATTTTTTGTCGAAATTTGATGGTCATGTCATCCGAGATGGCCACCAAAAGGTCAAAAGGTCGTTCTTTTATTAGAGATTTCAAAATTATTCTTCACACGAACCGCTTGGTGGCCAAATTAACTTCACAGTTATGGTCCATGGGTGAAGCCTTTTCAGATTTGTTAAAACGGAGGTCGTCGCTAATCCAAGATGGCCGCCGTCTAAAAATGGCACAAATTCTTAAAAAATATTTTTCTCATGAACCGCCTACCAGATTACGACGAAACTTGGTAGGAATGATCGATGTAGAATGCTCTTTCAAAGGTGTTAAAATGGTGACCCCGGGGTCAAAAATGGGCGTGACCCGTGTGGTCAAATTTTATATTTGACCAAATATGGTCATGTCATATATAAAATTGAAGGTATTGATGAGGCGATTGCTCTGGTGCAATATTTGTCGGAATCGGATGATTATATCATCCATGATGGCCTCCAAAAGGTCCATTTATTCGAGATTTTGAACGTCTTTTTCTCAGGAACCACATGGCCGATGCTGGCCAAACTTCATAGTAAGTTAAGATCCTTGGGTGAAGCATTTTCAGATTTGGTAAAATGAGAATCATCGCTTAATCCAAGATGACCGCCATCTAAAAATAGCACATTTTTTTTAAAACACATGAACTCAATTTCACATTCTCCTCTGGTGTTCATGGAGTCAGGTGAGCGAATTAGGGCCATCATGGCCCTCTTGTTTTTAATGTTACGATCTCGCGTTTTTGCGATCTCGATCTCGCCTTCCGCTTTTGGAAATACGATTTGCCCATGCATGTGTAGACAGCATGCGTGTTGGATTTGGTTCTACGTACGTACATGCATATAAAGCATGCTAGTTCGAATTGCATTCTACGTATGTACGTACATGTAATGTATGCGCAAAACTCAATTTCAACACGCATGCATTCTACACACACATAATGACATGAACAAACGTATTTCCAAAAGCGTATTTCCACATCGTGAAAAGGCCGAGGCGAAAACGCGACATCGCGGTCTCGAAAACGCGAGATAGCCAGGCGAAAACGTGAGAATGAATACAATAGAATCTCACGTTTTCACCTCGCGATTTGGTCTCCCGTTTTCACGATCTTGTGTATAGGTCGACGATTCGATGCAGTAGCTTAACCAATAACACGTATCGAAATATGTTTTTTTTGTCAATAAACGTGTATTGGCAGCACATTAGAATCGTCTCCTAAGACGAGTATCATTTTTTGTCAAATTATGTTTTTGTTGTCAAGAAATATAGATGCTTGTCCACATTTGTTCTATTTCTTAATAAAAGCTTTAAAATGTTTTTGCAGCACATGAGAATCGTCTCCTAAGACAATGTGTACGTGTGTAGCTCGAAAACGCGAAATTCTATTATATTCAATCTCGCGTTTGCAAACACGCCGCACATGCATGAGCAAAACTAATCCGAATTTTTCAAAAGCTGAAGGCGAGATCGTGAAAACGCGAGACGATTCTCATTATTTTAGGAAACGATTTTTATACGACCGTTTTAAAAAAAATGGTACGTATTATGTTTTACCGCTGGGCGGGCGAGTGGCTGACAGAAAAAGTGCATAGTTCGTGTACACAACTCCTCCGAAACCGTTCAGTCGATCGATCTGAAACTATACACACGTCTTCTACACATATTGAAGATGTGCTTGGTGTTTTTATGCCGAAAAAATATTTTTTAACGCAAATATCACCTTTTTAACTTAGCCATTGTTTCTACATTTTTCTATACAATTCTATATACGGTACAGAGTTTGTGTACACAAATCCTCTGAAACCGTTCAGTCTATCGTTCTGAAACTATACACACGTCTTCTACACATATTGAAGATGTGCACCATGGTGTTTTTATGCCGAAAACATATTTTTTAACAAAAATATCACCTTTTTAACTTAGCCATTTTTTCTTCATTATTGTATCCAATTCCCTATCATTTCTACTTTACACTCTACTTTTCTTTCTCTGCCTAAATTAGTATACATGTTTAGCATAACGAGGTGAAGAAATAATGCTATAGACTTTCAAATTCTCATTAATGTTTCTTGCCTTGGTGACAGCTTCACATTTCTGCATCTTCGCTGTCTGGCCCATATTCGACGGGCGTATTTTGTGACTTGCGGCACTCTTGTTATGTTTTATTATTGTCGATAAATGTGTTTTGAGTATGCACTCGTCGCAACAACTATGATAATAGTTTTTGTTTTGGGACAGTTTCGTATAAGAAATCTTACGAGGACAAGTCATTTTTTCAAAATTACTTGCCCTGAACATTATATTTTCTAGGACAAGTCACTTTTTTCAAGTCACTTGTCCGGGACAAGTGACTAAAAAATCAATTTGTACAGCCCTGTTTATACTTGTATCACTTATGTAAATATACCATCCCATGAAAACCGTCGATAGATGTATATATAGCTAAGCACTGTTGCTATACAAATTTTACATTTCCGGTACATTTCACGAGCGCCCCTAACACAGTTCAGACCTTTTTAATTTCGCAACCCGCGAACTCGGACCGAATATTTAATGCGCCCGTTGGCCAATCAGTAATATTTTTCTTGCGCCATTGACGATTGTTCCGCGCCAATGGCGCGATCCTGCGTCCTTGGCAGAACACTGGCTCACTTCGTGTCACACTGCCAATCACCTGCTAGTATAGCGATTTGAAATCACGTTTAAGGTTGGAGCTTCGCGACTGGGCTGTGTGAACAATAAGTATGTTATAGTTAAAAAATTGAATTTTTAACAAACTAATTTTTTTGCTTGCTAACGTTCGCTCGAAATTAATTTATTAAAAATTAAATATGTGAACTATTACTTCCGGGACTTCATCGATATTACAACTGGCAGAGTTAGGGTTAGTCGGTTTGACAATGTAATACAAACCTACAAAAATCCTCCGATCATAACGTCAAGGATACCGCGGTAGTAGCTCTAAGGGAAGTCATTAGTGACATTTCAAGTTTGGTAACCTGGGGCCGTTTCACTAAACTTCAAACGACTACAATGTTTGTGAAATTTAGGATCGTCTAGAAATTTGAAATGATGGACTTACATTTATTGAACATAAGCTGGATACAGCCTATGCTCAATAAATGTAAATCCAATAGTGTTTTACAAGAAACCATTGTTTAATGTGAAACTTACAGACTATCATAATGTTGCACTTACAAACGTTTTAGTCGTACGAAGTTAAGTAAGACTTGCCTATTGTTTGACATTGAGAATGTCTTTGTAGACCCGAGTAACAATGGCGTATCAGAAGGTTTACATGAACCAGATCTACTCGAGCTCGCTGCTTTGTCAGCTGGCCCAGATGTGGCGCGGTGACGTTCTCTGCGACGCGATCATCCGGACAGGAGCCACCGTAACCAAGGTATCGTGACGTTAATTCATGGGCCTAATATTAAATGGCCTCTATCCAGAATTGCATGCAGACTGACATGTGTATGTCTCTTAACCTTACAATGCTGAATTAAAATTTGTCGTCTGCTATTTATTTTCCATTTTTCTCATCAAAACCAAAGGAAATGATTCTAAAGTATTGCCAAACTATGTTTTTATTGAGAAAGAATACAAAACATAAATCTACAGCAGACAACAGTTTACTTTAACCCTTTCACCATTACAGACCTCTCTAGCAGTGTTTGCAAACAGTGTAGATCCAGATGCATTTTCATATTTAAAATTAAAAACGCTTTTTAAAGCTATTTAGAGCCAAGCTCTGCTGATATTCACTTCTTTCAAATGAAAGCCGAGTCTTAACCAATCGGACTTGGACACTTTCTGCTCAAAAGCCATGAAGTCCAGGCCTCGACAAATCCATTTGTACGCTCATATTCGCAAGTGAGTTTACAATCTGGACGAGTGGTAATTTGAAGAGACAGTCCGGCATAAACATTAAAAATATAGGAATATATAATCTGGACGAGGGAAAATTAAGAATTTGTCTATGCATCTTAGAAGTATGATTGGTTGAGATACGGCTTTGTCATACTCGGCCAATATACTGCTATTACAGAATATATTTATATTACATGTATACTTTGTTGTTGTTGTGAATAGCTGGACATAGTGATCACATTGGTGGTGTGTATAGCTGTACATAGTGATCACATTGGTGTTCGTGTGTACCGGTACATTTGTAATATTTATTAATATTTTCCTTAAAACTCTTCGGCTGGCTCGACATGTAGGTCATATGTGGCTGTGACTGGAGAAATGGAGCATATGGGGACCAGTGTAGATCCAGATCAGACAGTGCATTCGTACAGTTTGATCAGGATCTGCATTGTTCGCCATTCCATCAGTGAAATAGCTGTGATGATTCTAAGAAATATAGATCATTATCAGGCTACAGGAGTATGCTATTTGATCAGGAACTACGCTGGTCAGAAATCCCATAAGCCCCATTTCTCCAGTGAGCCACATACATGTATAACCGATTGTAGGCGCACCGCGTGGTGCTGGTGGCCGCGTGCCCGATGCTACAGACGATGGTGGGAGCAGCGGCCGGTACCCAGCTCGAGGTGAAGTTGTCCCCGGAGATCAACCCGGCGTCTGTCACCGCGTTTCTCCGCTACCTGTACGAGGGCTTCACGATGCTCACCGAGGACAACGTGCGTGACCTTGAGAAGATTGCCAACATGCTGCAGGTGGACAGCATCACCAAGTGCTGCCTTGACTTCCGTAAGGTACTCCACAACGCCACAGGCCAGTCACTCGGCAACGACCCGCACTGCCATTTCCATGCCGATCAGGCTGAGTTTCGCCATGTGAAAGCCTCGGAACTGCTGCGCTCCATGAATAATGGTGTCGATAAACGATCAGGTGACAGTAACAGTGACCTCCATCGTAAACGTGCGCGGGCCAACGCTGACGATTCCTCTTCATACTCGCACAAATCTGTGTCAGCGTCTGGTACCAGACTCAATGCCCTCAGGTCTCAGCAAATAGTCGAAGATTCGTTTGAGTTAGTACAAACTGAAGCTGATTCAACGCCAGTATCTTCTGCGATTCTGTGCCGCCAAAGTGCCTCCATCAATGTGTCTAGTCAGTTGGAGCCGTCACCGACAGTTCAGGTGGTCAGTCTCCCGGACAGCAGGGATTTTGACGTGTCCAGTCCCGGATCTGGGTCTCGCCAACTTGGAAAGTCGCCTCTCACTGTGGCCGGGGCAGCTAAAACACTAGACTTCGCGTTCAGTGGTCACTTGTCAACGCCCACGGTCCAGCGGCGTAGTCCTCACACAATCTCACCGCTCGTGGCCGGAATGAAATCCAAATCGTCATCAAAATCTGAAATCCAGTCATCTCTATTTAGTCCCACAGAGAAGGAGTCGGCAAACATAAAATCGGGACAGACAAAATTTCCTCTTGCTGTGACCGAATCGAAGCCCAATGGTAAATCTGACCAGATCGTCATCGAGCCAATGGTGACGTCGCCGGTACCCGGCGTGGATGGCCCAGACCTGGTACCCAGTGTTGGCAG
This sequence comes from Conchocele bisecta, assembly GCA_029237695.1. Lineage (NCBI taxonomy): Eukaryota > Metazoa > Mollusca > Bivalvia > Lucinida > Thyasiridae > Conchocele > Conchocele bisecta. The sequence continues at coordinate 74,867,238 of CM055273.1, forward strand.
GGAGAAGGCTGGTTCCCCGGTCCACATGCGGCGCTCCGGTGGTCGACATGGGCGGGTTGTCACGGCCAGCTGGTATGGCAACCATAGTCCAGATATTGACCCTGTCAACCCCAGACCAACTTTGTTTTTATTCCCCATTTAATGTTACCCTTGTCCGTCGTCCCGTCATCAACCTTGTAAGTCATAAAACTTTTAAACCGTGCTACATGCAGCTACAGACCTGAAACTTGGTTTGTTTTGGAGACTTGATATGACCCAATTTTGGCTTGTACCTCGTAAAACTGTTAAACCATACTAGCTATAGACGTGAAACTTGGTATGTAACTTCCTTATGATGAGTAGATGCACAGACTTTATTTTGAATTTGATTTGACCCTCGGGTAATGGATTATCTCCCCATTTTTAGCGCGCCTTCCAAAGGAAGCCGTGCTTATGGCATACCCTCGGCGTCGTAGGCGTTCCTACTTCGATTTGCTTCATATTTCACACACGCATTGCTCCAAGGGTCTTGTAAAACTTCGGACAGGGTCCTTCGTCAGATTTCTGGTTTGTTTAGACATTGCGAAATGTGACTTGATCGACCCAATTTTCGTATTTATAAGAGGCACGATGTATTCACTAAGTTATAACAGGTCAATCAATTTGTGATTTTTATGCTCCCGATCTCGGTAGAGCCGGAGGCATATAGTGTTTGGACCGTGGGGCCGTGTGTCCGCCACATTAAAAAGTTTGCGGAGTTTTATCAATTATGTCATAACTTCTATATCCTTTGAAGGATTGCTTACATATTTCAACACAACATACCTGTGGACAAACGCCACACATACATGTTGTCATTAATATGATATGATATTTTCGAGTTTTGTTTCTACATTCACACAGTACATAGGCAATGTTTGGACACGAGGACACATTTCAGTATATCACATTCGTTCACATGTACGATCGCTAAACCTCGTGGATTATCTCCTCGTATATGCAGCCAACCTTGACCTAACTGTGGCAGGAATGATAATTCGGCGTTAAGAAATGTCAACTTCAATTGACTTCATTGCCACGCTGTTTAATTAATTTTTATGTTAAAGTGAATCAATGTCACATTGATAATTATGGTTAATTGAATGCCTTTAAGATGTTTGTGCAACTTTTAACACATTTTAGCGTTGACGTTTTAGATTTCTATAAATGTGTGAAAACTTACTTGAGATAATCTCAGTTAATCAGAATTGGCGGTGCCAGGCGCTTAATTTTCACATTGACTTATCAGACTCGATTTCCACATCGACTAAAATGATATATTGGTGTTTCCGATATCAGTTTAGCAGGAGTAAAATACATGTACATGATCTTTATCGGGAATTCGGCTGGGACCTCGGACGTATATCTGTCACATCCACAAATATGGCTATGTCTAGACAAGTATTTTACGTTTCTCCGGTCACATCCACAAATATGGCTATGTCTAGACAAGTATTTTACGTTTCTCCGGTCACATCCACAAATATGGCTATGTCTAGACAAGTATTTTACACATTTTGTAGCGTGCAGGAGGACTCTGAGAGCAGCGGTGCATCGTCTACGCCTGACCTCACCATTGTCAAGGTGGAGCGGGCCGCAGGGCTCCTCGAGGGGGGCGTGGCCAGCCTGGGCATTCCCCAGCTGGGCGGAGACGACTATGGTTACCCAGATGACGGGGACGACGGCAGCGACATGGAGGCGTATGGGGAGGGCGGGAAGTTTGGCGGGCCTGGTGACGAGGGCAACCAATGGTACATACAGACGCTGAAAGGTAGGTGGCGCATGTGTTTGTTGTATATATGGCTGGCTGTATTTGTAGTGAGCCTAGGTCCTGATCTACTGCCACACCCCATGCTTATAAACATTGAGTATGTACGCCCTCGTGCTCAAATTCAATCAGTTTGATTGGTCAGCGCCCTATCTCTGTTTGCATGCACAAGTAGTCGATTCCCCCAACATTCCCAGCATTTTCACTAGTAACCTTGGATATGCATGTACTGAATTGGGTTGATTATGAATCCAGAATGCAGTTCAGTTAATGATCATGCCCGGCCATATTATATACAAGAATTTACCAAAATTGGCTTCGAAGCTCTGCAAAGTCTGCTGTACATCACATCGAGAGTTCATCTAGAAAACTATTTCCGAAACCATGGAAACTGGTGCAAAATGACCGTTGTGCACAGTGTTGATGCTGACCAGAGCCAGTGTGCCTGACTGGGCAAATTTCATCACAATTGTCCTCCTATTTTACATTGTACATACTCTCAATTGTCATCTTTCCATGGTACATGGTATCTTTGCTCAGTTTTGTTAATTCTGTTTTGGCTTATTTATAAATGTATGTGTATTTGTTGCTAGATAAGAAGCCATTTTCAGGAGTATACCGCACTGTCTATCCTGTCTACTGGTACCCTACATCTATTCATAGTTTGAGATAATAGTTGGTCAATTGCTTTGATTAACCCTTAGAATGCGGGAAATATAAATTGTCGTCTGCTGTTGTGTTATATTTTATCTTATTTCTCAATAAAAACTTGGTTTGACAGTACTTTAGAATCATTTCCATGGAAATGATTCTAAATTGCTGCCAAAACATGTTTTTGGCGAGAAAATGGGAAATAAAAAATAAACAGCAGATTTCAAATTTTAATTCAGCGTTGTAAGGGTTAATAATACGAAGGAAAACTATTGTAAATGTAACTACTGGTTGTTTTTTTCTCTCTCAAATTGACTAATCAGCAGATTTGATGTTTGCATGGTGTATATCACATATTTCCCTACATGCGCATGTGGTTGTAATCTAATTTTACACTTATGGACGCGTTTTTTACTTCGTAAAGATTTACACATGATTCGGCCATTTTGATTTCGGCCATTTTGATGGGGGTGCTATGGGAAGATGGCGTTGTCATAGCAACTAGTGGCTAGGTAGGTGGCTTTGTTTGTATCTTATCTCTGAATAGATGTACGGTTACCAGGGTTTCCTCTCGGCCGTCATAGAAAATCTTGTATTTCATTAACACTTTTACATGCTGAAGTTGCACAATGATCGTCAAATCTATCAAAAAAAATAAAGTGAGTACTGGGGCACACGCTGGTTGGTGCTAAGTGACCAACTCGTGATGTTGTGATATGGGTTAGGGTTGGGAAAGATCATTTCAAAATTGATATTTCAATCTCCCTCCAAACTACTGAACAGACCTATGTAAGCTCCATCAGTTCATGGACACCATTGGGAGGTAGCCAGCTACAGCTGAGGATTGGTGTCCCGGAACTTGAAGTCACAGACAGATGGACAGATTGACAATACATGTACATGTACATATACAAAGGAGTCCACAAAATGAACAACTCCCCAACTCTGCCTGTACATGTATGTTGCTTTTCTCTAGTGTATACGTACATATATTTGCTTTCCATGTGAGAGGAAACCCTGGTTTATTTGTTGTGTGTCTGTTTGTATATGACTTTGTTTTCAATTAGATTTAAATCAATCAGTCATGTTTTGTCCATTACTATTTAACCCTTTCACCCCTAAATAACTGATATGGACTACTAGTATTTCATGTTGGGTTTGAGACGTACTGTTCCATTATGCAGAAAAGTCATTTTATAAAAATTAATAAATTTCCACAAATGGTGCAGACCTTGATGAGACGGCTAGTTACGAGCAGGCTCATCATGATCTACACTGTTTGCAAATATGAGGAAAGAGGTATCTTGTGTTGATACGGTTAACCGATACTTTGTTACATTTGTAACAAATGCAGAAACCAAGCTTGAGGTTTGTCCCGGCTGTGCCATTCCTCAACAAATTCTAAATTTTCCACTCGTCCAGATTTCAACTCGTACATTCCTATATGTTTTAATTTTTATGCCGCACTCTCGTCAAATTACCACTCTTCCAGATTGAAAATTCACTTGCAAATACGAGCGGACGAGTGGATTTGTTGGGGCCTATGTGCACAGTGCAGCTTTTGCCAATCAAGCTTCCTGATTTTAACATAAAATGCTTTGTAAGGGAATTGCACTAATTGACCTTTTATATGAGGTCACCTGGCACCGGATCAGGATCTTGTGGATTCAGACAGCACCAAATTCTTGATTTCCCTCGCCCAATAATCCAGTGTTCTACCCAGTCACCTCGCTGAATGACATAGTTGGATGGATGTTAAGACGTGGTCCAGCGATCGTTTAGGGATGGGCCTTGGATTCGGGGATACAACATTTGACTTCAATACCGTAGGTTGCGAGTTCAATCCTCACCCTAGGTGTGAAAGATATTTACACAGTATTTCCATCCCACTGATCTGTGAGATGAGACTTTAAACTGTGGTCCCGTCTCTGTATGACCTGTAGCCTATTTCACCAACATTGCAAAGTATACTTATCTAGCAAAGTATACTTTGAGGGAGTAATCATTTATTTTTCCTGAAATGCATTATTTCATATAGAATTAACAAATGCATATATTTCATGATTAAAAGTATGCAGAATTATTATACTGAATTTATTACATTATCACAGCCAAATTGGCTGTGATAATGTAATAAATTCAGTATAATAAAAATTAATAAATTTATCATAAGATTGAAAATTTCTCCCTCAAAGTATACTTTGCTACTAAAGTATACTTTGCAATGTTGATGAAATAGGCTACAGAACTGTTGCTTGGATGTTAAGCCCATTCACTTTCACTGTGTTCCATCGATTGTTTCCAGACGGTGCGGGTGAGTCTATAGCGGGCCCTGGGGGAGGACTGGGTGGCGCCCAGATACCGAGGCACGCACGAACTGGCTACTCCGAATACACCGACTATGTAAGTCGCATTTATCGTAATAACCCTAAATATTCAGACACAATTTCTTTGGGGAAACATATGTAAATATATGGTTTCCCCACAACAGTGAGGGTGCCAATATTTAGGGTTAGTATGGGAGTACTGGTTTAATCACAATACCAATGTATTTGGATACATTTTATTTTGGGAAACCTTTATTTAATAGGGGTTTTCCGAAGCAAATTGTGGCAGAATATTTAGGGTTAATACGGTATTGTCGAACATTTCAGTTTGGTATGTAGGAATGTGGGGAATCACATCACAACAAAATCGCTGAAAGTTCAAACTATTGGCCAATAAACATACAGGTAGATACACCATATAAACTTACCTAACACAGTCGAACCTGTGCTAAAAGCAACTTCCGAATAGCAATTACCTGTCTATAGCAGCCACGCTTTTGTTGTCCCAATTATTCAATAACTACATAAATGAAGGCCACCTGTGAACCAAGGCCACCACTGAACAAGGGCCAGATTGTTCTCCTCCCATGGCTAGCCTTTATTTACAGGTTTGTCTGAATATCGTAAAATATGTACACTTTATAATGACACACTGTTACACTGAGTATTTACTTTTACGTGTTAAACATCGATGTGACGATTTGACGATACATTTTGAGAAAACTACGATGTACACATCACTCGGTGAATTGAAATATAGTGACATGTTCAGCAATAAAATGCACATTGTGTGTGCAATATCAGATGAAATATAGTGTGTAAATTAAAATGACTTGCCCAGTTCAGGGGTGTGAATTTTTATCTTTCCAGATGATTTCCTTTTTTTAATAAAATGAAAAAAGAATCTGGATTTTGTTGAAACTGCCCATAAATCATACTTGTGTGGATGGAGTGAATGGGTTTTATGTTTTTTGTCACATTTTTTACTAATTTCCTCTTTTCTCACAATGTGTTGTTCACCCGCCTGGTACAATGTAGTTCCATTTGTAGATTTTGGCAAATATTTTGAAATCGTTGCCATTTGTTGTCACTTGACACCCCACTTTGTAGTAATCAGTTAGTTATACCACGGCATACAACGTATGGTAAGGGGTGTATAGTTTTCATATTTCCTGCCGTTTGTCCATTCGTCCTAAGATTTACGTTAAAGTTTTTGTTTGTCGGTGCAGGTGGCGGCTGGGGTTCTCTGTGAGTGTCTGCTCACTTGCTCTGCTCTAGTTGATGAATTGATCAATGGCAAACCTGAAGTGCAGCATTGGCACTTCACTTGTGTTGTTGCCCTTTCTGCATGTCCATGTATCAGTGATTCTATATTTTATGTACATCTGGTGTCCCGGTGTAATTTACTGACAAATCACACAATTTATAAGGAAAATTTTTTTTTTTTCAGTAAAGAAACTATGTATAATACCAATCCATTAAGAAAACAGTATTTACAATTCTTGTTATGTGTGTTTAGTTATTATTTTCTGTTGTTGGCATATGTATGGTGCACCAAATGGGCATGTCCCGATCATCAATCAGCACAGTTCACAAGCCCGTAATTCTCAAATTTTGTCCATTTGTACTTTACTATACATTGCATCTGAATTAAAATAGTTTAACATTGACATTAAACTTATTCTGCAATAAATTTGCCTTTTGACTTTTGTTGTAAAAAATACTGACATTAATGTATCTGTCCCGCGAAATCGAATCATTACCGTTACGCTGAACAAAAAATGTAAAATCAGAGTAACCTCCCTTTCCTACTCTCAGCTACTAATGCAATGAACACTGTTTGTGGGCGCCCGATATATAAATAAACACGGTGGTAACACAACTTCAGTCATTGCCAAGAACGAGGCCGGTCTGTATTCGGAATTTTAAGGTTACACATTACATGCATCATTACCGTTCACGGTTTATACACGTCCATATGTATGTAGGTCGACTGAAACCAAAATGGGTAGATAGACACACTTACAATGTTGCCTTTGCGTATTCTACCTTCATGATGCGTTGTATACAGAGGGGTGAAAAATGGGAGTTTTTAAAGAAAAATCATTACCGTTACGGTCATTTCCGTTACAAAATTGTGTAACAGTAATGATGATCGTGTAACGGCAATGATAAATTACCATACTAACCAGTCAGTTGATGCGTCAATTAGATATAAACCATGTCCCATCAGTTGTCGGTCAGTAATGGCACATTTATTCAGACCTACAACATTTATATATGAGGATTTAATTAGTAAAAGCTCTGAAACAACAAAAAACAGACACAGCTTCAAGGAGTGTGGGTTTCTATTGCCAATGACATTAAAAGTAAACACTAACTTCAAGTTATATTGTACAGCATATTCAAAGTATAAATATGTTTGTTATATATGCTGTATTAGTATTTTAAATAAATGGAAAGTCATTACCGTTACGTTTTGTCATTACCGTTACATAATCATTGCCATTGCGGCGGTTACGCCCATATTTTTGGAGGCTGTGCTATTAATTAAATGTAGCTTTATAACGATGTTTGGTACATGTGGTAAAACACGGCATTCTGTTACATGCCAAGCTATTTTGTTTTGCTTAACTTTACTGATTCATATTAAATACATGTTGTTGGGTTACCATAAATGAGAAATTCCACGACTTGCTACTAAATTTCTCTGTTTCACACTAATACAATTAGCTTACCATATTCTTGACACTTTTCTAAATAGATGCCCCTTCAGTTGTATGGTTTATGCCGTTGAAAAGAAAAAAATGTAAATCTAAAGCTGTATTTACGTCATGTAAATGTACGTAACGGAAATTACATTTCTGAGACCCCTGGTCCCTTGAAGTGGAAATAAAATTTAAAAAATGACGAGAATAATTGGCTATACTATTATAAATGTAACAACTAGACTGTCACCCAATGGAATAAACACAGTTTAATGAATTATTGGTTCTCCATCGAAACTAGAAAAACGGCACCAATATGTACATAAAATATAGAATCACTGGTATACATGATGCCGAATAAATACTATTACCTTGAATCTCTGGGTGACCATATGAAAGTATGTTTCCAAGTTCTAATTTATATCTATATAATGCATTTCATTAACTGTTTTGTGCTTGAGTGTTTGCAATTAACAAATGTATGAATGGTTCCATTTTATGCAAGTTACTGTTAAACTTAAAGTGACAGCACATGAGAATGGCTTCCAATGGAGACAATTTTCATGTGATGCCAACACATGTATTTTATTTTTATTAGCAAATATGTCAAACAATGAAAAACAGCAGATGCCATTTTATCCCGTCACCACAGTGCGTATATGCCGTGAAACACAGTGCCGTGAAACATTTTTTATATCCTGTCAATACGACCTAATCAATGCGTATGAATATGTGCGGTTGTCATACTAGTCGATTCTTCGATTTTGAGGATGCGGCTGGTGTTGTTTTTTTGCATTTTAAAGCTATTTGTAGGTGTTGACAGGATAAATAGTAGGTTAGTGCTGTAAAATGGGAAAAAATATCTGCCCCTTTCCTATTAAGCTGTGCCAGATATTTTTTCCCATTCACGGCACTAACCTACTGTTCTCTATATTCGGTTCCTGGGCCCAGTTGTTCAAAACACCTGGGCCCGGTTGCTCAAAACATCCATTAGCTTAACGGACTGTTAAATCCTTAACTGAATGGTTAAAATCTCTGTTTTAACAGAGATTTTAACCATTCAGTTAAGGATTTAACAGTCCGTTAAGGATTTAACAGTCCGTTAAGCTAACTGGTGTTTTGAACAACTGGGCCCAGTTAGCTTAACGGACTGTTAAATCCTTAACGGACTGTTAAATCCTTAACTGAATGGTTAAAATCTCTGTTAAAACAGAGATTTTAACCATTCAGTTAAGGATTTAACAGTCCGTTAAGCTAACAGATGTTTTGAGCAACCGGGCCCTGACTGTCAGGTCCTGACACGATCAGCCCAGCTGTAAGGGCTTACCAGTCATGTGTACAATGTATATGTGTTCATACCAAAACCCATAACCCATTTTATGCCCGAGGATACACAATTCATTTCATTGTAAAGATTATAAATCTACTATTTATGAAAGGAAGTATTTTCCATTCTCCCATGACCACTCATTTATACTGTCGAGACCACTCATTTAAACTTTCTAGACCACTCATTTAAACTGGCTTGACCACTCATTTAAACTGTTTAGACCACTCATTTAAACTATTTAAGCTGGCTCAGTTAAACTGATTGATCGAGCCTCACCGGAGGCGCTGCGTTGTGTCCTTGAGCAAGACACTTTATCCACACTGCTCCAGTTCACCCAGCTGTGAATGGGTACCGATAATTCGTAGTTGCTCTGTAAATACGAATTACCGGCTTCTCTCAAAAAATCTCTACCTCCGTTCTTTCTCCCATTCTTGGGAGACGGCATGCAAGGTCCTAGAGCCAGTGCCGCCGTTAAATATAAGCCCAAAAAAACTGATTGACCACTCATTTAAACTGTCTAGACCACTCATTTAGACTGTATATACCACTCATTTAAACTGTCTTGACCACTCATTTAAACTGTCTTGACAAACTGTCTTGACCACTCATTTATTCTGACTTGACCACTCATTTAAACTGTCTTGACCAACTGCCTTGTCCACTTATTTAAACTGAACTGAACGTCCTGCAAGAAAATAATTTTCCTCAACTGAGTGTTAACAATAAACACCTGGGAGCAGAAGTCAATTGTGAACAAACTGGCAACCACATATACTGGTATTTCGCACACATGTACATCAGCAGCAGCAATTGAAAAACCCGGAAGAGCACTAAAACTTATGATGAAAGTTCTGAAAGTATTTTTTTTTGTGCTAATTTTTATTCATGTATCAATTACCGATACTTGTGTGTGGAAAGATTAACGCTGTAGAATATTGCGATAGTATACTTGTACATCTAGAAACTTCAGAAAAATTAACAGAAAGATCTGGGAAAGATATTCTACATCATGGATGGGATGGATTGTGGCCTAGGGGTTAGAACACCTGACTTCCAATCTGTTGGTTGTGTGTTCAAACCTCGCCTAGGGCATCAAAAATACTTTGTAGTATTTCCATCCCACTGGTCTGTCGGATGAGACTCTAAACCGTGGTCCCGTCTCTATATGACCTTAGCTGTTACTTACTTTCACTTTCACTACACCGTGGATGCTCCAGTTTGTAACACAGACTAAATGTTGAGTAAAATGCATAAACATGCAATCAAATGACAAACATGATTACACAGCCCCATTTGTTTTCCTAACTTGAATTGTGACGGCCATTTTGTTGAAGTATGTCTGTCCATGTAAGAAGATGTGGTGAGTAGCGGTAACGGTAACTGTAAGTATGGTCCTGATAAACCCTTTCACCCCGAAGTAACTGGAATGGAGTTTGATATGTCAATTTTGCAACCAATCTATTTTTGCACAAAATGATTTTCAGACTACTGGTAGTCCATTTATGAAAAGGGGGCATTTTTGTTCTGAAAAATATGAATCTTACTTGCAAAAAGTGCAAATCCTGATGAGACGGCTTGTCACGAGCCGGCTCATCTGGATCTACACGTTTTCCAATACCACTATACAGGCCTGTAGTGTTGAAAGGTTAATCACGAGCTGGCTCATCTGGATCTACACGTTTTACCAATACCACTATACAGGCCTGTAGTGTTGAAAGGTTAATCACGAGCCGGCTCATCTGGATTTACACGTTTTGCCAATACCACTATACAGGCCTGTAGTATTGAAAAGTCAGTCACGAGTCAGCTCATCTGGATCTACACGTTTTCCCAATACATGTACCAGTATACAGGCCTGTAGTGTTGAAAGGTTAGTCACGAGCCGGCTCATCTGGATCTACATGTTTTGCCAAGAAAGGGTTAATGACAGTACTGTGTTGTTTACCCATGACCATGTACAGTTGTTTACGTAGCAACGGATCGCACCTTGTATTTTTATGGCGAAAAAATATTTTTTAACAAAAATATCACATTTTTAACTTGCCACAACGGAAATTGGATTCATGTATGTTTCTACAGTGTGTACATTTTATTGTTTAAATGTGTTGTTATATACTTTCATGGAGAGCTAAACGCAGTAAGTGATTTAGATGCAGGCGCGGATACAGAAATAATTGCAGGGGGGGTCTAATTACAAGTCGCGACCTCCGCGAGTGCGAACTCGTAAAGTGGGGGGGGGGGTGGGGGGGGGGGTGTGGGGGGGGGTTTGGGGGGGGGTGTGTGGGGGGGGGTTTGGTGGTCCTCCCCCATGAAATTTTTAAATGCCAGATCTCCGCAGATGCGATTTCCTGACACCTAGGCCACGAAAAAAAGTCATCCAACTATTCGAGTATTGTAGATTTTCTCTTCTTTTTTTTTGGCCGGGAGCAGGAGGTGGGGGGGTGGTCCAGACACCCCTCCGCTCCCCTGTATCCGCGCCTGAGATGGTATTATTTACTGCGCAGAAATAATAATACAAATATAGTTTTTGGAATGTGAGACATGGAGGCCACAACTCCTGTAACGTCATCGTGGTCAACAATTTTGGTTGTTTGTCCAAATAATGCCTATCTTCTGATATGGGTAGTTTCCAAGCTACATCAGTATCTACCTCACATTGATGTCTAACCAGCCTTTGTGATTCCCAATGCCATATTTGTCATCCTTATATGTAAGCCACATCCTTACCAAACTCAGTAAATTTGTCACATCGATGAGTGACCATTCGGGTGACATTGATCTACATTAACTTTGTTTTGTGGGTGAGACACTGCCCAGTGATCACCTTATACAGGCACAATTGACAGGCCACATGGTACATGTACATTTTAATATACCGTAATAACTCTAAGTATTCGGACTCCATATTGCCAAAACAAATTGTGTCTAAATACATGTACATTGTTATTGTGATAAACATGTACAACCGTTCTACTGGTAATGGTAAATATTTGAACATTCCTTGCTTCGAGTTTCGACACATTAATGTGTGTTTTCCATAATAAACTGTGTCCGAAATGTTCAGGGTTATTACTGTACGTTTCCATCAGACCGCATGCGCCTACACTGGTGGCAATTGTCTTGCACCTTTTTTATGGGTTGAAAATAATTCAGGGTACAGATAGTCGCCATCCTGTCTGTCTGTTTGTCCAAGATTTGTGTAAACGTTCGGCTACCTACCATCTCTGTTACCCTAAGTAGGATTGGCTTGAAACGTATTCTTATTTGTCATAATACATACTTTCATTCTATAGCCCACCCATGCAGCCGCTGTGTGTAAGGTCAATGTCAAATAAGTTTGTTTTAGGTTCTTTGTTTAATATGCGGATACATCCATCAATGTTACTGATATCTTGTGGTAGGTTTAACCCTTTCACCCCTAAGTAACTGGAATGCATTTTGATATATCAGGGCTGTACAAATTGATTTTTTAGCCACTTGTCCCAGACTTGCCCTGACTTGTACTGGAAAATATAATTTTGAAAAAGTGACTTGTCCTCGTAAGATTTCTTATACGAAACAGTCCCAAAACAAAAACTATTATCATAGTTGTTAAATATAATACAATTGAGCACTTAGCACATATACATATTATATTAAATATCTATAATAATAAACATTGTATGATGCATATTTATTCTTGTGGTCTTTTGTCACTGTGCCACCGCGGACATAACGTTGCGACAAGTGCATACTCAAAACACATTTATCAACAATAATAAAACATAACAAGAGTGCCGCAAGTCACAAAATACGCCCGTCGAATATGGGCCAGACAGCAAAGATGCAGAAATGTGAAGCTGTCACCAAGGCAAGAATGAGAATTTGAAAGTCTATAGCATTATTTCTTCATCTCATTGTGCTAAACATGTATACTAATTTAGGCAGAGATAGAAAAGTAGAGTGTAAAGTAGAAATGATAGGGAATTGGATACAATAATGTAGAAAAAATGGCTAAGTTAAAAAGGTGATATTTTTGTTAAAAAATATGTTTTCGGCATAAAAACACGAAGGTGCACATCTTCAATATGTGTAGAAGACGTGTGTATAGTTTCAGAACGATCGACTGAACGGTTTCAGAGGAGTTGTGTATACAAACTCTGTACCGTATATAGAATTGTATAGAAAAATGTAGAAAAAATGGCTAAGTTAAAAAGGTGATATTTTTGTTAAAAATATTTTTTTCGGCTTAAAAACAATACCAAGGTGCACATCTTCAATATGTGTAGAAGACATGTGTATAGTTTCAGAACGATCGACTGAACGGTTTCGGAGGAGTTGTGTACACAAACTCTGTACCCTATATAGAATTGTATAGAAAAATGTAGAAAAAATGACTAAGTTAAAAAGGTGATATTTTTGTTAAAAAAATATTTTTTCTGCATAAAAACACCAAGGTGCACATCTTCAATATGTGTAGAAGACGTGTGTATAGTTTCAGAACGATCGACTGAACGGTTTCGGAATAGTTGTGTACACAAACTCTGTAACCTATATAGAAATTTGTAGAAAAAATGGCTCAGTAAAAAGGTGATATTTTTGTTAAAAATACTTTTTCGGCATAAAAACACCAAGGTGCACGTCTTCAATATGTGTAGAAGACATGTGTATAGTTTCAGAACGATTGACTGAACGGTTTCGGAGGAGTTGTGTACACAAACACTGTACCCTATATAGAATTGTATAAAAAAATGTAGAAAAAATGACTTAAGTTAAAAAGGTGATATTTTTGTTAAAAAATATTTTTTCGGCATAAAAACACCAAGGTGCACATCTTCAATATGTGAGGAAGACGTGTGTATAGTTTCAAATCGATCGACTGAATGGTTTCGGAGGAGTTGTGTACACGAACTATGTACTTTTTCTGTCAGCTGCTCGCCGGCCCAGCGGTAAAACATAATACGTACCGTTTTTTAAAAACGGTCGTATAAAAATTGTTTCCTAAAATAATGAGAATCGTGTCGCGTTTTCGCAATCTTTCCTGCCGCTTTTGAAAAATTCGGATTAGTTTTGCTCATGCATGTGCGGCGTGTTTGCAAAACGCGAGATTGAATATGATAGAATTTCGCGTTTTCGTCTCGAAAGCTCGAAAACGCAGGTTGCTACATGTCCCTAATAGGACACGTATACATTGTCTTAGGAGACGATTCTCATGTGCTGCAAAAACATGTTAAAGCTTTTATTAATAAAGAGAACAAATGTGGACAAACATCTATATTTCTTGACAACAAAAACATAATTTGACAAAAAATGATACTTTTCTTAGAAGACGATTCTAATGTGCTGCCAATACACGTTTATTGAGCAAAAAAACATATTTCGATACGTGTTATTGGTTAGGCCACTGCATCGCATCGTCGACCTATACACAAGATCGTGAAAACACGAGACCAAATCGCGAGGCGAAAAGGTGAGATTCTATTGTATTCATTCTCGCGTTTTCGCCTGGCTATCTCGCGTTTTCGAGACCGCGATGTCTCGTTTTAGCCTCGACACGTTTGTTCATGTCATTATGTGTGTAGAAAGCATGCGTGTTGAAATTGAGTTTTGCGCATACATTAAATGTACCAAATCCAACACGCATGCTGTCTACACATGCATGGGCAAATCGTATTTCCAAAAGCGGAAGGCGAGATCGAGATAGTAAAAACGCGAGATTGTAACATAAAAAAAAATATGGCCGTACCGACCCATTCCCAATTAGCACATTTGCGACATATCATTTTCGGTCTAGCTGCACACCTGATGGTGTTTACAATCATCAGTCGGTAATCCAGTTTCACGTGCAAAGTGTGACTGACCTTTAGAATTCGGTGGAAACAAACATACCAACACAAACCAAAACAAACCAAAAAATATGTAGTCGCTCACGTCATCGCATCGCCGATGAATTACGCATTAGGTTGTGCATTTTCACATTTGTTTGATTTTGTGATAAAACCAAGATTTGGCAGCACATGAGAATCGTTTCCTAAGACAATTCTCAAATTTTGTCAAAATATGTTTTTGTAAAGAAATATCAATGTATTCAGGTTTCTTTTCACATTTGTCCAATGTCTTAATATAACATGTTTTGACAACACATGAGAATTGTCTCCTTAGACGATTTTAATATTTTGTAAAAAGAATTGTCACATTTGTTTGATTTCTTGGACCGTAGAAACAATTGACAAATTTAGAAATCCACAACTTAATTTGTGTTTCTCGAGCCGGGTTTCATATGGTGGCGAGGAAATACGATCGATTGCACACCGTGAAAATCTTGTTGGAACGTAAATGTCAATTGTCACGTAGGCCATTTCAGTTTACCGCGCATTACGTCAGCTGTTATTCTAAGTACGTATGGTTGCTCATTATGAGCATTTCTTTCCTTCGTTTATAAGGTATGGGTTGTGGCCTAGGGCTTAGAACACCGACTTCCAATCTGGAGGTTGCGTGTTCCAGGCCCGTAGTGGTGTGTAAAATAATGCCACGGCAGCCTTTTTAGCGGGAAAATTTCCACTTAAACCCTAAAAATCGCATTTCCTACATTCTAAAGTCACAGTCGGAGCGTGGATTATGCTTACATTTAAATTTTGGCCACCGTTTACAAATGTCGTAACATGCTTATTGCGTTGTTATTGTTCAACGCATTAAGCTGACGAAACAAACAAAACGGGCCAAAATAATGCCACGGCAGCGCTGTGCTGCCGTGGTGGCCACTACGGCCCTGGGTTCAAACATCGCCTTGGGAATCAAACATACCTTCATAGTATGTCCATCCCATTCAATTTCACTTTTTCCTTCGTTTATATGCAACGTAGAAACGATAATTAAGAACGTTAAATTCTATTTCCACCCCGTGAAGGAACATGCATTTATTTCTCTAAAGTTAGATGTCTTGGCCTGTCGACGCAGTGAGACGAAAACGTTAATATACATAAAATATATCAATAACTATCGATCGCCGCAGAATATTTTCGCTAATTCGCTAATTACTTTCAAATTCGATTAAATTAATATAATCAGGGTCGCTGTAGATTGCTATATCACTTTCTTGCGATACACAGGTACTGTGTAACACAGTAGCTGCGAAACGGGCTTGTGGCGGGACGTTCTAATGAAAATAGTGACTTGCCCGGGACTAAATTCCAGCATAGCACTTGCCCAAGATTAAAACCGACTTGTCCCGGGCGTCGCGCGTTCCAATTTGTACAGCCCTGATATTAATTTTGAAACCAATCCAATTCTCACAAACTGATTTTCCATTTATGAAAAGTGGGTGTTTTGTAATGAAAATTACTTGCAAAGAGTGCAGATCCTGATGAGATGGCTCGTTACGAGCTGGCGCATCTGAGATCTACACATTTTGCCAATACCACTATACAGGCCTGTGGTGTTGAAAGCGTTAAGATGATGTCTGTATTAATATATTCATCAATCCAAAAATCCAATTTGAAGAAAGGAAAGTACCGGAGTTTCTCCTATACTGCGACTGTGGCCATTTGTGTGCCGACAGTCCCCATTGTTTTGTTTTCATATGTTTTAAAAAGAACCCTAATCCAATTAATCCTATTCGAGAAAGGAGTATGGAACTACCAATGTCAGATATTTAGGGGTGACATGGTGAAACTATCTTCTATTTCCACAGCTGCCGACGCTGGTTAAGAACTGGCACCCAACACGATATTCGCTACAGTCGCGGATCGTGCGGGCGCTGGCCTACTCCAAGTCTCCGATCGTGTTCCTGCGCCCGCTACAACGCAAGGTCTGCGGTGTCAAGGTCGACCTATTACGTGGTGCGTACACATTATATGACACATAATATGACACATTATATGACACATTATATGTACTCTGAACATTTTGTGAGTGGAGAAATGGGGCTTATGGGTTATGCAACCAGTGTAGCCCCAGATCAGCATGCGCATCTGTGCAGTCTTGTCAGGCTCTGCAGTGTTTGCCAAACAGTATATATCCTTATCAAACTGCAGGAATGTGCTAGATGATCCGGATCTAGACTGACTAGAATAATAATTTCTCCAATCAGAGCCACATTTAAGGACTGAATCAATGACAAAGCGTTGGCTGCAATACAACTGTGCAGATGTGCTGGCTAATCTGGGGCTGTTCACAAATGCTGTGACATCATTTTTTATCGCGCCCGCTTGAGTAAAGCGCGATATAGTCGGCACTTTGGCGTACGTGTGTCCGGTTAAAGTTTTTGGTTAAGTTTTTTGGTTAAAGTTTTTTGTTATACTATATCTCTGTAACTGCTTTGCCCATTCCCTTGAAACTTCACATGAGTGTTTATAATCATCTATATTTTCATTCTACCCCCCTCCTGTGCCCCAATGTCAAGGTCAAATTACTTTGAAGTTTTTTAGTTAAAGTTTTTTGTTATACTATATCTCTGCAACTGCTTTGCCCATTACCATGAAACTTCACATGGGTGTTTATCATCATCCATATTTTCATTCTACACCCCACCCGTGCGACCCCTGTGCCCAATGTCAAGGTCAAATTACTTTGAAGTTTTTGGTTGAAGTTTTTGATTAAAGTTTTTTCATGTACTATATCTCACCTACTTTGCCCATTACCTTGAACCTTCACATGCCTGTTTATCATCATCCATATTTTCATTCTACCCCCCCCCCACCCGTGCGGCCCCTGTGCCCAATGTCAAGGTCAAATTACTTTGAAGTTTTTGGTTAAAGTTTTTGGTTAAAGTTTTTTCATGTACTATATCTCTGCACCTGCTTAGCCCATTACCTTGAAACTTTACATGGGTGTTTATCATCATCTATATTTTCATTCTACCCCCCTCCCGTGCGGCCCCTGTGCCCAATGTCAAGGTCTAATTACTTTGAAATTTTTGGTTAAAGTTTTTGTCGCGCCCGCTTGCGGAAAGCGCGATATAGTCGGCACTTTGGCGTACGTCCGTCCGTACGTACGTACGTGTGTCCGGTTAAAGTTTTTTGGTTAAAGTTTTTCCGTCTACTATATCTCTTTTTTTTAGTGTCCATGCCTCGCTCCAAGGCGCGACATGCAGGCTGCGGCCATCGCCTGATCTCCACCCCCACCCCCACTGAGCCACTTTGTTGACTGTAGACCGCCTGATCCCCACCCCCACCCCACTGGGAAAGTTTCACAGTAATTGACTCAATCTGCCGAGCGGTGGTTGGGAGCATGCAAAGGGTAATTTAACGATATATTTCATCCCTGCTTTGGCCCTCAGGGATAGATACTATTTGACTTTCTAGTATGTGATAGTTATATCCGGTTTTACCCATTATAAGAGTAGTAAGATTAGTACTAATCGTGTTTCTTGTAGTGGGTGAGGCTAAGTGATTCTGGTGTGGTGAGGACCTGGCACCAGATCAGATTATTCTACGTGCAGAAATTATGTATTTTTGTCTCGCCCGCGAAAGCGGAAAGCAAGACTAAGGTTTTTGCTTTTCCGCGGAGTCGTCGTCGTCGGCGGCGTCGTCATCATTCAATGTTAAGTTTTCGTGTTACGGTCATTACTTCAACACCTTATCAGCTACAGTCATCAAACTTTATACATACCTTTACTATATTATGTATATGAATATAGGACTATTCTCGGGGCCCCAGGGTCAAGGTCAAGGCGGAACAAGGCGAGACATTTGATTGCACGGAATTCTTGTTTATGTAAATATTCAGTTCTGATTTTCTGATTTTCTCCCCCATTGCTAGAGGTGAGAAATGGGATTCGACCCCGTTAACTCGGCCTAAAATGACCTTAGCTGTTGACACTTGACAGGCCATTAAACACCATTAAATATTTAAATTAATCTGGGAATGTATGTTTTTATGCCCCTGGTCTATGTAGAACCGGAGGCATATAGTGTTTGGACTGTGTGTCCATCCGTGTGTCCGTCCTGCAGATTAAGAAGTTTGCGGGAGTTTCTCAATTCTGCCATCATTTATATATCCTTTGAAGGATTAATTCAATATTTGAATACATCTTGTTCTCAAATGCCACACATCCATGCTGGTGTATTAGATTACACCTGGCCGAGTCATGGCAACCCATCGTCTCCCGTTTCAGAGGAGTGTTTTGCTTTGATGTGTGCGGGGTTTGGAAAGTTTGAGCTGAAGCATGATTCGAGCCACTTCCACCGTGACGCATTCTACAAGCCGTCCCCGCGGGCCCTGAGCCCTGACTGCCCATTCCTGCAGGAGGCGGGTATCGCATACGACACATACACAGAGAACTTCAGCGATGTGTCCCGGCTCACTGCGGCGGAGTTGACCCAATTGTCGCTGGCCCACCCCCAGTCGGAGGACGTACATCAACTGTGTGTCAGACCGGAGGACGAGTTAGGCCAGTTGTTGCTGGCCCACCCGCAGTCGGGGGACATACAAGACCAGTCTATCAGGCCGGGCGTCGTGACGTCGGCAATGTATCACTCTACATAACGGCTGCTATGTAAAACAGCACTCTGCATTGCATCACCATTATACTGTTTGTATACACCGTATACATCAAATGATTTTCAAAATGTTCCTCCCTTTCTCGGTCATGTTAAATGTTGGTTATTATTGTCCACACAATAATAATTAAAATTATGACCAATCTTACAAAAATTCTTCATGAACCCTATTGATTTTCCAATTTTTCCTGTCAGTTATATCCTCCTCATCGGGGGTCTGTGGATATGGTATGTGATGGCTTGTATGGGATAACACGTTAATGATCGGTGTCTGCCCAGTTCGGCTTGCACTTCCCTGCAGTCTGATCAGGGTCTGTACTACAGGTATGTACAAGTTACAACATGTCACATATCAGTAGCGCAACCCTCTTGTTCAACATTAATATATTGTTTCACATATTTATACCCCCGGCATACGAAGTATGTCGAGGGGTATATAGTTTTCGTAATTCCGTCCGTCCTTCCATACGTTTGTCCGTCCGTCCGTGTTTTTGGGTACCCATGATCTCTGTAACGGTAAGTCTGATTGACCTCAAACTTCATATACTTCCTTATCATGATCCATATTTTCATTCCATACCACACTCATGCGAAATTTTTGAGTACCCATTATCTCTGCAACAGTAAGTCGGATTGATTTCAAACTTCATATACTTCTTGATCACCGGGGGTATACGTGAGGCCCAGCTCACTTTGTCTACCATTTGTGCATTTCAACATCTTTTATAACTTTGTGTGGTGAGTACTTGGCACCAGGTCAGGTTATTCTAATTTCAGGGCTGAATATATATTTTTAGCTCACCTGAGCGAAGCTCATGTGAGCTATTGTTACCGCAATGTGTCCGTCGTCGTCGTCCGTCGTCCGTGAACATTTTCAAACGTCTTCTCCTCGGTAACCATTGGGCCTATAGTCACCAAACTTCATGGTCATGGTCCTTAGGTAGGGGGATTACAAAATTTTTAAAATGACGTCATTACGTAATCCAAGATGGCCGCCGTCTAAAAATAGCACAAATTCTTCAAAAATCTTCTTCTCAAGAACCGCCAACCTGATTTCGACAAAACTTGGTAGGAATGAGGCGATCACCTTGGTGCTTTTTTTGTCGAAATCGGATGGTTATGTCATCCAAGATGGCCGCCGAAAGGTGAAAAGGTCGTTCTTTTATTAGAGATTTCAAAATTCTTCTTCACATGAACCGCTTGGCCCATGGTAGCCAAACTTAAAAGTTATGGTCCATGGGTGAAGCCTTTTCAGATTTGTTGAAATGGAGGTCATCGCTAATCCAAGATGGCCGCCGTCTAAAAATAGCATAAATTCTTAAAAAATCTTCTCATGAACCGCTAGCCGGATTTCGACGAAACTTGGTAGGAATGATCGATGTACAATGCTCTTTCATAATTGTTAAAATGGAGACCCCGAGGTCAAAAATGGGCGTGGCCCGTGGGGTCGAATTGGGGTCAAATTTTATTTTTGACCGAATATGGTCATGTTATATATCAATTCGAAGGAATCAATGAGGCGATCACTCTGGTACATTTTTTGTCGAATTGGATTGTTATGTCGATCCAAGATGGCTGCCGAAATGTCAAAAGGTCGTTCTTTTATTAGAGATTTCAAAATTCTTCTTCACATGAACCGCTTGGCCCATGGTAGCCAAATTTAAAAGTTATGGTCCATGGGTCAAGCCTTTTCAGATTTGTTAAAATGGAGGTCATCTCTAATCCAAGATGGCCGCCGTCTAAAAATAGCATAAATTCTTAAAAAATCTTCTCATGAACCGCCAGCCGAATTTCGACTAAACTTGGGAATGATCGATTTACAATGCTCTGTCAAAGTTGTGAAAATGGTGACCCCGGGGTCAAAAATGGGCATGGCCCGTGGGGTCAAATTGGGGTCAAATTTTATTTTTGACTGAATATGCTCATGTCATATATCAAATTGAAGGTAACGATGAGGCGATTGCTCTGGTGCAATATTTGTCGGAATCAGATGATTATGTCATCCATGATGGCCACCAAAAGGTCCATTTATTCAAGATTTTGAACGTCATTTTCTTAGGAACCACATGGCCGATGCTGGCCAAACTTCATAGGAAGTTAAGATCCTTGGTTGAAGCATTTTCAGATTTGGTAAAATGAGAGTCATCGCTTAATCCAAGATGACCGCCATCTAAAAATAGCACAATTTTTTTAAAACACATGAGCTCAATGTCACATTCTCCTCTGGTGTTCATGGAGTCAGGTGAGCGAATTAGGGCCATCATGGCCCTCTTGTTATATCTTGGTAGAGCCGGAAGCATATAGTCTTGGCTATGTGTCCGTGCATCCGTCTGGCACATTTACAAGTTTGCCAGAGTTTCTCATATCTGTCATAACTTATATATCCCTTGATGGATTACTTTAATATTTCAATACATTATACTTAAGGACAAATGCCACACATCCATGTTGCCCTCAATATGACCTTGCATGTTTGACCTTCATAACTTTTCACACATTAACGGTACATGCCCACTCTGTAGGCACAAAATGTTCGTTATATCAGACATTTTCTGGCAAAATAAACATTCATTCACCATGACCCCACATATTGATTGGCATTATTATACATTTTATATCAGGGGCGATAAACGTGTTTCCTTAAAATGTTAACAGACATAACTATTTATTCTCTGTATTTACTTTTTGATGTGCAATGATCATACTTCATAATCTGTCAAAAATATTATCTTTTCAGATGACCCATTTAATTAGTATAAATAATTAAAAAATATCATGCCTCATTTGTATATGAAAATATCCTGATACCACCGCGCGTCACTATCGGTAAAATAAATATTACTAAATGATTATATCTGTATTGCGGGCACTCGTAATACTTAGAACTGGCGGAATAGTGACACAATTATACATTTATGTAATTCCCATGAAGTACGTTTTGAGCTTACTGAGTGGGCATGTACCTTTAAAGAAGTTCGGCGGAGTTTCTCATTTCCGTCATAACTTTTATATACCTTGATGGATTACTTGTGGCCAAATGCCACACATCCATGCTGCCCTTATTATGACCTTAACCCTTTGATCACAACTTTGAGTGGGTGGTTGGTCTGGCGAACACGACGGCGTAAATTAACAGTAGGAGTTCCTCCTTATTGGAATCACGTTATGCCTGGTTTGGCCCTCGGGTACATTTTTATCTTTGGCTCTTTTGTTACCTGGGAGTTGAATTGGGTTATTGCCCATTATAAAAGTAGTAAAATTATTACTGATCCTACTGCTTTTGGGAGGGGGCCATGTGATTCTTGTGTGGCGAGGATCTGGCATCAGATTAGGATTATTCTGATTTCAGGGCTGAATATATAAAGTTTGCCGGAGTTTATCAATTCTATCATAACTTCTACATCCCTTGAAGGATGAATAAGTTTACCAGAGTTTACATGAGACTTGTGCACAAATGTCACTCATCCATGCTGCTCTTAATATGGCCTTGACCTTTTGACCTTCACTGTGCTTGTGGGTGGCAGGTGGGAGCATGTGATGGGTAATGTAATGATCAGAATTCTTCCTTATCGGAATCCCGACCGGTGTCTGGTTTAGCCCTCGTGTACGTTGTTGGCATTCTTGTTTGTGACAGTTGAATCTGGTTGTACCCCTTATGTGAGTATTATGATTATTCGTAATCCTATTACTTTTATACTTTTAGGGGAAGGGGCCAAGTGACTTTGGTGTGGTATGGACCTGGCACCAGGTCAGGTTATTCTAATTTCAGGGCTGAATATATTCTCGATGTAAATATTCCGTTCTGATTTTGGGATTTTCCCCGCAATGCAGCAGGTTAAATAGAGGATAAGCCATCGTACATTTTGAATAGCGGGAAATAATACACGAGTGTGCGTCTGCTTCCGCGTAAGCAACGAGTGAGCTTAGCGAGTTGTTTGCACGGACGCCGACGGAAACGAGTGTATTATTTCTGCTATTCAAACATGTATGATGGAATATCCTATTTATTACACGTTCACGGTGGATATATATGCACATTTAGTCTATTTTTGAGATAATAATCAATGAATTGTGATGTGTGCATGAATAGTTATACATTGACGTGTTTTCCCGCGTTTTGACGTTCCGTTCTGTGACGTCAATTGTGACGTCATGTAAACTTTTTGCAATCCAAATTACGCAGCTGTTTCTATGAACCAGATATATTTGAGTGCATGTTTGGAATGTGTTCAATCACATTAACATCCTAGATTAGCCGAGACCCTTTCCAAATTTTCAAATAACTTTATTTTGACTGTAAAAAAATTAAACATTTTGCATGGTAGCTCGCGGTTTCCAAGAAAACGGGCGGTCAATTACAGGTGTTCTCTTCACGGTGTATTATTTGTAAGGAGTTGATTACATGTTTTCTCTCACAGCGAAAGCCGTGCAAAACATTTGCAATAGTGTAAAACGGCCCGGCCTTTTACATGACCTTAGCTGTTGGTAGGCCATTAAACACCAATAAACAAACAAACCTTTTCACTTTCACTTTTTCACAGGTCAGGTGCTAGACCGAGCACAATTGCAGGTATCATTTCTCCAGTCAGAAAATGTAATTCTGCCGACCGACCAGTTATATGACAACTGGTGCTTTAATGCGACCGTGTCTGTATATATCTGTGCATGTAAGCTATAGCTGTCCATACATTTTAATGCTTGTAATTTATGTTTCTTTGTAAAGTGTACATTTGTGTTTTTATTTATTTTATATTTATTTGAATGGCAATAAAACTCGATTTAAATGTGGACAACTTGTTTGTGTTTGATCCTGCTACATGATAATAGGAACTACCGAAGCCATTATCATCCCCTCGCCAATAGGCCGGAGGGGATATAGCGACGGCCCATGTATGTTAGAAACGATGGCCCACGTACGTTAGAAACACTTATTGTTTTCACTGTATCTCATTAATGAGTGAATTTAACGATGGGTTCATCCATACCAGAATCCTGATAACCTTGGTTTGGCCCTCGGCTACATTTTTGGTTTTCTAGTATGTGAGAGTTGAATCCGGTTATACCCATTGTAAAAGTAGGGAAACTTTTAGCATATATATGCTGGTTAGACATTCTATAGATCCAGTTTCATCATAGTGTGTTTATACCCCCGGCATATAGTTTTTGTATTTCCATCCGTCCGTCCGTAAGATTTTTTAAAAATATTTTCGGGTGCCCATTATCTCTGCAACCACAAAACGGATTGACTTGAAACTTCATACCCATTGTCAAGGCCAAATTACTTTGAAATTTGCGCTAAAGTTTTTCAGATATTTGTGTTAAAAGTTTTTAAGTACACAATATCTCTGCAGCCGTAAGTCCTATTGACGTGAAACTTCATATACTTCTTTATCACAATTTATATTTTCATTCTCTAGCCCACCCATGCTCTTTCATGCCCAAGGTCAAGGCCAAACTATTTAGTGGTTGGACCAGGCGGCTGGGGTATCCGTGAGCCCCTGCTCACTTGCTCTAGCTGCACCGATTATTGTGGTTATAAAGCATAAATGTCAAATTCTCTGCTGTTGGCGCCAGCACTGAAAGGATCTGACAATTAAATAGAGACAAACTAATATTAACAAATACACAGCAATCCCACCTGATGTAACAGGCCACCTCCCCCGGGATTTGTGCAGTATATATGACATAAAAAGCTATATAGACATACAATTTTATTTTAGGGGTGGGGGAGGGATTAGTCAGAAATACCACCCTCCCAATACCTGATCATGAGGTCAAGGTCATGTACTTGGTCTCTTTAGAAAACTTAACATCAGAGAAATCGGTTATAACTTCTATTTCCTTGCTCGGATCTGCTTCATATTTCACACACGCATTGTTCCAACGGACCTCTACCACCCTGTCACGTTCGTGTCGCCACCTCTAAGCCCAGAGTCAAATTTTTACACATTTAGGGGTACCTGGGCCCACTCGGGTGGGGGGGGGGTGGTATTCCGTAAGCCACGCTTACTGACCAATCTAGTTTATGTTTATATAGCTGTTATATGTACTGCAAATACTACTTTTTTCTCTCTGAAGTTTCATACTATGTGTACTATAATTGTATCTCGTCTGTAATGGGTTAATGAACTGGGTTAAACACTAAGTCGTATCGTCTTTAAATAAATCAACCATCCAATCAATAGGCGGTCTTACATGAGTCATTATTTAATATTATATTTATTAAACAAGTTCACTGATTTCATATGAAAACGAGCCGTATGCATTTATTATGACATGTTTTCTGTAGTGAGCTCATTTGCATATTTATTACACGCTTTGATTTTCACCTGTGTTAATACACTGCGTTAATACATATTCACTGTGTTAATACACTGCATTAATACACTGCATTAATACATGTACACTGTGTTCATACACTGCGTTAATACATATACACTGTGTTAATACACTGCATTAATACACTGCATTAATACTGTACACGTGTTCATACACTGCGTTAATACATATACACTGTGTTAATACACTGCATTAATACACTGCATTAATACATGTACACTGTGTTCATACACTGCATTAATACATATACACTGTGTTAATACACTGCATTAATATACTGCATTAATACATGTACACTGTGTTCATACACTGCATTAATACACTGCATTAATACATGTACACTGTGTTCATACACTGCGTTAATACATATACACTGTGTTAATACACTGCATTAATTCACTGCATTAATACATGTACACTGTGTTCATACACTGCATTAATACATGTACACTGTGTTCATACACTGCATTAATACACTGCATTAATACATGTACACTGTGTTCATACACTGCGTTAATACATATACACTGTGTTAATACACTGCATTAATTCACTGCATTAATACATGTACACTGTGTTCATACACTGCGTTAATACATATACACTGTGTTAATACACTGCATTAATACACTGCATTAATACATGTACACTGTGTTCATACACTGCGTTAATACATATACACTGTGTTAATACACTGCATTAATACACTGCATTAATACATGTACACTGTGTTCATACACTGCGTTAATACACATACACTGTGTTAATACACTGCATTAATACACTGCATTAATACATGTACACTGTGTTCATACACTGCGTTAATACATATTCACTGTGTTAATACACTGCATTAATACACTGCATTAATACATGTACACTGTGTTCATACACTGCGTTAATACATATACACTGTGTTAATTACACTGCATTAATACACTGCATTAATACATGTACACTGTGTTCATACACTGCATTAATACATATACACTGTGTTAATACACTGCATTAATACACTGCATTAATACATGTCATATACACTGTGTTAATACACTGCATTAATACACTGCATTAATACATGTACACTGTGTTCATACACTGCGTTAATACATATACACTGTGTTAATACACTGCATTAATACACTGCATTAATACATGTACACTGTGTTCATACACTGCATTAATACATATACACTGTGTTAATACACTGCATTAATACATGTACACTGTGTTCATACACTGCAATTTAATACATGGTACAACTGTGTTCCATACACTGCGTTAATACATTAATAACACTGTGTTAATACACTGCATTAATACACTGCATTAATACATGTACACAAGTGTAATGTAAATACACTGCATTAATAGCACTGCATTAATACATATACTACTGTTAATTAACAAAACACTGCATTAATGGGCATGTACACTGTGTTATACACTGCATTAATACATGTACACTGTGTTCATACACTGCATTAATACATACACTGTGCTAATTGGCTACACTACTAAAAGCATTAATATACTGCATTAATACATAGTACACTGTGTTCATACACAAGCATTTAATACATGTACACTGTGTTCATACACTGCATAATACATGTACACTGTGTTCATACACTGCGGTTAATACATATACACTGTGTTAATACACTGGCAAAATTACACTGCATTCATACATGTACACTGTGTTCATACACTGCGTTAATACATATACACTGTGTTAATACACTGCATTAATACATGAATACATGTACACTGTGTTCATACACTGCGTTAATACATAGACACTGTTAATACACTGCATTATACACTGCTTAATACACGTACACTGTGTTCATACGCTATCACATGTAAGACACTGTGTTCATACTAGCATTAATACATGTACACTGTGTTCATACACTGCGTAATACATAATACACTGCATGAATACATACACGCAGTTAATCATACATGGTTAATACATATACACTGTGTTAATACACTGCATTAATACACTGCATTAATACATGTACACTGTGTTCATACACTGCGTTAATACATATTCACTGTGTTAATACACTGCATTAATACACTGCATTAATACATGTACACTGTGTTCATACACTGCATTAATACACTGCATAAATACATGTACACTGTGTCATACACTGCGTTAATACATATTCACTGTGTTAATACACTGCATTAATACATGTACACTGTGTTCATACACTGCGTTAATACATATACACTGTGTTAATACACTGCATTAATACACTGCATTAATACATGTACACTGTGTTCATACACTGCGTTAATACATATACACTGTGTTAATACACTGCATTAATACATATACACTGTGTTAATACACTGCATTAATACACTGCATTAATACATGTACACTGTGTTCATACACTGCATTAATACACTGCATTAATACATGTACACTGTGTTCATACACTGCGTTAATACATATCACTGTGTTAATACACTGCATTAATACACTGCATTAATACATGTACACTGTGTTCATACACTGCGTTAATACATATACACTGTGTTAATACACTGCATTAATACACTGCATTAATACATGTACACTGTGTTCATACACTGCGTTAATACATATACACTGTGTTAATACATATACACTGTGTTAATACACTGCATTAATACATGTACACTGTGTTAATACACTGCATTAATACACTGCATTAATACATATACACTGCATTAATACATATACACTGTGTTAATACACTGCATTAATACATGTACACTGTGTTAATACACTGCATTAATACACTGCATTAATACATATACACTGCATTAATACATATACACTGTGTTCATACACTGCATTAATACATATACACTGTGTTCATACACTGCATTAATACATGTACACTGTGTTCATACACTGCGTTAATACATATACACTGTGTTAATACACTGCGTTAATACACTGCATTAATACATGTACACTGTGTTCATACACTGCGTTAATACATATACACTGTGTTAATACACTGCATTAATACACATGTACACTGTGTTAATACACTGCATTAATACACTGCATTAATACATGTACACTGTGTTCATACACTGCATTAATACTCTGCATTAATACATGTACACTGTGTTCATACACTGCGTTAATACATATACACTGTGTTAATACATATACACTGTTAATACACTGCATTAATACACTGCATTAATACATGTACACTGTGTTAATACACTGCATTAATACACTGCATTAATACATATACACTGTGTTAATACACTGCATTAATACATGTACACTGTGTTCATACACTGCATTAATACACTGCATTAATACATGTACACTGTGTTCATACACTGCATTAATACATATACACTGTGTTAATACACTGCATTAATACACTGCATTAATACATGTACACTGTGTTTATACACTGCGTTAATACATATACACTGTGTTCATACACTGCATTAATACACATGTACACTGTGTTCATACACTGCATTAATACTCTGTGAATGCCTATTTTATGCAATACATATGTGTAATGAACCCATGATCTGCAGAATACCCAACTAGTGTTGCTAACATATTCAAAATAGTTTCCATGAAATTCTCGTCCAAAGTCTACCACAGGTCAATAATAACCCATAGTAGGGATGGTGAAATCACTGCAATTAGCTAATTATGTTTAGAAACAAGCAAACAATCTGAAAAATACACCTAGCTCTCAAAACTAAACAACTTGCTTGTTTCTAGCCAATCATAAGTAGGTGAATTATACACATTTTACCATCCCTCAGCTCTTACGGGTTATTGACGTGTGAAGTATACCTGTATGTTGTGACCACCCAGACACGATGTAGTGATGGTCACAATATATTCCAAGAAGCTCATTGATGATATTTAGAATCGTCCATACGGAAAACTGTGTCTCCTTGGTGTGTCAATCGTTAATATGGGATTTGACCCTGTTAACACGGCCTAATATGACCTGTTGGTGGTTAAATAAATAATTGTGTAAACGTCGTTCCTTCACAGACAATATTAGACGTAGACGAGGAGATTCCGGCCGGGTACCAGCTGTTGGTTCCCGGCAGTATCGTCGCCGTGTCCGAGATGTGGTATCAGTCGACGATGTCACGCTGTCAGGGCAAGTCGGCGTCCTACATCCTCACCACGGTCACCAACGGTCTCATCCGGCCCTGGGAGGTGGTGAGGGGTGGCACCTCCGCCTACGATGGCACACCCCTCGAACCTGTTATTGACGCTCTCAAATGTGAGTATGAGTGTGAGTGCGAGTATTGCCATCTAAGGATACTATATTTTTGTTGAAAAGTCTTACTGTTTTCTGTGTTTTTTGGCGAATGCGACGGCATAAATTAATGGTAGGGGTTCCTCCTCATAGGAAACACGATTTGCCTGGTTTGGCCCTCGGGTACGTTGTTATCTTTGGCTCTTTTGTTACCTGGAAGTTGAATTGGGTTATTGCGTCCGTGCATCCGTCCGAAATCTGCGTTAAAGTTTTTATATACCTTATATCTCTGTATTCCTAAGTCACATTGACTTGAAACTTCATATGCTTATTCATCCATATATTCATGCTGGATCCCACTCATGCGGCCACTGTGCCCAAGGTCAAATGACTTAGAAGTTTGTGTTAATGTTTTTGTCAAAATTTGCATTAAACTTTTCACATTCCTGCTATCTCTGTAACCATAAGTCAAATTTGCTTGAAACTTTGTATGCTTTTTGTTCATCATCCATATGTTCATTCTGTGTCCCACTCATGCGGCCCCTGTGTCCCAAAGTCAAGGTCAAGTTTGCGTTAATGTTTTTGTAAAAATTTGCATTACACTTTTCACATACCTACTATCTCTGTAACTGTAAGTTAGATTTGCTTGAAACTTTGTATGCATATTGGGCATCATCCATATATTCTGTGTCCCACTCGTGCGGCCCCTGTGCCCCAAGGTCAAGGTCAAATGACTTAGAAGTTTGCGTTATTATAAAATCTGCGTTTTTACATACCTTATATCTCCACAATCATTGCTCCAATGCGGCCCTTATGCCCAAGATCAAGGTCAAATGACTTTAAAGCTTTTACATACCTTATATCTCCACAACCCTTAATTCAAACTTCAAATAAATACACTCAGAGACCATCAAATGCCTTGGTGGGCTTGACATGCGTGCTGTGGCCATCTGGTTTTATTGTAAATATTCAATTCTGATTTTGGTATTTTGCCTCCATTTGTACAGGTAATATATGGGATTTAGTACTAAACCCATTGACCCTTAAATGACCTTGGCTGTTGATAGGTCGTTAACCCCTCCCCCCAACAAACAAACAAAACAAAACTCAGTGTTTTCGAATTATCCCATTAGCATACCGAAAAAGGAGCATATCAGTCGGATGTCCATCACGTTTTCTATTCTGCTATAACTTCTTTACCGTATGACTGATTATCTGGGAATTGCTTGTGCTTGTTTATTATCATCCATATATTTCCATTCCCCGCCTCATCCATGCTCCCCATGCCCATGGTCTCCAGACACGGTCGGTGGTCTCCAGACTCAGTCTGTGGTCTCCAGCCTCGATCGGTGGTCTCCAGACTTTGTCTGTGGTCTCCAGACTCGGTCGGGTCGGTGGTCTCCAGACACGGTCGGTGGTCTCCAGATTCGGTCTGGTCTCTAGACTCGATGGTCTCTAGACTCGGTCGGTGGTCTCCAGACTCGGTTGGTGTTCTCCAGGATCGGCTGGTGGTCTCCAGGATCGGATGGTGGTCTCGACTCGGTCGGTGATCTCTTGACTCGGTCGGTGATCTCCAGACTCGCGTGTTGTCACCAGACTCTGTCGCTGGTCTCTAGACTATGTTGGTTGTCTCTAGAATCGGTTGGTTGTCTGTGGTTGGTGGTTTCTAGAATCGGTTGGTTGTCTCTAGATTTGGTTGGTGGTCTCCAGACTCGGTTTGTGGTCTCCAAACTCGGTTGGTTGTCTCTAAGCTTTGTTGGTTGTCTCTAAGCTTTGTTGGTTGTCTCCAGACTCGGTTGGTGGTCTCCAGACTCGGTTGGTGGTCTCCAGACTCGGTTGGTGGTTTAAATACTCGTTTGGTGGTCTCCAGACTCGGTTGGTTGTCTCTAAACTTCATTGGTTATCTCCAGACTCAGTAGGTGGTCTCTAGACTTGGTTGGTGGTCTCCAGACTCGGTTGGTTGTCTCTAAACTTTGTTGGTGGTCTCTAGACTCGGTTGGTGGTTTCTAGAATTGGTTGGTTGTCTCTAAACTTTGTTAGTTGTCTCTAGATTTGGTTGGTGGTCTTCAGACTCGGTTGGTTGTCTCTAGACTTGGTTGGTTGTCTCTAGACTCGGTTGGTGGTCTCCAGACTCGGTTGGTTGTCTCTAAACTTCATTGGTTATCTCCAGACTCAGTAGGTGGTCTCTAGACTTGGTTGGTGGTCTCCAGACTCGGTTGGTTGTCTCTAAACTTTGTTGGTGGTCTCTAGACTCGGTTGGTGGTTTCTAGAATTGGTTGGTTGTCTCTAAACTTTGTTGGTTGTCTCTAGATTTGGTTGGTGGTCTCAGACTCGGTTGTGGTCTGATTTGGTTGGTTGTCTCTAGAGTTTGGTGGTTTCTAGATTGGTTGGTTGTCTTCTACTTGGTTGGTCTCTAGATTGGTTGGTGGTCTCTAGATCGGTTGGTGTCTCTAACTTTGGGTTGGTTGTCTCGACTTGGTTGGTGGTACTCTTAGACTTTGTTTGGTGGTCTAGACTAAACGGTTGGTTGGTCTCTAGACTCGGTTGGTGGTCTCTAGACTCGGTTGGTGGTCTCCAGACTCAGCTGGTTGTCTCCAGACTCGGTAGGTGGTCTCTTGTCTCAGTTGGTGGTTTCTAGTCCCTGTCTGCAGATCCAGGCGGGAGTGTGTCGGCACACGCCTACTCTAAAATTTGCCGAGTTTAGATTTTACCCAATTTTTATCACCACCGCTTGCGGTCGGCGTGATATAGTGGCGTGCATCCGTGCATCCGGCATTTGTGTTTTAATTTGTTTTCAGGTACCAAATATCTCCACAACCCTATGTCTGATCGACTTGAAACTTGACATACCGCTTTATCATCATTCATATTTTCATTCTCGAACCCACCCATTCCCAAGGTCAAGGTGAAATTACTTTGAAATTTGCGTTTGTGAGTGTGTGTGAATGAACTAATGTTGAGCATGTAAAACACCCTCTAACCTCCTGTATGTGATTGTGCTGTTGCGAGCATATAAATCTATTTCGACTCACATATTTCCTTTTTTCTCGTTGTAGTGTTTGCGAGTGTCGTGTTGAATATGACGCGGGCGAATGCGAAACATGTGATAAATATGAAGCTGGGTCACAAACTGCGCAAGTTCCTGTACCAGCAAGTTGGGGGAATCCCCTGATGTGAGTGACTCGAACACTGACACACGAACATAATCTAGGCTAGGCGATCTTCTAATAATTGTATTGTAATAACCATAAATATTCGGACACCCTTTATTCAGAGAAACCTGTATATAAATACCAGTGTATATGATTTCCCACGATGAAGAGTGAACCAATGTGTTGAGTTGGCATGGCTACATGTATGCTGAGTGCAAAATAATGATGTGTTTTGTCCAAACATAAAGTGTATCTCCCCCCCCCCCCCTATGTTGATTGTTGGGTATGTATGGGTCCTGTGGAAATTGTTGGTCAGCAGAATGTCGGGTAGATCACGGACATCTGGACATATGATTTCAAGAGTTGAGGAATTCTTTATCAATGTGCGAATTGTCTCGGAATATAGATACGTGGAAACTGGTCATGTTGATGGTGAAATATGGTGTTACCTACATGTACCTGGCCTATATGTGGGTGCTGGTGTTCGATCTTGGTCATGCTCACGTTACCATGGTTACTGACTCTAAAATGGTCAGGACGTGCCACTAAACTGTATAAAGTATTCAAACTTGTCCAAAGTTTAGCAGTTTGATTTGTTGAACATGACACTCAGTTTCAGCGCAAATTGTCGAGCTTACGCTCATATAGTGTTGACCCTTTCAACTGCACAGACCACAATGCTAAAAAACACTCCATATTGATATGAGCCGTCGTTGTAACAAGCCATGTCATCTGGATCTGCAGTGTTTATCAGTATGTTAGTAGGCTACATGATTGTGCTGTTTGATGTTGCAAAACCCATACGCCCCATTTCTCCAGTAAAAGCTATATGTACATTATATCTGTACTTGTCTGAATCATCTCGTAGAGAGATTTGAACACAGATCTATAGCAGGTAGCGATTAGCAGCAATATTTGGTCTACAGCTGACAAAATTGACATTGAGAAATAAGTCTGTGTTTGACAGAGAAATCAAACTGAAGGGTCCGTTATAAGACGAACTGAACAATCCTGCTGATATGGCCATGTATCAGCTCCACCTCTGTTGTCCCGCCTCCACAATCACCCCCTTGTCATATCGCCGTATATCATCAATATTTGTGAAAACTTCACAAAGACAGCATGATCAATGCGGCTGATATGCCCATGCTAGTCTACACTGGGAAAATGTAAATCATGTTGTGCTGTCTGTGTTTCAGTGTTCGGTATGAACCAGCTGGGGATGCCGGGGAACCGCGTCACCAACATCCTGTGTAACACGCTCTACAACGCGATGCGCAAACTGAACCGTGCGGGCGAACCCAGCCACTGGACGCGAGATGATGGGAACCTACCCAACGACTAGAATACACATTCAGATAATATGGCTGCTCCGCCACTGTAGACTGCCTCTGGAATTTTCTCCTTCCTCATATCGCCGTATATCGTTAATATTTTGTGAAAAATCAATGAAGTAGTTATCTGTATTTTGTGTCAACTTTCGACAACATTTACAGATTTGAGTTTCTCAAATCACCTATAGGGGCCCTTAGTGCGTCGACGGACCACAGTTTCTGGTTAAAATGAGTTTTTGTTAACTTGCAGACACATTTTGATGGTATATATCATCGACAGTCTGTGCAGTTTCTGAGTTACTGTTTAATGGGGATAATATTTTCAGGTGACCGTGAGCGATACAGGCCCATTTGGGCCTCTTGTTTCAAAATCTATATTGGTGATGATAAGGCCTGTATTACTAGAGTGAGCCTCATCTGTAACTGGATACATGGGGCTTATGGAGTTTGTCACCAGTGCAGATCAATATCAGCATGCTCTTCTGCAGTCTGATCAAGATCTGCACTTCAGCTTCTAACAAGCAATGTATATCGCTATCATGCAATCAGTAGATTTGGTGATGGTCAAATATAAGAGAGTTGTAAACATATTTGCTGGACTTCACCAGTGTACAGTTGACTTCACATTTATTATCGGCTAAATCTGCTCACACCAGAATAAACCAAATTCAATGTGCCAAATTTGTACTAAATGTGAAATATCAATTGACTGCCTACATGTACGTTTGTTTCCTCATTAGCCGATGTTCAGATTTAGCTGCGGTGACAGTGAATGACAATAATGTGGACACATAACTGAACTGTAATTTTATTGTGCTGGTTGATCATGCAAACTTATCATTTTCATCGTGCCTGACAACTGTATGGAAGACAATAGGAGGTCAGAGTGGGGAGAACCGGGCATCACATGTTCACCTGTTACACTCGGATAGTA
Source organism: Conchocele bisecta (assembly GCA_029237695.1). Classification (NCBI taxonomy): domain Eukaryota; kingdom Metazoa; phylum Mollusca; class Bivalvia; order Lucinida; family Thyasiridae; genus Conchocele; species Conchocele bisecta. The sequence goes on from CM055273.1 coordinate 74,902,545, forward strand.
ACATTTCTCCTCAAAAAATTATGAATATTTTGCTTCTTTTTCCACAAATCTATAATTATTTTGTGACCATTCACTGGAACCATCTCAATGGGACGACGGTTCAAGTGAGTTGTTACAACATAATGCTTTCAAGAGGAAATAAGAAAATTGTTTTTAAATTATAATTCTACACACTTGTATCACACATTTACTGAGCTAGTGTACATATATGATGGTTGTGCGTGTTTTATTACAATGCTAGTATCTAGAACAGTAGTTTCACGTATAATGAATGTTGTTGTGTTCTCTGTGAAATAAACAATTACAGATATACATTTTGTGCAATAAACTCGAACATCAGTAGACCATGGAGGTTTTATTGACTTTACTATTCCATTTTGAGCGTGCCTTCCCAATGAAGGAGATTTTGTGCCATTCCATCAGTGTTGTAGTCACAGTGGAAGACTCGCACCTATGACCCAATAAATGGCTCATCTGTTAAACACTAGCCAACCCACCCATTTCTATACACTCTACAGTATAGAATTTTCAAAAATTCTATACTGTATAGTGTACAGAAATGGGTGGGGTAACGTTTTTAAAATGAACCATTTATTGGGTCAGAGAAATATTGTTATAACTTCTATTTCCTTCATCTAAAATGCTTAATATTTCACTCATGCATTCCTATAAGGCTCTACTACCATGCTGTGCCAAATCCACGACCGTTCAACCCCTGCTGATCCCAAGGTCAAGGTCAAATACTTGGTCTCTTTACAAAACTTAACATCAGAGAAATATCTTGTAACTTCTATTTCCTTCATTGAAAATTCTTAATATTTCGTGCATGCATTCCTCTCGGGCTTTATCATGCTGTGACATATCCCCACTGATCTCAAGGTCAAATACTTATGTCTCTTTACAAAACTTAACATCAGAGAAATCGGTTATAACTTCTATTTCCTTGCTCGGATCTGCTTCACATTTCACACTCGCATTGCTCCAATGGACCTCTACCACCCTGTGACAAATTCACGTGCCGCCCCCGCTAAGCCCAAAGTCCAGGTCACAAGCTCACACACTTGGAAAACGGCATTCATTAAGTGTTGCCAGTATTGTTTTGCCTCTGGTTCCACAGTTGCTGACCTTGAAAAACTTTGTTTAACCCTTTCACCCCTAAGTAACTGGAATATATTTTTATATGTTCGTTTTGAAGCCAATCCAATTATCACAAAATGATTTTCAGACTTGTCCATTTATGAAAATGGGGTGTCTTTGCTCTGAAAAATATGAATGTTACTTGCAAAAAGTGCAGATCCTGAGGAGACGGCTCGTCTCGAGCTGACTCATCTGGATCTACACTGTTTGCCAATACCACTATACAGGCCTGTGGTGCTGAAAGGTTCAAACTAAACCACCACCAGGCACGCATTTGTTGACGTATTATGCTATAGCCGTGTCCGTCCATCCATCCGTCTGTCTATCATGGCACATGTGGTTGGAGGTGTGACCTAACACAAAAGGTCAAAAGGTATGCAACTTATTCCGTTTCATTACTTTGTTTGTAAACAATGAAAGTACCTCCTAAGGGGCGTCGTGTAGGTCCGTCCGTCCATCAGATTTGTGTTAAGGTTTTCAGCTACCTATTCTCTCTACAACCCTAAGTCTGATTGACTTGACACTTCATATACTTGTTCATCTTCACCCGTATTGTCATTCCATAGCCCACCCATGTGGCCCACGTGCCAAAGGTCAAGATCAAATCACTTAGAAATTTTCTTTAAAGTTGCGGCAAAACTTGCATTACAGTTTTCAGCTAGTCATTATCTCTGCAACCTGATTGACTTGAAACTTCATTTATGTGTTTATCACCATCCATGTTGTCATTCCATAGCCCACCCAATTTACGACCAGTGTAGATCCAGATCAGCCTGTGCATCTGCACAGTCTGATCAGGATCTGCACTATTCGCCATTCATGTGGCCTGCTTACCCAAGGTCTTGTCCAATTTACTTAGGAATTTGCAAAGTTTTTTATCTATTATATCTCTGAAACCCTCATGGAATTTCATCAAATAAATATTTTTGGGGAGTGACTTTTTTGTTATTGATGAAAAAGTACTGGCGTGGTAAGAGTGCCTGCCCGCAAATCATGATATTGTGGTTTCATTGCATGAATGAAAGTTTATTGGTTAGAATATTTTGATTGTTTACGCCCCCAGTCGTGGTCGAGTCTGGAAGCATATAGTGTTTGAACTGTGTGTGACTGTCTATGGATCTGGTTTAAGAAGTTTGCTTAAGAAGATTCTGTTATGACTTCAATATCCCTTGAAGGATTACTTTAATATTTCAATACATCACATATCCATGCTGCCCTTAAAATAACATTGACCTTTTGACCTTCACAACTTTGCTTATACACTTAGAAGTTTCAGTTAAACAGTTTGCCGGAGTTTCTTAATTCTGTCATAACTTTTGTATACCTTGAAGTATTACTTTAATATTTCAATACATCATACTTGTGCACAAATGCCACACGTCCATGCTGGCCTTAATATGACATTGACCTTTTGCCCTTCACAACTTTGCATAAACACTTAGCAGTTTTGGTTAAGAAGTTTACGGGAGCTTCACCAATCAGTCAATGGGAGTCGCTGGTTTCATTTTCTTGTCTTGTTTATACATCCATTTGAAACGAGTAAGTGCTGTCTGTCTGGCCACTGTGTTAAACATGTTCATCAGGTAACCAACTTTGTATTGGCCCATTACACACTGACTGATAACATAATGTCGTACCTGGCATTGAACTGATACGAATATCCGGGTTACAACAGACCAATTTTCTACATTTCAGAGTTTTTGGTACAGAATGAAGAGAGCCCCGAGTTTGAGACACTGCCGTCCGCGGAGCTCGATCAGCTGCTGGCGCGATTCTACACGACATCAATCATCCCCACAGAGAAACTGCGCAGCTACCCCCGCCAGGTGGCGCTCCACCTCGGCTCCGCCCCCCACCATCGCCTCCTCGACATCATCTCCGACATCGAGTTCGAATCGTCCAATCGAATCGTGACGCAGCGCTGTGGCGACATCCAATCCCATCATGCCCTGGAAGTGGACTACCGACGGAAGAAGCCGATGTCGCAGGACGACCTGAACAAGCTGTACGAGTCGGGCGTGCTCAGCAACGACAACCCGAAGGCTCTGCAGAACAAGGTGTGGGTCGAGTTAATGATTTACGTGGGTGGACTGGCGCGCCAGGATTTACGCAACCTTGAGAAAGATCACTTTGTCTTCGAGAAAGACGAGGACAATGGCAAACTGTATTATCGTCTTGACGCGAAAACCATGGCCGAATCGAAGAAACAAATACGGGTATATGAACAGCCGGAAAACCTGAACTGTCCTGTTCAAAGTTTGTGGTTGTATTTATCGAAGCTCAGTCCCAAATCGACGGTATTCTTCCAGCAGCCTTCGCAGGAGAAGGTATCTCAGGATGATGCGGTCTGGTACTCCCATCGGCCGATCGGGAAGAACGCGCACAGTACGTGGCTAGCCACCATTTGTAAGGAGGCCGGCATATCCACGGAGTACCGCAACCAGGCGCTGTATTGCCGCACCAGCACACCAGTGAAGACCGAGCCAAAGTGAAGTCTCGGTACGAATGTCATCAAGTGGACTCGCTCACTTGTGGCTTAGTTGCGAACGGTAACTTGCAATTACTCGCGTACCATCAGTAGCCAGAGTTACGATTCCAATCATAGGATTCCTTTGCAGAATAGCGAATCAGATCTGATTCACTATTCTGCAGAGGAATCCTATGGATGAAATCATATCTCTAGCTACGGACGGACGATACGGTAGTAGATTTCAAGAGTTACCATTCGTAACTACTTGTAGCTGTGACTGGAGAAATGTGGCTTATGGGATTTGTGACCAGTGTGGGTCCTGATCAAATGGCACACTCCTGTAGTCTGATGTACATTGCTTGTTAGAAGCGTGACGGGTGTTCTACTGATGGAATGGTGAACAGTGCAGATCCTTATCAGACTGCGACTGCACAGGCTGATCTGGATCCACACTGGTTGCCCAACCAATAAGCCCCATTTCTCGAGTCACAGCCACATTTAACCATTTCACCCCTGGAATGGGTACTACCATATTATTTTTCAGACTATTCCATTTACACGAAACATCTATTAACTCTTTCAACACTACATACCTCTAACGTAATGTTTGCAAATAGTGTAGATCCAGATGAGCCTGCCCATAATGAGCCGTCTCACCAGGATATGCACCATTTACGAATATGTTTTTGTCGAGCCTGCTTGCGGAAAGCGAGACATAGTGATCACAATGACGTCCGGGTGTCCGTGCGTGCGTGCGTCCGTCCGTCCGTCAGTCCGCAATCTGCGTTAAAGTTTTTAAATACCTTATATCTCTGCAGTCCTAAGTCACATTGACTTGAAACTTCATATGCTTATTAGTCATGATCCATATATTCATGCTGTATCCTACACATGCGGCCCCTGTGCCTAAGTTCAAGGTCAAATGACTTAGAAGTTTGTATTCCGAAATCTGCGTTAATGTTTTTAAATACCTTGTATCTCTGCAGTCCTAAGTCACATTGACTTGAAACTTCATATGCTTATTAGTCATCATCCATATATTCATTCTGGTTCCGTCTCATGTGGCCCCTGTGCCCCTATGTCAAGGTCAAATGACTTGGAAGTTTGCGTTAAAGTTTCTGTCAAAATTTGCGTTAAAGTTTCTGTCAAAATTTGCGTTAAAGTTTCTGTCAAAATTTGCGTTAAAGTTTTCACATACATGTACCTGCTATCTCTGTAACCGTAAGTCAGATTTGCTTGAAACTTTGTATGCTTATTGTGCATCAAACTTCAAATAAATACACTCTGTGACCATCAAATGCCTCGGCGGGCTCGACATGCGGGCCGCGGCCATCCTCGTTATTTCAAAAAACACTAACCCTTTCTGATAAATGGAATGGTCTCTATTCCACTTACTTAGGGTGAAAGGATTAGCAATTCTGAGCCATTTCTCCAAATTCATGCTCAAACTCCGTTTTATTGACCTAGGCGGAGCAGACCTCAGCCTCGACCAACCAAACATCCCGAGTTTGAGCATGAGAATGATATACATGCTCCGAGATTTTTATGAGCATGTGTCCTGCCCTTGTGAATATGGTATAAATTGTTCACATGCTCAACGTTATTATTGGATTTAAAGATAGAAACGAGGACATGCTGAGAAAGTTATTGTCTAAACTGCTAAACCGTTGATCCAATTGTTGCAGCCTGATCAGGGTTTACACTGTTTGCTGCATGTTGATATAGTTAAATCAGTTGACAGTGTAACCTCATCTGTAGCCGATTTCACCAACATTGCAAAGCATACTAATCTAGCAAAGTGTACTTTGAGGGAGTAATCATTTATTTTTTCGAAATGCATCATAACTAATTCATATACATTTTTGATGATTAAACGTATGCGTAATTATTATACTGAATTTATCACATTATGACAGCCAAAATGTGATAATGTAATAAATTCAGTATAATAAAAATTAATAAATTTATCCTTAAATTTCTCCCTCGAAGTGTACTTAGCAAGATACTTTGCAATGTTGGTGAAATAGGCTACAAGAGTCTGTAGATGTACCAAATGTTAACGTGATATTCTAATGCACCTAAATGTGTTTCATTTTAATGTTGAACACATTGCCTGCAGTAAACCCTGCCTGTACAAATGTATGTATAAATGTATGTATAAATGTTTGTATATGGGCCCCCAGCCAACAACAGTGATCTTATAGTGTGTGTGACCAGATCAGCCTGTACATCCACACAGTCCGATCAAGGTCTACACTGTCCATCATTTATGTTCTTCTGTTGTTGTCATCTTACTGTGGCCATCTATTACTTTTTGGAGCTCGTGCTAACTGACTCTGGTCTGATGAGGACCTGGCACCGTTTCAGGTTATAGAGAATAGTAGGTTAGTGCCGTGAATGGGAAAAAATATCTGGCAAGGCTCAGGAAACGGGATGGGCGAGGCTCTGCCGAGCACATCCCGTTTCCGTGCCGCGCCAGATATGTTTTCCCATTCACGGCACTAACCTACTATTCTATTTATCCCGTCAACACCTACAAATGGCTGTAAAATGCAAAAATAGTATTGACTGGATATCAAAAATGTTTCACGGCACCGTGTTGACGGGATAAATTCTAATTCAGGGCTGAATATATATGTTTTATGTAAATAGTCAGTTCTGATTTTGGGATTTCCCCCCATACAACAGATGAAATTCGACCTGTTAACTTGACCTAAGATGAGGTTAGCTGTTATACAGGCCATTAAATAAATAAAGGTCGGCTGGTGGCCCATACAGTATTGCGATTGGTCGTGTTATAGCCTGGTATCCGAGTCTGTGGATGTGTAGTGCTGTGTTTAAATCCAATAATATCCCAGAAGTTCTTGTCATATATGTGGCTGTGACTGGAGAAATTGTGACAGATCAGGCTGTGCTACAATCATGACAGATGTTTCATTGATGGTTGCGAACAGTGCAGATCCTGATAAGACTGCAGATACACTGGCTGATCTGGATCTACACTGGTAGCAAAACCTATATTCCCCATTTCTCCAGTCACAGGCAGATATCAGCCCCATATTGTTGTCCCCTTGCCGATAGGCAAGAGGGGATATAGCGTTAGTAAATGTACATAATTACGTTATTAACACCTTTCCTTTTTCAAAACTTATGAACCGCTTCACCGATTTGATAATATTTGGCCACAATGTGTGTCTAGGGACTGTAGTTTTGCATACGACCGTTTTTGGCTGCCCAAGGTCAAGTTCACTGAGGACTTGTCACCTTGTTTGTAAGGCAAATGTGTTAAAAGTTTTGTTTTTAGCCAGGTTTTTTGAAAAAAAATCCAGGCTATTGGATTGGCGAAAGCCGGGCGGGCGGGCGGGCGGCGGCGGGCGGCGGGCGGCGGGCGGCGGGCGGCTGGCGGGCGGCGTCCACAATCAATGTTAAGTTTTCGTGTTTGAGTCCATTTCTTTGTTACTGTACCACCTAGGATCACCAAAGTTTCACAGCTTCATAATCAAGGGGTGCCCACCACATATCACTATCCAACATGTTACTTTTTTTTTAACTTGACCATTTTTTCCGCGCAATCGACTTAGCCATTTTCAATGTTAAGTTTTCGTGTTTTCAATGTTAAGTTTTCGTGTTTACGTCCATTTCTTTGGTACTGTACCACCTAGGACCACCAAACTTTCACAGCTTCATAATCAAGGGGTGCCCACCACATATCACTGTCCAACATGTTAATTGTTTTTTAACTTGACCCATTATTTCCGCGCAATCGACTTAGCCATTTTCAATGTTAAGTTTTCCCGTTTTCAATGTTAAGTGTTTTCATGTTTAAGTCCATTTCTTTGGTACTGTACCACCTAGGACCACCAAACTTTCACAGCTTCATAATCAAGGGGTGCCCACCACATATCACTATCCAACATGTTACTTATTTTTTAACTTGACCCATTTTTTCCGCGCTGTCGACTTAGCCATTTTCAATGTTAACTTTTCGCGTTTACAATGTTAAGTTTTCGTGTTTAAGTCCATTTCTTTGGTACTGTACCACCTAGGACCACCAAACTTTCACAGCTTCATAACCAAGGGGTGCCTACCACATACAACTATCCAAAATGTGACCATTTTTTTACCTTCACCTATTATTTCTACGTAATTGACTTAGCCATTTTCAACGTTAACTTTTTAACGTACGTCTGGTTAAATTTTTTGGTAAAAACTTTTTTGTTATACTATATCTCTACAACTGCTTCGCCCATTACCTTGAAACTTCACATGGGTGTTTATCATTGTCCATATTTTCACTCTAACCCCCAACCGTGCGGCCCCTGTGCGCAATGTCAAGGTCAAATTACTTTGAATTTATTTGTTAAAGTTTTTTTGTGTACTATATCTCTGCAACTGCTTCACCCATTACCTTGATACTTCACATGGGTGTTTATCATCATTGTCGCACCCGCTTGCGGAAAGCGCGATATCGTCGGCATTTTCGCGTACGTCCGTCCGTCCGTACGTCCGTGTGTCTGGTTAAAGCTTTTTCGTTAAAGTTTTTCCATCTACTATATCTATTTTTTTAGTGTCCATGCCTCGCCCCAAGGCGCGACATGCAGGCCACGGCCATCTAGTCTACAAAAAGTGGGTATAATTATGTTATCCAAGTGTCCATGCTTGGAAAAAACCTGGCCTTCGTGGCTTTGCCTCGTTTCTTGTTTTATTATCAAGGCTGCCAGGGAGGGGATTAGTTTAACGATGCCGTTGTTGTTAGTTGTTTTTACATATAACTATGTTATCTTGTTACTGCATACATGTATAACCAACAGCTGATCACATGCATTAAAACACATTCAGCTCAAGCATTATGACCGGAAATCACCTGCCGGCATAACCCACATTTTCTGGCTGTCCAACATAGGACTGTCCTGTGACAACCTGAAAATCTGGGTTACCGGAAACAGCTTTCATCCAGTTTTATATAGTGAACATGTATTTTTCATTTTACACATATTTGCATAATTTGGCTGCAGATGAGAATCATCCCAATGGAAGCAGGTTACTGGGTAGGATTAAAGACAGTATGGCTTAAAATGTGGATGAGAATTTTAATTCGGAAGCAAATTATGGCGACCTTAAAGTGACTAGTGAGACTTTTGAACACTTTAGACCAATCTAGATCATGTAGATACTGGTCACTGACTGTCACACAGTTTCAATACAGAATATGTTTATTGGAGATAACTGGCACCAGTTGGTCTACTTCAGCGACTGTCTGGCGTTACATACAGTGTAGCATTGGGTCAGACTAGGCTGATCTGACGCTACGCTGTTGTAACATCACAATGTCTCGGTTTTCCACCTTGTCAACTGTTTGTCTGTGAGACATGATAGAACAATGGCAGTTCCGATTAAGCGAATAAAAGTGGTTAGATGTATTATTGCCTAATTGCTCGAGGGAATATGTATGTGTGGATGATGGGTGGCTAGAGGGTGACACACTGCCTGAAACATGGGGTTAGTGGATGAGGGGTGGCTAGAGGGTGACACACTACCTGAAACATGGGGTTTGTGGATGAGGGGTGGCTAGAGGGTGACACACTGCCTGAAACATAGAGTTTGTGGATGAGGGGTGGCTAGAGGGTGACACACTGCCTGAAACATGGGGTTAGTGGATGAGGGGTGGCTAGAGGGTGACACACTGCCTGAAACTTGGGGTTAGTGGATGAGAGGTGGCTAGAGGGTGACACACTGCCTGAAACATGGAGTTAGTGGATGAGGGGTGGCTAGAGGGTGACACACTGCCTGAAACTTGGGGTTAGTGGATGAGAGGTGGCTAGAGGGTGACACACTGCCTGAAACATGGAGTTAGTGGATGAGAGGTGGCTAGTGGGTAACACACTGCCTAAACAGAGGGTGGCTGAGTGCTAGAGTGACACACACTGCCTGAAACATGGTAGGTGATGAGTGCTTAAGTAACACACGCCTGAAACATGGATTAGTGGATGAGGGGTGGCTAGGGTGACACACTGCCTGAAACATGGAGTTAGTGGATGAGGGTGGCTAGTGACACACTCCTAAACATGTTAGTGGATGAAAGGGGTGGCTAGAGGGTTACACACTGCCTGAAACTGAGTGGTGGAGAGGTGCTAGAGGGTGACACACCTGCTGAAACATGGGTGGTGGATGAGTGGCTAGAGGGTGACACACTGCCTGAAATGAAACTTGAGTTAGTGGACGAAGGGTGGCTAGAGGGTGACACACTGCCTGAAACATGGGGTTTGTGGATGAGGGGTGGCTAGAGGGTGACACACTGCCTGAAACACGGGGTTAGTGGATGATTACCAGACTGAGCGTAGCTCCAAGCCTCTTCTTATCATCCATACATTTATTCTGAACTCCACCCATGCCCCACCCACATTCCCATGTTCAAGGTCAAAGCAAACATTCATTTACCATTACCGGATATGTGAATTTGAATTATTATACTTTTTATAACAAACGTGAATTTCCATTATTGATATCAGTGGCGCTAACAATTTCCTTATACGGTTGACAGAAACAACTATTCTCTGTATTTATTCTTTATACTTTATAACATGTTGACACCAATATTTATTCAGGTGACTCATTTAATTGATAAAAATAATAAAAAAGAAATCCTGCATCCTTTGCATATCAAAATAGCGTTACACAAATGCACATCTCTATCAGTAACTTACATATTACTAAATGATCATATCTGTATAGCAGGCAATTTTTTAAAACTGGTAGAATACAGGCGCGGATACTGAAATAATTGCAGGGGGGGTCTGTAATTACAAGACCTCCGCGAGCGCAAAATCGTAAAGTCGGGGGGTCTGGGGGTCCTCCCCCAAGAAATGTTTAAATGCCAGATCGCCGCAGATGCAAATTTCCTGACACCTAGGCCACGAAAAAAGTCATCCAACTATTCGAGTATTGCAGATTTTCGTCTTCTTTTTTTTTTTCGGACCCCCTGGACAACCCGGATCCCCCCCCCCCCTGTATCCGCGCCTGGAATAATTGCACAATTATACGTTTATGTAATTCCTATAAAGAACAATTTGTGCCTAATGGATGGGCCCCCACCTTTAATACTGGTTGGACGGGTCTAATGGTGGAATGGTGCCAAGTTCAGTCACCTTTGGTTGAGGTTAATATACATACACAGGCTGTGCTCATGCAGCCAGGCTTACCAATCCCTCCACACCAGAAACCCATTAGATTGTCTATACTAGTCCTAGATTAATGCGCTCGTGTTCCCTTTCTGTCTCACAGGTGGAAGACTCAGACCTGTGACGCAAACAATTGCCCATTAAAATAACCCATTACCCATCCACCTGGTCTCGTACTATACTGTATACTATAGAAAGTAAACAGAACAGTACGAGACCAGTAGCCTATTTCACCAACATTGCAAAGTATACTTTTCTAGCAAAGTATACTTTGAGGGAGAAATTTTCAATTTTAGGATAATTTTTAGGATTGTTTTTTATTTTACTGAATTTATTACATTATCACAGCCATTTTGGCTGTGATAATGTAATAAATTCAGTATAATAATTCTGCATACTTTTAATCAAATATATGCAGTCGTTAGTTCTATATGAAATAATGCATTTCAGGACAAATAAATGATTACTCCCTCAAAGTATACTTTGCTAGATAAGTATACTTTGAAATTTTGATGAAATCGGCTACTGGTGGGTACAATACGAGACCAGGTGGGTGGGGTAATGGGAATATTTAATGGGCATTTTTAGTGTCACTTGTCCGAGTCTTCCACCTGTGCTCTGTGTGTCTACTCTATAGAATTGGAAACAAATCCTATATGTGATAGACTAAACAGTGGCTGGGGACTAGAGCATAATTACATGCACTAATATTTACGCACCAACCGTCTAGACGTGGGCTTTTTGGCAAGATACTCCGCCACAAAGCAGCCACGTGTGGCGTCGAGGGAGGGGAGAGTAATGCTTCATTGAATTGTCATAAATAAATTACTCTGAATTATAGTGTACGTGGGACCTGTGGCTGGCAAATGGCACCCTATATATGGCATTACAATAATTATCACCTGACCAATCTATGTTGGATTCACATCTAATCTTTTTGCTTAAAGTGGCTATATACAGATCGATACATTTAATTGATATAGGGAATTAAAAGCCCATTGAGTCTAAAAACCAGAGACATTGTCTGAGACACGATGCCTTTAACCCATACACTGCTAAATTAAATTTTCTCGTCTGCTTTTTATTTTATTTTTTTTCTCATCAAAAACATGCTTTGACAGCATTTTAGAATCATTCCCAATGAAAATGATTATAATGTGCTGTCAATCCATGTTTTTATCTTGAAAAAAAGGCAAAATATAAAGCAACAGCAGACGACAACTTTCGTGCTCCCAGTCTAAGGGTTAATGTTAAATCCTTGCTATTAGTATTCTGTATTCATGTTTAACCCTGCCACCTCTAAGTAACCGGTATCAACTCTTCCATGTATAATTTCGAACTATTTTATTAATCTTAAAAGGGGTGTTTTTGAAAATATCCACAACCAGTACGGATCCTGATGAGATGACTCGTTACGAGCTGGATCATGTGGATCTACACTGTTTGTAAGCATCGGGAAAGCAGTCTGTAGTGTTGAAATGGTTAACGATAATATTTATGTTTCATTACGAAATCCAAGCAACTATTGTTACAGAGCTAACAGTTGCTATAGCATATACTGTTACTAGGCTGAGTTGCTATAGCATATACTGTTACTAGGCTGAGTTGCTGTAGCATATACTGTTACTAGGCTGATTTGCTATAGCATATACTGTTACTAGGGTGAATTGCTATAGCATATACTGTTACTAGGCTGAGTTGCTATAGCATATACTGTTACTAGGCTGATTTGCTATAGCATATACTGTTACTAGGGTGAATTGCTATAGCATATACTGTTACTAGGGTGAGTTGCTATAGCATATACTGTTACTAGGGTGAATTGCTATAGCATATACTGTTACTAGGGTGAGTTGCTATAGCATATACTGTTACTAAGGTGAGTTGTTTTGTCGATGTCTAGATTGGTGGATGACATGCCATCTTGCCATTGTCACACAATGACAAAACTACAAACAATTATTGTACAAGAAATATTGCCAAAAAATACAACTGAAACAAGGTTATCAAAATAATTAAGTTTGCCAAGAAAGTAGAGGGATATGTATGTGAGATTCAGCACTGGAATTGTAGTGTATACATTCACGTAACTTGTCACAAGCAATGTACAGTGGAACCTCTCTAAACCGGACACCCTGGGAGGTCCCCAGTGGAACCTTTCTAAACCGGACACCCTGGGAGGTCCCCAGTGGAACCTTTCTAAACCGGACACCCTGGGAGGTCCCCCGGGTGTCTGGTTTAGAGAGGTTCCACTGTAAAACAGACGGATGACCACTTCAAGATACGCGTTGTTGCTTTGCGGTTATGAACATAACTTATCATTGAAGGTAAATAGCAATAAAACATATCAAAATTAAGCACAACTTCCCTTCCTCTGTGTCTGGTGTAGAGAGGTTCCACTGTAAATGATAACATGTCTTACTACACTGTACTCCCATGATACATGTATCTTACTACACTGTACTCCCATGATACATGTATCTTACTACACTGTACTCCCATGATACATGTATCTTACTACACTGTACTCCCATGATACATGTATCTTACTACACTGTACTCCCATGATACATGTATCTTACTACACTGTACTCCCATGATACATGTATCTTCACCCTGTGTTTGATGCCTCCTCGGAGAGTATTATAAACAAGACCTGATTTGGTGTACGGCTTGGTGGAAACTTACCAAGCCGCAGGTGTTTGACCACAGTGATGTTTATAGTGCTAACATACATGAGCGAGCATGGATGAGGAAATATAGTTTTTAGTGATATTTCAGGTTACAAGTCTTTGAACTAATGAGCCAAGGGTGAATGTACGCACCGATTAGGTGGATTGTACATGTATTGTGAAAGGCTTGAATAGCAGACAATACTGTCATTTCGGCTAATTCTGCGCATCGGCTAATGCGCAATTCACGTCAAATTTAGCCATGCGTACGTCATAATAAACTATATGGATTTTGGAATAAACAAGCGGATTAATTGCTACACTGTGGCACAATTTTATCACATTCCGATAGTTTGGTAAAAAGTTATTCCGAATATAGTCAAAATGTGTAAAATCCTCAGACCCTGCTGATGGAATAGCTGTCTTATTAACTAAATTAACTGTTCAACTAAGAAACTAACCTGCTATGATGTCACTGGATAGTTCTGCTTCAAGTTTAATACCAAGTTTGCTATGCTGATCCAGTATGCTGCTCGTCATTTTGTTTACACTACCAGATGCGCAGCATTAGCCGAAACAAATGTGACGTTGCAAACACGCATGTGATGTCATACATCACACAATTTACGTCACTTACTGACGTCAGAACTTTATGACATTTTACCTGCACAAACGTTTTGGAACTGCATTGAATATTCAGGAAAGTTTGACCGAATATAGAGATGGTAATGCCATATAAATGTGTTTGGAATGCAGAATTAGCCGACACCATTGTATATACATGTGGCTGTCACTGGACAAATGGGGCTTACAGGATTTGTGACCAGTATAGTTTCCGATGAAGTCGCACACTCCTGTAGCCTGATAATGATCTGTGTTCCTTGTTAGAAGCATGCCGGGTGTTTAATCGATGGAATGGCGACCAGTGCAGATCCTGAACGGACTGCGAATGCATATATTGATCTGGACCTACACTGGTCGCAAAACCTATAAGCCCATTTCTCCAGTCACAGCCACATATATGTACCTGAATCTTCTGTCGATCTTTGAAGTTCTTATATATGTGTATATATGTGTGTGCACCTACTTGCCATACCAAATATTGTTTATCTTTGTTGTTTTGATAATGTTCATGTGAATAATGTGTTTTTGATTTGAGATTATTACCGTATTATTATTATGCAGAGCTCCAGAAAGTCCCAGAATGTAAATGGGCTGCCGGCTGTAACAAAGATACCTTATGACATTTGCGACCACCATAGCCCCAGATGAGCCTGTTCATTTACACAGCCTGATCAGGGGCTACGTTGTTTGTCATTCATTCACTGAAGTACTAGTAGGCTAACTTCGATCAGCAAAATGATTGATTCCAATCTAGCTGATGTAACTGTGTTCGATGTAACTGTGTTCAATGTCGAAGAGAAGCAAGGTCGCCAATTGTTTCAGATGTTGCAATAGTCGGGTTGCCAGAGAGGTATACCCTACACCGACTGTAAAAGTTTTTCTCAATGGGTTCTATCTATATTAAATATCAGGCGGATATCAAGAGATATCTAATTCTAGAAAACCAAGATGGCCACCAAGATTGCTGCGAGTGGCAGTGATAAATGAATTGTTCAACCAGGACGCATATATAGAGCCACAAATGATACCCTGTGTTAAGCTAGGTAATTCTGGTATATGGAATCAATTTTTGAAGTTATTATTTTTCTCATCAAAAACGTGGTTTGCCAGCACTTTAGAATCATTTCCAATGAAAATTATTCTAAAATGCTACCAAACCATGTTTTTTTACTGAGAAAAAAGCTAAAATATGAATCAACAAGAGACAACAATTTTTGGTTCCCGCATTCTAAGGGTTAAGTTGATGTTACAGTTGATGCAGGGTGATCAACAAACAAACAGCTTTGGCAGCCTGAATATAAGCCTGTATGTTTCCTCAGCCGGCAATCCACGCCATGTGATTTTGTACCTTCGGACATACATGTATGCGTAATTTCATTAAATACATTTACTAAATTTACAATATTTTTAATAAATTAAGTAAAAAGTTGACAACATTTTCAGAGTACATGCGGAATACAATTCCGTCCGTGTGTACTCATTTTGTCAACTTTTGACGCCATTTCCGGAAAATACTGTAAATTTTGTAAACATATTTCATGAAATTATGCAGATGTCTGAAGGTAAAAAATCACCTGGCGTGTCTCAAATTTTTATTACGGTGTGTTGAGAAATCCAGACTATTTACATGTAGTTTAGTGTTAATACTCTTGCCATCTACAGTCATGTGGTTTTATAATGACATGGGAATTGTATATACATGTAACGTTATTTTACATTTTGTTTACATACATAATATTCTGTACATAGATACAGCATTTTGTCTCTTCATACTTGCCACCGTGTATTATTTACAATAATATTCTCTATTTTGTGCATAATTATTTTTCTTTTTGTGTATTTGGTTTTATAGTACTTAGCGAGTGGACTAATGTTTTATATTATATACATTATGACTAATACAACCTTTGGTGGCCTAATGTTATAGTGCTAGACTTCAATATCGGAGGTCGTAGGTTTAATCCAATCTCGCAACATGAAAATATACTTCCGCAGTATTTCCTTCCTTCTCGCATTTTGGATTAGACTAGAAAGAAACTGATGTCACATTTCTATGTGGCCGTAGGTGTTGCTGGGATGTTAACTTTCGACCGTGTTCCAGTGTATGTTTACGTCGCCACGTGGAACAAAGAGCAATTAGAGCGGGCATACTCGACTCGATTCCAGAATTGGCCGCATGTGTTCACACAGGCCACAAATGAGACAAGCCATGTGATTTTGTACCCAAGAACATGTGCGATTTTTCATGAAATATATTTAAAGAAACTTATATTTATACCCCCCACAACGAGTTGTGGGGCAGGTATACTGGAGTCGGGTTGTACCGTCCGTGCGTCCGTGTGTCCATTCGTCCGTCCATCCGCCACTGAACTTAACATCAGAGAAATATGTTATAACTTCTATTTCCTTCATCTAAAATGCTTGATATATCACACATGCATTCCTGTAAGGCTCTACTACCATACTATGCTGTGCTAAATCCACGACTGTCCAACCCCCGCTGATCTCAAGGGCAAATACTTGGTCTCTTTACAAAACATAACATCAGAGAAATATGTTATAACTTCTATTTCCTTCATCTAAGATGCTTAATATTTTACACATGCATTACCATGCTGCGCCAAATCCACGACCGTCCAACCCTCGCTGATTCCAAGGTCAAGGTCTCTTTACAAAACTTAACATCAGAGAAATAAGTTATAACTTCTATTTCCTTCATTGAAAATTCTTAATATTTCACTCGTGCATTCCTCTAAGGTTGTACTATAATGCTGGGATGAATCCACGACCATCCAGCCCCCACTGATTCCAATGTCAAGGTCACATACTTAGTCTCTTTACAAAACTATCATAAAAACTTGTTATAAATAACTTCTAATTCTTTCATCAAAAATTCTTAATATTTCATGCATACATTCCTCTAAGGCTCTACTATCATGCTGTGACAAATCCCCGCTGATCTTGAGGTCAAGGTCACATACTTAGTCTCTTTACAAAACTTAACATCAGAGAAATTGGTTATAACTTCTATTTCCTTGCTCTGATCTGCTTCACATTTCACACACTCATTGCTCCAATGGACCTCTACCACCCTGTGACAAATTCACGTTCGTGCCGCCCCTGCTAAGCCCAGAGTCAAGGTCACAAGCCCACACACTTGGATTTTTTTTACATATTTAGGGGTACCTGGGCCCACGCGGGTGGTAAAGATATTGCAAATGTTCTTAGGTACAAAACCACATGGCGTGCCTCAAATGTCATACGCTCCAGTTCTACAGTTATAGCGACATATTCTGTTGTGTATTACATGCATAATGTTGTCTGTGACGTCCATCAACATACATGTAGCATGAATCGTGAATGGATTGAAAGGATCTATGATTACGGACGTTATCTTTTGAAAATTAGTCCAGAATTATTGACAAATTTAATTTGTTTATGTCGGGCGATAATTGTAATGTCATGATGTCTCGTGGTTCGGTGCAACGTTTCTACGACAGTATGCATGTCCAAATACACTTACTTAACTAAGTTATGGAGAAAAAATAGAAAATCTGAGGTATAAAAAATGGTAATTGTGATTCTAGACAGTCAACATGTCATATTGCCCGTCTGAAGCTATATTCCCCCATCGGCTGCGCCTCGGGTGAATATAGATTCAGACGGGCAATATGACACCATATTGACTGTGTAGAATGACAATAACTTATAATGTATTATATTATGTGGGCTATTACTCCAAAGATTTGTTAACCCTCACTACGCGGAAGACAAAAAAGGTCGTCTGCTGTTTTTCATGTTTGCCTTAATTCTTAACAAAAAACCTGTTTTTATAGCACATGCGCTGTCAAAACAGGTTTTTGTCGAGAAACATTGAAAATAAAACATTTCCGGCAGACGACAAAAAATAATTCAGCATTGTTAGGGTTAGCAGCTTACAATACTGCATGTTTCGTTGTGCCAAATATCGCTGCTGATTGGACAAAATATGATTGCCATTTGGAACATGATCCACATTATACCTGTCATTTTGTCGTGACAGCATATTGAACAAGAACTGACTATAGCAGGCGGATTGACTTATTGACCGAGTTGGCCACAAACTCTGCCAGTACTGTACGTCAGTCTGCATATGGGTTAAGGCTAATCCGATGAGAACGTACAGCATAATACGTGACCCATCAAGGTAGACGGCACATAGATACTACTAGTACGTTGTGCTATGATTTACATGCACATTGTGCTGCTGCTGGCTATTTATCATTATTTACCTACTAACATTCTCATTATGCTACTCGTAATTCACAAATCATTTAAAAAAAGAGTGCCATGCTTTTGAAAATTTTGTTTATGTAGGCGGTTGGTTGAGTGCATGCGAAGGGTAAATTTAACAATGTGATTCATCCTACAGGCCCGTAGCCAGACCTGTTTGAAGGAGGGGTCGTTTCGAAGGCCCAAGGGGCCTTAGGTATCTAGGGGGGTATAAAAAAGTGGACCTCGAGGCTAAAAAAGTGGACCTCGAGGCTGGGCGGGGCGGTCGTCCGACCGCTCCGACTCCCCCTGTCTACGGGCCTGTCCTATATAAATGGAATTCTGATGTCCCTGGTTTGGCTCTCAGGTACATTTTATTTCTGACTTTCTTGAGAGTTGAATCCAGTTATACCTATTATAAAAGTAGTAGGATTATGGTGTGGCAAGGACCTGGATTTGGATCAGGATATTCTAATTTCAGGGCTGAATATAAAATGGTTTCTGTAAATATTCAGTTCTGATTTTGGGATTTCCCCCCCATCACAACAGGTGAAATATGGGATTTGATCCTCTTAGTCTAAAACGACATTAGCTGTTGACAGGCCGTTAAACACAATTAAATAAATAAACAAATAATTTCTTTTCACATTCTCTGAATTGGCTGCAAACCTTCACACCTACAGTGACACCTAAAACACATGGCCTGTATCCACATGTGACCGTAATTGACAGGATACAAGCGTAGGAGGTGGGTGGTAGGTGGGAGCATGCGATGGGTAATTTAACGATCGGGGTTCATCCTTACCGGAATCCCGACTGGAGACCTGGTTTGGCCCTCACATACGTCTTTGGCATTTTGTACGTGACAGTTGAATCTGGTTATACCCCTTATAAGAGTAATCCTACCGGTAGTACTTTTAAATAGGGGAAGGGGCCAAGTGACTTTGGTGCGGTATGGACCTGGCACCAGGTCAGGTTATTCTAATTTCAGGGCTGAATATGTTGTATCTCGATGTAAATATTCCGTTCTGATTTTGGGATTTTCCCCCCAATGCAGCAGGTTAAAACGGGATCGAACCTGTTTGCCCGGCCTTACATGACCTTAGCTGTTGATAGGCCGTTAAACACCAATAAACAAACAAACAAAACAAGCGTAGGAGATGTGCCCTAGGGGAATATAGAACCCACGGTGCCCACTAACGTTCCATTGTGACAATTGCATACATAGAGGATCTTACATGAGGGAGCATTTATAATATAATAATATTCATTAAACAAGTTTTGTGATTTCATTACTCAATTCGTTTTAATAAATACCATTTTAAATCATCACAATTGTTAGATGCATAAGCATATCATCATACATTGAAGCTGTACTGGTCAACAAACCCATTTTATGCAATAAATACATGTTCGTTCATAGAATTACTTGTGTTATCATGATTATACGGTACAGGTACATTCGTATAGTACATGTACCCCGATATTAGTGGCCAATATAACAATAATTCCCAATTGAGCAGTTTAATCCGCTAAACTGGAGTTAATTGATGATTAATTGTTTATGTTTTCATTGTAAACGTTTTATTATTATATACATGTATGCCCAAATGTAATAAAACATCCATAACATATAGATATATCTTTCATATACAATGAGTCTTACCAGAAATTACTAAAAATCCACTGTGGGGGACACCATAGCAATCCATTCCGTATCTTACAAGCATTTGGTAAATTTTAGCCCGATATGGGCCACTGACTCAGTCAGTGGCCCTTATCGGGCTAAAGTTTACCACATTTGCGACCAGGATAGTCCCAGATCAGCCTTTGCATTGTTGCAGTTTGATCAGGGCCTACCCTGTTTGCCATCCAGTCATTCTAGTTTATATGTCGTCGGCAAAACTATTGGACTAATCCTACACAGTAAATGTGAGACGGCCAATCTCGTCACTTGTTGCAAAGGGATTACAGTAATAACGCTAAATATTTTGACACCATTATTTTGGGAAACCGGGATTCCCAAAACAAATTGTATCCACATATATTGTTATTGTGATAGGCCAGTATAACCATATCAGCCCTACCATTGGAACACTCTTTGCTATGGGATACCAGGAGGCCGTTTCACTAAACGACTAAAATGTTTGTAAGTGCAAATTGAGGATCGTCTGAAAATTTCAATTGATGGATTTACATTTATTGAGCATAGGCTGCATATGCAGCCTATGCTCAATAAATGTAAATCCAATAATCGTTTACAGATTATCATAATTTTAATTGTTTACAAGAAAACGTTGTTAATGTTAATCATAATTTTGCACTTACGAACATTTTAGTTTTATGAAGTTTAGTGAAACGACCTCCAGATACTTATATGTGTTTTCCTAGAATAAATTGTGTCTGAATAGTTAGGGTTTAATATGGTGTTCCCATCCTGTGGCCCGTATGAAGGACTTATTTCTCTTCACCTAAGTATCGGAAAATGATAATAAATGTGATAAGGATGTTTTAAAATTATTTACATGTGTAGCCCTTTTGACAAAAAGCAGCACATTATTGTATATCCTGGCCGTATTATTTGTAAATAACTGCATTCATACTCAGTGGTCAGAGAAATCCATGTGCAATTTTTCCTATTTTAGTGCTGTACGATGTATTTTGATTCCGAGATATTCATCAGATATGAACGCTAGCTTCTGTAGCCGATTTCACCAACATTGCAAAGTATACTTTTCTAGCAAAGTATACTTTGAGGGAGTAATCATTTATTTTTCCTGAAATGCATTATTTCATATAGAACTAACAACTGCATATATTTGATGATTAAAAGTATGCAGAATTATTATACTGAATGCATTACATTATCACAGCCAAAATGGATGTGATAATGTAATAAATTCAGTATAATAAAAATTAATAAATTTTTCCTAAAATTGAAAATTTCTCCCTCAATGTTGGTGAAATAGGCTACAGATATGAACGCTAGCTTCTGGTAACCTGGGGCCCGTTTCACTAAACTTCCTACGACTAAAATGTTTTCTTGTAAGCAATTATTGGATTTACATTTATTGAGCTCAATAAATGTAAATCCATTAATTGAAATTTCTAGACGATCCTAAATTTGCACTGACAAACATTTTAGTCGTACAAAGTTTAGTGAAACAGGGCCCCAGATACGAACGCTAGCTTCTGGTAACCTGGTATACCAGTCTGTATATGAGCTTGTTGTTGAACGGACATAAAACTCCAATCAATCAATCAATCAATCAAGTTAACAGTGTTTACCAAAATGTCATCAGAATAGAATGTGATGGAATGTTTATGATGGCATGTTTATGTTTATGATGGCATGCAGGGATTCTGCTGGCGATCGCCACTTTCGCAATTGGCGATAAAAATAAACAATTGGCGATAAAAAATTACAATTTTCGAGAAAAAAAATCCAAAAAAAGAAATCTCATGTTTATGAGTAATATGCTTGTACATTTAATTGTAAAGCTCCTGAGCATATCCTCAAATTCTCAAGCTCAAATTAAATAGTTTACCCGGCTGTACCTTTGTCTCGGTCAACTACCGGTAAATGTTTGGTCTTGAGTCGAATGTAGAAGTGCCTTAGAGTTAATTCCCACCTTCTGTGAAATATTTTGTATTCAATCGTCTTGATCTTGCTTGTATTCTTGTTGACCTTTCTTGATAACTTACTAACACTGTGGTGGGTGGCAGGTGGGAGCACGCGATGGGTAATTTAATGATCGGGGTTCATCCTTACCGCAATCCCGACTGGAGACCTGGTTTGGCCCTCACATACGTCTTTGGCATTTTGCATGTGACAGTTGAATCTGGTTATACCCCTTATGTGAGTATTACGATATTCGTAATCCCATTTTAGGGAAGGGGCCAAGTGACTTTGGTGTGGTATGGACCTGGCACCAGGTCAGGTTATTCTAATTTCGGGGCTGAATATATTTGTTCTCAATGTAAATATTCCGTTCTGATTTTGGGATTTTCCCCCCAATGCAGCAGGTTAAAATGGGATCGAACCCGTTTGCCCGGCCTTACATGACCTAAACAAACAAACAAAACTAACACTGTGTGTGGTATAGTAAACTGGTGTTGACATGTTACTCTGGCCTGCAGTGGTATAGTAAACTGGTGTTGACCTGTTACTCTGGCCTTCAGTGGCAATACTTTACTACGGTTGCTGATTCTGCTTGCACAGTATGCATACTTATTGTCGAGCCTGTTTACGGAAAACAGGACATAGTGATCACAATGACGTCCGGGTGTCCGACCGAAATCTGTGTTAAAGTTTTTAAATACCTTATATCTCTGCAGTCCTAAGTCACATTGACTTAAAACTTCATAAACTTATTAGTCATCATCCATATATTCATGCTGTGTCCCACTCATGCGGCCCCTATGCCCCAAGCTCAAGGTAAAATGACTTAGAAGTTTGTGTTAAAGTTTCTGTCAAAATTTGCGTTAAAGTTTTCACATACCTACTATCTCTGTAACTGGAAGTCAGATTTGCTTGAAACTTTGTATGCTTATTGGGCATCATCCATATATTCATTATGTGTCCCACTAATGCGGCCCCTGTGCCCCAAGGTCAAGGTCAAATGACTTAGAAGTTTGCGTTATTATAAAATCTGCGTTAAAGTTTGTACATACCTTATATCTCCACAATTGTTACTCTAATTTACTTCCAACATCCAATACTTCTTATTCATCATCCGTATATTTTCATTCTATAGCCTGCCCATGTGGTCCACATTCCCAAGGTCAAGGTCTAATGACTTTGAAATTTGTGTTAAAGTTTTTACATACTTATATCTCCACAACACTTACTCTGATTTACTTCAACCTTCAAATAATTCTTTATTATCATCCATGTTTTCATTCTACAGCCCATCCATGCAGCCCACATGCCCAAGATCAAGGTCAAATGACTTTAAAATTTGCGTTAAAGCTTTTACATACCTTATATCTCCACAACCCTTAATTCAAACTTCAAATAAATACACTCTGGTATTTATTAATAATGGAACTGTCTAAAGAGTTTTATTCTTAGTTTAACCCTGGATACCTATTTCCTAATGTTTCCAAACCGTGTAGATCAAGATGAGCCTGCTCTGCACCATTTGTGAATATTTTTTGTAATTTTTAGCCAGGTTTTTTTGAAAAAAAATCCAGGCTATTGGATTGGCGAAAGCCGGGCGGGCGGGCGGCGGGCGGCGAGCGGGCGGCGGCGCACGGCGCGGGCGGCGTCCACAATCAATGTTAAGTTTTCGTGTTTGAGTCCATTTCTTTCTTACTGTACCACCTTTTTTTTTTAGGAACCACCAACTTCCACTTAGACCACCAAACTTCAACCAGCTCCACCTAAGGGACCACCAACTTTCACAGCTTCATAATCAAGGGGTGCCCACCACATATTACTATCCAACATGTTACTTTTTTTTTTAATTTGACCCATTTTTTCCGTGCAGTCGACTTAGCCATTTTCAATGTTAAGTTTTCGCGTTTACAATGTTAAGTTTTCATGTTTGAGTCCATTTCTTTGTTACTGTACCACCTAGGACCACCAAACTTTCACAGCTTCATAATCAAGGGGTGCCCACCACATATTACTATCCAACATGTTACTTTTTTTTTTTTAACTTGACCCATTTTTTCCGCGCAGTCGACTTAGCCATTTTCAATGTTAAGTTTTCGCGTTTACAATGTTAAGTTTTCGTGTTTAAGTCCATTTCTTTGGTACTGTACCACCTAGGACCACCAAACTTTCACAGCTTCATAACCAAGGGGTGCCTACCACATAAAACTATCCAACATGTGACCATTTTTTTACCTTCACCTATTATTTCTACGTAATTGACTTAGCCATTTCCAACGTTATGTTTTTAACGTACGTCTGGTTAAAGTTTTTTGGTTAAAAGTGTTTCCTTATACTATATCTCTGCAACTGCTTCGCCCATTACCTTGAAACTTCACATGGGTGTTTATCATCATCCATATTTTCATTCTACCCCCCAACCGTGCGGCCTCTGTGCCCAATGTCAAGGTCAAATTACTTTGAATTTTTTTGTTAAAGTTTTTTCGTGTACTATATCTCTGCAACTGCTTCACCCATTACCTTGATACTTCACATGGGTGTTTATCATCATTGTCGCACCCGCTTGCAGAAAGCGCGATATCGTCGGCATTTTGGCATACGTTGGAAAAAACCTGGCCTTCGTGGCTTTGCCTCGTTTCTTGTTACAAAATGTCCCCTTGTCTGCATAGTCTCAAAGTTAACATGTCTGAAAGTCTCAAAGTGAACATGAACTAGCCTTAAATGCCCTTAGCTTTTGATATGCCGTTAAACCACCAATAAACAAACACACACACAATAACATGAACTAGTCTATGTCAAGTTATTTAGGGATGAAAGGGTTTACTTTCTTATCTGTAATTATGCGCCCTATAATCCAAGTTACAGCACCAGACAATTGTATTGTCAACATTTGTCAACCTGCCTCCAGTGTCCGGGAGTGGGTGGCAGGCAGGTGGGAGCATGCGATTGGTAAATTTAACGATGGGATTTGTTTAGGGAGTGGGGCTAAGTGACTCACGTGTGGTGAGGACCTGGCACCCAGTCAGGTTAATTTATTTTCTATATTTTTTTTGTAAATATTCAGTGCTGATTTTGGGATTTTGTTTACAAGAAAATATTGTTAATGTGAAATACGGGATTTGACCCCATTAACATGGCATAAAATGACCACAGCTGTTAACAGGCTGTTAAACACCATTAAATAAATAAATAGCCCACCCCCACAGGTGAATAGTCATTGAAAGGTCAAAGTAACGGGTCAACTCACTCCAAAATATATTTTTGAAGATAACATGTCGAATGTATCAGACTTGAACAAAAGAATAAATTATCCTTAGCTATGCTGTTGTTTGTATTACTTGCTGTAAGTTATTCCAGTATTTGGTGGCAGGTTGTAGTGTATGTGTATCCTTACCAGGAATCTTTCTCAATTACATGGCCACAATACAGGTATTAGACGCATTCCACTAAACTTCGTACCACTAAAATGTAAGTGCAAAATTATGATAGTCTGTAAATTTCATGCAACAATGTTTTTTTGTAAACACTTATTGGATTTACATTTATTATGCTCAATAATGCTCAAATTGAAATTTCCAGGCGATCATAAATGTGCACTTACTTACATTTTAGTTGTACAATGGGTATTGTGTGTTACGATTGCCTGGTACCAGATAAGGGCATTGTTGTTTCATTTCTGAAATTATATTATAATTACAGGTGCATTAGCGTCTATATATTGGTGGATATAAAAAAAACCTGTATAAGGTCTAATAACGGTTCATGTTAAAATCCCTAGCATCTACAATTTTCACCTTAACTTAGCTAAATTAAAATTGGTCGTCTGCAGTATATTTTTTATTTTCCTTTTCTCTCATCAAAAACATGCTTTGACAGCATCTTAGAATCATCACATGCTTTGGCAGCATTTTAGAATCATTTCCACTAAATTAACGGTAGCGTTCCTCCTTATAGGAATCACGATTTGCCTGGTTTGGCCCTCAGGTATGTTCTTTTGTTATCTGGGAGTTGAATTGGGTTATTGCCCATTATAAAAAAATACTAAGATTATTTCTGATCCCACTGCTTTTGGGAGGGGCCAAGTGATTCTGGTGTGGCGAGGACCTGGCATCAGATCAGTATTATTCTGATTTCAGGCCTGAATTTATAGTTTTTTTATTGTAAATGTTCGGTTCTGATTTTGGGACCCCCACCCCCCATTTGTACATGTACTTGAACATGTACATGCACTTGTACAGATGATACATGGGATTTAATACTAAACCCATTACCCCGCCTTAAATGACCTTAGCTGTCGATAGGCCGTTAAACCCCAACAAACAAACAAACATTTCCACTGGAAAGTATTATGAAGTGCTGTCGAACCTTGTTTTTATAGAGAAAGAAAGCAAAACATAAAACAACAGCAGACGACAAGTTTCGTTCCCAGTATGCTAAGGGGTAATACTTTTTAGCTCGCCTGCACGAAGTGCAGAAGAGCTTATGGCATACCCCCGGCGTCGAAATCGTCAGCGTCGTCGTCGGCGTCTACAAACTTAACGTTGGGGTAAATGTCTTATAACTTCTGTTTCCTTGCATGGAACACCTTGTTATTTCATACATGCATTCCTCAGATGACCCTATATCATGCTGTAGCAAATCCATGACCCACCACCCAACCATTACCCCAAGGTCACAAACTTAGCATGTTCATAAACTTAACGTTGGGGTAAAAGTCTTATAACAGCTGTTTCCTTTCATGGAACGCATTGATAGTTCATGCATGCATCCATCTAATGATACTCTATCATGCTGTAGCAAATCCACGACCCACCACCCAACCCTTACCACAAGGTCAATGCCACAAACTTGGCATGTTCATAAAGTTAATGTTGGGGGTAAAGGTTGTGTAACTTATGTTTCTTTACAGTGCACGCTTTGATATTTCATAAATGCATTCATCTGATGATATATTGTGCTACAGCAAATCAATGACCCACCAACCCACCCCTTTCTCCAAGGTCAAGGTCACAAACTTAGCACATTCATACATGCATCCCTCATGTGAATAGCTATGATGCTGTAGCAAATCACCAACTTTGCGCGTTCATAAACTTAACGTTGGGTTACATTTTGTATAACTTCTGTTTTCAGGGAGTGCATTGATATTTCATACATGCATTCATCTTAATATGCTATATCATGCTATAGCAAATCCACGACCCACCTTCCACCACTGACCCCAATGTCAAGGTCCACCATACAACCCTTAACCCAAGGTCAAGTTATATAATATTCATGTTTTTTATACAACTGTGCCAACTTTGAGTGAAGGCTGCCAACAGGCGAGCTTCGTTGTCTTCTGACATCTTGTTAGTATTACATGTATTTTTATGGGTGTGGGTGGCAGGTGGGAGCATGCGATGGGTAATTTAGCGATCGAGGTTCACCCTTACCGGAATTCCGACTGGAGACCTGGTTTGGCCCTCACATACGTCTTTGGCATTTTGTATGTGACAGTTGAATCTGGTTATACCCCTTATGTGGGTATTAGCTTATTCGTAATCCTATTTAAGGGGGAGGGGCCAAGTGACTTTGGTGAGGTATGGACCTGGCACCTCGTCAGGTTATTCTAATTTCAGGGCTGACAATATGTTTTCTCGATGTAATATTCCGTTCTGATTTTGGGACCCCCCCCCTCCCCCCAATGCAGCAAGTTAAAATGGGATCGAACCCGTTTGCCCGGCATTACATAACCTTAGCTGTTGATTGGCCGTTAAACACCAATACACAAAGAAACAAACTTCTATGGGTAAATTTAACGATGTGTTTCATCCTCAGTAACGGAATGCCCACATGCCTGGTTTGGCCCTCGGGTACATGTTGGTTTCCTCGTTACTTGAGATGCATGATGTAACGTAGACTTATGTACTCCCTAAAGGTAATACGATTAGAATTAATCAAACCCGAATTATCTGTCTGTAACGCAGGGCGACTTATGTAAGTCGCACTGCGTTACAGACAGTGAATTCCGGTTAGCATTATCTTACTCATTTTATAATGGGTATAACCAGATTCAACTCTCGTGTACCAGGAAGCCAAACTGAACCAGATGTCCAAACCAGGGATATCGGGATTCCTGTAAGGATGAAACCCATAGTTAAATTGACCCTAAGTATGGTCCAGATCATATAAAACCCCGATCAACGTAATGGCATTGGCACTTACCAAATTATATCGATTGGCTGGTTCAAATCACGTGAATCAATCCGACTATCCAATATAATGTTAGCGGTACATGATAGTAAGATGTAAATACCGACAGAACAAATTTGGATGGTTTCTTTGAACGACGTATGGCTGTGTTAAAAAGACATACATTGGTAAACACTGTGACTTCATGTAACTTTATTTAGCGGTCAAGGTTACATTTATATGCTGAGTCATTTAGGCAAACATGTTGCGTCTGACAAAGACATGAGAGACTGACCGTCCAGGTGGAAGACTCGGACTTAGGACCCGCACAATGGACCATGCAATACGGTGCCACACCTACTCACTTCTATAGACTATATAGAAACGATTTAACAACGCAACAAGGATGTGCTTATGTTATTTATTCACCCATTAACATTGTATGTATGATGATAAATAGTAATTCATTATATATATATATAGGCGTTTTCACTAAACTTCGTACGACTAAACTATTCGTAAGTGCGAAATTATGATAGTCTGTAAAGTTCACATTAGCAATGTTTTCTTGTAAACAATTATTGGATTTACATGTATAGAGCATATGCTCAATAAATGTAAATCCATCAATTGAAATGTCCAGATAATCACAAATTTGCATTTACGAACATTTTAGTCGTACGAAGTTTAGTGAAACGGCCCCAGGGAATCGATACATCAACGTTAAATGGTACACTGTCAAGGTGAATGGTCACGTGGTTACAACAACAACAACAACGTCGCCCACTCCAAAGTAAGTATTATTTGATATTTTCCTTCATATGCAACGGATTTTGATGAAATATGGCGCAGCAAGCGCGTCTTCATGAGCTGCATTTGGTGGTCTAGGGAGTTTGGCACAGACTTATGTCGTTTTTGCGAAGAATCGATTTCCGTGTCTGAGACACGGAAATCGATTCTTCGCAAAAACGACATAAGTTTGAGACCACCAAATGCAGCTTAACAAGATGCGTTTGATGCGCCATATTTCATCAAAATCCGTTACGTAATAAGGACACTATAAAATAATACGTACTTTGAATCGGTACTTGTTGTTGTTGTTAGTACCACGTGTGACCTTGACTGTGGTGTGGTGGATAATCACAGATGTCTACCTCAATGTTGCGGTTTTAGATCGTATCCGTATATTTAGATTTATAGTCTACATACATTGGTGGGTGGGGTAGCATGTGGAATGGACCATTGTCTGGGTTCTATGTTCGAACATTTCACGCGAGACTTATATTGGCGTTAATAGGAATAGTTTTCTTTCGCTGAGGAGATTGCAAACAATGCAGACCGTGATGAGACTGTGTGTGTGTGCATGTTGGCGCTTGTCGTCGCTGGTGGCAATACGCCACGTGATGTTGTGCCGTTAAACACCAATAAAACAATCAATCAAATGAGTGATAACAACATATACTTTTATAGATAAATAAACAAAGTTATCAGATTTCAGTATTTTACCCATACGACCATAGACGTCAATAAGAAATAGGTTTATCATGGTCAAGATGGCCATGCCATATACTTTATGTTTATTAATGAAATAAACAAAATACGGAACCCGTTGTCGAGCATTTTGGCGACTAGTAGGACAGCCATTTTGCAGTGTACAGAGCTGACAAGAGGATTGCGGCCATCGCAGCCCGAGAGCAAATTTCATTATTTATATCAAGTTTATCACGTCGGTTATGAAACACGTACAGTAGGACTTGTGTAGAAAGAACAACATTCTTACCAGTAGCGATGATAACAACAAGAATTCTGAGGTTTGCCAATTAATTCTTACCATTTAATTCGAGCAGAACCTGATAAACTTGATATCACAATAAACTAGCATGGTATTCTATTTATCAGGTAGCGTTTTATGCTACAACAACATGCGCACTCTTGCGTTGCATTGTTTCATGACGTAATTCGATAATGTCACGTGACGTCATTTAACCAATGAAACGCGAGCGAGTATCGTTTTCGAATCCTGATTGACCCATTTACATTTAATCAACGACAATGCCTGATACAGTGAAACCTCTCTAAACCGGACACCAAGGAAACACATGTGATCCTGTTTTTAATGAGTTTCTTGGTCTTTTATCTCAGGTGATAATGTCGGTTGGTGATCGAATAGCACACACCTCATAATGATCAAATTCCTGATTTACAGTGATTTACCTCACAGCGTGTCCGGTTTAGAGAGATTTCGTTGTACAACCTTTCGCCAATACCAATATGGTGTCCAACATGGCCGCAATTTGTAGATGAAGTTAAATACATGTACATGAATAAATCTCTGCTGGAAACGATTTCTGTTGCATGTCATATTTTATTTGTATTTATTCACATTGAAATATAGATTGACGTAATTTTAGAATCGTCTTGTACATATCATGTAGCAAAATCAAGTACCGACTCATCATCGGAATGTGTCAATGGCCGATCAATTAGCGAAGTGAAATACATCATGGTGTATATACAACTACACACACGGCAGAAACTGTTTCACACACTTCGATGGAAACTACGAATTTTTTTATTTTTTTTACCTCGCTGTATTCTTAACATCTATTAATTAGTTATACATGTATATAGATAGTAAGCAACGTTTGGGTATCCGCACGGGTAATCACGCTCGACACACGAAGCCAACCGGTACACGGCAACTTTGTCTGAAACAATAACGGAGGACGTGGTCAGTGTAATACACCCCCGCCTGCGTATTCTTTCCCAGATATCAACGTTTCTGAACATCCAGTGGCAATATCAACTCGCAATCAAGCAGTTTGATTGGCTGTGCCTGAGCTGTAACACAGCTCAGGCCCAGCCAATCAAACTGATTGATTTCAAGTACAATATGAAAGTATTTTGTAATACATAAATTATAAAATATTTACTAGATTAGAGTAGGCTGTGATATAACTCCTGGATCGACTGCCAGCCCCCTTTATGCAGTCATTACCTGTTCCGTAATATCGTTATCGGGTCGACAGCATGATATATACGATATTATGATGGTGATAGTACGATAGTTCGATATTACACAAGATACCACGAAAGCGATACCACGATAGCATGATGACGATACTACGATATATTATCGTTATCGTGTATCCCGATATTGTTGTTCAAGTGTGCTATCGTACTGTCATCGTCGTTGGTTCGTGTTATCTCAATCGTAGTATCGACCCTGTAGCGATATTATGATGGCGTTAACGGAACACCGTACATCACTGACACACTCTCCAGCTTTCAGATCTTGTGTTAACTCTTTGCATACTGGGATGGGAAACTTGTGGGCTATAAATAGTTACAAATAGCAGATGAACATTACATTACATTTCCTTTAATTTCTCCCTGTAAATATCATGAATATGTCTTGAAGTTCATTATAATTGAGTCATGTGGACTCAATCATAATGAAATACCAATACATATTAACAGAGAGAAATAAGAATTTTCCTAATTTGGCAGGCTAATATCTTCACCGCTGCATGCACAGCGTTAAACCACAGGGGTTAGGAAAAGTGAACGTGAATGGATTGAACGTCCCAGCAACAGTTAAGGTCATATAGAGACGGGACCAAAGTTTAAAGTCTCATCTGACAGACATGTGGGATGGAAATACTATGCAAGCATTTATCCCGCCTAGGGTGAGGAAAGAACTGACAAGATCCGGTATTGAAGTACAATACCATACCCACTAGGCCACGGCCCATCCCTGCTGGGATACGTAGTTGTGGTGGGGCCGTGAGTTTTTCTCAGCACAACATCGTACAATTCATGTGTTATTTAAACAGGTATGAACATCAAGGACAACAGTTTGCCACCTGTGGAGGACACGAACCTAGGACCCAGTAAATGGTCAATTCGAAAAATGTTACCCACCCACCAATTTCTGTTGACTATACACGGTATCGAAGTCTTCGATAACGTATATAGTCGTCAGACATGTGTGGGTGGCGTAACTGTTTTCGAATGGAACATTTACACTGGGTCCTACATGCAGGTCCGAGGCTTCCACTTGAGCTGTTTGCAAGTTCGGGATATTATACTCCAACACTGCATAATTTACGCCCGTATCTTTATATAAAACGGACACTTGTTTCAGCTGTGATGACACGGAATTACCTCAGTACTGCCCACTACAGTGAAACCTCTCTAAACCGGACACCCTGGGAGGTCCACATGGTGTCCCGTTTGGAGAGGTTTCACTGTAAATCAGGCATTTCATAATTCTGAGCCATACTTGTGTGCTATGCGATCATGAACATACATTATCACCTAAGATAAATGACCAGGAAACCCAAGCAATATAAAATCATAGATGCGTCTTGGTGTCCGGTTTAGAGAGGTTCCAATGTATGTGAGAGGACATGTATATACAGGGGACTCGGACTCGGGTCTACCACTATTGTGTCCGGTTTAGAGAGATTCCAATGTATATGAGAGGACATGTATATACAGGGGACTCGGACTCGGGTCTACCACTATTGTGTCCGGTTTAGAAAGGTTCCAATGTATGTGAGAGGACATGTATATACAGGAGACTCGGACTCGGGTCTACCACTATTGTGTCCGGTTTAGAGAGGTTCCACTGTATATGAGAGGACATGTATATACAGGGGACTCGGACTCGGGTCTACCACTATTGTGTCCGGTTTAGAGAGGTTCCAATGTATATGAGGGGACATGTATATACAGGGGACTCGGACGGTCGGGACTACGGGGCACGGGATTTGTCCGGTTTAGAGAGTTCCACATGTAATATAGACGAGGACTATTTTATACTACAGGGGAGGGACTCGGACTCGGGTCTACCACTATTGTGTCCGGTTTAGAGAGGTTCCAATGTATATGAGAGGACATGTATATACAGGGGACTCGGGTCTACCACTATTGTGTCCGGTTTAGAGAGGTTCCACTGTATATGAGAGGACATGTATATACAGGAGACTCGGACTCGGGTCTACCACTATTGTGTCCGGTTTAGAGAGGTTCCAATGTATATGAGAGGACATGTATATACAGGGGACTCGGACTCTGGTCTACCACTATTGTGTCCACCGCCACTGCAATGGTCGTGCAAATGAAATAAAGAAGTCAAATGAACTATCATTTGCAAACTCTAACTCTACATACCGGGGGGGGGGGGGGGGGGGGGGTGGGGGGGGGGGGGGGGGGGGGGGGGGGGGGGGGGGGGGGGGGGGGGGGGGGGGGGGGGGGGGGGGGGGGGGGGGGGGGCAGCATATGCTCAATAAATGTAAATCCAATAATTGAAATTTACAGATGATCCTAAATGTGCACGTACGAACATTTTAGTCCCTCAGTGTCATCGGTATTCTCGTCAATTGCCACCGGTTGTGGCATACACTGGGTGTCATGTCATTGCGCAATGAACGCTGCACGGAGACTGGCGTCCGTATGCCGGTAACCCCAATTTTCTGTCTGTAACGCAAATCGCCCTGCGTTACAGACAGAACATTCGGTTTAATGCCGTAGTTGCAGTTGTAAGCGTGGCGTGCCGGTTTATATTTGATACGGAACTGGTAAAACGATACACATGTACATGTTCATGCATGGTCACTTAAATGTCTCTTTCTCAATACGTATGCAAAACATGGATATTCCTTTTAACACACGTATTTAAATATGGCTATGTTTGTAGACGAAGTTTCATTCATATCCGATAATGAACAGAACCAATGTATCCGTATTTGCTTCATTTTGTAGGTCATTTCATGTTCATATGAAACAAATACGAGAAGATAACACGTTGGCTAGGAGCTGTTTGCTACACACGGATGATTTAGCAAATATCCGGAAGACCGGAAGACTGGTACAAATTCAGGACTGGTAAACAACTATTAAATTCAGTTTATGTCTGAAATATCGAAGTAAGCAGTATTTTAATTAAAACTACACGTCCTCTATATGCTGTCGGCAATTATATTCCCGACCACATATCCGCCTTATAGTGCGGAACAATAGGTATTTCCATCTATTTTAATTCCGATGTTCAGTCACGTGTTAAAATGAAAACAAAATATCTTACATTATTTCCTTGCGTTTCTAATGACATTTTCACACTGGTCTATGATCGACTGCGAGACTGCTATACAATGGAGCCTCTATAAACCGGACACTGCTTAAGGCAACCTCTGTGATCGATCTTATTTTTGATGAGTGTCTTGATCATTTGTCTCAGATGTTAATTTATGTTCATGATTGCAAAGCACGTCAATACATTTGAAAATGGTCATATGCCTGATTTTCAGTGGAACCTCTCTAAACCGGACACCCTGGGAACTTCCTAGGGTGTCCGGTTTAGAAAGGTTTCACTGTATAAGTAATGTGTTTTCTTATTACAATTCTCTATGTGTTTGTCTCCATGATAATGACATACATCGGTAGAAGTACTGGTATCTGGTATATGGTCATATCACAAACTGTTTTCTGTCGATATTCCTAGAACATACAAGTATCCATCCTACTGCGGTTTCGCATACAACTATAATATATTGCGAATCGTTATCAAGTCGGAATTTTATTCACGAAATAGCAATAAAGGTCGCATAACGATGAATCAATTTGCATTTTGATTTTCGATTCAACGGTAAACAATGGTCTTAACATCACTGCTCACATACATGAAACACCTCTGCTGTGTGCCAGACTTGCAATATCAACTTTATTGGCGCCGGATGGACGCAATGCAATACCTTACTTATACAATGTATATCAATCTCAGCATGTTCCTGTGTAATAGCATACATCATACATGTTACGTGGTTTTGTACTTACGAAGATGTGCGATATCTCATGAACAACATTTACACAATTTACGATATTATCCGTAAATGACGTCGAATGTTAACGAAATGCTCAGAGCAAATGTGGAATTGCTGTGGAATTGTCGTTAATTTGCAATGTCATTTACAGAAGATGTCATAGTTCTGTAAATATTTTTCATGAAAAATCGCATACGTTCTAAGACGTGTACCCAATCGCATGGCTTGTCACATATGAGACACGCCATGTGATTTTGTATCTTCCGACATCTGCGTAATTTCATGAAATACGTTTACAAAATGTACAATATTTTCCGTAAATGGCGTCAAAAGTTGACAATAATTTCAGAGTACATGCCGCATGTTTTGAATTTTGTCAACTTTTGACTTTATTTATGAAATACATTTTGTAAACGTATTTAATGAAATTACGCAGACGTCCGAAGGTACAAAATTCCATGGCTTGTCACATATTGTTACACACAGGCTCTGCCCGGTGATTGTGTGAAACACTCACCCTGCTATCTCCGCTTCTTGATCAGTGTGTACAAATCTGGCGTGTCGTTATCAGTGTATACCGGATAGTTGTCGAACGTTACCGACTGCCACTCGGCAGCCGTCGGGTAGTCTTCGGCAGACGTCGGATAGTCCTCGGGATCGTCGGAGAAGTACGAGCTTGGCGGATGTGGAGGCGAGTCTTTGTGCGTGTATTTCCGTTTGTAAACTTCTACTTGTAGCAAGTCGTCGGACAGAGTTCGGTCTGGCGTCTGGTAATTAATGGAAATAAATAAACAATTTGAAAGGATTTGTTATAAATAAAAAAAAACTGAACAACGGAATTTAAGCAGATGCATGAGAGTAGCTGCAGCTTAAGCTTGGTTAGAGCGGGCTACATGGAGGATTAGCATCAACTAAATGTGTCACCCTCGCTACAGCAAGTATACTTATCATTTTAGTATTATTGTTGTTTTACATACATGTGTATATACGGCTGCTTCTCGGCCACCGTGAAAATGTGACTACTGTTATGAACTGGAATTTGGTCGTCACCATACAGTAGCGAGCGGTGTAGGTCATTATGAGACTGCGCGGATGTGCAGGCTGATCTGGGCTGCACAGGTCGCAAAACAGTTGTGTTATTTAAGAGATATGTTTGTTATTTTACATGGATTCTAAATATTGTATTTATTTCAAAGTCAGGAATAATATTGAACTTTTATTCAAAAAATTGCGAAACTTCTTTTAATTTTTACAGATATTTAAAGTAGAAAATCTGCATATCGCATGGCCATTAATTCGTCTGTATGTTATGCAACGCTGTCAAGATTAAGCCATAAACCGCCCAAGCTAAGAACCGATGAGTACAAAAGTTTGATAAGTCATCTCATTCCAGAGATTGCAACAAAGAAAGTTTGACTCTCCACGGTGAGACCCGGGACTCTGAATCAACGGCATAGGGCCAATATGTAAATGAGATAATACATTCTGATATCACGTACGTGGTGCATAATATAGAGAATAGTAGGTTAGTGCCGTGAATGGGAAAACATATCTGGCAAGGCTCAGGAAACGGGATGGGCGAGGCTCTGCCGAGCACATCCCGTTTCCGTGCCGCGCCAGATATTTTTTCCCATTCACGGCACTAACCTACTATTCTATTTATCCCGTCAACACCTTCAATGGCTGTAAAATGCAAGAATTGTATTGACTGGATATCAAAAATGTTTCACGGCACCGTGTTTCACGGCACATACGCACTGTGTTGACGGGATAAAAACAATTTCATTGGTTAATCTAGTGTATCAATTATGTTTGCGATTTTCGGATGAAAATTGGAAATATATTCCAACAGTTGAAAAATAGTTGTTCACAAGGAAACATCATTATACGGACATACAGCCGCCGTTTGGCGCGCTGGCAGTGGGTTTGGAGATGTTCAACATGTTACATTTGTATTTGGTAATTTATTGACATGACAACAAACAAGAAACATACAAAATAAAACTGTTAAACGTGGTTATTTGTTAAATTCATTATTTGGACAGAATGTGATAATTCCCCGTATACAAACAACAACGAAGAACAATTATGAAATCAAAATAAACAGTACGAACCCTCAACCTCGTAATACTACCATGAAGAGCTTTGCACATGCGATGTTAATTAGTATTTTCATATTTCAGGCGCGAAAAGTTGTATTTCCACTTTGCATAACGTTTACAATTAGTTAACATTGAGACATGTAACGTTGCCATGACAACGGTATGCCAGATCGATATATGGACAGGAACAGTTACATACCTCTCCTGTTTTCCGTTTATGAAACTGAAAAAAGAGACATTACTACAATGTGATAAAGCATGTACATGTACAACTATGCCCCGACCCCACGCATAGGGAGTACGCTAAAATGCCACCCAGAGATTGTATGCGTGGCTGAAAACATCGGCGGGGGGGGGGGGTGTATAAGAGGTGCAAATCCACCCCCTATAATTCAGTTAGTTGCGGGCAGTAACTCAGCAAAACTCCCGTACGCATATTGTGAAATCTAATATAGATGTCACTTAGCGTTTAGTAGAAACTAATTCCTTGATAAACGCCTTGTGGGTTCTTGGTTTTTGCAGAATTGTTCAACATATGCTACGGACAGTATGGGTTGTTTGCAGAGTTACTGCTCACAACGATAATTCGGTCAGGTGTGTATTTTTACTTTAACTTACGTTTTTCGTTGGAAATAACTACAATGTCTATTCAAATTATAGCTGAACCATCACTATAATCGATGTAACTTAATGTAGATATCAATATTGTTTCCCGTGGAAGGATGCTTCCGCACCCGTTTCCAAACGCAATCCACAAGTCGCAGCCCGTTCGGTAAAACCCTAGTTACGCCACTGGGATATGGACAATTTATATATTTGTTGATGATTGGAGAGCTCCAAATAAGGTGCGTATTGACGTATTTTATGCAATTATTTTAGCTGAATAAGCAGTTATTATCAAAAGTGGGAGTACAAAATACGCACATAATGTGAAAATACGCATTGATTTTCAAATTGAGTAGTGAAAATACTGTCATAAAGTTGAAAATTCACTTAGTTGAGCTGCAAAAAGCAAACAGTGTTTTTTTTGCAGCTCAAATAAGTTAATTTTTAAATTTATTACATTGTTTTTATCATTTGTTCCCTATTTTGCAATGAAGAAAATCAATAAACCATTTGTAAAAGTAAAATACGCAATGTTCACTGAGTCACTAACGGATACGTGGTCGATTTGGCAACGAACAGGGCAAGCCGACTTGGCTTTACACTGGTGATAAAGGCGATTGGGCAGGTTTTGTCAGAGTGTATGCAAATGAAAGATTGTATGCCAATGTTATGGGTTTGACAGATTGTATGCCAATGTTATGGGTTTGACAGATTGTATGCCAATGCTATGGGTTTTACAGATCGTATGCCAATGTAATGGGTTTGATATATTGCATGCCAATATTATGGGTTTGACAGAGTGCATGCCAATGTTATGGGTTTGACAGATTGTATGCCAATGTTATGGGTTTGACAGATTGTATGCCAATGTTATGGGTTTTACAGATCGTATGCCAATGTAATGGGTTTGATATATTGCATGCCAATATTATGGGTTTGACAGAGTGCATGCCAATGTTATGGGTTTGACAGATTGTATGCCAATGTTATGGGTTTGACAGATTGTATGCCAATGTTATGGGGTTTACGATTGTATGCCAAAGCAATGGGTTTGATATATTGCATGCCAATGTTATGGGTTTGACATATTGCATGCCTATGTTATGTGTTTGACAGATTGCATGCCAATTTTATGGTTTGACATATTGTATGCCAATGTTATGGGTTTGACATATTGCATGCCAATTTTATGGGTTTGACATATTGTATGCCAATGTTATGGGTTTGACATATTGCATGCCTATGTTATGTGTTTGACAGATTGCATGCCAATTTTATGGGTTTGACATATTGTATGCCAATGTTATGGGTTTGACAGATTGCATGCCAATGTTCTGGGGTTTACATATTGTATGCCAATGTTATGTGGTTTACAGATTGTATGCCAATGTAATGGGTTCGATATATCGCATGCCAATGTTATGGGTTTGACATATAGCATGCCTATTTCATATGTTTGACAGATTGCATGCCAATGTTATGTGTTTGACAGATTGTATGCCAATGTTATGGGTTTGACAGATTGTATGCCAATTTTATGGGTTTGACAGATTGTATGCCAATGTTATGGGTTTGACAGATTGTATGCCTAATTTTATGGGTTTAACAGATTGTATGACCATGTTATATGTTTGACAGATTGTATGACAATGTTATGGGTTTGACAGAATGTATGACCATGTTATATGTTTGACAGATTGCATGACAATGTTATGTGTTTGACAAATTGTATGCCAATGTTATGTGCTTGACAGTTTGTATGACAATGCTATGTGTTTGACAAATTGTACGACAATGTTATGTGTTTGACAAATTGTATGCCGATGATATGTGTTTGACAAATTGTATGCCGATGTTATAGGTTTGACAAATTGTATGCCGATGTTATAGGTTTGACATATTTCATGCCAATGTTATGGGTTTGACAGATTGCATGCCGATGTTATGGGTCTGAAATATTGCAGGCCCAATTGGTAAATGGGGTTTGACAGATTGGTATTACAAGTTTTGTGTTTGACAATTGTGGATTTTATGGGGTTTGACAAGATTTCATTTGCCAATGGGTTTATGGGTTTGAACCATTAGAGTAAGCCAAAATGGGTTTTATGGATGGACCAATTTTATTTTTGTTAAGCCGAATATTAATTTGGTTTGGTCAAGATTTTTCGTATGCCAATGGTATGGGTTTGAAAGATTGCATTTGCCAATTGTTATGGATATTGGACAATTGTATGCAAATGTTATTGGGTTTTGAAAATTGTATGCCCAATGTTAAATTGGTTTGAACAGATTTCATTGTTTCAATAATATTGGTTTGACATATTGAATGGCCGAAATTAGGGTTTGTCAAGATTGTTAAGCAAATTGTTATTTGGTTTGTCCAAATTGTATTTTGCCCAATTGATAAATTTTAGACAACTATTTGTATTGCCCATGTTATGGGTTTGACAGATTTTCAATGCCATGGCCAATGGGTTGGGTGTTAATATAGGTTTGACAGATTGTTCCTATGACATTGTTAATGTGTTTGACAACTTGTATGCGATGTTATGTTTGACAGATCATGCCATGTTATTTGGGTGACATAGTGTATGCCACTTTTGTTATGGGTTTGACTATTTTGTATGCCGATATTATGGGGTTTGTCCAGAATCGTTATTGCCAAATTTGTTATGGGTTTGAAAGCATTGCATGCCAATGTTATGGATTTGACATTAATTGTATGACAATGTTATGTGTTTCGACAATTGTATGCCAATGTTATGGGTTTGACAGATTCTTTCATGTCAATATATGGGTTTGACCAATTTATTGTTTGCGAAATATATTGTATGTTTTTCCAGATTGTATGCAATGATATTAGGGTTTGTCAGATTGTTAGCAAGTTAATGGTTTGACCATATTATAATGCCTATATTATGGGTTTGGTCCATTCGTATGCCCAATGTTATGGGTTTTTGAAAGATTTGCCTTGCCAATTAATTTATGGTTTGACAGATTGTATGGACCAATGTTATGGTGTTTGGGACAAATTTGTATAAACCGATGTTATTGGGTTTGCCATTTTCAATGGCCAATATTATGGGGTTTTTTTGACATATTGTAATTGCCATATTATGGTTTGTCAGATTGTCTTCCAATGTTAAGGGTTTTGAACATATTATTTAAAGCCGATATTATGGTTTTGTCCGATTGTAATGCCCAATGTTATGGGTTTGACAGATTGTATTGTCCAATGTTATGGGTTAGACAGAATTGGGCATATTTTTTTCGATGTTATGGTTTCGTAGTTTGACATAATTTCCAATGCCAATATTATGGGTTTTGGGACATATTTTGTATGCCGTATTATGGTTTGTCAGATGTATGCCAATTTTATGGGGTTTGACATATTAATGCCGATATTATGGGTTGTCCAGATTGTATGCCCAATGTTTATGGGTTTGACAGGTTGTATGTCCATGTCATGGGGTTTACAGATTGTAATGCCAATGTAATGGTTATTTTAATGTATTAGCATGCCAATGTTATGGTTTGACATATTCGCATGCCTATGTTATGGGTTTGGACAGAATTGCATGCCAATGGTTATGGGTTTTGATATATTTTGCATACCAATGTTTATGGGTTTTTTTATAGATTGCATAACCAATGTTATGGTGGTTTGACATAATTGCAATGCCGATTGTTTGTGGGTTTGATATGATTGCATACCAATGAGTTTATGGGTTTTACATATTGCATGCCGATGTTTATGGGTTTGACAGATTGTATTGAACAATGTTAATGGGTTTGGAAACAGATTAGTATGACAATGATTATTTGTTTAGAACAACATGTATGGGGGGCCGATGTTAGGGGGGGGGGGGTGGGGGGGGGGGGGGGGGGGGTAGGGGGGGGGGGGGGGGGGGGGGGGGGGGGCTTGGAGCAAGTAATTCAATGGGCCTTAATGGTTTATGGGGGGTTTGGACGAACAAAGTGTATGCCAACTGTTATTGGTTTTAACATATTGTATGCCGATATTAATGGGTTTTGTCAGAATCGTATGCCAATTGTTAATGGGTTTTGAAAGATTGCATGCCAATTGTTTATGGGTTTTGACAGATTGTATGACAATTGTTATGTGTTTGATTGAAAAATTGGTATGATAATGGTATGGGTTTTGACAGAATTTCATGCCAATATAATTGGGTTTGACATATTTTTATGCCGATATTATGGGTTTTTTCAGATAGTATGCCAATGTTAATGTGGGTATTTAACAGATTGTAAAACTGCCGATATTATGGGTATTTGTCAGTATTGTAAAGCCAATGTTATGGGTTTGACAGATTTGTTAATGTCCAATGTTAATGGGGTTTACAGATTGTATGGCCCAATGTAATGGGTTTTATTTTATAATTTGGCATGCCAATGTTAAGGGTTCTTTGACCATATTGCATGCCTTATGTTATGAGTTTGCCAGCAATTTGCATGCCAATCTTATGGGTTTGATATTTTGCATACCAATTTTATGGGTTTGATAGATTGCAAATACCAATGTTATGGTTTGACATATTGCATGCCGAGTTATGGGTTTGAAAGATTGCATGCAATGTTATGGGTTTGTCAGGTCGTAGGCCAATGTTGTGGGTTTGAAAGATTGCATGCCAATGTTATGGGTTTGACAGATTGTATGACATTGTTATGTGTTTTGACAGATTGTATGACAATGTTAATTTTGTGTTTTAGACACATTGTATGCCGATGTTATGGGGTTTGTCAGATCGTAGGCAATGTTATGGGTTTGATATATAGCATGCCGATTTTATAGGTTTGAAATATTGCATGCCAATGTTATGGGTTTGACAGATTGTATGACAATGTTATGTGTTTGACAGATTGTATGACAATGTTATGTGTTTGACAAATTGTATGCCGATGTTGTGGGTTTAACAGATTGCATGCCAATGTTATGGGGTTGACAGATTGTATGTCATGTTATGGGGTTTACAGATTGTATGCCAATGTAATGGGTTTGACAGATTGTATGCCAATTTTATGGGTTTGACAGATTGTATGACCATGTTATATGTTTGACAGATTGTATGACAATGTTATGGGTTTGACAGAATGTATGACCATGTTATATGTTTGACAGATTGCATGACAATGTTATGTGTTTGACAAATTGTATGCCAATGTTATGTGCTTGACAGTTTGTATGACAATGTTATGTGTTTGACAAATTGTATACCGATGTTATGGGTTTGACATATTTCATGCCAATATATGGGTTTTACATATTGCATGCCTATGTTATGGGTTTGACAGATTGCATGCCAATGTTATGGGTTTGATATATTGCATACCAATGTTATGGGTTTGATAGATTGCATACCAATGGTATGGGTTTGACATATTGCATGCCGATGTTATGGGTTTGAAAGATTGCATGCCAATGTTATGGGTTTGACAGATTGTATAACAAAATTATGGGTTTGACAGATTGTATGACAATGTTATTTGTTTGAAAACTTGTATGCCGATGTTATGGGTTTGACATATTTCATGCCAATGTTATGGGTTTGACATAGTGTATGCCAATGTTATGGGTTTGACATATTGTATGCCGATATTATGGGTTTGTCAGATCGTATGCCAATGTTATGGGTTTGAAAGATTGCATGCCAATGTTATGTGTTTGACAAATTGTATACCGATGTTATGGGTTTGACAGATTTCATGCCAATATATGGGTTTGACATATTGTATGCCGATATTATGGGTTTGTCAGATTGTATGCCAATGTTATGGGTTTGACATATTATATGCCGATATTATGGGTTTGTCCGATCGTATGCCAATGTTATGGGTTTGAAAGATTGCTTGCCAATGTTATGGGTTTGACAGATTGTATGACAATGTTATGTGTTTGACAAATTGTATACCGATGTTATGGGTTTGCCATGTTTCATGCCAATATATGGGTTTGACATATTGTATGCCAATATTATGGGTTTGTCAGATTGTATGCCAATGTTATGGGTTTGACATATTATATGCCGATATTATGGGTTTGTCAGATTGTATGCCAATGTTATGGGTTTGACAGATTGTATGTGAATGTTATGGGTTTGACAGATTGCATATCGATGTTATGGGTTTGACATATTTCATGCCAATATATAGGTTTGACATATTGTATGCCGATATTATGGGTTTGTCAGATTGTATGCCAATGTTATGGGTTTGACATATTATATGCCGATATTTTGGGTTTGTCAGATTGTATGCCAATGTTATGGGTTTGACAGGTTGTATGTCCATGTCATGGGGTTTACAGATTGTATGCCAA
The DNA here is from genome assembly GCA_029237695.1 of Conchocele bisecta. NCBI lineage: Eukaryota > Metazoa > Mollusca > Bivalvia > Lucinida > Thyasiridae > Conchocele > Conchocele bisecta. Next base: position 74,946,542 of record CM055273.1, read on the forward strand.
TGTAATGGGTTTTATGTATTGCATGCCAATGTTATGGGTTTGACATATTGCATGCCTATGTTATGGGTTTGACAGATTGCATGCCAATGTTATGGGTTTGATATATTGCATACCAATGTTATGGGTTTTTATAGATTGCATACCAATGTTATGGGTTTGACATATTGCATGCCGATGTTGTGGGTTTGATATATTGCATACCAATGTTATGGGTTTGATAGATTGCATACCAATGTTATGGGTTTTACATATTGCATGCCGATGTTATGGGTTTGACAGATTGTATGACAATGTTATGGGTTTGACAGATTGTATGACAATGTTATTTGTTTGACAACATGTATGCCGATGTTATGGGCTTGACAGATTTCATGCCAATGTTATGGGTTTGACATAGTGTATGCCAATGTTATTGGTTTTACATATTGATGGCCGTATATTTGGGTTTTGTTCATCGATTGAATTTATGGGTTTGAAAGATTGCATGCCAATGTTATGGGTTTGACAGATTGTATGACAATGTTATGTGTTTGATAAATTGTATGACAATGGTATGGGTTTGACAGATTTCATGCCAATATATGGGTTTGACATATTTTATGGCCGATATTATGGGTTTTTTCAGATTAGTATGCCAATGTTATGGGGTTTGATTGTATGCCGATATTATGGGTTTGTCATTGTATGCCAATGTATGGGTCTTTGACAGATTCATGTCAATGTTAGGGGTTTACCCAGATGTATGCCAATGAATGGGTTTTATATGCATGGGCCAATTTGGTTATGGGTTTTTGACATGCATTTATTGTTTTATGGGTGACAATATGCATTGCATGCCAATGTTATGGGTTTGACATATTGCATGCCTATGTTATGAGTTTGCCAGATTGCATGCCAATCTTATGGGTTTGATATATTGCATACCAATTTTATGGGTTTGATAGATTGCATACCAATGTTATGGGTTTGACATATTGCATGCCGATGTTATGGGTTTGAAAGATTGCATGCCAATGTTATGGGTTTGTCAGGTCGTAGGCCAATGTTGTGGGTTTGAAAGATTGCATGCCAATGTTATGGGTTTGACAGATTGTATGACAATGTTATGTGTTTGACAGATTGTATGACAATGTTATGTATTTGACAGATTGTATGACAATGTTATGTGTTTGACACATTGTATGCCGATGTTATGGGTTTGTCAGATCGTAGGCCAATGTTATGGGTTTGATATATTGCATGCCGATGTTATAGGTTTGAAATATTGCATGCCAATGTTATGGGTTTGACAGATTGTATGACAATGTTATGTGTTTGACAGATTGTATGACAATGTTATGTGTTTGACAAATTGTATGCCGATGTTGTGGGTTTAACAGATTGCATGCCAATGTTATGGGGTTGACAGATTGTATGTCAATGTTATGGGGTTTACAGATTGTATGCCAATGTAATGGGTTTGATATATTGCATGCCAATGTTATGGGTTTGACATATTGCATGCCTATGTTATTGGTTTGACAGATTACATGTCAATGTTATGGGTTTGATATATTGCATACCAATGTTATGGGTTTGATAGATTGCATACCAATGTTATGGGCTTGACATATTGCATGCCTATGTTATGGGTTTGATATATTGCATACCAATGTTTTGGGTTTGATAGATTGCATACCAATGTTATGGGATTGACAGATTGCATGCCGATGTTATGGGTTTGAAAGATTGCATGCCATGGGTTTTATTGTATGACGATTGTATGACATTGTTAATTTAGTTTGACAGAATTGTATGACAATGTTATGTGTTTGAAAGATGCATTTGCCAATGTTATGGTTTGACAGATTGTAAGTTATGGGTTTATGTGAAAAATGATTTGCTACATTTTTGTTATGCCTGACATATTGACATTGATAATGTTATGTTTGACTAATTGGGTTATTGACATGTTAGGGTTTTGTTTGACCCAAGATTGGGTTTATTGTATGCAAATGTTTATGTTTTGATTTGACAATTTTATTGACCAATGTATGGGGTTTGACATTGTTATTTGCCTATGTTATGTTTGTTTTGACAGATTTGAATGACATGTTATGGGTTTGACAGATTGTATGACAATGTTATTTAGTTTGACAGATTGTATGACAATGTTATGTGTTTTAAAGATTGCATGCCAATGTTATGGGTTTGACAGATTGTATGATACTGTTATGTGTTTGACAGATTGTATGACAATGTTATGTGTTTGACTAATTGTTATATGCCAATGTTATGTGTTTGACAGATTGTATGACAATGTTATGGGTTTTACAGATTGTATGACAATGTTATGTGTTTGACAGATTGTATGTCAATGCTATGTGTTTTACAGATCGTATGCCAATGTAATGGGTTTGCTATATTGCATGCCAATGTTATGGGTTTGACAAATTGCATGCCAATGTTATGGGTTTGACAGATTGTATGCCAATGTTATGGGTTTGATAGATTGCATGCCAATGTTATAGGTTTGACAGATTGCATGCCGATGTTATGGGCTTGACATATTGTATGCCAATGTTATGTGGTTTACATATTGTATGCCAATGTTATGTGGTTTACACATTGTATGCCAATGTAATGGGTTTGATATATCGCATGCCAATGTTATGGGTTTGACATATTGCTTGCTTATTTCATATGTTTGACAGATTGCATGCCAATGTTATGGGTTTGACAGATTGTATGCCAATGTTATGGGTTTTACAGATTGCATGCCAATTTGATGGGTTTGACAGATTGTATGACCATGTTATATGTTTGACAGATTGTATGACAATGTTATGGGTTTGACAAATTGTATGCCAATGTTATGTGTTTGACAAATTGTATGCCAATGTTACGTGCTTGACAGTTTGTATGACAATGTTATGTGTTTGACAGATTGTATGACAATGTTATGGGTTTGACAAAAATAAATTGTATGGCCAATGTTATGTGTTTGACAAGATTGTATGACAATGTTATGGGTTTGACAGATTGTATTGACAATGTTATGGTTTGGCAGAATTGTAGGACCATGTATGTTTGACAAAAGATTGTATGACAATGTTATGGGTTTGACAAATTTGTATGCCAATGTTATTGTGTTTGACAAAATTGTATGCCAATGTTACGTGCTTGACAGTTTGTATGACAATGTTATGTGTTTGACAGATTGTATGACAATGTTATGGGTTTGACAAATTGTATGCCAATGTTATGTGTTTGACAGATTGTATGACAATGTTATGGGTTTGACAGATTGTATGACAATGTTATGGGTTTGGCAGATTGTAGGACCATGTTATATGTTTGACAGATTGTATGACAATGTTATGTGTTTGACAAATTGTATGCCAATGTTATGTGTTTGACAAATTGTATGCCAATGTTATGTGCTTGACAGTTTGTATGACAATGTTATGTGTTTGACAGATTGTATGACAATGTTATGGGTTTGAAAAATTGTATGCCAATGTTATGTGTTTGACAGATTGTATGATAATGTTATGGGTTTGACAAATTGTATGCCAATGTTATGTGTTTGACAGATTGTATGACAATGTTATGGGTTTGACAGATTGTATGACAATGTTATGGGTTTGACAGGTTGTAGGACCATGTTATATGTTTGACAGATTGTATGACAATGTTATGTGTTTGACAAATTGTATGCCAATGTTATGTCTTTGACAAATTGTATGCCAATGTTATGTGCTTGACAGTTTGTATGACAATGTTATGTGTTTGACAGATTGTATGACAATGTTATGTGTTTGACAAATTGTATGCCAATGTTATGTGCTTGACAGTTTGTATGACAATGTTATGTGTTTGACAGATTGTATGACAATGTTATGGGTTTGAAAAATTGTATGCCAATGTTATGTGTTTGACAGATTGTATGATAATGTTATGGGTTTGACAAATTGTATGCCAATGTTATGTGTTTGACAGATTGTATGACAATGTTATGGGTTTGACAGATTGTATGACAATGTTTTATGGGTTTGACAGGTTGTAGGGACCATGTTATAAGTTTGACAGATTGGTATGACAATGTTATGTGTTTGACAAATTGTATGCCAATGTTATGTCTTTGACAAATTGTATGCCAATGTTATGTGCTTGACAGTTTGTATGACAATGTTATGTGTTTGACAGATTGTATGACAATGTTATGTGTTTGACAAATTGTATGCCAATGTTATGTGCTTGACAGTTTGTGTGACAATGTTATGTGTTTGACAGTTTGTATGACAATGTTATGTGTTTGACAGATTGTATGACAATGTTATGTGTTTGACAAATTGTATGCCAATGTTATGTCTTTGACAAATTGTATGCCAATGTTTATGTGCTTGACAGTTTGTATGACAATGTTATGGTGTTTGATCAGATTGTATGACAATGTTATGGGTTTGACAGATTGTATGACAATGTTATGGGTTTGACAGATTGTATGACAATGTTATGGGTTTTACAGATCATATGCCAATGTAATGGGTTTGCTATATTGCATGCCAATGTTATGGGTTTGACAGATTGCATGCCAATGCTATGGGTTTGACAGATTGTATGCCAATGTTATGGGTTTGACAGATTGCATGCCAATGTTATGGGTTTGACAGATTGCATGCCGATGTTATGGGTTTGACATATTGTATGCCAATATTATGGGGTTTACATATTGTATGCCAATGTTATGTGGTTTACAGATTGTATGTCAATGTAATGGGTTCGATATATCGCATGCCAATGCTATGGGTTTGACATATTGCATGCCTATTTATGCAATGTTATGTGTTTGACAAATTGTATGCCAACGTTATGTGTTTAACAAATTGTATGCCAATGTTATGTGCTTGACAGTTTGTATGACAATGTTATGTGTTTGACAGATTGTATGACAATGTTATGTGTTTGACACATTGTATGCCGTTGTTATGTGTTTGGCAAATTGTATGATAATGTTATGTGTTTGGTTTATGTGTTTGATTTGACAAATTTTATGCCGATGTTATGGGTTTGACATATTTCATGCCAATGTTATGGGTTTGACACATTGTGTGCCAATGTTATGGGTTGGACAGATTGTATGCCGATATTATGGGTTTGTCAGATTGTATGCCGATGTTATGGGTTTGACAGATTTCATGCCAATGTTATGGGTTTGACAGATTGCATGCTGATGTTATGGGTCTGAAATATTGCAGGCCAATGGTATGGGTTTGACAGATTGTATGACAATGTTATGTGTTTGACAACTTGTATGCCGATGTTATGGGTTTGACAGATTTCATGCCATTGTTATGGGTTTGACATAGTGTATGCCAATGTTATGGGTTGACATATTGTATGCCGATATTATGGCTTTGTCAGATCGTATGCCAATGTTATGGGTTTGAAAGATTGGTTGCCAATGCTATGGGTTTGACAAATTGTATGCCAATGTTATGGGTTTGACAGATTGTATGCGAATGTTATGGGTTTGACATATTGTATGCCAATTTTATGTGTTTGACAGATTGCATGCCAATGTTATGGGCTTGTACCGTCAGATTGTATGGCGATGTTATGTGTTGTACCGTCGGATTGTATGGCGATGTTATGGGTTGTACCGTCATATTGTATGGCGATGTTATGGGTTGTACCGTCAGATTGTATGGCGATGGTATGGGTTTGTACTGTCGGATTGTATGGCGATTGTATAGGTTTTTACCGCCATATTGTATGGCGATGTTATGGGTTGTAACGTCAAATGGTATGACGATGTTATGGGTTGTACCGTCAGATTGTATGCCGATGTTATGGGTTTGTACCGTCAAATTGTATGGCGATGTTATGGGTTGTACTATCAGATTGTATAGCGATGTTATGGGTTGTACCGTCAGATTGTATGCCGATGTTATGGATTTGTACCGTCAAATTGTATGGCGATGGTATGGGTTTGTACCGTCGGATTGTATGGCGATTGTATGGGTTTGTGCCGCCAGATTGTGTGATTGTGTGTATACTTGAATATTTATAAAAAGCAATAGCTTAACATACATTCATGTTTACAACTCAAAGTTAGCTGCGCGGATGGCAGTCTTAAACCATTGAAGTAGATAATAGAAAAAAATATCTACAAACACTGAACTTACTTTTTTAGTAATTCTTGAATTTTAAGAATGTACACGGAATATGTTGTTTTTTTGCTCCGGCTAATATGAATATTATATGTCACACATGACACAGAACATTTATTTTACTGAAACTGATGCAGAATGCCATGCTGTATTGCTCCTGAAAACTTCAGCTTCTGAACAGTAATGTTCACGGTCATCCAACTTTTACATGTTCAAGTACAACTCAATCCTGATTAAAATTTGTGGATTTAAAGCCTGAGCATCACTCGTACTCAGTAGCAAGATTGTGGTTCGTTTGTTGTAATACTCAAATTGTCCCATCTGATGTAACACGCACAAATCACACATTAAACCATAATGATAAATTGTCATCGAAACAAGATTTGACGCGAATTTGCAACGTGTTGTAAATGTTACTTACTCCGCCTCGGCAATTCTGAAACGAGAAGAAATAAACGATGTTATCCGTATGTAAACTCACGACCAGTTGTCAATACGGGACAAAGTATGACGAATCGACACAGTAGGGCGCATGTGCCACACACATCACCGCCCGCGTTAATCTAGCCAATATGTCAACAATTCTAAACATCTACTGGTAATTTCAACTCGCAATACATCACCGCCTGCGTTAATCTAGCGAAGATGTCAATGTTTCTGAACATCTATTGGCAATCTCAACTCGCAATCAAGCAGTTTGTTTGGCTGAGCCTGAGCTCAGGCGCTACAATTCCAGCTGCTTGATTTCAAGCACAATATTCAAGTATTTTTAAATAAAAATGAATTCAATTTATATATTGGCAATATTAGCAGAGACGATTGTGTATGTACTGAACTATACTGGGCGAAATAGAGATTTGGAAACGTGAACTGAATCTGTGATTACTTGTTCCAGGCAGTCAAATATAAATATATTTCATTAATGTATTACATGTGTTATTTATTCTGTTTGCTTCAAAATATATGAACCTGGGGCCCGTTTCACTAAACATCGTACGACAAAGAAGTTCGTAAGAGCGAAATTGGAAATTAGCATAACATTTGACAGTGGATGTATTCACATGTAATGATGTGTACATGTAGACACTGAATGGTAGCATTAGTTAGCCACGTTATGGTGAAAAGCGAATTAATAAAAATCTTCGTACGAACATTTTTATCGTACGAAGTTTAGTGAAACGGGACCCAGTACCGTCAATAAAATGCATGTATGCACTTTAATAGCCAACTGGCCAAACAGAATCAGGTTACTTACCCGTGGGTGTAGCTGAAAGTAAAATAATAACACATACAGTGGGGTCAGCGTGTAAGTGCACACACGAACGAACACGACAGGTTGGTTCCAACCTGTCGTGTTCGTTCTTGTGTGCACTTACACGCTGACCCCACTGCAAGTAAAACTAAAACTCTGCATGTGTCGTCAAGCATGAAAACATACTTCCGTACAAAGTGAACTCAAATATATGTAACAATACATACAGCACTAATTGGCTCCTGGTTACAGCACTAATTGGCGCCTGTATAGATACAGGAGACGATTAGTGCTACAAGTATTACATATGTCCCATGTCGTGCAGTACGGCGACTACCCGAGAGACTTAACATTGTAACTGGCGCCACGAGAATGTCCATACATGTACGTCTCGGGGATTTAGTTTCTGCAGTGTGTGGGACCGTTTGTCCGGCTTTATCATACATAAACCGGTGGATCCCGCACTGTCGTGATCTTACAGGGGTTTTGGCCATAACACCATGACAAACCGCAACGGTTCCCGGCCTAGCGTCATGGGTGGCGTATTATTTTCAGAAATCGCAAGACATTATATTTCTCATTTTTGTCTCTAAACAAATTACCACAGGCTAGAGATCTACAGATTCGGTCGGTTTGAATGGACTGGTGTGAACTGCTTGCAATAAACTATCCGGGGCAATTTACTACTGTCGTTTTGCTCATTTTAACAACGGAGTTAATGCTATTGCGCGCGCACACGACAGTTTCAATAAAACAGCGGCATCAATTTGCACATTTTGTCGACCGTTATTGCCTATTAGCGTGTTACAACGCTGCAACTCAATCCCATACCACAATACAGTCTGTCATCCCGCACAGGATACACAGTCAAGTCCACCTGTCGGCTAATCCCACACAGGCTACACATTCAAGTCCACCCGGCGGCTAATCGCGCCCAGGCTACATATTCAAGTCCACCAGGCGGCTGTTCACACACAGACTACACATTCAAGTCCACATGGCGGCTGATCCGGCCCAAGCTAAACATTCAAGTTCACTCGGCGGCTGATCCCGCACAGGCTACACATTCAAGTCCACCCGGCGGCTGATCCCGCCAAGGCTACACAGTCAAGCCCACCTGGCGGCTAATCCCTCACAGGCTACACATTCAAGTCCACCCGGCGGCTGATCGCATACAAACTACACATTCAAGTCCACCATGCGGCTGATCCCGCCCAGGCTACACATTCAAGTCCATCTGGCGGCGGACCCCGCCCAGGATGCATATTCAACACAGGCTACACATTCCAGTCCACCTGGCGGCTGATCAAGCCCAGACTACAAATTCAAGTCCACCCTGCGGCTGATCCCATCCATGCTACACATTCAAGTCCAACCTGCGGCTGATCCCGCACAGGCTACACATTCAAGTCCACCTGGCGGCTGATCCCGCGCAGGCTACACATTCAAGTCCACCCTGCGGCTGATCCCGGCCATGCTACACAGTCAAGTCCACACTGCTGCTGATCTCGCCCAGGCTGCACATTCAAGTAAACCTGGCGGCTGATCCCGCGCAGGCTACACATTCAAGTCCACCCTGCGGCTGATCCGTCTCATGATACTGATTCAAGTCGACCTGGCAGTTTATCCCGACCAGACTACAGATTCAAGTCCACCTGGCGGCTGATCCAACCCAGGTTACACATTCAAGTCCACCTGGCGGCTGATCTCGCCAAGACTAGACATCAAGTTCACCTGGTTGCTACACATTCAAGTCAACCCGGCGGCTCATCACACACAGACTACACATTCAAGTCCGCCCTGCGGCTGATCCAGCCCAGGCTACACATTCAAGTCCACCTGGCGGCTGATCCCGCCCAGGCTACACATGCAAGTCCAGCCTGCGGCTAAGTCCGCCCATGCTACATATTCAAGTCCACCTGGCGGTTGATCCCGACCAGACTACAGATTCAATTCCACCTGGCGGCTGATCCCACCCAGGCTACACATTCAAGTCCACCTGGCGGCTGTTCCGGTCCAGACTGCACATCAATTCCACCTGGTGGCTGATCCCACACAGGCTACACATTCAAGTCCACATGGCAGCTGATCCCGCCCAGGCTACACATCAATTCCATCTGGCGGCTGATCCCACCCATGATACACATTCAATTCCACCATGCGGCTGATCCCGCACATGCTACACATTCAAGTCCACCTGGCGGCTGATCCCGCGCAGGCTACACATTCATGTCCACCCTGCGTCTCGTCCCGGCCATGCTACACAGTCAAGTCCACACTGCTGCTGATCCCGCCCATGCTGAACATTCAAGTAAACCTGGCGGCTGATCCCGCGCAGGCTACACATTCAAGTCCACCCTGCGGCTGATCCCTCTCATGATACAGATTCAAGTCGACCTGGCAGTTTATCCCGACCAGACTACAGATTCAAGTCCACCTGGCGGTTGATCCCACCCAGGTTACACATTCAAGTCCACCTGGCGGCTGATCTCGCCAAGACTAGACATCAAGTTCACCTGGCTGCTACACATTCAAGTCAACCCGGCGGCAGATCACACACAGACTACACATTCAAGTCCACCCTGCGGCTGATCCAGCCCAGGCTACACATTCAAGTCCACCTGGCGGCTGATCCCGCCCAGGCTACACATGCAAGTCCAGGCTGCGGCTAAGTCCGCCCATGCTACAGATTCAATTCCACCTGGCGGCTGATCCCACCCAGGCTACACATTCAAGTCCACCTGGCGGCTGTTCCGGTCCAGACTGCACATCAATTCCACCTGGCGGCTGATCCCACACAGGCTGCTCATTAAAGTCCACATGGCAGCTGATCCCGCCCAGGCTACACATCAATTCCATCTGGCGGCTGATCCCACCCATGCTACACATTCAAGTCCACCCTGCGGCTGATCCCGCACATGCTACACATTCAAGTCCACCTGGCGGCTGATCCCGCGCAGGCTACACATTCATGTCCACCCTGCGTCTCATCCCGGCCATGCTACACAGTCAAGTCCACACTGCTGCTGATCCCGCCCAGGCTGCACATTCAAGTAAACCTGGCGGCTGATCCCGCGCAGGCTACACATTCAAGTCCACCCTGCGGCTCATCCCTCTCATGATACAGATTCAAGTCGACCTGGCGGTTTATCCCGACCAGACTACAGATTCAAGTCCACCTGGCGGCTGATCCCACCCAGATTACACATTCAAGTCCACCTGGCGGCTGATCTCGCCCAGACTAGACATCAAGTTCACCTGGCGGCTACACATTCAAGTCAACCCGGCGGCAGATCACACACAGACTACACATTCAAGTCCACCCTGCGGCTGATCCAGCCCAGGCTACACATTCAAGTCCACCTGGCGGCTGATCCCGCCCAGGCTACACATGCAAGTCCAGCCTGCGGCTAAGTCCGCCCATGCTACATATTCAAGTCCACCTGGCGGTTGATCCCGACCAGACTACAGATTCAATTCCACCTGGCGGCTGATCCCACCCAGGCTACACATTCAAGTCCACCTGGCGGCTGTTCCGGTCCAGACTGCACATCAATTCCACCTGGCGGCTGATCCCACACAGGCTGCTCATTCAAGTCCACATGGCAGCTGATCCCGCCCAGGCTGCACATCAATTCCATCTGGCGGCTGATCCAACCCATGCTACACATTCAAGTCCACCCTGCGGCTGATCCCGCACATGCTACACATTCAAGTCCACCTGGCGGCTGATCCCGCGCAGGCTACACATTCATGTCCACCCTGCGTCTCATCCCGGCCATGCTACACAGTCAAGTCCACACTGCTGCTGATCCCGCCCAGGCTGCACATTCAAGTAAGCCTGGCGGCTGATCACGCTCAGGCTACACATTCAAGTCCACCCTGCGGCTGATCCCTCTCATGATACAGATTCAAGTCGACCTGGCGGTTTATCCCGACCAGACTACAGATTCAAGTCCACCTGGCGGCTGATCCCACCCAGATTACACATTCAAGTCCACCTGGCGGCTGATCTCGCCCAGACTAGACATCAAGTTCACCTGGCGGCTACACATTCAAGTCCACCCGGCGGCTGATCACACTCAGACTACACATTCAAGTCCACCCTGCTTCTGATCCCGCCCAGGCTACACAGTCAAGTCCACCTGGCGGCTGATCCCGCCCAGGCTACACATGCAAGTCCACCCTGTGGCTAATTCCGCCCATGCTACATATTCAAGTCCACCTGGCGGTTGATCCCGACCAGACTACAGATTCAATTCCACATGGCGGCTGATCCCACCCAGGCTACACATTCAAGTCCACCTGGCGGCTGATCCGGTCCAGACTGCACATCAATTCCACCTGGCGGCTGATCCCACCCAGGCTACACATTCAAGTCCACATGGCGGCTGATCCCGCCCAGGCTGCACATCAATTCCATCTGGTGGCTGATCCCACCCATGCAACACATTCAAGTCCACCCTGCGGCTGATCCCGCCCAGGCTACATATTCAAGTCCACCTGGCGGCTGATCCCGCCCAGGCTAAACATGCAAGTTCACCCTGCGGCTAATCCCGCCCATGCTACAGAATCAACTCCACCTGGCGGCTGATCCCACCCAGGCTACACACCTGACAGCTGATCCGGCCAAGGCTACACATTCTAGTCCACCTGGCGGCTGATCCCGCCCAGGCTAAACATGCAAGTCCACCCTGCGGCTAATCCCGCCCAGGCTACAGATTCAACTCCACCTGGCGGCTGATCCCACCCAAGCTACACATTCAAATACACCTGGCGGCTGATCCGGCCAAGGCTACACATTCTAGTCCACCTGGCGGCTGATCCCGCCCAGACTGGACATCAAGTCCACCTGGCGGCTGATCCCACCCAGGCTACACATTCAAGTCCATATGGTGGCTGATCCGGCGCAGGCTACACATTCAAGTTGACCCAGCGGCTGATCCCGCCCATGCTATACATTCAAGTCCACCCTGCTGCTGATCCCGCTCAGGCTACACATTCGAGTCCACCTAGCGGCTGATCCCACCCATGCTACACATTCAAGTCCACCCTGTGGCTGATCCCGCCCAGGCTACACATTCATGTCCACCTGGCGGCTGATACCGCCCAGGCTACACATGCAAGTCCACCCTGCGGCTGATCTCGCCCATGCTACATATTCAAGTCCACCTGGCGGTTGATCTCGACCAGACTACACATAAATTCCACCTGGCGGCTGATCCCACTCAGGCTACACATTCAAGTCCACCTGGCGGCTAATCCCGCCCAGGCTACACATTCTAGTCCACCTGGCGGCTGATCCCACCCAGGCTACACATTCAAGTCCATATGGCGGCTGATCTCGCCCAGACTATACATTCAAGTCCACCTAGCAGCTGATCCCGCTTGGACTACACATTCAAGTCCACCTGGCGGCTAATCTCACCCAGACTACACATCCAAGTCCACCTGGCGGCTGATCCAGCCAAGACTACACATTCAAGTCCACCTGGCGACTGATCCCGCCAAGACAACACAATCAAGTCCATCTGGCGGCTGATCCCACCCATGCTACACATCCAAGTCCACCCTACGGCTGATCCTGCCCAGGCTAGACATTCAAGTCCACCCTGCGGCTTATCCCGCCCATGCTACACATTCAAGTCCACCTGGCGGCTGATCCCACCCAGGCTACACATTCAAGTCTACGTGGCGGCTGATCCCGCCCAGACTACACATTCAAGTCCACCTGGCAACTGATCCCGCATGGAATACACATTCAAGTCCACCTGGCGGCTGCTCCCACACAGACTACACATTCATGTCCACCCTGCGGCTGATCCCACCCAGACTACACATTAAAGTCCATCTGGCGGATGATCCCGCCCAGGATGCACATTCAAGTCCGCCTGGCGGCTTATCCCTACTTGGGCTACACATTCAAGTCCACCTAGCGGCTGATCCCACCCTGGCTACATATTCCAGTCCCGATGGCGGCTGATCCCACACAGGCTACACATTCAAGTCATCATGGCGGCTGATCCCGCCCAGGCTACACATTCTAGTCCACCTGGCGGCTGATCCCGCCCAGGCTACACATCCAAGTCCACCTGGCGGCTTATCCCACCCTTGCTACACATCGGCTGATCCCACATATGCTATACATTCAAGTCCACCCTGCGGCTGATCCCGCCCAGACGACACATTCAAGTGCACCTGGCGGCTGATCCCGCGCAGGCTACACATTCAAGTCCACCCTACGGCTGATCCCGCCCAGGATGCACATTCAAGTCCACCCTGCGGCTGATCCCGACCAGGATACACATCCAAGTCCACATGGCGGCTAATCCCACCCTTGCTACACATTCAAATCCACTCTGCGGCTGATCCCGCCCATGCTACAGATTCAAGTCCTGCTGGCGTTTGATCCCGACCAGACTACATATTCAATTCCACCTGGCGGCTGATCCCAGCTAGGCTACACATTCAAGTCCGCATGGCGGCTGATCCCGCCCAGGCTACACAGTATAGTCCACCTGGCGGCTGATTCCGCCCAGACTACACATCTAGTCCACCTGGCGGCTGATCCAACCCAGGCTGCAGATTCATGTCCACATGGCGGCTGATCCCGCCCAGATTACACATTCAAGTCCATCTGGCGGCTGATCCCGCATGGACTACACATTCATGTAAATCTGGCTGCTTATCCCACTCAGACTACACATTCAAGTCTATCTGACGGCTAATCACAGCCAGACTACACATTCAAGTCCACCTGGCGGCTGATCCCGCCATGACTACACATTCAAGTCCACCTGGTGGCTAATCCCACCCAGGCTGCACATCCAAGTCCACCTGGCGACTAATCATGCCCAGACAACAAATGCAAGTCCACCTGGTGGTTGATCCCACCCCGGCTACACATTCAAGTCCACATGGCGGCTGATCCCGCCCAGACTACACATTCAAGTCCACATGGCGGCTGATACCGCCCAGACAACAAATGCAAGTCCACCTGGTGGTTGATCCCACCCCGGCTACACATTCAAGTCCACATGGCGGCTGATCCCGCCCAGACTACACATTCAAGTCCACATGGCGGCTGATACCGCCCAGACTACACATTCAAGCCCACATGGCGGCTGATACCGCCCAGACTACATATTCAAGTCTACCTGGCGGCTGATCTCACCCATACTACGCACCAAGTCCACCTAGCAGCTGATCCCGCCCAGAATATACATTCAAGTCCACCTGGCGGCTGATCCCGCCCAGACTACACATTCATGTCCACATGGCTGCTTATCCCACCCAGACTACACATTCAAGTCCACCTGGCAGCTAATCCCACCCAGACTACACATTCAAGTCCACCTGGCGGCTAATCCCACCCAGACTACACATTCAAGTCCACCTGGCGGCTGATCCCACCCAGGCTACACATTGAAGTCCACATGGCGGCTTATCCTACCCAGACTACACATTCAAGTACACCTGGCGGCTGATCCCACCCAGACTACATATTCAAGTCCACCTGGCGGCTGATCTCACCAAGACTACACATTCAAGTCCACCTGGTGGCTGATCCCGCCCAGGCTACACATTCAAGTCCATATGGCGGCTGATCCCGTCCAGACTACACATTCAAGTCCAACTGGCGGCTGATATCGCCTGGGCTACACATTCAAGTCCACCTGGCGGCTGACATCACCCAGACTACAAATTCAAGTCCACCTGGCAACTGATCCCACCCAGACTACACATTCAAGTCCACCTGGCGGCTGATCCCGCCCAGACTACATGTTCAAGTCCACCTGGCGGCTGATTCCGCCCAGGCTACACATTCAAGTCCACCTGGCGGCTGATCCCATTCAGACTAAACATTAAAGTCCACCTGGCGGCTGATCCCACCCAGGATATACTTACAAGTCCATTTGATTTACATATGTTGAATATGGCAGATATGAACAAAACACAACAGCTGCAGATCAGCTAATTCGTGTAAGAGCATAACCACGAGTTAAATGTGAGATTTTCGAAACTTGCATAAAATCAAACTGATGATTTATTTCGTCACATTAAGTGAGTTCCCGCTATACATATATACTCATTTAGTAATATTTATTTTACTGATAGTGACTCGCGGTGGTATCAGGCTATTTTCATATTCAAATGAGGCATGCTATTTTTTAAACATTTATACTAATTAAATGGGTCACCTGAACTATTTTAGACAGATTATAAAGTATGACCATTGCACATCAAAAATAAGTACAGAGAATAAATAGTAATGTCCGTTAAGATTTTAAGGAAACACGGTTATCGCCCCTGATATCAGCCAGGAAAGTAACGTCTGATATAAAATGTATAATAATGCCAATCAATACGCGTGGTAGTGGTGTATGCATGTCTATTTAGCCAGAAAATGTATCGGATGATGTCTCTGATATAAAGAACAGTTTGTGCCTACTGAGTGGGCATGTACCTGTAAATGCAATTCATGCTAACTGTAGACAGAAGGTACACATCGTAATGTTCTAATCACTTTGGATTCACCCATTCGTTAATGGAGACTTAGTGTGTTGGATATTGTATCAATGCTTGGACTTCAACGAACAGGTATATACAGGGATATTGATATAATAATTATAAGACTCATACTTACAAAACACATCTAGAAGTTTCGTCAATGCATGGAAAGCAAGAAAAGTCGTGTTAGAGCAAGGTCAAACTGAACTTGTCTGTATGCAATTACAAAATCAAATCTAAACAGTTAATGACATTTTAAACATAACTTTTGTAATCAATGCATACACTATGAGCCACCATATAACATTTGATAATACATGTTTGTAAACAATACGCATATTAAAACTTCAGACAGAGGAGCCTCTGTAAACCGGACAATGTGGACGCCCCCGGAATGTCATTTTTAGAAATGTGCCACTATATTACAGGAAGTGAACACCATGAGACATGTTTATGTGTTTGCAATCAATGGCAGACATTATTATCATGCATACAGTGAAACACATACATATTCAACACATTGAGCTGTTCTGTATATTCGTCTAGTTGTGATAACAACTTATTTTATACTGCAACCATACTCGCTAAAGCTCGCCCCAATAAAGCTGTCTAAGGCTCAACCGAATATATGTTATATTCGACGGCACTAACCACGTATTTACTAGAAATCGCAAACTGGTACGTTCCCAGACAAAGGACGACACGCTACACTATACTCTATGTAAGTTGGTCACATCTATAGAAAGTACGCCAATACAATACGCCTATAGGCTATTATGTTGACGTACTCTACAGCAGTACTGTCTGTATTGACTTTTCTGTATATTCTCATTCAAATAAAATAACCTATAAATATCGGATTAGCTACGTTTTGTCCCAAACGGCACATTTATATGTATATTACAACTACTAAACAAGCTCATTTCTTTCGGAAGTACATGTATTCATTGACTAGATATAAACGTCGTGAGAATTGTACGGAATTCGGTCACATCGACCATATTCTCACAATTTGCCCATATTACCCCCCCCCCCCACCACCCCACCACCCAACCACACACAAACACACAGCCAGTCTATGCACACAGAGGACATACACACGTTCTGCCGGAGTTCACCATGGACGATTGTGTGCTGACGGGAGTGGACACGATATAAACTTGGAAAAGTCGCGGGAATACTGGACGAAGGCCGGAAGGCCTCGTCCAGGTATTCCCGCGACTTTTCCAAGTTTATATCCGCAGGCCAATTACCGTCGACACAATTTATTGTTGTTTCGTGCGACATTAATTTAGTTAAATTTACAAGCGTAGATATACATGTATTATTTTTGCAAACACTACCAATAAAACAACAAATAACAAATACAAAAACAAAAAAAATAAAAAAGGCACACAACCACAAAATATGTCACCATTCAATAGGAAATACACACACCGCACATACTCTTATTACTACTAGTATATACATGTGCATACAAACACACAACAACATACCAACGAATGTGACGAAATGTGGCTGGTTAGGGATAATTCGTCTGCTTGCCACACTAATAGCGACAGAATATTTAGATCATAGACCGTTCCAAGGCGGCACATGTTTCCCTGTGTTGTACCCGAGTGTGGTATCGGCCTAGCGCGCTCGTTCCTTTGTCGGTGTTTCATGGTGTATCATATATTGTGAAGCGTTCGTTGCATTTGTATAATGCATGTACTTTTGTATTCAAAAGGAGGTATATCTTGTAGTTCGTGTATTGTTGCTTTCCATTTGTGACAGTACACTGATGGTCATGGAGTGCAAGTTTGTGCCGTGTCGAAGGTTCCTAGAACACCGCTGTGTGTGTGCCGTGCTTCTATCTTTGTGTATTACGTTGGTGTTTTGTTGTCATGGACTTTGGAGCTTTCTTTTCATGTACGTTAGAGCTTTGCTACTGAACCTCCTAGGGTGTCTGCTTTAGATAGGTCCCACCGTGCAACCGACTCCATTTTAGATGGAAACTTAATCTACGGATTCAACAAATGTCCGTAAATGTTCCAGCTTTGTTGTGTTCGTCACCAACATGAAGGTCGTGAAGGCATGACAACCGTGTCTTCAGATTGACACTTTATTATCTGAGTGCACAGTTTGTCTATTTCCGTATAAAGTTGCCGTGTAAAGTATGGCAAATAAATGATATTGGTCTGATACAGAGAAAGTTAATTTATTAATGCTAAATGTGGCGGTTTTGGCGGCACTGTTTGCTATCCTCGGAAGCAGACAAGTAACGCCTAATTATATTACTACGCCGTTATCGTCGGTAATGGAACCATTCTCGCTTGCTGGTTTTAATTTCACATTGAATGCAGCAGACGCGACAGATCCTGCCCGTCACCAAGTTTCACTTAAAGGCCCCGTGTCTGAGATATACATAGAAAGTGACGAAACAGGGGCCCGTTTCACTAAACTTCGTACGGCTAAAATGTTCGTAAGTGCAAATTTAGGATCGTCTGGAAATTTCAATTGATGGATTTACATTTATGGAGCATAGGCTGCATATGCAGCCTATGCTCAATAAATGTAAATCCAATAATTGCTTAGAAGAAAACATTGTTAATATGAAATTTACAGACTTTCATAATATTGCACTTACGAACATTTTAGTCGTACGAAGTTTAGTGAAACAACAAAACAAATATAAAGAAAATTCACAACTTTCAAGGCGAACGATACTGTGCGAATGTGACGTGTCTGACGTTAATTACGACATGGCATTGTATGTTTGTTTTATTAAATGGTGTTTTCTTCCAGCGTGTTACGATCATTTCCCTAGGCCACTGCACTAATGGTTTCCATTTCGCCACCAGACTGGACACCGCGGTCATCTCTCGGGACGTCGGCGTTACCGACTGACGTTTGTACATTTATCTCATTGGTAGCTGTCTCAACGCGCACCACACATCACGGAGACGCCGTGACGGTAAATTACTAGTCTCTAACTCGAATACCATTTTGGACCCCCACGATGTCCGGTTTAATATCGTCCCAGTGTGTGGGGGAACTATGCTATAAAGTATTGCTCGACTCGTGCCCAGAGCTATCAGATTTTATCATGCATTGTTTTCACTTTTCTTATATTTTCAGTATTTTCTGTAAATGTAAATAACACTACAGATACAGATATGTATTACTATCTTCTGTTATCTTCTGGCTTTCAGAATTGTCAGCCAATCAAGCTGTTTGATTCCAAACACAATATTTAAGTATTGTTAAATAAAAAACTTGAAAAATATGGTGAAGGTGAAGGGACTGTGCGGGTTTGTTTGCACCACGCGGGTAACTGACCAGGAATTCTCGTTAACCGGACAGTGAAGGGTTTCTGGTGATAAAACAATCGCCATCCTTGTCTCTGGAGCGTGGATTCGCATTACATCAGAGCTTCCCCAATAGCCGCTGTCATGACGGCTATAATTGGACACGTGATTCAATTAACGACTGCGCAGGCGCGCGGACAAACGCAATAGTTGGCGTCGTCAATCAGCGAACCATGTTCCGGTCCTGGCGTACAGCGACCCGGATCAAGGTCTACCCTGGCCGAGCTGCTGGTGCTGTCCCCATACTCCTTCCCGACGCCGGCTGGTCTCGTGCTGCCCGTAACCACCACTGGTACCTTACACTTGTGACGTACGTGAGTTTGTTTCCATTCATGAATCGAGAATTCAATATTAGCAGAGCTAAGTCGACATTTATTTAGCCTGCGACACCGTCGGCCACTTCATTGCTTGATTAATGATAAGTCGCCCCGTAATGAATCAGTTTACAGGCCTTATTGGCCGGCGTGAAGCTCTGAGTTCCGTGGTGATTGTCCCGTGTCCGTGTACCGTCCCCAGGGTGGCCGGTCTACAGAGGCTCCATTGTACTCACAATCCATGGTCGCCTGTCTGCCCCGATCTCACATAACCTTGGTGTTCTTCTATGCATCACTTTTTAGCGGGCACTCTGACAAACTCAGCATCTAATCGCGATGGCGCATTTATATCTCTGATGATAATGTCTGTTCATGATTACAGTTCACTGGAATGTTTTGATTGCACATATGCCAACATTATAGCGATACATCTCTGAAGCAAAGACCCGGGGGACCGACAAGGGTGCCCGGTTTAGATAGGTTCCACTCAATACCCCGGCTACCTTGCCGCTACTCGAGCCATCAGGGCGATACTCCGCCACGAGTAGCTAATGGATGCGACCAAATGGTTTCTTGTGTTCTCTCTGCGACCAACGTTCTAAATATGTATGAAAAAATGAAGTAAACAGTGAAGATTGCTTTTAATTCTAAGCTAATATACAGAAACGATTTGAAAACGTAACAATGAGTTATACATGTTATTGGACACGCCTATGTGAGTATGCATGTGACCGTAATGTACCGCGTGACTTTGCTGTCTTAGATTCTGGGATATTTGGACAGATAATGAATTGCTAAATACAAACTTGCATAATAAAAACATGGTTAGTCCCTTGATGCGCATTTAAATCGTTTCAGTATACGTTAGATGTGTGTTTTCGTTGGAATAATAAAAGAGGTTTAAATACATTATAAATAAAGGAACCAAAATGACGACATGTGCCATGTATGGCAGCTACGGTTCTACAACTACAACATATTTCCCACTAAGCCGTGCACCAAGACATGCAAGACTACGCGCATTCACGTGCATTCACGCCCATTCATTGCCGCCACTAGCAATTCTAGTTGATGGAAACCAGCATGCATGCACAGGGGCCGTGTATGGAATATGGGTAAACGACATGAATTTGGTGCGGGTTATACGGTAGACTTACCAACTGAACATCGTCAGCGAAATGTAACATGAAATGTTATATGAGTGAGCATTTAGATAAATATGGCTTACATGACTGACCAATAATCTTCTCGTTTAATATAATTAATTTAGAAAATTGAAAAAAATATGTATTTGCTTTTTCGAAGATTATAAACCAGTGCGAGAGCAAATGCTTTAGATGGCACAGATGGAAGCATAATTATGATGATCCTCACTATATTGGAGGATTACCCGACGGAGACCCATTTGTCGGATCTCGCAACCACCATAAAATCATACGTACTACCCGGTCCAGGATCGAACCCAGGCCGCATTGGTGGGTAGGTATCGTGCTTTGTGTCAATTGCGCTAACGGGACGACCCAGTAGAGAATAATGTACACTATTTAGAGCAGATCCTACCCGCCGCTCAAGCAAGCACAGACTGATCGGCAAGAGGGATCATACAGGAACGTGGATACATCAGATACAGATCACTACTGTCGCGGACATTTCATTAGTTGAATGATGTGATGTCACACAACGTCACCAAACTCTGCTGATTAACGCAATGACGAACTTTTGCCATACCAGACTCTATACACCACCGTCTGCGCTAATCTTGCCAAATTTGTAAATCTGTCTATTACAAAATACTTGAATACTGTGTTTGAAAGTAAACAGTAACTGTAGTACAGCTCAGGCTCCGCCAATCAAACTGCTTGATTGACAGTTGGTATTGCCAATATATGTTCAGAAACGTTTCCACCTTGACAAGATTAACGCAGGCGGGGGTGTACCACGAACACCACCCTGTATTTTGGGGCGGGAGGGGGTGGGGACACGAGGTAAAACTGTTATTGGTATTTTAATTCATACTATCCTGTTTGCGAACAGTAACTCTTGAAATATACTGCCGTAACGTCCGTAGCAGACGTCCACTGTTCGCAACTATGCCACCCCTTGTCTCACCCATGTACGTGCTTCGCCAGATAATTAGAATATGTGGTTGTGACTGGAGAAATGGCACTTATGGATTGTGTGACCAGTGTGGATCCAGATCAGCCTGTGCATCCGCACAGTCTGATTCGGATCTACACTGTTCGCCAATTCATCAATGGAACATCTGTCATGTCTCTAACACACAATATAGATCGTTATCAGGCTACAGGAATATGATATTTGGTCACAAATCCCATGAGCCCCATTTATCCAGTTACGGCCATATATAGAGACTACCAGACAGATGCATTATGATATCAACGTTATCTGGGGGTCGTTTTACAAAACTTCGTACGACTTCGGTTCGACAACGCTAGGTATGTATTCACTAAGTAGAACAAGCTATGTATGTATTCACTAAGTAGAACAAGCTAGGTATGTATTCACTAAGTAGAACAAGCTAGGTATGTATTCACTAAGTAGAACAAGCTAGGTATGTATTCACTAAGTAGAACAAGCTAGGTATGTATTCACTAAGTAGAACATAAAAAGCTAGGTTATGTATTCTCTAGGTAGAATAACAAGTAGGTATGTATTCAATAAGTAGAACAAGATAGGTTATGTTACCAAGCTAGGTATGTATTCACTAAGTAGAACAAGCTAGGTATGTATTCACTAAGTAGAACAAGCCTACTTACCCGTGATCCCTGGTTATGTTGAAAGAAAACAATTCATATTATTAATTGTAATACATGTTTAAACAATATTGTCCGATGTTTCGAACGAATCATACTTGAGCTGTCCTCATGATGACTCATTATAACATATTCTCGAGCCACAATGGCAAATTATTGCTTCCATGTTAAATATGAACTGACCATCACTTATCAATATAAACATAGCAATTAAGCTAGACTCATATTTTCGCAAGGCCCAATTTATCTCGTCACTGTCAGATATACGTTCTGGTGCACGGTCTATTGAACATCATATTGGCAAACCATGTAGATCCAGATGAGCCGCCTCGTGACGAGTTGTCTCATCAGGATATGCACTGTTTGCAAGCAATGTTCATATTTTTGAGAGCAGACATCCCTTTTTCATAAATGGACTAGTCTGAAAATGATTTTGTGATTGGTTGAAAAATTAACATGTAAACATCCATTCCAGTTACTTAGGGGTGAAAGGGTTAAGGACATATTATAAACAATACTGCATCATGTACAATGAGAAAATCATCCAATTAGAAACTCCAAATGTGTAAAAATCCACTCATTTATCGTAATTGGTACCATCAGGCAGAAATAGACTATGCATGGTCGTGTACACATATGAGACATGCCATGTGATTTTGTACCTTCGGACATCTGCGTAATTTCATTAAATACATTTACACAATTTACCATATTTTTCATTAATTAATGTCAAAAGTTGATAACATTTTCAGAGTACATGCGGAATTTATTTTCGCATGTACAATGTACTCTGCAAATGTTGTCGACTTTTGACGCCATTTACGTAAACGTGTTTCATGGAATTACACTGATGTCCGAAGGTACAAAATTACATGGCGTGTCTTATATGTCAACAGCCAAGGCACTTTATATTTTCGTTGATATGTTTCTGAAAGCTCACACTCATGAATTAGTTGTACCTGTTTCAACTGCTAAATATTACAATAAGCTACTTGATTTGTAACATGAAACACACATTGATTTGCATAGGAGATGTTCCACTTTGAACTTGACGCGATATTGTATATACATGTAGTGTGTCCTTATATCTCGTACAATACACGTTTACTAAAACAAGATAGGAGAAGAATTCACATAAGTGTAAACGCTTGTTTTCTAATAAAACAAGATAATTGATCAAGCAATAATATCCACATATAACAACAAATATTACATTGGTAGTGTCGTATTGTGAAATATTATTCAGACAAAGCTACAGATCTTGTAAACAATGCTATATGTCTCCTGATATTAAATATAAATAAACAAATTGTTTCGAGAATATATCGGGGGTATATATTCTACTCCACGGAGCCCCGCAGAGGACATGGATTTATTTTTTTCCCACGAGATAACAATTCGTTCCCTCCAATTAACAATTCGTTCCCACGAAATGACAATTCGTTCCCTCAATTTAACAATTCGTGGGAACGAATTGTTAAATTGAGGGAACGAATTGTGTATTTCGTGGGAATGAATTAATAAAAAAACTAATTCTGCTTCCACTGCTGGGCTCCGTAATACTCTCATAAAAGTACAAAGTCAACTTGATGGGCCTTCATGCAGTATTGCTGGACGTTTACAAACATGCATACGAGACTTCCATGGCACTTTAGGTCATAATATGTTTTTCGAATCGATTACTATTTCAGCAGTTGTGGAATGGATTCATGTATGACCAACTGCCATTTCCGGAATGTGGCTACTCACTCGCGGCCAGCGAAATACACAGACTCGCGTATTGCAATGGTGACAACATGCACAACTGACTGTTGTTGTTGAACGCCACATCTACATGTAGACTAACAATGTTAACCCTTTCAACACTACATACCTGTACAGTGGTAGTGGCAAACAGTGTAGATCCAGATGAGCCCGCTCGTGACGAACCAGATCATCAGGATCTGTACTTTTTGAAAGTAATACCCCTTTTTCATAAATGGACTTGTTTGAAAAACATTTTGTTACGGTTGGATTGGTTGCAAAATTAACATATCAAAATCCATTCCAGTTATTTAGGGATGAAAGGGTTGATAATACTAGTCAACTGAGTCTATATTTTCAAATGAATATCAAAACCAGTGACGACACACATGTACAAGGGAAAGGTGACAACATTGGGCGACAATACTATAGGAATGAATGGCCTTTTTGTGGAATTTATCGGGGTATAAACTTGGAAAAGTCGCGGGAATACTGGACGAAGGCCGGAAGGCCTCGTCCAGTATTCCCGCGACTTTTCCAAGTTTATATCCCCGATAAATTCCACAAAAAGGCCATTCATTCCTTATAATTCCAGCATTTGAAATAAATTCATCAAGAAAATGTGTTTATTTTCCGTTTTCTTAAGAATTATTTTAACTGCGCCTCACGGTTATGGAAAGTAGTTCGTCATGGGAGTTTACTGGGATATAAATTTTGGACAGAGACTTGCTACGGACCAATCAAATGTTAAGGAATTGTGTAAATATTTTTGTGCTGGAATTATACCGCCATGTTCAAGTAGAGGCTAACGGTCTGTGCGCGGTGACACATGTACACGTGCAGGGAGGCTGACAGGTCGGGGATCGAACTACAACAAAGAAATCCACAATACGAATATGTGCGTGTGTGCGTGTGTGCTTGAGATACGTTTGTCAAACAGTCTGTGCAACATGTTGTCATATCTAACCCATTTCAGGCCGTGAACTCACCAAATGTTAACGGAAATTTTATATCCATGTACTCGCTGTTTAATATGTCGATTATTTCCAAAACAGAAGCTATGTTTTGACCAACCAGTTTAACCATTTTATGTGGAGCGCCGTGGCGTAATGGTTAGTGTGTCGGACTACTGATCCAAGGGTCGTGGGTTCGAGCCTGACTAGCGGCGTACGTTGTGTCCTTGAGCAAGACACTTTATCCACACTGCTCCAGTTCACCCAGCTGTAAATGGGTACCGATAATTCGTAGTTGCTCTGTAAATACGAATTACCGGCTTCTCTCAAAAATCTCTACCTCCGTTCTTTCTCCCATTCTTGGGAGACGGCATGCAAGGTCCTAGAGCCAGTGCCGCCGTTAAATATAAGCAAAAAAATAACCATTTTATTGAGTGGTCAAAACATAAATTGTTACGTAATAACGAGAAAATACGTTTTGAATGTGTATGCCGTTACTTGTCGTCTTTATCGCTGAACGGTGATGTGTTTAGTAACGTGTGTTTTTGAAATGTTTCAATAAACTTGGATGTCTTCATGAGCACTCATGTTACATGTAACGTATAGTCTGTTTCACGAAACCTGCCCAAATTTTACGGCTATATAAACAATTCAAAAACAAAATTTCTTTTGATAATATTAAATTAAAGGAAAAATTAAGAATGAGCCTTCTTTTTATTTCGTGAAATTTGGTCAAATATTGATTTTATTGCGAAAACAAAATTTCCCCATGTTAAATCCCCATAGACATATTCACGGAGTGAAGATGTCTATGGGGATTTAACATGGGGACAATTTTTTGAATTTTAGAAATACTGGACCGATTTTTAAAATTTAACTTTTGTTTTCTTAGTTAGATCATATCCAAGCTATCTAGCTAGGTTTCGTAGTCAATTTCCAAATTTTTTAGACTAATCCCACACTCCTTTACCTCTTTTTCCCCATGTTAAATTCCCATAGAGAAATCAATTTTTCGTAATAAAACCAATATTTGACCAAATTTCACGAAATAAAAAGAAGACTCATTCTTAAATTATCCTTTAATTTAATATTATCAAAATAAATCTTGTTTTTGAATTGTTTATATAGCCGTAAAATTTGGCAGCTTTCGTGAAACAGACTATAGGTTGGTTACAGTTGCAATATTGTGCGACAATCACATGCATTTCTAGTACATAATTTCGTTGGCTTTTCGAATTCAGACATCATGGTAAACTTTCAACATTCCGATTTCAAGGGAAAATATGTTTTGAAAAAGAAATTGAAACCGATTATAAGTCAGGCGATATGTACATTATGTTAAAGTTGCCACCTCCAACAAGCAAAGTAACAGTGCATGTAATACACGGATCTGTAATATACACGTAGTTATGCAGTATAGTTATGTAGTATACATGTAGTTTGTATACACTATTAGCAGTATAGTTATGTAGTATACTGTATTAGTAATATACGTATTAGCAGTATAGTTATGTATATACATGTAGTTAGTATACACAGTTATGAGTATAGTTATGTAGTATACTGATTATGTAGTACACGTAGTCAGTGATATATGTTAGATACATGTAGTTATGTATACATGATAGTAGTATATCACGTAGTTATGCAGTATAGTTATGTATCATTAGATACAGTATGTATACATGTAGTTAGTAATTATGTAGTTATGTACAGTTAGTATGTAGTATGCATAGTTATGAGTATAGTATAGTTATCAGTATATACATTAGTATGTAGTTACACGTAGTTTTATGCATATAGTAGTAGTATACATTTAGTTATGTAGTATACACGTAGTTATGCAGTATAGTTATGTAGTATACATGTAGTTATGTAGTATACACGTAGTTATGCAGTATAGTTATGTAGTATACATGTATTATGTATATCACACGATAGTTATAGCAGTATAGTTATGTAGTATACATGTAGTTATGTAATATACACGTAGTTATGCAGTATAGTTATGTAGTATACATGTAGTTATGTATATACACGTAGTTATGCAGTATAGTTATGTAGTATACATGTAGTTATGTAGTATACACGTAGTTATGCAGTATAGTTATGTAGTATACATGTAGTTATGTAATATACAGAGTTATGCAGTATTAGTAGTATACATGTAGTTATGTATATAACACGTAGTTTATGCAGTATAGTTATGTAGATAACATGTAGTTTATGTATACACTAGTTATGCAGTATAGTTATGTAGTATACATGTAGTAGTAATATACACGTAGTTTATGCAGTATAGTATGTAGTATACATGTAGTTATGTAGTATACATTGTTAGTGTAGTTATAGTATAGTTATGTAGTATAATGTAGTTATGTAATATACAGTAGTTATGCAGTATACATGTAGTTATGTAATATATATGTAGTTATGCATAGTTATGTAGTATACATGTAGTTATAGTATACATATGTAGTGTATATATATGTAGTTATGTAGTATATAGTAGTTATGTAAATATATATGTAGTTATGTAGTTACATATATAGTTATGTAATATACATGCAGCTATGTAGTATAGTTATGTAGTATACATGTATTGTGTGTATATGTATTTATGTAGTATATATGTAGTTTATGTATAGTGATGTATATATTATGTAGTTATGTAGTATATATGAGCCGTGCCGTGCGAAAACCGGGCTTAATGACAACATTTTCAGTTGTTACTTTTTCGCGTATTCTGAATTGTACATCTTTTAAAAGCCATATGCCGCCAAAATTTTCAATGTATTCCAATTATGGTTCATTTTAGAAGTAGTTTTATGACGCGTGGTAAAACCTTATATGACGTTTTAGATCAATGACGTCGAAATTACGGCGTTTTTATCAACGGCGTATACAAGGGGTGTTGATCCGGACAAGTCCTATAGATTTGTCATCTTTTATCGCATGTCAACCAAATTTGGATATCTCGTAGCCTGGACAAGTGTCTCCCATTAGGCCAAGACAAGGTATGAAAATGAAAAGTCATGCAGAGCATGATGTTATTAGCCGATCAAATCAGGGTTCAATATATGTCAGGGAAAAGTGAGAGAAGTGTTGATTTCCTCCCCAACCAAATTCTCCCAGTTATATTTAGCTATCATTAATATCTGATCATAGCAATACTTATGGTAGTCAAATGTAAACAATATTATTCCAGTTGAAATAATTAACCTTTGAATATAGGTGAATGCGCTTAGCATTACACAAATATGTAGCAAGTCAACCGAAATCTCATAAATACCCGATTTTTGGCGGCCATCTTGAAAATATGATAATTATATACTGAATATTAGTGTAGTTTACGTAAATTCTTTAATATATCCATCAGAAATGTTTTTAACAACTTACACCAATTTCCAAGTTAAGGACCATGGCTTATTGGCTCATATATTGGCAATTTTCGACTTCCGTCAAGCATAAAGTTCAATGACCTTGAAATGACCTTGAACTTGGTTTAAAAAATGGCACCCGGATTTTTTGGAAACCTTATACATTCAAATTT
This sequence comes from Conchocele bisecta, assembly GCA_029237695.1. Lineage (NCBI taxonomy): Eukaryota > Metazoa > Mollusca > Bivalvia > Lucinida > Thyasiridae > Conchocele > Conchocele bisecta. The sequence continues at coordinate 74,975,147 of CM055273.1, forward strand.
ATAAAAACACCGGGTGCCATAAATTAACACGAGGTGCCGGAATCTGATATATATACCTACACTTGCCCCTGGACTAGGAGGAAAACCGCCTAACTTTAGTTTACCGAACTCTTGTAGATAAAACGTTTATTTATAGCCAAATTACAAACCGCCTAACTTTAGTTTACCGAACTCTTGTAGTGAAAACGTTTATTTATAGCCAAATTGTGTTATTTCGCTATATTGAAAGTTTTCAACAGAGATAATGGCCAAAAATGAAAAATTATCCGGTTGATGTAATTTGGAAGTGATACAACAAATTTCGCGTTTGTAGATTACCGAATATAGGAGAAAAGGGTGGCTACAAACTTTTTCACAAACCAATGGATAACCAATATATAAATAGATCGGCTAATAATAATGTTTATGGCTCGTGTTGCAGTTGCTAATGTAACGTCATGTTTTGGATTGCGGCCCAAGTAACGTAATTTCGTATGCAAATATTTCAAATAAGGCTGAGTGAGGCGTTTCCCTGTTGTTTGCTGCTGTCTGAAATAATTTTGGGGAATAATAGCGACATCATTTAACATTTCGTATACGACGACATATTTTAAAGTAGGCAGTAGGCCGCTTATAACATTAACTTTGTGACAAAACACGATACCGGCCAGATACCTTATAATTGTCGCCGTGTGTCTGTCTTGAGGATCGCATTATCATCGCCTGATATACATTATTATGCAGTCAAATGATAAACTGATGACAAAAGCACTTTCGACTACAAAAGCAAATTTATGACCATCACATTTCCAATTAATATGTTGATGCATTTATTTTAAATTCAATACAAACCCCGGATATTTATGTCATTATATAGCTGACATTATATTTATGATCAAATGAGTGGCATTAAATGGCATATCATTCGCTAAGTACTGGATAGAATTGTTTAACAGTCTCAATTTACCAAGATAATAGATGGTAATATCGTTGGCATACACTAGGTTGTTCATATTTAAGATTATTTAGGAATCAAAGTGCAGTGTAAGCGAAGACTTCTCTGATATGTAGCCAGTTAAATTATGCGTTCACCATTTTGAATTCATAAGGACAACCGACGAAAAAGAGTAAAAATGTCAAAGAACGACACTTAGGCGACAATGTACAGCGCCTGAAGCATTTATAAGTCATTGATGCTGCGAGGAACTCGTGCAAGTATCCTTGCTATAATAGTTTGTCAGTACACCATAACGTCAAACATGTATTCACGTTCAATGACGTCACAAGTACGTGACGTCAAGTCATGACGTCATAATATGTGTACCGAGATACAAGGTATCGCGTCTCATATTAGTGAAAGTTTCAGTAAGTTATCATTTTCGGTTTTCTGTTCACACTTAATGTTAACTGACACCAGTAAACGTAAATGGGAGGGCAAACTGTGAACTGTGTCGGCGACGCTAGACAATTTGAAACGTCGTTTTTCCGACGTCGTTTACCGCTTTTCATGACGTTGTCTTTAAGCCCGGTTTTCGTATGGCGCGGCCCATATGTAGTTATGTAGTTATGTAGTATATATGTAGTTATGTAGTATACATGTAGTTATGTAGTATACATGTAGTTATGTAGTATATTTATGTAGTATACATGTAGTTATGTAGTATACATGTAGTGTGTAGTATATATGTAGTTATGTAGTATATATGTAGTTATGTAATATACATGTAGTTATGTAGTATACATGTAGCTATAGTAGTATACATGTAGTGTTAGTAGTAGTAGTATAGTTATGTAGTATGTAGTGTGTAGTAGTTATAGTATATATGTAGTTATGTAGTATAGTATATGAGTATGTAGTTACTTTTGCAGCACTAGTTGCCGGCGGTAGCTCCTAGTTGGCGGCAGTAACTCATAGTGGCGGGTAAGATAATCTGCTACGGTCGGTACAGACGTCTTGCAGAGTTACTGCCGAAAACTAGTGCAGCACTACATACTACGGGGCGCCATGCAGGACAGGTTAATTATGTGTACAAAACCAATTTTGTCTAGACAAAATTGAGTTTTGTAACACTAAAAATCACAAAATCCAATTATGTAAAATTCTGATATACAAAATTCATTTTTGTTATAAAGGATTCAATTTTGTAAGACAGAATTGAGTTTTGTGAACAAAATTCAGTTTTGTGGGACAGAATTCAGTTTTGTCCACAAAAGTCAGTTTTGTCCACAAAAATTAGTTTGCGTAACTGATAGACTATGTCATTTCTACGTTGATTGGTTGATATCGGTCTTAGTCCATTTTACTAGATGGTGGAGTACACTTGCAGATTTAAATATTTCAATGCGAAAATATAACCCAATATATCAATATTCAGGGGCGTAGCTAGCCAATTTGAATCTGCAGGCCCGGTTGACTACTTCGAGCACCGTTGGTGCGAGTATGCTAGGGGTGGGGGGGGGGGGGGGTCGAAAATTCTGCAGGCCCGGGCTTGCAGTGCCTTAATGCAGCTACGCGCCTGATATTATACTTCTTTATGGACAGTTATTTTGGTTATATTATGATTACAAAATATATACCTCTAGTTCTATCCAAGAATCTTATTGTGACTAATCATGTATGCGGATGCCAGGGCGGCCAAATAACAACTAGTTTATATAAACATTTTAACAATAGCATCGTTTTATTTCAATTAACCAACATTGGGATAGCGTTATGAAATGTATGTACATAGTCAATACATAATTACAATAAACGGTTGTCATGGCAACCAATTCACAAAATGTAATTTTCCAACCAAGTTCCATCATGTTTGTTGCTGATATATTTTTATACATATTATTCAGGCCACATTTTTGTCATACTGTATCTGACCAATGGTAGTCCTTCTTACATGCGTGTGCCATATTTGGGCAACAGAATCGAAACGTATGCAAATACGTATACGAAACGTATGCAGAATTGCATTTTGTGACACAGAATTGAATTTTGTGACACAAAATTGAATTTTGTGACACAAAATTGAATTTTGTTTGTGACACAGAATTGAGTTTTGTGGCATAAAAAAGTGAATTTTGTGACACAGAATTGAGTTTTGCGGCACAAAAGTGAATTTTGTTGACAAAATCAGTATACAATGTATATTTAATTTTGTTTTGTTTTTGTCAAGTTTATAGGTACACAAATGAATTTTGTTGACAAAATTGAGCCATTTCCCACTTGGCGCCCCGTACATACGGGCGTGGAATGTGATACCTAGTCTGGCGGTCGACATTACAAAATCTAGTCTGTACTTACGTGGTTCTGCACAGGACAAAGCGCGGGAGAGAGAGAGAAACCATGAATGGGCACATACTGGTGGTCACACAACGGATACATAGGCAGGTGGCGTGTCAGTGACATTCATGACTTAGTTTGTACCCCGCATAGAGCCTGATGCTCGTCTCAAAGCGGAGGAGAAACGAAGTAAAGAAGTTACTGCTATTAATGTTCGTTTTCATGCGGCGAATGAAAGAAGAGACAAAATGTCCGTCACTAGCCACCATAGATACAGACAAATGGTCCAAGCACTGATTGTAATCAGCGGTGTTCAGACGGACGGACAGACGGACGTACCGAACAAGCGTACACGTCGTGTATATACGATACTTACACTGTTCTGCATCATAAGGAAGAGTAAAGTAGTAATGTACTGTGTGTTTCAATGTTCGTCTGCCTGTACGCGTAGATAAACGACGGGCATTCGCGAGTTTGAAGATACATGTATAAACACCGAGACACTGTACCTTAGAACATTAGCCTCCGTTGTAGACCATGGCCAGCCATAAGTATGTATACAATACAGTGCCACAATAGCGTAGCAGCAGCACTTACATAAGTGCTCTAGTTAAGGAGATGCATGGGTCAACCGGAAGTACCACATTAAGTGTCCTATATAAAAATGTTCGTCTTGGTGTCATGATTCTGAAAACCAATGTTGCCATTGGGACAATTTTGTGCCGGCTGAGATTTTGGGGTAAACAGACGGAATTTTAGATGTTTACATATGTAATCCACATATTCATATCATATACATATATGATATTGTACAATATAATTAAGGCATTAGCTGACATATAAACCATACATTTTAGTTAACCGTTCCAAGGCGGTCCCCATTTTTCACTTTTGCAGCGAAAATACAAATAGGTATGGAAGCCAATGATGCCAGAACATTTTCACATTTACATTTTCAAATACAGGAATGGAATTTGTAATATAAAGTGTATTCACACAATATCTTTAATTGTTCTTGTGTTAATTAGTACATAGTCGGTACCATCTTAGAGCATAACACATCAATAATCTCAGAAAGTGGCACACTCGGGATAAAATTGTGGACCAGTTTACATCTGGTAAATACAGTTTTCTTAACTCCTCTAACCAACTGTATTAAAATATAAATGATTGTTCTCTATATTTAATAAATAAATACCTCCTTATCTGTCCCAGATAATTACCTGGTGGTGGTTGAAAACAAGTGAAAGTGGTAAAGTTTTAATTTAAGTTCAAGCTCCATCTACCAGGTATTTATCTGGGACAATACATACCTCCATGGAGGTATTTATTTCTTATCTAATATGGTTTAGTGATCTTAAAATAAGTGAAATTTATGAAACCAAGAAACCAATTCAAATTCTCCTGCTGACTAATTCATGAATATGCATGAGACCTCAATATTCATGAGTCAGGTGACTAAATTGGTCCAATTAAATGGTATAAACGTACGTTTGGCGGGATGTCATCTGCGACGTCGCCATATACAACAATCCAAACAGCAAACATCGTGGCGTCATATGTTCTACCAAGAGATTTATAGTGTAAATAGAAACACTGAATGAATTTAGTGGGTGGTTCATGACGTGACACAATTACATTAATACACATGCTGGTGAAGGCACACACCAGTAAAAGGTGAGATAAGCTCGGTCTTGTCAGATCATGAGCAGATACATTTTAGGAGCAGCATAAATATGTTGTGACTATAATAGCATGCGAGCCTGTTCATTATGTTAGATAATAGATAATATCTACATAAAGTGTTCCAATATTTGTTCTAATGTCTGATTTGCACATTATGAAAATATAAGTGGAAATCTTATCTTGTATTTCTAAACGGAAGCGAAGAGTGATATTTTCAGTTAGAAATATGTACATATTGCATAATGTCATTCATGAGATATGATTACAGTAGCCAGTATGCATGTGTTTCTGTCTAGTCATTACATTGCAGATACTCACTATCCATGTCGTGAATCCGCACATTTAGCAGTTCAAACGGTTCCGCTGTCAACGGATTCGAACACACACTATCTTCTAGATCGTCCACTTTACACCTTACGCGCCTGATCACTGTGTACGCACGTGCATACTTCTGCACCGGACTTTGTATATTCACAAACTAAATTGTTCAAAAGCTCCGATGCTGCAGGCGATTAACTATGGCTGCAGTGTGCCCCTTTTAGTTCGTTCATACCTAAATCCAACAGGGTCTTGCCTGGCAGATTTGGAATGCCTTGCGCCATATCATAAGTTGATACGACCACATGCGGACAAGGAGACGAAAGCTGTTATCCGTCGGAGGCAGCATTTTTCCAGTGACATTCTTTTTTGTTTTCTCACGCAACATATTCAGTGACATACAGTCTTTTTCCCCATACATAGCTCCGACAAACATCATACTCTGAACCAATTGAGATTTGGACACTTCCTCAGTAGTTCCTAATGTTGCCAAATGAGTCATATTCAGCTGACGTCTGTTTCAATATGCGGAAGGCCGATTTCTTTCCATGACCAAACAATGTGCTAGTAGTGCCACATCCTGCCAGACAATACATTGGCGGAAGTAGGTTTCGCTGTGGAGGAGGCATGTTGTCACATAGTTCATGAACTTGAATATACCACACTAAATGTGCGTGCTTCCCAATACGACCTGTTAAGAAGACGAGTCTATTTGTGGCTATCTCTGGACGATGGAGAATGAGGAGGATACTACAATTGTGTCTGCACCCATCAGACCCTTTGACACAGTGTACTATCATGCTCGTAGCAGCTTCTTTTTGAATGGACCGTACCTCTGAGACTCCACTCACGATGGACGGCGTTACTTTAACGACCTTATATTCCTGACCTGCGCTGATAACATAACTTGATTTTCAGCAAGCAAGGTACAATTGTGCATTGTGTAATACTGTACAAGCGCAGACTTATGCATGCAATTACTGAGAAATTGTGTCCAGTTTGGTGGGATCCGGATTTCTGATTGCACGTTTATAGCACTTCATTGCACGTCCCATGTTCGTTTCTCGCGCGTTTGGTCCTTGATGCTGTCGTCAAAATACTTGTCGAACACTACATGAATTTGCTGAACTGCAATGCCACTGTTAGAGACTCTACTGCGGTTCAAAATAAAATTGAAGAGCCTCATCGCCATTTCTTCAATGCAATTGTGGCAACATGTCGTGTTGTGTCATTCATCATCTGAATGGAGGCATGCCCATCAAATACGATAGCATCACTTGCTGTTACAGTATTCACTGTTTCAGATGTTTATATTCCTTCCAGCCATGCAATAGGCTGTGATTTTACTGTCCATACCATCTTCTTACCATCCTCAGTAAACATGCTTAACGGAAATAGTTATTCGTCCATACTCACATTATTCTTCTTTACTTTAACTGACTTTCTGACTTCAGACATTGCTTTGCGAACTGACCGCGGTAATGTTTCATCGTCTAAGTCTGGGTCAGCAAGTCTCTCTTTCACAAACTTTGTTAACACCTTGATCCCTTTTTTCAAGTGAATTTACCGGACTATCCTTATTATCTTATGGTGCAATGGCCGCGCTTATTTATTGCGGCACAGAATAAGATTTGTGGTACGGTATGTGAACATTTGTGATTTGCTTGTTTAGGGCAGGGCAGGCGTCTGAACACCCCCATCTGGATCCGCGCCTGGTGTGGTGATTTCATCCCCCAATGATGAAACTTTTAAGTTTGAGTCCAATATAGTATATTGCAATACGAATAAATATCGTACGGTAACTTGAATGTTATACATGTGTGCGTCAAATAACCTGTTAATTTGAAGTACACTTACATGCAAGGAAATTGGTGCTGTCTTGGAACGGTCAGTTGCCAATTATGGTTTATATGTTACAGAAGGTTGTAATTTAATTTCTATATGGCAGTTATACATGTTATAACCCTGTTTGCATTATATAAATGTCATGTATTCTCAAAAATTGCGGATTCCAGTTTTCAGCATTTTTTGGCCTAAAAAGTCATCTTTTGACCCAAAAATCTCAGCCGGCACAAAGTTGCCACAATGGCAACATTGGTTTACTAATTCCTGACATCAAGACTAACAATTTGGTATATAACATGTAATGTGGTACTTCCGGTTGACCCCTCTCAAAATGTGCCGGGAGCTGCTGCTGTACTACAAGTGTTATAACAACAGGAACATTCCAATATATGTATATGCGTTTTATAACTTGTTGCTGTGACTGCACAAATGGGGCTTATGCGTTTTGCAGCCAGTGTAGACCCAGATCACCAGATGCACCCGCACAATCTGATCAGGGTCTGTACTGTTCGCCACACCTGTCATGCTTCTAAAAAACAACATAGATCGTTATCAGGCCACATGAGTGTGCTATCCGATCAGGAGCTACACTGGTCACAAATTCCATAAGCCCCATTTCTCCAGCCACAGCCACAATTCATTTACTATTTGCATTGGCTGAATGAATAAGGTACACCATCACAGGGCCGCCAGTGCACGACACAGGAGACAGTAGTGTGACCCCACACAGAAGGACACAGATGTACCCCACCCACCTGCTGCAGTATACTGGTGTGGAACAAGGATATTCCACCCGAGTGTCAGAATGGGTCGCCATAAACGAGGCTTTGCCGAGTTTCTGACGACATATTCTGATCACGAGGGTGGAATATCCTTAGTCCCACACCAATGCATATTATTAGTACATCACGTGTATATGGATGAATTGTACTGTACACAAAACATATGGGTGTGGCAATTTGATTTTGGAACTGTACATTTTATAGACGTATATGTACACATCAGTAGACATTTCACATAGCAGGCGGAATTTATGTATCATTGGCCTGTTGATGTTTGGCTATGCAAGAATTAACGACATGACACCACGTTCACGGCGAAGCTATCAGCCGTATTCACACTGCTACTATGCACTGGTCTAGGAAATTCAGTTTCCGATAACGTCATAAAACTACAAATCGTGCACAGTTATAGCAAGTGCCAGAACGGGTCATGTAAAACATATTCATATGGAAAGAACACACTACCAGGGGAACGTGAGTGGGTAATATGTAGCAGAAACAAAGCTTTTACCACATTTCACAGTTGGTCGCTTCCGGCAATTTGGGGCACCGGCTATCAGAAACCAATCCGTAAACATTGTACAGTGGGACCTCTCTAAAAAAGACACATATGACAGTTTTATCAGGTAACGAACTTCGTATTGGCCGAATACATATTGACTGTTAACATAATGCCGTATCCGGCATTCACGTAATACGAATATCCGGGGTACAACGAATTGAAAACTGACGTTTCACTGGTCGAACGGCGTCACATGACGTTACCGAATGGCGTCAGTGTGATGACGCAAAGTTATCAAGTCCGCGTTCATTTCAAGGAAATCAATTTTATATTTCACCATCTGCTAGCATAAAATGCTACCTGGTAACTAGAATACCAGTCTAGTGGCTGTTAATATCAAATGTATCAGGCTCGGCTGGGAAACGGTAGGAATTCCTCGGCAAGCCTCGGAATTCCTGCGCGTTTGCTAGCCGAGCCTGATAAACTTGAAATGAAAAGACACTATGCTGGTATTCTCTACACGTATGTGCGGTTTATTGATGTTCCACTGTTTCATGGCGGCTGTAGGATATGTTATGTGTGCTTGGAATCAATCATCATTCAAATGTGTGGCCTAGTGACTGGAGAAATGGGACTCATGGGATTCGTGGCCAGTGTATCTCTAGATCAAATAGCGCAATCATGTAGCCTGATAACGATCTATAATTCTTGTCAGGAGCATAACCGGTGTTTCATTGATGGAATGGCGAAAGGTGCAGATCCTGATTAGACTGTGCGGTTGCACGGGATGCTCTAGAAAGACACTGATTGCAACACATATAAGCCCAAAAGTATCACAGCCACATATAAATTACAGTGAACGATTCCAGCCTAAACACATACATGTATGTATGTTGGGTGTCCGGCTGAGAGAGGTTGAGCCAATAACATATGACTTACAGAAATACATTCGGCACGACTGTAAATAATAGCCTGCTATATCATAGACGTTGATGTTCGAGAATGTTAGACTAGAGTAGTTCCTGATCAACAACATGTTTGAGAATGTTAGACTAGTGTAGATCCTGATCAACAACATGTTCGAGAATGTTAGCCTAGTGTAGATCCTGATCAACAACATGTTTGAGAATGTTAGACTAGTGTAGATCCTGATCAACAACATGTTTGAGAATGTTAGACTAGTGTAGATCCTGATCAACAACATGTTCGAGAATGTTAGACTAGAGTAAATCCTGATCAACAACATGTTCGGGAATGTTAGCCTAGTGTAGATCCTGATCAACAACATGTTCGAGAATGTTAGACTAGAGTAGATACTGATCAACAACATGTTTGAGAATGCTAGACTAGTGTACATCCTGATCAACAACATGTGCGAGAAAATTAGCCTAGTGTAAATCCTGATCAACAACATGTTTGAGAATGTTAGACTAGTGTAGATCCTGATCAACAACATGTTCGAGAATGTTAGACTAGAGTAGATCCTGATCAACAACATGTTCGGGAATGTTAGCCTAGTGTAGATCCTGATCAACAACATGTTTGAGAAAATTAGCCTAGTGTAGATCCTGATCAACAACATGTTCGAGAATGTTAGACTAGTGTAGATCCTGATCAACAACATGTTCGAGAATGTTAGACTAGTGTAGATCCTGATCAACAACATGTTCGAGAATGCTAGCCTAGTGTAGATCCTGATCAACAACATGTTTGAGAATGTTAGACTAGTGTAGATCCTGATCAACAACATGTTCGAGAATGTTAGACTAGTGTAGATCCTGATCAACAACATGTTCGGGAATGTTAGCCTAGTGTAGATCCTGATCAACAACATGTTTGAGAAAATTAGCCTAGTGTAGATCCTGATCAACAACATGTTCGAGAATGTTAGACTAGTGTAGATCCTGATCAACAACATGTTCGAGAATGTTAGACTAGTGTAGATCCTGATCAATAACATGTTCGAGAATGCTAGCCTAGTGTAAGATCCTGATCAACAAACATGTGTGAGAATGTTAGACTAGTGTAGATCCTGATCAAACATGTTCGAGAATGTTAGACTAGTTGAGATCCTGATCAACAACATGTTCGAGAATGTTAGACTAGTGTTTAGAATTTGATCAACAACTGGTTCGGGAATGTTAGACTTTTAGAGTTTGATCCTTGATCAGACAACAATGTTCGAATGTTAGAACTAGTGTTTTAGATCATGGATAAAACAACAATTGTTCGAGAATGTTAGCCTAGTGAGATCCTGATCACGAATATGTTTGAGAAAATTAGCCCTAGTTGTAAGATCCATGATCAACAAACGATGTTGCGAGAATGTTAGACCTAGTGTAGAATCCTGATCCAAACAACATTGTTCGACAAAAATGTTTATGACTTAGGTGTAGATCCTGATCAACAAAACATGGTTCGTGAATGCAAGCCTAGTGTAGAGTCCTGATCAACAACCATGTTTGAGAATGTTTAGACTAGTGTACACCTGATCCAACAAACATGTTTCGGAGAAATGTTAGACTATGTAGATCCTGATTCACAACAATGTTCGAGATGTTAACTAGTGTAGAATCCTGATTCAACACATGTTTCGGGAATGTAGACAAGAGTAGATCCTGAATCAACAACATGGTTCGAAAGTTAGACTAAGTGTAATCCTTGGATCACAACAATGGTTCGAGAATGTTGCCTATGTTAAGAATCCTGATCAAAACAACATGTTGCGAGAATGTTTAGGGACTAAGTGTTAGATCCTGTTCAACACATGATTGAGAATGTTAGACTAGTTGAAGATCCTGATCAACAACATGTTATGAGAAAGTTAGGCTAGTGTATGATTCCTGATCACAACATTTCGAGAATTGCAAGACTAGTGTAGATCCGATAACAAATGTTGAGAAGACTAGTAGATCCTGATCAACATGTTGAAAAGTTAGACGTGTAGATAAAAACTGGCAATAGCATGTACGAGAGATGTTTGCTAGGTAGATCCTGATCAACAACATGTTCGAATGTTAGACTATGTAGATCCTGTCAACAACATTCGAGAAAGTAGCCTAGTGTGATTCCTGATCAACAACATGTCGGTGTTAGAACTAGTGTAGATCCTGATCAACAACATGTTTGAGAATGCTAGAACTTAGGAGTGTAGATCCTGATCAAAAACATGTCGAGAATGCTAGACTACTGTAGATCCTGATCAACAACATGTGCGAGAATGCTAGACTAGTGTAGATCCTGATCAACAACATGTTCGAGAATGCTAGACTAGTGTAGATCCTGATCAACAACATGTGCGAGAATGTTAGGCTAGTGTAGATCCTGATCAACAACATGTTTGAGAATGTTAGACTAGTGTAGATCCTGATCAACAACATGTTCGAGAATGCTAGACTAGTGTAGATCCTGATCAACAATATGTTCGAGAATGTTAGACTAGTGTAGATCCTGATCAACAACATATTACTTTGCATGACACAAATGACATAAGTATACACTTAAATGCGAAACAATGGGTAGTGGCGTAGCCAAGAAGGGGTGTAAAGGGTCAAAAGCTCCCCTTAAAATCTGATCAGGTGTGTATTGATATTTTCATTTACGCTTTTCCGAAGTAAGGAACTATAATACATGTGAAAATTATAACTTTAGAATCACTATCATCGAGGATATTGAATGTAGAAATGCATATTTACTCTTAAGAAGGATGCACCCGTACCCCTGTCTTAACTCGATCCACAATTCGCCCTCTCCTCGGCAACCAGGGCTAGTACTGACGTGCCCTCTATCCAACTAGCGTCAACCGTGAAGTACCACATGTACAATGTAGTCTCTACAAACCGGACACCCTGAGAGGTCTCTGTACAGTGGAACATCTCCAAACCGGACACCCTGGGAGGTCCCAGTACAGTGGAACCTCTCCAAACCAGACACCTTGGGAGGTTCCTGTACAGTGGAACATCTCCAAACCAGACACCTTGGGAGGTTCATGTACAGTGGAACATCTCCAAACCGGACACCCTGGGAGGTCCCAGTACAGTGGAACCTCTCCAAACCAGACACATTGGGAGGTTCCTGTACAGTGGAACCTCTCCAAACCGGACACCCTGGGAGGTCCCTGTACAGTGGAACCTCTCCAGATCGGACACCCGGTTTGGAGATCTTCCATTGTAAACCAGACATGTGAGCAATTCATGACACATTCTAGTGTTTTGCAATCATGAAAAGTCAGTGTAATCAGAGATACATAACAGCGAAACACATCTATGGTAAACATCTATAATTTCCCGAGTATCCGGTTTAGAGGGGTTCCACAGTATTTATCCCGTCAACACAGTGCGTATGTGCCGTGAAACACGGTGCCGTGAAACATTTTTGATATCCAGTCAATACTATGTTTTGCATTTTACAGCCATTTGTAGGTGTTGACGGGATAAACTCGGCAGAGCCTCGCCCATCCCGTTTCCTGAGCCTTGCCAGATATGTTTTCCCATTCACGGCACTAACCTACTATTCTCTATATAGCAACCCAGATAGTACTGGCATTACTTACCCCTTTCTTGAATATCCTGAAGGGCACAAGCTGTCCGTCCTCATTGATGATATAACCTGCAATGATAAAGCTGCCACTTAACTAGGATTATAGTTCATCATACTTTCTAAGCCAATCGCTGGACAGTATTATGCTCCACTTATTTGACATATTGCAACGTTTAACCCCAATAACTTGTGTATTAGTAGATTCAATGATTCACTGTTCGACAGGAAATCAATACTTGGATGGGACATTTCATTGTATATTTGGCTATACTACAAGTCAGTTATTGTTCACATATTGGATTTTCAGGAACTAAATGCTGCTGTCGCTATCGCTCCCTTGCATTTAATTCCTTAAAAATCCAATATGTGAATAATAAGTTGGCTATGTTTTGTCTGTGAAACAACACCGCATTGTGTTCATTATTATGTATGCAATCGGTTGACAGTGTAGCATTAATCACAAGCATGTTTCTATTTCAACACTTCCATGATCTTTCAGTCTGTCATAACGGAATAATTTTCAATAAATTTCGGCTCTGGTTACAAGGAGGATGCGTCATTGTGTTATAGAGCGTTTATACAAATATGATTCCGCTACGCCTTCTTGCCGCAGACAGACATGCTATGGTATATATTTGATTTAAAGTGCAACCTGTTATAAATATACATAATCAATACAATACATTACAACACATGATAACAGCCAACCTACAGAGGTTCATGATGCACTTGCATTAATTATTCAATATTTCTTGATTTACATGTTCTATAATACATTTTCTACATTAATGAGTTTGTCCAGTGTTCAATCAAAATGCATTTTCAATAGCGTGTTTGAATATAGTACAATTATATTCATAATGATATTCCCAAACATATAGACTCTAGACATGACACAAGGTCCGACACACGGCCCGACACACGATACATGGTTACGCCGCCCGCTGAAGCCGGTCTCAGACACAAATCTCACGTGTGATATTACATACTCGTATATGTACATGTAAAACGCGTCATTAGAATCGTCTCTGAGACCCGTTCCTGTGGCTGCTATTGCAAATGCTCTCGTTGTCCAATGACAGTTGGCCTATTTCAGTGACTGACAGGAGAACATCGTAGGCCCTGGTTAGACTACGCGAGACTGCGCGGGTGCGCCGGCTAATCTGGGCCTACGGTGTCCACATACATAGTAAGGTACGAGCCGGCGAACCAACAATGGAACTCCAGTCGGACAGTTACGTACATCATTGGCATTGTGTAGATACCGGGCTGTAACCAGGCGCTATAATCACACTCGCAGCAGACCTGGGTTATGGTTACGTTATTGTATTGTTTCATTGTTCGTTTTCTTGCCATTTATATCTATATATCCATGTGGACGATAGTCGTTCATTTCCACAGCTCGTACAGGCTGGACATTTACTCGTTATTACGAGTAGATGAGTGGAGGGGACGAGCCGGCGGTCATACACGTGCAATGTACAATTATGTATCTAAGAAATACTTTAGATATGTATCGGGCAGTACGGGTAGTACGGGAGCTTGACAAGTTGGCTTCTCGTTCCCTCGAGATAGGATTTTGTTCCCACGACATATGATCTCCCCAAATAACGCAGTAATATTTTCAATGGCGGATGTGCACAATGACGTAGCACGGTGGCACTCTGGGATACCACCGCCAAGGCAACGAGAGTTTATTGCATGTACTAATCTGTGTCAGAGATAAATCCACAAAAACCGTACTCTAGTAATGAGCATTCGCGAATTTCAGCATTTCCGGTAGTTTTGTTTACAGAATACTCACTACATGTACATTTACACATAACACTACGTTCTCCGAAATAACGTTTTGTAAGTTTCATTAAAGGTTCCGTAGATGACGTCGAACATTCACGAATGTCTGCCATTCATTTCAGCGGTACAGCTACAGGTGGTGCTGGGCGGGCTCCGATATGGACAAATGTCTGACAAACACAGGCTGGAGCACATCCCTGTAGCCGATTTCACCAACATTGCAAAGTATACTTTTCTAGCAAAGTATACTTTGAGGGAGTAATCATTTATTTTTTCTGAAATGCATTATTTCATATAGAATTAACGACTGCATATATTTGATGATTTAAAGTGTTCAGAATTATTATACTGAATTTATTACATTATCACAGCCAATTGGCTGTGATAATGTAATAAATTCAGTATAATAAAAATTAATAAATTTATCCTTAAATTGAAAAGTTCTCCCTCAAAATATACTTTGCTAGAAAAGTATACTTTGCAATGTTGGTGAAATAGGCTACTGAAGTATGACCGGCAGCTACATTCACCGTCATTGAACATTTGATGCGACCATGTGAAACATTACTAGGATGCATCTGGGGGCCGTTTCACTAAACATCTTACAACTAATAGTAATCAGTATATTTCACATTAACCGAACTGAATGTGTTCTTGTAAACAATTATTAGATTTACACTTATTTAGCATAGAATATGCAGCCTATGTACAATAAATGTAAATCCATCAATTGGAATTTCCAGACTATCCTAAATTTGGACTTACGCACAATTTAGTCGTACGAAGTTTAATGAAACGGCCCCTTGTTCCGCAAATACTCAAGGTTTACCCGGGTCGCCGAGGTCAAAACTTCTCCAGTCACAGCCACATATGAGACACGCCATGCGATTTTGTACCTTTGTACATCTGTAGCCTATTTCATCAACATTGCAAAGTATACTTTAGTAGCAAAGTATACTTTGAGGGAGAAATTTTCAATTTTATGATAAATTTATTAATTTTTATTATACTGAATTTATTACATTATCACAGCCAATTTGGCTGTGATAATGTAATAAATTCAGTATAATAATTATGCATACTTTTAATCATGAAATATATGCATTTGTTAGTTCTATATGAAATAATGCATTTCATGAAAAATAAATGATTACTCCCTCAAAGTATCTTTGCTAGTAAAGTATACTTTGCAATGTTGGTGAAATCGGCTACTGCGTAATTTCATGAAGAACGTTTACAAAATTTACCATAATTTCCGTAAATGGCGTCAAAAGTTGACAACATTTTCAGAGTACATGAGAAATATAATTCGCATGTATTCGCATGTATATTGTCAACTTTTGACTTTATTTATGAAAAATATTGCAAATGTTGTAAACTTATTTAATGAAATTACGCAGATATCCGAAGGTACAAAATCACATGGCGTGTCTCATATGTGTCTAGCGAACAGTGCAGCCGATATCCGGTACTGTATTCCTTCAGTTGTGTCGCTACAATACGGCCCCTGTTGACATGAATGTATGCATGGACGGACACAGTGAAAGCTGTTCTTTGCAAATTATTTTTCAGAGTGAACGTGGTAATTTAAACTGTTTTGGAACACCAACTCATGCAAAAGGTCTAATGTTGTATTGCGTGTAAATGGAATTTGGAAAGCAATAACAGTCCCAGTGAATGAGTCAGGTTTTGCAAATAAAGTCGACAACCGTTGAATTTATTGGTCTGTTAACGGGTCACGGCCATGATCACGTGACCAGCTGCCGCCACCAGTTGTGTTTGACGTTCGCCCGGATTTAATCCGAAATGATCCCAATTGTCCACGGAGCGATATATTTAGGTTAACCCACTCACAACATTGGCGTCCTGATTCTTTTTTTTTATGAATTCTTAACTTTGTTGACGAACTGTTAGTGAACCAATTTCTGTTATAGGGTTAGGGTTATGGTTATTAGGAAGGAAATGTTAAGACTGGAATTGTAGCCGAGAGGTTACGACCTCCGACTGTCACTCCGGCTGCCCGAGTTCGATTCCTGATGCCGGCACTGAAGTTTGTGAAATACAATTGTATTCCCCGCTCTACCAGCTTGTTCTACCCAGGTGTGCCATGTAGCGGCTTGGTCCGCGGGTATTCAAAGCCTAAGAGCCAATTGGGACTCTTAACTCGAGAAACAAACAAATAAAGTAAATGTTACTACATGTACAAACAAATGTGACGTCACATATATACTCGTATATATGCACATTTGTCAAACTAGGTAGTGATCCATTCATACAATATATCACGTGGCACATCGACAAAGACGGCACACCAGGTTATTTCAGACAGGCCAATATCGACACAATCGACACGATACACAAACGCAGCATTCTGGGGGCAAGGGGTGCGGTGTTGTGGCTTTGCAATTTTCTACGTGTAAAATATACCTTACAAATAAATATGCTGATTTAATTGCATGTAAATGAATCAATATAAATGGTTGGTCGTCACGTGTATAATAAGTCTAGTGGTATAATCGCCTTAATATCCTATCCAGTATAATGCACTGAATGGAGTGATTAATGGTCCATTCTGGCCGGGTGTGACTAGACAATCTGGCATTTGCGGCCGGTATATATCCTACTCGCACGATCCCACAGCCACTTCTAAACTAATACAGTGAAACCTCTCCAAACCGGACACCCTGGGAGGTCCCCCGGGTCCCCCGGGTCTCCGGTTTGGAGATGTTCACTGTAAATCAGACACGTGAGCACTTCATGACACATTTCAGTGTCTTGCAATCATGAACATTCATTGCAATCAGATATACATAACAGCGAAACACATCTAAGGTAAACATCTATATTTCCCGAGTGCCCAGATTAGAGGGGTTCCATTGTACGACGACAATACATTGGTCATTAAGCGAACAGTGAACAGCCTCGTCACACATCAGACGGCGTAGATACATCGGCGCCGTTTGATCTTTGACTACGCTGTTCTTAAACATCGTAAGACCGATGTTTCCAGCCGTAGCCCCATGTAGCACGCCAACCATGACACGTCGGTTTATCAACAATTACACCATGTGCTAATTTGCTACCCCGAAGTACAAATAAATGACACGGTCATTTATATGAGGAAATGGCGCCGTTATATAACGAGCGGTTACAAATTCAACTTGCCTTGATTTGCACATTTTCACATTTATGCCATCACAGCTTCCTGGGTATAATATAAAATACGCACATAATTCCGTGGTATTAGTGATACTCATCAACGGCACTGCACTCGTAAATGTGGCTTCACACGAAATTACGATGTGTTATATAATTCACCACGTTACCAATGCTTGAATTACCGGACTACATGCTACAGTATGCCATGGAATATAAACAATATCACACCGTATAGACATGCATAGAATTAAAACGATTTGCTAAATAAATGTGAAAATTCCAAAGTCATTTGCGAGAAGGAAGAAGAGTGGACACAGCTGGTGTGAGACAACAACGGATACCAGAACGGGGGTCAAATACCAGAACATGGTCAAATACCAGAAAGGGGGCCAAATACCATAACGGGGTCAAATACCAGAACAGGGGCCAAATACCAGAACGGGGGCCAAATACCAGAACGGGGCCCAAACAGCAGAACGGGTCAAATACCAGAACGGGGGCCAAATACCAGACCGGGGGTCAAATACCATAACGGGATCAAATACCAGAACGGGGGCCAAATACCAGAACGGGGCCGAATACCAGAACGGGGGCCGAATACCAGAACAGGGGCCAAATACCATAACGGGGTCAAATACCAGAACCGGGGCCAAATACCAGAACGGGGGCCGAATACCAGAACGGGGGCCAACTACCAGACCGGGGCCAAATACCAGAACAGGGGCCAAATACCAGAACGGGGGCCAACTACCAGAACGGGGTCAAATACCAGAATGGGGGCCAAATACAGAAAGGGGGCCATATACCCAAATACCAGAACGGGGGCCAAATACCAGAACGGCGCCAAATACCATTACGGGGGCCGAATACCAGAACGGGGGGCCGAATAACAGACCGGGGTCAAATAGCAGAAGGGGGAAAACCGGGGGACAAATCCAGAACGGGGGCAAATACCAAGAAGCGGGGGCCAAATACCAGAACGGGGGTCCAAGGGGGTCCAAATACCAGAACGGGGTCAAATACCAGAACGGGGGCCAAATGCGGGGGACCACGAACGTGGGGGTCAAATACCAGAACGGGGGCCCAAATACCAAAGGGGAACGGGGTCCAAATACCAGAACGGGGGTGGGGGCCAAATACCAGAACGTGGGGCCAAATACCAGAACGGGGTCAATACCAGAACGGGGTCAAATACGGGGGCCAAATCCAGAAACGGTGGGGGCCAAATACCAGAACGGGGGCCAAATACCAGGGACCGTCAAATACCAGAAACGGGGGTCCAAATACCAGACCGGTGCAAATACGGGGGAAGGGGGCAAATACCAGAAATACCAGAACGGGGCCTATCCAGACTGTAAATAGTAGAACGGGGGTAAAGACACCAACGTGCCAAATCACAACGCCAAACCTAACCAGGGGGTGAACTACCAGAACGGGGGTCAAATACCAGTACGCGGTCAAATGCCAGAACGGGGGCAAAATACCAGAGCCGGGGGCCAAATACCAGAGCGGGGACCAAATACCTGAGCGGGGGCCAACTACCAGAACGGGGTAAAATACCAGACGGGGGTCAAATACCAGAACGGGGATCAAATACCGGGGCCAAATACCAGAACGGGGGCCAATAACAAGAACGGGGGCCAAATACCAGAAGGGGGTCAAATACCAGAACGGGGTCAAATACCAGAGCGGGGGCCAAATACCAGAGTGGGGGCCAAATACCCGAGTGTGGGCCAAATACCAGAACGGGGTAAAATACCACAACGGGGGCCAAATACCAGAACGGGGGTCAAATACCAGAACTGGGGCCGAATACCGGAACGGGAGCCAAATACCAGAACGGGGTTAAATACCAGAATGGGGGCCAAATACCAGAGCGGGGGCCAAATACAAGAACGGGGTCAAATACCAGAACGGGGGCCAAATACCAGAACGGGGTCAAATGGATCAAATACCAGAATGGGGGTCAAATACCAGAACGGGGGTGAAATACCAAAACGGGATCAAATACCAGAACGGGATCAAATACCAGAACGGGGGTCAAATAACAGAAAGGGGACCAAATACCAGAACGGGGGTCAAATACCAGAACGGGGGCCAAGAACGGGGGTCAGGGAATACCAGAACGGGATCTAATACCAGAACGGGGGTCAAATACCAAAACGGCGGCCAAATACCAGAGCGGGGGCGAAATACCAGAACGGAGGCGAAATAGCAGAACGGGATCAAATACCAGAACTGGGGTCAAATACCAGAAAGGGGGCCAAATACCAGAACGGGATCTAATACCAGAACGGGGTCAAATACCAAAACGGGGGCCAAATACCAGAGCGGGGGCCAAATACCAGAACGGGTGCCAAATACCAGAACGGCGGCCAAATACCCGTGGGCCAAATACCAGAATGGGGGTCAAATACCAGAACGGCGGCCAAATACCAGAAGGGGGGCCAAATACCAGAACCGGGGCCGAATACCAGAACGGGAGCAAAATACCCAGACCGAGGTCAAATACCAGAACGGGGGCCAAACCAGAACGGGGGCCAAATACCATAACGGGGTCAAATACCAGAACGGGGGCCAAATACCAGAAAGGGGGCCAAATACCAGAAACGGGGGCAAATACCAGAATACCAGAACGGGGGCCGAATACCAGACCGGTGTCAAATGTAGTAGAACGGGGGAAAAACAAGAATGGGGGCTAAATACCAGAACGGGGGCCAAATACCAGAACGGGGGTCAACTACCAGAACGGGGGTCAAATACCAGACGGGGGTCAAATACCAGTACGCGGTCAAATGCCAGAACGGGGGCAAAATACCAGAGCTCGGGGGCCAAATACCTGAGCGGGGGCCAACTACCAGAACGGGGTAAAATACCAGAACGGGGGCCAAATACCAGAACGGGATCTAATGCCAGAACGGGGGTCAAATACCACAACGGAGGCCAAACACCAGAACGGGGGCCAAATACAAGAACGGGATCAAATACCAGAACGGGATCAAATACCAGAACAGGGGTTAAATACCAGAATGGGGGCCAAATACCAGAACGTCTCAAATACCAGAACGCGGGGGCCAAATACCAGAACTGGGGGCCGAATACCAGAACGGGAGCAAAATACCAGACCGAGGTCAAATACCAGAACGGGGGCCAAACCAGAACGGGGGCCAAATACCATAACGGGGTCAAATACCAGAACGGGGGCCAAATACCAGAAAGGGGGCCAAATACCAGAACGGGGGCCAAATACCAGAATACCAGAACGGGGCCGAATACCAGACCGGTGTCAAATAGTAGAACGGGGGAAAAACAAGAATGGGGGCTAAATACCAGAACGGGGCCAAATACCAGAACGGGGGGTCAACTACCAGAACGGGGGTCAAATACCAGAACGGGGGTCAAATACCAGTACGCGGTCAAATGCCAGAACGGGGCAAAATACCAGAGCTCGGGGGCCAAATACCTGAGCGAGGGCCAACTACCAGAACGGGGTAAAATACCAGAACGGGGGCCAAATACCAGAACGGGATCTAATGCCAGAACGGGGGTCAAATACCACAACGGAGGCCAAATACCAGAACGGGGGCCAAATACAAGAACGGGATCAAATACCAGAACGGGATCAAATACCAGAACAGGGGTTAAATACCAGAATGGGGGCCAAATACCAGAATGGGGGTCAAATACCAGAACGGGGGCCAAATACCAGAACTGGGTCAAATACTAGAACGGGGCCATATACCAGAACGGGGCCAAATACCAGATCGGGGGCCAAATACCAGAACAGGGACCAACTACTAGAGTGGGGGCCGAATACCAGAACGGGGGCCAAATACCAGAGCGGGGGCCAAATACCAGAACGGGATCAAATACCAGAACGGGATCAAATACCAGAACAGGGGTTAAATACCAGAATGGGGGCCAAATACCAGAACGGTGGTCAAATACCAGAACGGGGGCCAAATACCAGAACTGGGTCAAATACTAGAACGGGGGCCAAATACCAGAACGGGGCCAAATACCAGATCGGGGGCCAAATACCAGAACAGGGACCAAATACTAGAGTGGGGGCCGAATACCAGAACGGGGGCCAAATACCAGAACGGTGGTCAACTACAAGAACGGGGGTCAAAAACCAGAACGTGGGTCAAATACCAGTACGTGGTCAAATGCCAGAACGGGGCAAAATACCAGAGCGGGGGCCAAATACCAGAGCGGGGGCCAAATACCTGAGCGGGGGCCAACTACCAGAACGGGGTAAAATACCAGAACGGGGGATCAGAACGGGGGCCAAATACCAGAAGGGTTCTAATGGCCAAGGGGGAACGGGTGGGTCCAAAAACACCAACGGGGGACCAAATACCAGAACGGGATCTAATGCCAGAAGGGTCCAAATACACAAGGAGGAATACCGAACGGGGGCCAAATACAGAACGGGATCAAATACCAGAACGGGATCAAATACCTGAACAGGGGTTAAATACCAGAATGGGGGTCAAATACCAGAACGGGGGCCAAATACCAGAACTGGGTCAAATACTAGAACGTGGCCAAATACCAGAACGGGGCCAAATACCAGATCGGGGGCCAAATACCAGAACAGGGACCAACTACTAGAGTGGGGGCCGAATACCAGAACGGGGACCAAATACCAGAGCGGGGGCCAAATACCAGAACGGGATCAAATACCAGAACGGGATCAAATACCAGAACAGGGGTTAAATACCAGAATGGGGGCTAAATACCAGAACGGGGGTCAAATACCAGAACAACGGGGGCCAAATACCAGAACCGGGTCAAATACTAGAACGGGGGCCAAGTACCAGAACGGGGCCAAATACCAGATCGGGGGCCAAATACCAGAACGGGGACCAAATACTAGAGTGGGGGCCGAATACCAGAACGGGGGCCAAATACCAGAACCGGGTCAAATACTAGAACGGGGGCCAAGTACCAGAACGGGGCCAAATACCAGATCGGGGCCAAATACCAGAACGGGGACCAAATACTAGAGTGGGGGCCGAATACCAGAACGGGGGCCAAATACCAGAGCGGGGGCTGAATACCAGAACGGGGGTCAAATACCAGAGGTGGGGCCAAATACCAGATCGGGTACCAAATACCAGAACGGGGGTCTATTCCCAGAATGGGTGCTAATATTTTCCCAGAACTGGGATAATTTAGCACATTTTGAAAATGGAATAACGTACAAGTTAGGGAAATAACGTAACGCTCAAGAGCCACAGCCGTCCAGATCAAAGATGGCGGCGACTCTTGAAGACGTCGGGTTTGTCATCGTGACTAAATGTACACTACATATTGTAAAGTGATTATTAATAATGTGAATTAAATAACATATAATTTATGCATTTCCTTCTTTTTTGTCCGGCCATGTCAAATTGGCCCACATTCTGGAATTGACGTCACATTTTGTTCCCTGTTCTGGGATTGGCCCCCGTTCTGGAATTGACGTCACATTTTGTTCCCTGTTCTGTGATTGACCACCGTTCTGGATCTTACAGATATGTATAAGCATAGCGCGGGCTCAGGCTAGAGCTATTTCACCGAGCAAGTAGCCGATATGCCGACTGCTCGCGAGATTGTATCCTCGCCATGAAAGCGGTCATATCCCTCCATTGGTGTTCACCAAAGTTGCCAATGTTATACAGTTTTACTCGAATTCCACCGTCTCTCGCCCATTTACCACACGGACAAACGGCCTACCTTGCTCGTCGATTGGTTCGTTGGCGAACTGAGCCAGATCTTTGTCCCCGGAGTTGCCTTGTTGGCGGAGCACGAGCTTCAGGAAGCCGTCCGGGAAGGCGAACCGCTCCTCAGTGCGCATGTCAAACACGGGCACAATCCTTATGGTCGACACACACGTGACCAGCAGACACGTGACTGCCACAGAAGTGGCATGGGCACGCATGACTGCCCGCAGTTCCGTCGTAACAGTTACTTCACAACTGTATATCTAACTGCGACAGTTCAAATGTAATTTCTATATTATTTCATACACAGAACCGGGATCTCGTTATTGGTTATTAATTAAAGGCCTATCAAACCCTGCATATCCCGGTAAGACGGCATGACACTAGCAGATACAGTTGGAGTTCCACTATTTACACTATTAACTGTATGGCATGTCGCTAGGTGGAGACATTCGGGATATGCTCTATAAACGGCATCGTTGGAATCCTATTGAAATAGCTTAGAAAAAAGAATGTATGAATACAAATATGGCGTAGTACGGAGCCCCACAGGGGACCTAGAATTCTTTTTTATTAATTCGTTCCCACGAAATAACAATTCGTTTCCTCAATTTAACAATTCTTTCCCACGAAATAACAATTCGTTCCCACGTTATAACAATTGTTATTTCGTGGGAACATAATTGTTACATCGTGGGAACGAGTTGTTAATTGTTAATTCGAGGGAACCAATTGTTAAATTGAGGGAACTAATTGTTATTCCGTGGGAACGAATTAATAAAAAAAATACATGTTCCCTGCGGAGCTCCATAGTATTGTGGTATTACTGAACGTTGAAAACCATCTATTGAATTGTAACGTTGTAGACTCTGTTTAAGATTCGCCAGAAACAGTGTCGCCAGTTTCAGGAAAACGAGAGACGGCTAAACAACTTTAGTGGATATTAGAAATCAAAATTACAGACATTTAGATCAGCCAGTTATATACATACTAATGTCTCGTCACATGGTCATTTTTATCAAGAAATGATAACATTATTATTATTTATAAATGACTCTGAGGCGCCTGAACCCTTCAACATGTGTCAAAATCTAGGGAGATCCAGGAAATTATATATGCGCACTTGCTTATTGTACTGCCTAGTTTATTGAACATCACCTAAAACCATCATACGTTAACGTCCAAGATTAAACTGCCACAAAACCCACTTGCTGCAAACTTCAAGAATGAATTAAAATATGAATACTCCACCAATATCCCGCCCATATAAAGACTTGCGGTCAATACCTGGACATCGTGTTACAAATATAGCTCGCCAGACCCATTTCCGGACGACACGAGTTTTTTGCAATACCTTGTCATGTTCATAAATCAGATTTGATACACGACTCCGTGGCCACATTGTGTTTGCCTCGCTATGTTACCTCATGTATCCGCGGGGGAGGCGACTATAACTCATATTTAATAAACATCCGTCATTAGGTGGACCTCCAGATGGCAAAATGGTCCTTACGCTACCCATGTAGACGCAGGTCCCCACTTGAACCCCTCTAAGCCAACGCTCAGAAAGCGTACATAAATGAGACACGTCATGTGATTTTGTACACCGGGCATCTGCGTAATTTCATTAAATACGTTTACATAATTAACAATATTTTTCATAAATAAAGTCAAAAGTTGAAAAGATTTTCAGAGTACATGCCCATGTAGGCTTACTCTGAACATTTTGTCAACTTGTATATAGTTTGCTGGCATAATATTTATAACACGCCGTTGTCATATATGTCTATGATATATTACACCAAACTTTATTTGGTTACTGTTATATTATTTGCTGTATGTGTCAAATGCACGAAGTGATGAAACTGTACAATGTCTTGTACATACAAAGATGGCGGAGATGGCAACTCAGTGTACCATATAGTATACACTGTAACAAGACAATATTCACATATGTTATATTCATATATCACATCACTATTTTGAAGCAATTATAATTGAAGCCAAGTGTATCTATCTATGACCTAATACATTAAACGTCAGTACGGTAATAGAGAAAGATACCCGTATGATTACAAAGTTCATTCATAGAAGGAAAACTTCCTCAATAAAGTATCATGTGTTACAAGGAAGCAAAGATAGGCGAACGAAGAAACTGGAACAACAACAGTAGTCGGACATACCAGTTAGTAGTGAGTTGTCATGGGCAACAACCAACTGTACACAAAGGTAGCATGTTATGCATGCTGGCTCGGCCCTAAGAATATTAATATACTAACGTTCTCCTCGGACCCAGATGCTGGTTATAAAGTCAACAGTATGAACACATACCGCCAGTAACTGGAATTTGATATGTTAATTTTGCAACCAATCCAATCGGCACAAAAATGATTTTCAGACTTAGTCAAATATGAAAATTACTTGCAAAAAGTGCAGACCCTGATGAGACGGCTCGTCACGAGCCGGTTCATCTGGATCTGCACTGTCTGTCAATGTCACCATACAGGCTTGTAATGTAGAAGTAAAGTACATTTGGCATTCCACGAGTTTGACATATTTAGCTAATTCTACAACGGCGGGAATGGCTGTGGCTTCATGGAGAAATCACCTGCCACGTGGAGGCGGGGTGACGGGCTGCTGATTGCGGCATACAGACCCAGTGGTTACCTATCCTCGTATTATACTCCGTCTGTGGCAACGCCAACATCAATCACTGGATATTGGACACGCAGCCGCAAACCGGGACTCGAACTACGTTTCGTATAACCTTTCCGAAGGTTAGCTACGTGCTTTAAAGTAAGCCCACATACATTCATACAGTTTGCAGGAATATTCTAAATCAGTGAAATGTTCAGATTTTTAAGACTTCTTTTTCGTTTGCAATATTTAAACAAACCCTGCACAAGGTCACACGACATTGAATGGCGATCACTTACAGTTCGCTGTGCTGTTGTAAAGTTGATTGGCAGGGCAAAATAAATTGTCTAAAACTGTCAGTTTGTAATGGAGAATACCACGGCGAACGCACGACTGCCACCCACAGGCCATGATGGCACCACGAACTAGAGCAGGCCGTACTCGGTCGTGTCGGTGCAGAACGGGGCTGGTTCGGTTCCAGAACTGATCGCTCCGGTAGCTCATTATTGTCATTAGTAGTTGCGAACAGTAACTCTTGCGATCTACTCCCGTACCGTGCGCGAACAGTAACTGTTGAAATCTACTCCCGTACCGCCCGTAGCACGGTACGGTAGTAGATTGCAAGAGTTACTGTTCGCAACTATGTCAATATGTGACCGAACGTGGAATACCGCGAGTAACTTCCCTTAGACTTATTACCGGGACATCGTCGGCGTTGTAATTGGCGGGGTTTTTCCATTTGACTAATGTTGCTTATTAGTTTAACCTATCGCCAAGATAGTTTCGAACAATAACTCCTGTAATCTACTCCCGTACCGTACATAGCTAAGGTACGGTAGTAGATTGCAGGAGTTACTGTGGAAACTAACGTTATCGATGCCCCGGAATGTTTAAGGGACGTTACTAGTGATTACTGGTTACTAGTTGAGGTTACTAGTTCGATAACCTATTTTGTCATAAAAATGGTAAAAACGAAATCAACACAAATGTTCGATTCCATTTATTGTATGAGCACAGTACCATTGTATACCGGTCAGCTCCACCAGTGTAGACACTCTCCAGCCTACACGATAACACATTCACCAGCTGACGTCAAACTTAACAGAGAAAGAACTTTGTACGGCCTCATCTCGCCCCTGCAGGGGGCAGCCAGGGTTTCGTCATCGTCACCCACCTTTGTCTATATTGGATATGAGTATGAAAGTACACTTCTGGAATATGTTTAAGCACTGTGTTGGTGAATATTTTATATTCTAACCAGATGATAACGGTACGCCGCGTGCACGAGCCTGTGACGTACCAATATAGGCCATGCGTTGTTCACGTGACTACTAACGGATTCATTGGAAACGAAACCCACGATAACACACCGGACTCAGAAACACAGTCGGATATTGCCGATTCATTCCATGGAGACGGAATGAATCTGTTGTCAGCAAACTTTAAATCGAATCAAGCAAAATGAAATAATTCCGCTCGGCGAGAATTCTCCTCCAGGATTCCGTAATTCGAGAGACAAAGCGAACTACAATGGCGAGGAAATATGTTTCCAGTTCACAGGGTGCTTTCGGACATATTGATTAGGATTATGTGGCTGTGACTGGAGAAATGTGATGTATGACAAATGTAGCTCCTGATCAAATAGCACACTCCTTGTTAGAAGCAACCTGGTCTGGATCTACATTGGTCACAAAACTCATACGCCCCATGTCTCCAATCACACCCACAGAGACGGATAAACCGTTTGTAAGTCAAATTTATGGCGAAGATCAACAGCGGTTTGCTTGTCAATAGTATTTACAAATGAAGTCGTTTGTAACCACACTGTACTTTACAGTTCTGCAACTATCGATGTTCCCATGTTGTCGTGTAGTTTATATTATACCTTTGTAACCAAACTGTACTTTACAGTTCTGCAACAATCGGTGTCCTCTTAAAGTCGTGTAGTTTATATTCTACATTTATAACAAACTGCACATTACAGTTCTGCAACTATCGATGTCCTGATATAGTCGTGTAGTTTGTATTATACCTTTATAACGAACTACATATTACAGTTCTGCAACTATCGGTCTCCTGATGTAGTCGTGTAGTTTATATATTCTACCTTTATAACAAACTGCACATTACAGTTCTGCAACTGTCGGTTTCCTGATGTAGTCGTGTAGTTTATATATTCTACCTTTATAACAAACTGCACATTACAGTTATGCAACTATCGGTCTCCTGATGTAGTCGTGTAGTTTATATTCTACCTTTATAACAAACAGCACATTACAGTTCTGCAACTATCGGTGTCCTGGTGTAGTCGTGTAGTTTATATTCTACATTTACAACAAACTGTACATTACAGTTCTGCAACTGTCGATGTCCTAATGTAGTAGTGCAGTTTATATTCTACCTTTATAACAAACTGTACGTTACAGTTCTGCAACTATCGGTCTCCTGATGTAGTCGTGTAGTTTATATTCTACCTTTATACAAACTGCACATTACAGTTCTGTAACTATCGATGACCTGAGGTAGTCGTGTAGTTTATATTCTACATTTATAAGAAACTGCACATTACTGTTCTGCAACTATCGGTGTCCTGATGTAGTCGTGTAGTTTATATTCTACCTTTATAACAAACTGCACATTACAGTTCTGCAACTATCGGTGTCCTGATGTAGTCGTGTAGTTTACATTCTACCTTTATAGCAAACTGTACATTACAGTTCTGTAACTATCGGTGTCCTAATGTAGTCGTGTAGTTTATATTATACATGTATAACAAACTGCACATTTCAGTTCTGTAACTATCGATGTCCTGATATAGTCGTGTAGTTTATATTCTACCTTTATAACAAACTGCACATTACAGTTCTGCAACTATCGGTGTCCTGATGTAGTAGTGTAGTTTATATTCTATGTTTATAACAAACTGTACATTGCAGTTCTGCAACTATCAGTGTCCTGATGTAGTCGTGTAGTTTATATTCTACCTTTATAACAAACTGCACATTACAGTTCTGTAACTATCGATGTCCTGATGTAGTCATGTAGTTTATATTCTACCTTTATAACAAACTGCACATTACAGTTCTGCAACTATCGGTGTCCTGATGTAGTCGTGTAGTTTATATTCTACATTTGTAACAGACTGCACATTACAATTCTGTAACTATCGGTGTCCTGGTGTAGTTGTGTAGTTTATATTCTACCTTTATAACAAACTGTACATTAAAGTTCTGCAACTGTAGGTCTCCTGATGTAGTCGTGTAGTTTATATATTCTTCTACCTTTATAACAAACTGCACATTACAGTTCTGCAACTATCGGTGTCCTGATGTAGTCGTGTAGTTTATATTCTACCTTTATAATAAACTATACATTAAAGTTCTGCAACTATCGGTCTCCTGATGTAGTCGTGTCGTTTATATTCTACCTTTATAACAAACAGCACATTACAGTTCTGCAACTGTCGGTGTCCTGATGTAGTCGTGTAGTTTATATTCTATCTTTATAACAAACTACACATTACAGTTGGGCAACTATCGGTGGCCTGATGTAGTCGTGTAGTTTACATTCTACCTTTCTAAGAAATTGTACATTACAGTTCTGTAACTATCGGTGTCCTGATGTAGTCGTGTAGTTTATATTCTGCCTTTATAACAAACTGCACATTACAGTTCTGCAACTATCGTTGTCCTGATGTAGTCGTGTAGTTTATATCCTATGTTTATAACAAACAGTACATTACTGTTTTGCAACTATCGAATTCCTGATGTAGTCGTGTAGTTTATATTCTACCTTTATAACAAACAGCACGTTACAGTTCTGTAACTATCGATGTCCTGATATAGTCGTGTAGTTTATATTCTATGTTTATAACAAACTGTACATGACAGTTCAGCAACTATCGGTGTCCTGATGTAGTCGTGTAGTTTATATTATATGTTTATAACAAACTGTACATTACAGTTCTGCAACTATCGGTGTCCTGATGTAGTCATGTAGTTTATATTATACCTGTATAACAAACTGCACATTTCAGTTCTGTAACTAGCGGTGTCCTGATATAGTCGTGTAGATTATATTCTACCTTTATGACAAACAGCACATTACAGTTCTGTAACTATCGATGTCCTGATGTAGTCGTGTAGTTTATAGTCTACCTTTATAACAAACTGCACATTACTGTTCTGCAACTATCGGTGTCCTGATGTAGTCGTGTAGATTATATTCTACCTTTACAACAAACTGTACATTACTGTTCTGTAACTATCTGTGTCCTGATGTAGTCGTGTAGTTTATATTCTACCTTTACAACAAACTGTACATTACAGTTCTGTACGAACTGCACATTTCAGTTCTGCAACTATCGATGTCCTGATGTAGTCGTGTAGTTTATATTATATTTGTTGTTTATACTTTATATATTACCTTTATAACAAACTGCACATTACAGTTCTGAAACTATCGGTGTCCTGATGTTACACAGTATTCGTGTAGTTTATATTCTACCTTTGTAACCATACTGTACATTACAAGATATAAACCTGTAAAAGCCGGTATTTTTGGTCATTACTAACATTGCCCTGAGCTCCCAAACATGAACATTTCTGAAAAAAGTCATTTATTCCTTGATGTGTCATGTGACAGATTATTAAGTATTATATTCTTGTTATTGAAACGATTCTATACTACGAGACTAAGTATTGTTGTGACAATTTACTCGCATTCCAATGCAAGTGGACACCAACGCGAGTATTTATATAAATGGATACGATTCTCATGTGCGGGACAAACGTGGCTTTAATAACAGCGAACAGTTACAGCAGCAGACGACATTATTGGTTTCCCGCGTTTTACGGGTTCATTCAAACCCAAGGTTCATTACGCTGTCAGCGGCCATTGTTTACAGCGCTCGTTTCATGTTTAACCCCGTCAACACTACATACCTCTATAGACGTATTTGCAGACAGTGTAGATTCAGATGAGCCGTCTCAAAATCAGTTTGTGAATTGGTCAATACATTAACATGTACATCCATTCCAGTTATTTAGGGGTGAAATGTTAGTGGATCTGGGTAATCCGGATCGGCAAATACAATGTACATCATTGGAGGACGGCAGGGGGACAATTTACAGCCACCACACTGGCACAGAACTCCAGTAAAATATCGTTACCATACAGTGAAACCTATCTAAACCGGACACCTGGGAGGTAAAAATAACGTTACCATGACAGTACGAGATACGTTGCCTGGAACAAACGGTTCCACTTTCTTTGAAACACTCGTCGCGTGTTTGGAGAAATGAACAATACAGTGAAACCTCTCTAAATCGGACACCCTGTGAGGTCCCTGTACAGTGAAACCTCTCCAAACTGGACACCCTGGGGGGGGGGGGGCCCTATACAGTGAAACCTCTCCAAACCGGTCACACTGGGAGGTCCCCAAGGTGTCCGGTTTAGAGATTTTCCACTGTAAATCAGGCATATAACCTTTCGGGACATACTTATATCTTTTGCAATCATGAACATGCATTATGACCTGAGATGCGTTACCAATAAACCTCTCAAACGGAGATTATCTCTGTGTCCGGTTTAGAGAGGTTCCACTGTATACACGAGGAGTTGCGAGTCAATCATATGCCGATGTATGGGACAGATAATCTGTGCCTTCATCTATAACATTACGCTTATCTCTGTCCGTATCGAACACACGCAGACCAATCATAAAGGTTCATTCCCAGTTCCTCTCGTCACAACAAGCACGCATCTGAATCAATACAGAACAGAAGTTGGTGCTTGTATGCAACATTCAGGAGCTACATTATTTGGCAGTGTATGGTCAACATTTATATGACGATGGGCCACATAGTCTTGTATTTGGTATATGTGCTTGTGAATGGAGAATTTGGTCTTATTGGATTTGTGACCAGTGCAGCTCCTGATGAAATGGCACACTCCTGCTGCCCGATGTCGATTTGTCCTGCCTGTTAGAAGCATTATGGATGCACAGGCTGATCTGGATCTACACTGGTGACCACTCTCATATGCCCATTTATCCCGTCAACACAATGCGTACGTGCCTTGAAACACGGTGCCGTGAAACATGTTTGATATCCTGTCAATACTGCGTATGAATATGTGCGGTGACTTGGGTTATTTGTTTTGCATTTAAAAGCCATTTGTAGGTGTTGACGGGATAAATAGAATAGTAGGTTAGTGCCGTGAATGGGAAACATATCTGGCGCGGCACGGAAACGGGGTGTGCTCGGCAGAGCCTCGCCCATCCCGTTTCCTAAGCCTTGCCAGATATGTTTTCCCATTCACGGCACTAACCTACTATTCTCTATTTCTCCAGTCACAGCCGCGTATACATACACACGTGTGTCGCTGCCTAGGGACGTCGTGAGAGCCGGCGTAGCTCCTGACCACCTGCATGGTGCCGCCAGCACCCGCAGTCACCAAGCTGTACTCAAACTTGCACTGTTTACTTCACTTGGGAGATAACTGTATTGAAATTTGTAATTTGGTGAGATACTCGGTGGATTTACGGTTGGAAACTTCGATTTACGGCGACGCCGCAGACGGAGACGTAAATCGAAGTTTCCAACCGTAAATCCACCGAGTATCTCCACAATTTTCAATATGGTTATCTCTATTCTAATGTACGACCATCATTTCTGACTAATTTTCCTCATTTCTGAACCAAATACAATCCATATGGGCATACCCATTACAACCCTCATTATATTGGCCGATTTACACCTTGTCCGAGACAACTGCCATAAACATAATACACGAAAAGAAATAGTGCTAAACAAATACGTAAACTAATGAAGAATTGTGTTACCATTTACAGACTTTTATTTCATCTATATATTCTTTATCACCCACCAATGATTATTTTATCTATGGTTGAACACTACCTTGACTATTAGAATAACTGTCCAATGACCTACATTGCTGTGAATCACTTAATGATAGTAATAGTTATGGTTGTGTATATTCACAGTGCAATTAGGTGGGAAAGCTCTCGTCTTCTTCATTAGCTCCAGCATTTTGGAGAATAGCTGAATACTGACGTTTCTGGTTGTCCGAACAATCTCTATTGTATGACGTCACGGAACTTTCAGGGTGAAACGGCGCGTATGAATACATCTAATTATGTAAATGTGATCGCATGACATGCCATGACATACACATACCATAAACTTGTTAAAGTTGATACATTTCACATAGTTCTTGAGTTTGAAGAATGTACTGGTGTTACGAGATGATGTCACTGTGATCAGTATAACCTCTGACAATAATTTCTACGAACAGTATAGATCCTGATCAGCCAGACAAGTCTCAATAACAGAATGAGTGAAACAATAAAGACACAAATTTACACATTAGTTTACAAATAAAATATACCTTTGAATTTCCTGAAGAAATCCACTAATATCCTCTTAATGTCACAATTCCAATATATATCCAATTCTGAATGAAATTCACAAAATGTCACTGTTTTAGCTACTTAAATCACAATTTTCACTTTTTCTGTTTATTTCCTAAATAGAAATCCACAGAATATATAAGTCCACTTTTTCACAAGTAAAATCCACAATAGAATACATTTGAATCATTTTGAATATATTTTGGTTACAACTCTCCTAGTCTTGAATGTACAGGCCTATATATACCCTTTAGCAAGTTCCGGAATGTTCTCCAAGATTCCCAAATTACAGAATTATCTAATGGAAGCTACTAGAACTATCATGACTTCGCTAGATTCAACAATACGTTTTTAGAGAATGCCAAATATAGAATGGTACAAATAATATCCGGTGACTCATAGGTCATTTGCATTATAGTGTTTCCAGAACTTCCCTTGGTATTTATCATTAGAACACTAGTACATGTACACAAACAAAACAATACACATGAATGTTAATGAATACATAAACATTTACGCATAAATGTCAAATATACACACAATACAGAGGTCAAAAGAAGCGGGGCTATGCCGAGCTTATGCACGTGCCAGTTTCCATTCACTGCATAAACACAGCATCGTGCATTGATGCCTAACTGATCGGCACATGTAACACTGAAAACATCGTTTTCGGACAATATGAATACTAATGCAGATACAGAATGTCACACTGCGTTTATTCATTCTCTGTTTGTATGTATAGTCAGTACTAACTCCAATGGCGGCCTGGAACACGCTGTATCTACAGTAACTGCAAATGTTGGTATCACAATATTTAGGGCTGATCTGGATCTACAGTAACTGCAAATGTTGGTATCATGATATGTAGGGCTGATCTGGATCTACAGTAACTGCAAATGTTGGTATCATGATATTTAGGGCTGATCTGGATATACAGTAACTGCAAATGTTGATATCATGGTATTTAGGGCTGATCTGGATATACAAGGGCTTATCTGGTCAGTAACGCAAAGATCTACAGTAACTGCAGTTGGTATCATGATATGTAGGGCTGATCTGGATCTACAGTAACAGCAAATGTTGGTATCATTATATTTAGTGCTTACCTGGATCTACAGTAACTGCAAATGTTGGTATCTTGATATTTATGGCTGATCTGGATCTACAGTAACTGCAAATGTTGGTATCATTATATTTAGGGATTATCTGCTTCTACAGTAACTGCAAATGTTGGTATCATGATATTTAGGGCTGATCTGGATCTACAGTAACTGCAAATGTTGGTATAATGATATTTAGGGCTGATCGGAATCTACAGTAACTGCAAATGTTAGTATCATGATATTTAGGGCTGATCTGGATCGATAGTAACTGCAAATAGTGGTATCATGATATCTAGGGCTGATCTGGATATACAGTAACTGCAAATGTTGGTGTCATGATATTTAGGGCTGATCTGGATCTACAGTAACTGCACATGTTGGTATCATGATATTTAGGGCTGATCTGGATATACAGTAACTGCAAATATTGGTATCTACAGTAACTGCAAATGTTGGTATCATGATATTTAGGGCTGATCTGGATATACAGTAACTGCAAATATTGGTATCTACAGTAACTGAAAATGTTGGTATCATGATATTTAGGGCTGATCTGGATATACAGTAACTGCAAATGTTGGTATCATGGTATTTAGGGCTCATCTGGATCTACAGTAACTGAACATGTTTGTATCATGATATTTAGGGCTGATCTGGATCTACAGTAACTGCAAATGTTGGTATCATGGTATTTAGGGCTGATCTGGATATACAGTAACTGCAAATGTTGGTATCATGGTATTTAGGGCTGATCTGGCTATACAGTAACTGCAAATGGTGGTATCATGACATTTAGGGCTGATCTGGATATACGGTAACTGCAAATGTTGGTATCATGATAGTTTGGGCTGAGCTGTATTTACAGTAACTGCAAATGTTTGGTATCATGTAATTTAGGCGAATCAGGATTATATAACTGAAAATATTGGTATAACTGTTATTTAGGACTGATCTGATTATACAAATAAATGCAAATGGTGGTTTATGATATTTAGGGACTGATCTGGATCTACAGTAACTGCAAAAGTTAGTATAATGATATTAGGGACTGATCTGGATCTTTTGGTATCGGCAAATCGTTGGGGTTTGGTATCATGATATTTAGGGCTGATCTGGATCTACAGTATACTGCAAAGGTTGGTATCATGATATTTTAGGAATGATCAGGATCTACAGTAACTGCAAATGTTGGTATCTTGTTTTTATGGCTGATTGGTTCTACAGTAACTAAATGTTTGGTTTATCATTATTATTTAGGGTTTAATTGCTTCTATCAGTATACGCAAATCGTTGTTATATGATATTTAGTGGCTTGATCTGGATCTACAGTAAACCTGCAAATGTTTGGTATAATGATATTTTAGGGCTGATCGGGAATCTACAGTAACTGCAATGTTAATATATGATATTTTAGGGTTGATCTGGATCGATAGTACTGCAATAGTGGGATCTGATATCTAGGGCTGATCTGGATATACAGTAAATGCAAATGTTGGTATCATGATATTTAGGGCTGATCTGGATCTACAGTAACTGCACATGTTGGTATCATGATAGTAAGGGCTGATTTGGATATACTGTAACTGCAAATGTTGGTATCATGGTATTTAGGGCTCATGGATCTACGTAAATGAACATGTTTGTATCATGATATTTAGGGTGTTCTGGATCTACATTACTGCAAATGTGGTTTCATGGTTATTTAGGGTGATCTGGATATACAGTAATCTGCAAATGTTGAGTATCATGGTATTATGTTTGGGCTGATCTGGCTATACAGTAACTGCAAATGGTGGGTGGTATCATGAACATTTAGGGCTGATCTGGATATATACGGTAACTGCAAATGCTTGGTTATCATGATTTTTAGGGCGAATCTTGGATCAACAAATAAATGGAAAATATTGGTATCATGATATTTAGGACTCTGATCTAAATATAACATTAACTGCAAATGTTGGTATTTGATATTAGGGCTGATCTGGGATTACAGTATACTGCAAATGTTTAGTATAATGATTTTGGGCTGTTTGGATCTATAGTAACCTGCAAATGTTGGTATCATGATATTTAGGGCTGATCGGGATTCTACATTATACCGCAAATGTTGGTATATTATATTTAGGGATTATCTGCTTCTACAGTAACTGCAAATGTTGTTATCATGATATTTAGGGCTGATCTGGATCTACAGTTTAAATCTGAAATGGTTGGTTTATAATGATATTAATAAGGGCTGAAATCGGAATCTTACAGGTAATGCAATGTTAATATATCATGTGTTAATTTAGACGCGCGGAGAATCTGGATCGATAAGTAAACTGTGGCAAATAGTGGTTCATGATAATCTAAGGGGCTGATCCTGGATATACAGTAAAACTGCAAATGCTTGGTATTCCATTATATTTACGGGCTGTCTGGATCTACAGTTTAACTGGAATACCATGTTTGGTTAATCATGAATAGCGTCTCGCGAGCACGCACGAGATTTGGATATAACTCGTAACTGCAAATGTTTGGTATCATTGGTATTATGGGCTCATCTGGATCTACAGTAACTTTGAACAGGTTTTTGGTATCATGATATTTAGGCTGGATCTGGAATCTACTGTAACTGCAAATGTTTGGTAAAAATCTGGTATTTAGGATGTCTGGATATACAGTAACTGCAAATGTTGGTTCATGGTTTTATTTGGGGCTGATCTGGCTATACAGGTAACTGCAAGTGGTGGTTTCCTTGGGACATTTAAGCGGCTGATCGGATATACGGTAAACTGCAAATGTTGGTATCATGGATATGTAGGGCGAATCTGGATCTTCAATAACTTGAAATATTGGGTATCATGATATTTAGGACTGGATCTAAATATACTATACTGAAATGTTGGTATTATGATATTTAGGGCTGATCTGGATCTAAAGTAAATGCAAACCTGTTGGTATCATGAATTGTAAAAGGGCTGATTTGGATATTTACTGGTAACTGCAAATGTTGGTATCATGGTATTTAGGGACCTCATATGGTTATACAGTAAACTGAGAACATGTTTGTATCAAATGATATTTAGGGCTGATCTTGGATCTACAGTTAACTGGCAAAGTTGGTATCATGGTATTTAGGGTGATCTGGATAGACAGTATAACTGCAAATGATTGGTATCCATGGTAAATTTGGGCTGAATCTTGGCTATTACAGTAAACTTTGCAAATGT
Source organism: Conchocele bisecta (assembly GCA_029237695.1). Lineage (NCBI taxonomy): Eukaryota > Metazoa > Mollusca > Bivalvia > Lucinida > Thyasiridae > Conchocele > Conchocele bisecta. The sequence continues at coordinate 75,013,120 of CM055273.1, forward strand.
GGGTCTCATTGAATTTAGGGCTGATATGGAGATAGGTAACTTGCAAATGTTGGTATCATGTTATTTAGGGCGAATCTGGATCTAACAATAAACTGAAATATTGGTTTATCATGATATGTAGGGGACTGATCTAAATATACCAATATATTTGCAAATGGTAGCGTATTATGTGATTTAGGGCTTGATCTGGATCTAAGTAACTGCAAATGTTAGTTATATGATATTTAGGGAAATGTTTCTGGTTTCTATAGGTAACTGCAAAATGAATTGGTAATTCATGATATTTAGGGCTGATCTGGAATCTACAGTAACTGCAAATGTTGGTTTCATTAAATTTGGGATTAAATCTGCTTCTTACAAAGTAACTGCAAATGTTGTTTATATGATATTTAGGGTGATCTGGAGCATACAGTAACTGCAAATGTTGGTATAAATGATATTTAGGGCTGGATCGGAATCTTACAGTAAACTGCAAAATGTTTAATATCATGATTATTTAAAGGGTCTGATCTGGATCGATAGAAATGCAAATAGTGGTATCATGATTTCTTTAGGGGCTGATCTGGTTATACACAGTAACTGCAAAATGTAGGTATCATGATATTTAGGGTCTGATCTGGATCTACAGTAAAGGCTGCATGTTGGTAATCATTATTTAGGGTTAGGGCCTCTTGATTTGTTATACTTTGTACGCATCTTGGTAGCAAATTGGTAAATTAAAGGGATATCTGGAATCGACACGTACTGAAAATGTTTGTATTCATGGGATCATAGATGTTATGGGCATCTACAGGTAACTGCAAATGTTGGTATCATGGTAATTTAGGGCTGTCGGATTTACAGTACTGCAAATGTTGGTATCATGATATTTAGGGCTGATTCTGGTCTATACAGGTTAACTGAAATTGGGTGGGTTTATCATGACATAGCTGATGCTGGATTTCGTAACTGCAAATGTGGTCAATGATATTTTAGGGCGAGTGATTACAATATTTCTGAAAATTATCTATCATGTTATAGGGACTGATCTAAATATAACAAATAACTTGAAAATTGTTGGTAATTATGAATTATAGGGTGAGGATGATTCTCATAACTGCAAATGTTAGGTATAATGATTTTATTTGGGCTGTCTGGATCTATAGTAACTGAATCGGTTCTAAAGGTAATCAAATGGAAGTATTTAGGGCTGATCTGGATATATAGTAAACTGATGGTGGGGGGGGGGGGGGGGGGGGGGGGGGGGGGGGGGGGGGGGGGGGGGGGGGGGGGGGGGGGGGGGGGGGGGGGGGGGGGGGGGGGGGGGGGGGGGGGGGGGGGGGGGGGGGGGGGGGGGGGGGGGGGGGGGGGGGGGGGGGGGGGGGGGGGGGGGGGGGGGGGGGGGGGGGGGGGGGGGTACAATGAAATTTATTTAGGGCTGTCTGGACATAAAGTAACTGAAAATGTTGGTATCCTGATATTTAGGGCTGATCTGGATCTACAGTAACTGCAAATGTTGGTATCATGATATTTAGGGCTGATCTGGATCTACAGTAACTGCAAATGTTGGTATCTTGATATTTAGGTCTGAGTCGGATATACAGTAACTGCAAATGTTGGTATCTACAGTAACTGCAAATGTTGGTATCATGATATTTAGAGCTGATCTAGATATACAGTAATTGCTAATATTGGTATCATGGTATTTAGGGCTGATCTGGATCTACAGTAACTGAAAATGTTGGTATCACGATATTTATGGCTGTTCTGGATCTACAGTAACTGCAAATGTTGGTATCATGGTATGTATGGCTCATCTGGATATACAATACCTGCAAATGTTGGTATCATGGTGTTTAGGGCTGATCTGGCTATACAGTAACTGCAAATGGTGGTATCATGACATTTAGGGCTGATCTGGATATACAGTAACTGCAAATGTTGGTATCATGATATTTAGGGCTGATCTGGATCTACAGTAACTGCAAATGTTGGCATCATGGTATTTAGGGCTGATCTGGATCTACAGTAACTGCAAATGTTGGTATCATGATATATTTGTCTGGCGATCTGGATCTACAGTAACTGCAAATATTGGTATCATGATATTTAGGGCTGATCTGTATCTACAGTAACTGCAAATGTTGGTAACATGATATTTAGGGCTGCTCTGGATCTACAATAACTGTCAATGTTGGTATTATGATATTTAGGCTGATCTGGATCTACAGTAATTACAAATGTTGGTTATCATGGTATTTAGGGCTGATCTGGATCTACAGTAATTGCAAATGTTGGTATCATGATATTTAGGGCTGATCTGGATCTACAGTAACTGCAAATGTTGGTATCATGATATTTAGGGCTGATCTGGATCTACAATAACTTCAAATGTTGGTATTATGATATTTAGGGCTGATCTGGATCTACAGTAATTGCAAATGTTGGTCATCATGGTATTTAGGGTTGAACTGGTTCCGCATTATTACGTGTTTATTAATTCAAGGCTTGGCTAAGTTTGGTGCATATGTGGCCAGAATCGACATACAACATACTGTCTACAGGATACTACGTACTGACGCTCCAAACTGAATCTGCAAACAATCAGATTAGTTCTCAATATGCTGTCACCAGTATTTGCCGTGCTGTAAGCCCCGTTATCTGGTGATTGCCGCGTTATCCGTGTTTATGTGTCAGGGGCGGCGGCAGAGGACAGGATACAATCATCCACGAATGTGGCCCTGGGGACGCGACAAGCCGAGTTACCCGTGTCATTGTGTGACTAATTACGGCGATAATGGACCCCTAGATCTTGTACGGTAGACTCCGTGTCACGTGTGAACCACAGGCGGAGTACGTGCACCCGACCACGTTGGCCAGCAGCGTAGTACCTGAGCAGACAGCGTGTTGGCACAGTCTGCTCATAGACTACGCTGGTTGTCATTCAGTCACATGTCATTCAGTCATGTGACATTCAGTCAAGCGTCATTCAGTCAAGCGTGATTCAGTAACATGTCATTCACACTGGCACATTTTCTGTATGCGAATGAACATATCGGCCGGTCGTGTCACATGTACATCTACATATTATAACATTATGTCCATTGTCTGTTTCACGAAACCTGCCCAAATTGTACGGATATATACACTATGAAAAAAATTTCTTTTTTCTTTTCGATAATATTAAATTATAACAATAATCTAACAAAGAAAACAAAATTTAAATTTGGTAATTCGGTCCACTATTTCTGAAATGAGAAAACAAATTGTCTATGGGATTTAACATGGGGAAAACTTTTTTTTTTTTTTTTAAAACAATATCATAATATCAATATTGGACCAAATTTCACGAAATAAAAAGAAGACTCATTCTTCTTAGTTACAGTAAATACAAGTTCCTCCTGTGGTACAGTTGACACGAAGGCCGCCGTAGCCAATGTAGCAACATACAAGCATGTGCAAAAAAGATGCCAAACAATACAGACTTTTCACAATCATATTTTAAAACTTCTGATCCGTACGATCTTGTCGTTAGTTTCATATGTGACTATGACTGGCGAAATGGGGCTTATGTGATTTGTAACCAGTGTAGTTCCTGATCAAATAGTAAATAGCACACTCTAATAACGATCTGTATCACCTGCTAGAAGGATGACTTCTGTTTCATTCATGGATTGGCGAACGTTGCAGATCCTGATCAGACTGAGCGGATGTACAGGCTGATTTGTATCAGTAATCTTCGCAATGCACATAAGCCACATTTCTCCAGTTACAGCCACACATGCCCAAGTCATTAAGACGATTCCATTGTAAAGTAGAAACATGAGAACAACGATATCTTATTTTGGAAGGAAGGACGGAATATTTATGTCTCAAAACAGTTGTCTGGTTAGCACAATTTCCAACGATTTTCACCAATGCGACCCCGGGTTCGTCCGTCAGCAGGGGCAGTATGACCGTACAAGTGGATTCCCTCCGGGTACTCCGGTTTCCTCCCACATTCAGGATCACCTTTACGTCCCCGTCTGTGCCAACGAAAGCTTTTGTATACGTGCTCTCGTGCTTGTTTGTAATCATTTTCAAATAAATAAACAATATTTGCCGACTTGACATAATCTGTGATGTCATTTTACAGTAGATTTTCTTTAAAGTCTTCTTAACAAACGGACGGATTTTGGTAATATATATAGCGTACCAACAACAATGACGTGTGTGTTTATGGGTGCTCCAACAGTTCTTTACAATAATTTATAACGTCACGAGGAATCGAATACCGTTTATTTCGTACATTCACGTGTTCTAGATGATTGTTTACATCGATGGTAACCGACTATTGGTCAAAACGACGTCAGTATGAGATTAAAGCAAACTGTACAATAAAAAGCAAACAGTTTAGCATATTTCCGTTATAAAGATAGCAAAGACAATCTACTGTAAACATAATATAAAAACATGACGTCACGCCGTTCGGAAATCACGTGATCCCACCCTGCAAATGATATCTACTGTAAACACATATAAAACATGACATCACGCCGTTGGGCAACCACGTTTGTTGTTAGTTTTTGCATGGCAACCAAATAGACAGGTATATATCTTGAGACATGAGAATCGCCTCACCGAACACATTCACATCGTTGGAACTGGTATGTCTTAATCAATTGAACAAACCTATGTAGCTGTGACTGGAAAAGTGGGGCTTATCGGTTTTGATCAGCGAACTACACTGGTTGCCATTCCGTCAATGTAGCACCCATCATGCTTCTAACAATAAATATTATAATATATATCGTTATCATGCTACAGGAGTGGCTATTTGATCAGGATCTACACTGATCCCGTTCCGTCAATGAAACAACCTTCATGCTACTAACACAATACATATATATCGTAATCAGGCTTCATGATTGTGCTATTTGATCAGGAGCTACACTGGTCATAAATCCCATAAACCTTATTTCTCCAGTCACCCAGCCACATACACTGAATTCAGTATGTGAAGTTTATTTTTCGTTTTAAATAAGGCGAAGATTTGAGGAGAACAAAATAAAAGCCGAGACCAACAACATTGTCGTGAGGGCAACTGGACAGACTATACCAGGTAGGTTGGAAATCGCTTTTTTTTTACATTTCTGTTCGTACAACTAGTCAGTTTGACATGCCAGTATGTATATTCTTGTTTGCATTTTGTTTTAAAATAAAAATCAAGGTATCCACACATTAAAATTGAACACTCGAAACATAGAAAACGTGAATTGCAAGGTCGGCATGAACCCGTTGGTTGCGAGGCTTGCACAGCAGAATTATTATACACCCTTTTTGAGAAAGAAAATATGGTTATATCGTTTTCGTCACGATTTTTCGTCCACCCGTACGTCCATCCGTCACGTGTAAAACATTTAAACCGTAATGGTTGGATACTTCATATTTGGTATGTGGCTTCCTTATGACATGTAGATGTACAATGTGAAATTAGATTTTTGATGCGACCCACGGGTTTATCTCCATTTATGACATAAACATATGGACAACTGGGTATATTGCGATGGCGCGCCATCGACTTTCTCTAGCTTGCTTTCGTTTCGAGATTGGCTCGATTTAGGGTAAACATTTCCAGTCATCAATGGCGCTGATTGTGTTGCTCACATACACTGCAATTCGCAAACGGGCCCCGACTGTGGAAAGGTAGTTTATAACGCGAGCGGCCAGTGTAGACCCATTCAGCATGTGCATCCTGATCAGGATCTACACTGTTCGCCATTCAGTCGTTGAAGTAGGCGAACTCCCATCAGCAAAACTATTTTATTTGAATATAAACCCATTACGTGAATGAACAGGCTGATACAGGGCTCCGCTGGTTGCTCACGACATTAGGCACAACGTTTAACCCTTTGAACCCGAAAGCCCGCTTTAGCGGTTTATGCAAACAGTGCAGATACAGATGAGCCGGCTCGTAACGAGCCGTCTCATCAGGATCTGCATTTTTTGAAAGTAATTTTCATATTTTTGAGAACAAAAAATACCCCCTTGTCATAAATGGACTTGTCTGTCTAAAAAGCTTTTTTTTAATCATTTCAGTTTTTTATTTCTCTTTGTTACATCACAATATACAAATATACATGCATGCAATACATGATTACTAACCATTTCTACAAGTATTTACCAATCGGTTTGTAGTCCGACAAAAATCAAGTTTATCAATGTCATGTAGCAAGTAACAATGCGTGTATTATGTTATATTATAGGATATATATGTAAATAGGTTGGGGTGTATATTATAGGACACACTATGATAACATTTAATTGTTCCAGTTTGTTCTTCATAGTTGCTATTGTCTCTTCGATGGAAATAGTATGCAGAAGATACAGAAGATACAGAAGATCAGATTGAATGTGTGTAATATAGGTATTGTTGAAGCATTGACATTTACAAATGAAATATTTCGCCAGAAGAATGATAAAATTAATTAAAACATTACAAAAGGAGATTTATTCGTAGATTAAATTTATGTTGTGACCTAATCCATTTCTAGCAGTTGATTTATTTCTGACTAAAAGGGTTGAATGACATTACATTACCAAAACATGAGTTTGTTGGAATCTACTGCCATATGACAGAATTCGCACAAGTTAGATGGTTCAATATTAAATTTGAACAGAAAATAATTGTTTGGAATGATTTTCATTACATATTTATACTGAAATTCTCTCAGTTTGCTACTTATGGTACATTTGCAAGGTAAATACGAAATATTTTTCTATTCAATATGTTGAATGTTTAATGAATTTTCCCATGTTTCAACATGTTTTAATGTTTACAATCGCATCGATTTTATTTGTATAATACCTAAACAATTCTCCATTATTTTAGATTATATACATTTTTTAATTCGTTAAATTTATAGAAGTCTTTAGTTCTATAATCATATATGTTTTTCATATATATTATGCCTTTATTGTACCAATTATTGTAGAATAGTGTGGTGTTAATATTGTTTTTAATGTTGGTATTGTGCCATACAATTTCATTCGAAACATGTATGTTTAAAATTTACTTTACTCCTTGAAATAACAATTTCGCTTAAAAAATATATTTTTTTATTAAATGTTTTGCATCACTCTGATTAAAATTGCTTTGAAACACTAAGTCACCACCGTGCTTATGAAGTTCGTTATTATACGCTGTTTTACACTGATTCTGTGAACCTTTTATTCTCTTTATCAATGATATTTTTAATGAGTGTATCAATGCATGAATATTGATCATTTTAAGTCCACAGTTTTCGTAACCATTGGATTGGTTGCAAAATTAACATATCAAAATCCATTACAGTTACTTAGAGGTGAAAGGGTTAAGCCAGATAGGGCCGGACAAATACAACTATAGCCACTGACGATTTTACATGGGTGATGATTTAATAACATACGTACTACATTACCTTATTGCTTTCCTACCAATGATATACCGAGTTTCCTTCGGAATTATTTAACACGTTTAATACATACATATAATTCCAGCACAAAAATATTTACACAATTCCCTAACATTTGATTGGCCCGTAGCAAGTCTCTGTCCAAAATTTATATCCCAGTAAACTCCCACGCCGAACTACTTTCCGTAACCGTGAGGCGCAGTTAAAATAATTCTTAAGAAAACGGAAAATAAACACATTTTCTTGATGAATTTATTTCAAATGCTGGAATTATAAGGAATGAATGGCCTTTTTGTGGAATTTATCGGGGATATAAACTTAGAAAAGTCGCGGGAATACTGGACGAGGCCTTCCGGCCTTCGTCCAGTATTCCCGCGACTTTTCCAAGTTTATACCCCGATAAATTCCACAAAAAGACCATTCATTCCTATAGTATCATGTTAATCAACACAAATGTTACACTTTATTTATTGCATAAACACAGAATCATACATTGACGCTGTATCGATCACCGACATGTGTTTTCTGTGACAGGATCCAGGGGCGGAACCAGCATTTGGGGAACGGGGGGTTATCTAGTTGCCAAGGTAACTCTTGCAATCTATTATGCCATTTTTTATTTCGTGAAATTTTGTCAAATTTTATTATGGAAAAAACTATTTCCCCATTGTTACATTTCCACATGGGTGAATTAGATCATTTGCAAGCTATCTAGTCAGGTTTCGTGACCAAGTTCCATTGTGTTTTCGTATGCAGCTGCTCCAGCTCGTTTTCTCCCATGTTAAAATCCCATAGAGAAATGTAATCGCAATAAAATCAATACATTGTAATTGACTAAAAAAAAAAGAAAGAAAATCATTCTTAAATTTTTTTCTAGAATATAATTATTACGATTAAGAAATATTTCTTTCACATCGCTGATATCGCCGTAAAACAGAACGTAGTGAACAGAGAGTAGAGCATTATGGTTGTATTACAAGGCACTATGGACGTCCATTTTATGCGATAAACAGTATTTCCCACAACTGATCACTCACCTTTCGCTGGCGACAGAAGAGCACCGATTACGATTATAACGCAGACACAAGTGCTGTACTGCATCTCAGTGTGTGAATCCTTGAACACCGCCAATCTCATCAGCACGGTCACTCGGCCACTCCCTCGGTCACTCGGTCCCGGGACCGCTGCCTACACTATATGGACCGTGGATTATGGTATTCTGGGTTCCTTTAAATTTCTTTAACGTGCTTTCCTCTACACGTACAGCTGCCTTTCACAACTAAATCGTGTAATGTATACACAATGCCGCTGATACTTGTATAACTACGTCGTGGTGCCTACATAAATCTTGAAAATATTTATTGAATACGTATGCTTAATTTATATAAATCTTTATGAGAATGAATTGTAACTTTAATTTATTAATAGCAAACACCTTTTCTTTTAGTACGGTAATAGAAAACACCGGTTTCAAACACCTAGACCGTTTATTACAGGAGAAAATACATCCATGAGATAATACATATGTCATATATTTGTTATTGTCCCCGAAAATGATTTTACGAATTGAAGTAATTGACATCGAAGGTTGGCGAAATCAAACATATAAAAATGTCAAACGAATCTTGATAATTACGAAAGCATTTAATAAAATATGTTGGTTCTTTTGTTTGCTTTTGTCAATAGTGTGCCCAACATTCGACGTTATTTACTGAGAAAATGTATATATTCAGATCTGATAAAATATATTATCTCGTGAATGCCGCCAGCTTCCAGGTGAGTTATATTTTCTCTGTCACTCCAACAAAGAGCCTAGTAAGCGCAACACACGAATAAACGAAGACGGCTACATCCGCGCCATCCATTGGTAGATGATAGAACGCGGACTTAATAGTAGTCACATTTAACGCGGACCAGATTCTAGTCACATTCCAACTGTCCGTCTGATGTGAAGTTGCCGAAATATAGAAAGCGGACCAGATAGTAGTCACATTTAACGCGGACCAGATAGTAATCACATGCCAACTGAACGTCCTGCGAAAGGTTGCCTTTATTTCGATAAACCCCCGCCTGTTGCCGATACAAGTAGGCGACACGAGACTCGGGAAATCACGACAGCTGAGCCAAGTGTAGATGCAGTGTGATCAGCATAATTAATACAGTTACTATAATTGTATCGGTAAGCTGAAGAATCACCTATTCCAATACAGTGGAACCTCTTCAAACCGGACATCATGGGAGGAAATGATCGTGCAGTCTGATCTTGGCCTACGCTGTTTGTAAATGACAAGTTGTGTCGTTGTTCGAGCACATAGTCAACACCATTTATGTGGAAACGCATCCAGTGACAGCGCAGCGCAATAGGAGACAATAGCATTTGAAGATGAAACGACAATTGAATAGAGAACTCATAAATGCCAATTTAGCGCCGCGGGTGAACTCATGATCCGTGTATCCTACGGCGATACTGGCAATCCCTCTGTCGGTGAAATCGTGATCCCTGTAGCATTTGGAGATACCAGCCATCCCTTTGTGGGTAAACTCGTGATCCGTGTTGCTGCGACGATACTGGCCATCCCTCTGTGTGTGAACTCGTGATTCGTGTATCCTGCGGCGATACTGGCCATCCCTCTATGGGTGAACTCGTGATCCGTGTATCCTGTGGCGATACTGGCCATCCTTCTGTGTGTAAACTCGTGATCCGTGTATCATGTGGCGATACTGGCCATCCCTCTGTGTGTGAACTCGTGATCCGTGTATCATGTGGCGATACTGACCGTCCTGATGTGGGTGAACTCGTGATCCGTGTATCATGTGGCGATACTGACCACCCCTCTGTGGGTGAACTCGTGATCCGTGTATCCTGCGGCGATACTTGGCATCCCTCTGTGTGTGAACTTGTGATCCGTGTATCCTACGGCGATACTGGCCATCTCTCTATGGGTGAACTCGTGATCCGTGTATCATGTGGCGATACTAGCCATCCCTCTGTGGGTGAACTCGTGATCCGTGAATCCTGTGGCGATACTGGCCATCCCTCTGTGTGTGAACTCGTGATCCGTGTATCATGTGGTGATAATGGCCTTCCCTCTGTGGGTGAACTCGTGATCCGTGTATCCTGTGGCGATACTGGCCATCCCTCTGTAGGTGAACTCGTAATCCGTGTATCCTGTGGCGATATTGGCCATCCCTCAGTGTGTGAATTGTGATCCTGGAAATGATTTGACCTACGGCGACTGGCCACTCTCTGGGTAACTGTGATTCTGTACTGGCGTACTGGCCATCCCTCTTGTGTGTGATCCGTGTATCGCTGGATCTATGGGTGACTGCCATCCTCTCTATGTGTAAACTCGTGATCCGTGATCATGTGGCGATACTGGCCATCCCTCTGTGAACTCGTATCCGTGTAACTGTGGCGATACTGAACCGCCTAGGGTAACCTCGCGATCTGTCATCTCTCTATTGAACTTGACTGAACTTGTGATCCGGGTATCCTAAACCGTACCTGCACAATGTGGACGATACTGCCATCCCTCTGGGTAACTCCGTGATCCGTGTATCCTATGGCGATACGGCCACTTGACTCGTGATTCCGTATCATGTGGGATATGGCCTTCCTCTGTGTGAACCGTGATCGTGTATTTGCGATCTGCATCCCGGGTAGTGAACCATATCCCGTTGTATCCGTGGCGATATGGCACCCTCGTGTTGACTTGTGATCCGTGTATCCTACGGCGAATACTGCATCTCTCTATGGGTGAACCTCGTGGATCGTGGTTATCATGTGGCGATCTGTCCATCCCTCTGGTGGGTGAACTTCGTGTCGTGATCCTGGCGCGATACTGGCCATCCCTCTGTGTGTGAACTCGTGATCCGTGTATCCTACAGCGATACTGGCCATCTCTCTATGGGTGAACTCGTGATCCGTGTATCATGCGGCGATACTTGCCATCCCTCTGTGTGTGAACTTGTGATCCGTGTATCCTACGGCGATACTGGCCATCTCTCTATGTGTGAACTCGTGATCCGTGTATCATGTGGCGATACTGGCCATCCCTCTGTGGGTGAACTCCTGATCCTTGTATCCTGCGGGGATACTGGCCATCCCTCTATGGGTGAACTCGTGATCCGTGTATCCTGCGGCGATACTTGCCATCCCGATGTGGGTGAACTCTTGATCCGTGTATCCCTAGCGATACTGGCCATACATCTGTGTGTGAACTCGTGATCCGTGTATACTGTGGCGATACTGGCCACCCATCTGTGGGTGAACTCGTGATCCGTGTATCATACTGCGGCGATACTGGCCATCCCTCTGTGGGTGAACTCGTGATCCGTCTATCCTGTGGCGATACTAGCCATCCCTGTGTGGGTGAACTCTTGATCCGTGTATCCTGCTGCGATACTGGCCATCCCTCTGTGGGTGAACTCTTGATCAATGTACTGAACTTGTGATCTGTGTATCCTGCGGCGATACTGGCCATCCATCTGTCGGTGAACTCGTGATCCGTGTATCCTGCGGCGATATTTGCCATCCCGATGTGGGTGAATTCTTGATCCATGTATCCCTGGCGATACTGGCCATCCCTCTGTGGGTGAACTCGTGATCCGCGTATCCTGTGGCGATACTGGCCATCCGTCTATGGGTGAACTCGTGATCCGTGTATCCTGCGGCGATACTGGCCATCCCTATGTGGGTGAACTCGTGATCCGTGTATCCTGCGGCGATTCTGGCCATCCCTGTGTGGGTGAACTCGTGATCCGTGTATCCTGCGGCGATACTGGCCATCCTGTGTGGGTGAACTCGTGATCCGTGTATCCTGCGGCGATACTGGCCATCCCGTTGTACCGTAATCCGCTACAATGGAACCCCTCTAAACCTGACACGCACACAACATCGACGTGTATATAATCCTTTCACACCTACATATCTGACACTGATAGTTCAATATTCATTTCAAAACTACTCCATTAATCAGGTGATACCATTTGAAACATTTCTGAAACATATTGAGAAACACTGAAGATGCTGCTCGCTTGGTTCTACAGTGTTTGCAAATATTTAATTTATGGTTTGTTGGTTTAAAAAGGCTAATGTTGATGTATAACGAACCTTTATCAGTACAACTTCAATGTGTGATGCTGTTCTTATGCAATACGTATACTCTAACATGTGTGCTGATTTAATATAGTGTTTATCAAACCCGTTGACTGTGGCTGTGACTGGAGAAATGTAACTGATGAGTTTTGCGACCAGTGTAGATCCAGATCAGCCTGTGCATCCGCACAGTCTGATCAGGATATGCACTGTTCGCCATAATTCAGAACACAATAATATCAAAAGTAAAAGTGACTGCGATGTACACGGCTAATGTCATATCGTGACGGGACCATAATTTAAAGCATGGTCCGACAGACTAGTGGTAGCGAATTATTCTACTATGAAATATAACTATATAGCGGGCTTTAAACTTACACCCTTCTGTGTTTTACATAGCTACGCTATTTCTGATTAAAACAAATATAATTAATATAGTAGTTTGGGAGGAGGTCATGATGTTAATGGATATACAGGTTGTCGTTCATTATCTTAAAGGCTTTGAATATACATGTATATATCGCTATCTTGCGTACTGTTTCGGAGTTTTCAGACATTACCAATTCTATAAATTGTATCATGTCTGGTCGTTTCCAATAGTATTTATGTATAAGTGTCTTTCTTACATCAGTGATATTCATCTTCTAGTTTGTTATAAAAAGAGCATTTTCTATTTTCTATTTGTATTCCGCTCCATCTGCTTGACTTATAAGGTAACTCTTGCAATTACTCCCGTACCGTCCGTAGCTAGCTACGGACGGTACGGGAGTAGATTGCAAGAGTTACCTTATAATTACCATATTGAATCGTCACTGATGTAAAATCGTCTATGTAAATTACAGGAATTATCGAGGTATGTTTAATATATAGATGTCGATCAGATTTGTAAACATTCATGTGTCTATGTAATCTGTTTCTGAAGCCATGTTCCCCAGTTTGACTCGCACTGACACGGACCATGTCATTGGAGTGAGCGGTTATCTTTATCATTATAACTGCATGTGTGGATATTTATTATTTATTTGACGATTGGCATTGCCACGTGTATCGTGGTGAGAGTTATTGCCACTGTCTTGCTGACATTTTCCCAAATAATTCAGTACCTATATGATGTAATATATGCGCATGCGCGTGGATGAGGGAATACACCGACTGTTGTTGATTAGGGTGCACAGCTGCAGGGAAGAAGCGTTCCCCACTCTACATTGTTTTGTATCAGGTAACCTGCCCTGTATTGACCGAATACGTACTGACTGATAACATATTGTTGTATCAGGCATTGACCTGATACAAACATCCCGGTTACTACGAAGTGAAACCTGACGTTCCATTGGTCGGATGACGTCACGTGACGTTGCCAAATGACGCAACGTAATCAGTCCATATATAACGACGTCATATGTTGTCATTTTCGAGTATAAACGTTACCTGATAAATAGAATAACATGCGAGCCTCGGAATTCCTACGCATTTCCTAGCCTTGCCTGATAATCTTGATATCAAAAAACAATAAAACAAATCTCGGAATTCCTACGCGTTTCCTAGCATTGCCTGACAAACTTGATATAAAATGACAATAAAAAAAGTCTCAAAATTCCTACGATTTTCCTAGCATTGCCTGATAAACTTGATATCAAAAGACACTAGCCTTGTATTCTCTACAAATCTTCTACGCTACTATATTCTATGCTACACCGTGACAACGGGAGCGGTATCGGGGCGTTCGGACACAGGTACAAAATTTACAATATTTTTGTTGACAAAATTTTCATTCCGAACATTGTGTCAACGTTTGACGCCATTTAAGGAAAATATTGTTGATTTTGTAAACGTATTTCAAGAAATTACGCAGATGTCCGAAGGTACAAAATCAATTGGTGTGTCTCACATGTGAGTTTCTCGAAACAACTCCCGGTAGTTTGTCATAAGTTCGTCATCTTCAGTCAGTTTGAGCCGACAGTAATTGACTTATATTGACTATGCTGCAGACATCAATTATAGCTTCATAATGGTGGCTGGTCGCGCCAAGATGTTGGTTGTCCCGAGACGAAATGCCGGACCGCTCTGTCAAAGCTGGACTGATTGACCACATAGTGCAGCAAACGTAGAGAAGAAATGCCTAAACAGTCGTGTGGTGCCAATAATCTGACTCTACCTAGGCATTGACCATATTGAAACTTTCTGAAAAGAGAAAAAGAAAAGTCTCCATTTCGCTCACTTTGGCCATGGAATTTCCTTCCAATAAAGCTGCCAGCAAGAATTATGCGATATAAACACGTACACATTTGTAGCATTAAAACAATACATTAACAAAAAATAAAAAGCCGACCCACGTACATGTAGTATATTCTGACCGCGTCAAAACAACAACATGTACGTCTAACGGACCTCGTGTAATACGAGTAAGTACCAGCGTCTGGGAACGCTTAATTGTCGTCTGCTGTTTTTTATACTTTAATATATATTTTCTCATCACAAACGTGATTTGACAACACTTTAGAATAATGTCCAAAGGAATTGATTCTAAAGCGCTATCAAACCATGTGTTTATTGAGAATGAAGACAGCATAATAAACAACAGCAGACGACAGTTTCCAGCATTCTAGGGTTTTGTACGGTGACGTAGAATTCTTTTTTTTATTAATTTGTTCCCACGGATTAACAATTCGTTACCACGAAATAACACGAATTGTTAATTCGTTGGAACGAATTGTAATATCGGGGGAACGAATTGTTCTTTCGTGGGAACAAATTGTTAAATTGAGGGAACAAATTGTTAAATTGAGGGAAGGAATTGTTATTTCGTGGTAGATCTGATAGAGCGTGCGTACCATAACGGCGAACTTAATGTGATTCACACCTGGGGCCCATTTCACTAAACTTCGTACGACTAAAATGTTTGTAAGTGCAAAATTATGATAGTCTGTAAATTCCACATAAACAATGTTTTCTTGTAAACAATTATTGGATTTACATTTATTGAGCATAGGCTGCATATGCAGCCTATGCTCAATAAATGTAAATCCATCAATTGAAATTTACAGACGATCCTAAATTTGCATTTACGAACATTTTAGTCGTACGAAGTTTAGTGAAACGGGCCCCTGAGGTCTACAAGGTCCTGTATGGTAAGGGTGTCTGGAACCAGATTTGTATTCTGTTGATTCAATGATAGACTATTATTGTAATGCCACTGTTGCACATACACGTCCCCCACCACAGGTAAAGTGACATACGTATATGATATTGTCGTTGGAGTGTAGTAAACCCCATTACAATTATACAATCAGTCAACAAATAAAACACTCGACCAATTAATGAATCAACTTCTCCAAATGACAAAGTGGGCCGGTGATCTGACATCCAGTAACTATACCCGTATCTATATGGCGAGTAGTGTCAGTCCAGGTCAGTCTGCCCAGTGTCGAGTGTGGCCAGTCTCTACTGCGTGTGGCAGCAGGCGGGTGGGTGTGTGTGGGGGGGGGGTTCATACAGATCCTCTAAACGACTACTGCATAACTAGAATTGTCGCCATATATTTACAAATTATACAGCTAATGCTCACATACGGATACTGATGAGAGACATTGAGACTTGTAGAGTGTAAATATAGGGTTTTCACAGGACTGGTGTCATAGCGGACCGTTTGGGGACGACTTTTCCATTTCACCGTCTGTGATCACATTCCTCATCATTTGTGGCGGTGACTGGAGACATGGTAGATTCAGATCAGCTTGTGCATCCGTAGTCTGATCAGGATCTGCACAGTTATCCATTCCATCAATAAAACACACGTCATGCTGCTAACAAGCAATATATATTGTTATCAGGCTAGGACTGTGCTATTTATTCTGGATCTGTGCAGGACACAAATGCCATGAGTCTCATTTCTCCAGTCACATCCACATGTGTCCACGCCATTATATGTATACCGGTTATGTAATATGACGGCGCCTCTCCATTAAAATAAATACAGTTTTGTAATAGTCAGTGATGGACCAGCCTGGCTTGTTGATTGTCTTATGAAAGGGTCGATGAAATAAGGGGGCTACTCCAAGAGGGAGTTAGCCCCCTTATTTAACCGACACCTTCATATATGGCGGCCATGTTCCGTCACGGTGTATGCGTCAGCTACATAACATGCAGTCCTAGAAAATACAGCCAGCAGACCGAGATCAACATGGTCCGTGATCTACACCGTCCGTCCGTCCGCCGTCACGGAAGCCGACCAGCAGTTAGCTACCCGCGGCCACCGTCGTTACGGAGGTCCCGATCTAACCAGAACCAGCATGCGCCGTGATCTACACCGTCCGTCCGCCGTCACGGAAGCCGACCAGCAGTTAGCTACCCGCGGGAACCGTCGTTACGGAGGTACCAATCTGACCAGAACCAACATGCGCCGTGATCTACACCGTCCGTCCGCCGTCACTGAAACCGACCAGCTGTTAACTACCCGAAGCCACCGTCGCTACGGAGGTCCAAATCTGACCAGAACCAACATGCACCGTAATCAACACCGTCCGTCGTCCGTCACGGAAGCCGCCGACCAGCTGTTAGCTACCCGCGGCCACCGTCGTTACGGGGTCCCAATCTGACCAGAACCAACATGCGCCGTGATCTACACCGTCCGTCCGCCGCCATGGAAACCGACCAGCTGTTAGCTACCCGCGGTCGCCGTCGTTACAGAGGTCCCGATCTGACCAGAACCAACATGAGACAGGAGCTCATCAACCCCGTTTTGCTGCGGTGGCTCCCCTACTTGTTAGCTGTCGCCATTAGACAGGGGTTGTTTCTCAGTTGCTCAAAGTCTTGTATTGGAATTGGCTCATTAGACGTCTGTTCTGTCACTTTGTACTCCACAAATAGCTCAGTAGTATATTCGGCTAGGTGTACTTATCATTGAAGGTCATATTACCGCTGGTGGTCGCTGGCGACAGTTTAACTGTACAATAACTGACGGCTCATGCAGTTTATTCCTAAACTCAACTCGCGACCGGCAATAATAGCTACGAACCAATGAACACAAACTGTCCGATGGCACCGTCGGTTTCTGTCAAACACCCGTTTAGTGAAATGGGCCCCAGATGAGCGAGTTAGCTGCCCGGTGTGTAAGCCTGTCCAGTACACAGCACAAATCAGGAGCCACAGTGGCCACGGTATGTATTAAGATGATTCCTGTGTGCCGACAACTGATATATTGCCCATCTTAGAACGGCTGCAATACCGCGGCCCGT
The DNA here is from genome assembly GCA_029237695.1 of Conchocele bisecta. Lineage (NCBI taxonomy): Eukaryota > Metazoa > Mollusca > Bivalvia > Lucinida > Thyasiridae > Conchocele > Conchocele bisecta. The sequence goes on from CM055273.1 coordinate 75,030,864, forward strand.
CGGCCCGTCGGCACGTCGGCGATTTATGGCCACTCTATATCGCACTTATTGGGACCAACATTCTAATCATTTACTGGCTCACAGAAGCCATGAAGCCATGAAATATCGACACGGCGCTGACGTCATCAGCCTTATCCGATTTGTGAATACTGTTGAAATTGACTCCGAACATTGTCGACAAATTCCGTAAAAGATTTCCAAACAGTTGTGTATGTTAATATTTTAATAATTATCAAATTAAGGCAAATTAAGCGATCCTTGTGAAGTTGATAAACTCGTAACACAATTTTCATAGAAAAAACAAACAACTAATAGTGAACGTGTGTACGTTTTCAGCAGTTGTTGTTCGTTTGTGTGACAGTCCGTGAGAGAGTTCACTATGACACGGTAGGGACGTACGTCACCATGGAGACGACGTGTGCATCTCAGACTGGTATATGTGCCATCAATACAATCCCTGTCACAGTAAACCACGTGTCCCTGGTTGGACTCCTGGGGCCCGTTTCACTAAACTTCGTACGACTAAAATGTTCGTAAGTGCCAACTTAGGATCGTCTGGAAATTTCAATTGATGGATTTACATTATTGAGCATAGACTGCATATGCGACCTATACTCAATAAATGTAAATCCAATAATTATTTGCAAGAAAACATTGTTAATGTGAAATTTACAGACTATCATAATTGTGCACTTACGAACATTTTAGTCGTACGAAGTTAGTGAAACGGCTCCCAGTGTTGTGTGGATAATTTGTCCCACCTTCAAAGAAAATATTTTTCTTATTTCAGAATTGTAGATGCCAAACCACTGTGCAATTCTCTTGGACACGGAGACCATTACAATGTCTGTATCGTGAGCGGCAATGTCTATGTGTGAGGTGTATATGTAGAGCTACCACGCACTCCATCCTCGCAGCGCCAGCACAGTCTACACTGTCCGCCATTCTCCCATCGAGTCTGTCCAGTATAGACAAGTTTCCATCTCTGACTGAGCCCAGCAGTTATCTGACTACTGTCTGTTCCACGTTTGGCTGCCGACGAACTTTTGGCTATTAAAAACATTACATTTTTTAACAAATATTTAAATTTAAATGCAAGTACCTGGTCGCCATAGGACAATAATTTTTTGCAATACATGGAATTTTATAAAATAACAAAATTCGGGAGGGGACTTTTTTTTGTTATCGATGAAAAGGTACTTGCATTTAAATATTTTATAAATTTAATGTGCTTAATCAAAAGTTCGTCGGAAGCAAAACGTGGAACAGACAGTAGTAGGGTTGTGTTGTATGTCACTTGGACAATGACCGCTGGCCTGCTGGGTGCGATAAAACAACCGTACGCCCTGTTTGTGATGGTGCGGTAGAGATGAAGATTTGATGACCATGGAATGGAATGGCGGAGAGATGATTTACGTCCAATCCACGTGTGTCAGTGCCGTTAATATTAACACGGGCAACCGAGAAACCGCCGCCGGATATAAGAAGAAACCAACGAGTTTGCGACCGGTATAGACCAAAATCAGACAGCGCATACGCATACGCACTGTCTGATCTTGGCCTACGCCGGTCGGCATTCAGTATTGAAGCTTCATTGTGCAGCATCGGAACAGAGTAGACTATGGCATGACTATGTTGACGCACATAATGATCTCTACACGCGTTTGCCCGTGAGCAGTGACGATATGTGCCTTCTGATTGTGCCTTTGTTTGATTGAGACGGCGACTGTGAGATGGCGACCGGGTGATTTATGTCAAATGTTCACAGACACGGTTGTTTGATAATGTTGTTTGTGCTGGGTGATAATGTTGTTTTGATGCCCGTAATGGCTGTTGAATCGCGGTAAGTTTGAACATGTTAATTGTCCTGGAAAATCCCATTAATATAGATCACATTCAAAGACACCACGTGGTGGCAGAATCATCAATGGAATACCGACAAGTGCACATTGAGGATACTCCGCTGATTGTCGACAGGGGGGATGTTGACGTGTAGGGGGGTGTGTTGTAGTTCGTGTAGGGGGCGGGGGGGGGGGGGGTGTTGACGTGTACACGTTTGCTTTTGTAACACGGTCAGCTCATTTTCTTAGTGTTTTATGAACTGGGTATATATGGCCGAGTCATTTACAGAGAATTGATGTTCGTCTCTAATTATCATTGAATGGAAATTGTACATGTACATGTAATTGCATTTTATTATTGTATGTATTTGATGTTGTGCAGTTGATGAGACGTAAACAAACTATCTATCTACGTCAGGCGTGTGCAAGTTCATCACGTGTACGTGTTCGATTCGATTAGCATGGTTAATCAACTTTCCAAATTACTGGAATATGTTACACTATAATGTGTATAACATTAACACTGTATCGTGAATGTCCTCATAAATGTGTGCACTAAAATTGGCCTATGTAGCATATCCACATACTTCAAGTTTCACGGAGCACTAACTCGTACCATTGTGTCACACTTGTGTCATCTTGTATTCTTACCTCGTGTTGTCATGCTATCACCGGAGTGAAATGGAGGATTATTTACATATCCAGACATATCCAGGACCGTTTCACTAAACTTCGTTTATGCAGCCTATGCTCAATAAATGTAAACCCATCAATTGACATTTCCAGACTATCCTAAATTTGTACGTAGTCATACGAAGTTTAGTGAAACGGCCCACAGGAGTGTTAGTGTGTATGCTCTCAGAGAGTGGGTTGGAGGTGGGTAACCACACACTGAAATATACTAGAATGTATAATTGTCTAATTGTCTAATTGCCGAAAGTAGGAATGGAAAGTGTATCTAATTTCCGAGAGTGGACAAACTTCATATTCCAGTGCATGGCTGGGAATCTGTTCCTACGACGCGTTCATCAATCGTAGTCCCCGATCAGCCTGCGCATCCACACAGTCTGATCAAGGCCTACGGTGTATGTCATTTAGTTTCTGAACAATTATTGCCCATTATTACAGAGCAGCGTCACAGAGCAGACGCCACCCAACTGTTCATCCCGGATATCCCGAGTCTCAACAACGTCACTACCGTATTTAGCACTTCTGTTGATGCCCGTGTTGAAACAGCGTACAGCGCAGACCCTGACCAGACTGCGCTGCGAATGCGCATTCTGATCTGGGTCTACGCCGTTCGCAAACGTTATTGTAAAGTCGCGTTTCGTCAACCAATACTGCTGTAATGAAAAAGACGTAACTGTATCCCGCACGTGTAATAAATCACTCCGCGTGACGTAATGTCACGTGGGTTAATTCTCAACCAATAAAACTAGCACCAAAACAGGAAGGCATACAGCACGCACTGCCTGTTCAACGATTTAGCGTCTTATCTCCAAGGTGACTGACAAACAGTACGTGCTGACGTGCAACACCCCCGAATAGCTAAGATCGGAACACATGGTTTGCATTTTACACGCAGTAGCGAGTTATTACCACTGCCAGAGTCAAGGTGCATGATCACGTGGTTACAACAACAACGTCGCCCACTCCAAAGTAAGTATTATTTGATATTTTCCTTAATATGCAACGGATTTTGATGAAATATGGCGCAGCAAACGCGTCTTCATGAGATGCATTTGGTGGTCAAGGGAGTTTGACACATACTTATGTCGTTTTTGCAAATAATCGATTTCCGTGTCGAAGGCACGGAAATCGATTCTTCGCAAAAACGACAGAAGTTTGGGCGAAAATACAGCGACCACCAAATGCAGCTTAACAAGACGCGTTTGATGTGCCGTATTTCATAAAAATCCGTTACGTAATAAGGACAATACAAAAGAATACGTACTTTGAATCGGATGGATTCTGGAAGTTTCAGTACTTTTTGTTGTTGTTAGTACCACGTGATCATACACCTTGAGAGTGAGATTATTGATTGACTGATTGAGATTTTACATCCGTTCAGCATCAAGGCCACATGAGACATGCCATGTGATGTTATACCTTCGGACATCTGCGTAATTTCATTAAATACGTTTACAAAATTTACAGTATTTTCCGTAAATGGCGTCAAACTCACATGACGTGTCTCATATGTAGATTGCACATGCATGGAGTGTCGTTTGATGTGAGTTGTACATTCGTTCAACAATGTCAAATACAGACGCCGATGGACCTGCATGGACAATTGATTGATTGGGTTTTACGTCCGTACAACAGCAATGTCATATGTGGCTATGACTGGAGAAATGAGGCTCGTGGGTTTTCTGAATGTAGATCCAGATCAGCATGTGCTTCCACAGTTTGATCAGGATCTGCACTGTTCGACATTACATCAATGAAACACCAGTCATACATCTAACAATCAATATAGAGTGAATCCTCTCCAAACCACAGGCATTCGGCGTGTTTCGGCTTTCATCGGTACAACTACATGTATATGTATATGATTCATATGCACATGTTCATTTGAAAATTAGTGTTAGCTTGCTAAAATAACATAGTTAGAACATATTTATGCAACTAATATGGAAGTACAGCTCCTTTTCCTAGGTCGGACACAACCTCGTATCATAACAAATTAAATAATGTGTTTAAGACTCTAACGTCAATATTGTAATGGCAAGTTCATATGATCATTTGAGAATTATCGATATCCTGCAGAAATATATAGAATGCATAGACAATTACAATGTTAAAGATGTTATTTTGTTATGATACGACCTCGGGTCCGATCAAAGATAGAAGCCTTGTTCATATACATGTACATATACTCCAAACCGGACACCGTGGTACGGGGCGCCAAGTGGGACATGGCTCAATTTTGTCAACAAAATTCATTTTTGTGCCACAAAATTCAATTCTGTGTCACAAAATTCACTTTTGTGCCACAAAACTCAATTCTGTGTCACAAAATTCACTTTTGTGCCACAAAATTAAATTCTGTGTAACAAAATTCAATTCTGTGTCACACAATTCAATTCTGTGTAACAAAATTCAATTCTGTGTCACAAAATTCAATTCTGTCAATTCTGTGTAACAAAATTCAATTCTGTGTCACAAAATTCAATTCTGCACACGCATGTAAGAAGGACTACCATTGGTCAGAAACTGCACTGGACAAATGGGTCACGGTCGCCGATCTACACATTCAATGTCGATGATTCATTTCTCATTCTGCCGATGATTCATTTCTCATTCTGCCATTTTACTTCAACTATCTCCAAACAGTCAAACGTTGACAAACCCATTCGTATTTAAACTCATTTGCGTTATAATTGTACACATAATTCATGTACATGTAGATCTCCCGCGAGTACTGACCTCATTTATTGTGTATCGCAAGGTACATCTGCCCCAGTTAAATCAATAATACACGCGCTGTGGCCTGTGTTCTGACTGCTGTCTGTGTTTATAAACAGAATGTGTGTATTGAGCCATTTGAGGAAACCATTTGTAGTATTTGTGTAGATACCATGGATACTAAGATGGTGTATACTGTAAATAATGCATGTAGACACATAGTTGCGAACACGTAGCTTCGCAACTAGTAGACACAGATACAAGACCATTTGTTTCACAAGGTTAGATCTACTGTTAGAATACGACGTCATCTAATGTCATTTTCGAGCATAAAACGTTACCTGATAAATAGAATACCAGGCTAGTGTATTTTAATATCAAGTTTATCAGGCTCGGCTATAAAAACGGTAGGAATTCCTCGGCAAGCCTCGGAATTCCTACGCGTTTCCTAGCCTTGCCTGATAAAACTTGATATCAAAATACATTAGCCTGGTATTCTCTATATATGGGCATGCTCTCAGGTCTAGCTATGTCCCGGCTACTTTATGTTTGACCCTGTTTACATAATTGAGGGGAAATTCTAAATATTTTTCTTATTTCTCCTTCAAAGTGTATATGCTTATATGGTGTGACCACTCATCTGTGATCATAATATAACCAAAATAACTGTCCATAAAGAAGTATAATATTGATATATTGGGTTATATTTTCGCATTGAAATATTTAAACCTGCAAGTGTACTCCACCATCTAGTAAAATGGACTAAGACCGATCTCAACCAATCAACGTAGAGATGACATAGACTATCCTACGCAAACTATTTTTTGTGGACAAAAATGAATTCTGTCCCACAAAACTGAATTTTCTTCACAAAACTCAATTCTGTCTTACAAAATTGAATCCTTTATAACAAAAATGAATTTTGTATACGAAACGTATGCAGAATTGAATTTTGTGACACAGAATTGAATTTTGTGACACAGAATTGACAGAATTGAATTTTGTGACACAGAATTGAATTTTGTGATTTTTAGTGTTACAAAACTCAATTTTGTACACATAATTAACCTGTCCTGCATGGCGCCCCGTAAGTGGAACCTCTCCAAACAGCCTCTCCAAACAGACACCCTGGGAGGTCCCTGTACAGTGGAACCTCTCCAAACCAGACACCCTGGGAGGTCCCAGTACAGTGGAACCTCTCCAAACCAGACACCCTGGGAGGTCCCTGTACAGTGGAACCTCTCCAAACCAGACACCCTGGGATGGTCCCTGTTACATGGAACCTCTCCAAACCAGACACCCTGGGGAGGTACCCAAAGTACAGTGGAACCTCTCCAAACCAGACTAAACATATCCCAAATGGGAATACGGCAAAAAAATCAACCCAAGAAAAATACCCTGGGAGTTTCCCGGTAAAGTGGAACCTCTCCAAAACCAGACACCCTGTGAGGTCCCAGGACAGTGGAATCTCTCCAACCCAGACACCCTGGGATGGTCCGGTAACCAAGTAACCTCTCAACCGACCAAACCCTGGGAGGTCCCCTTTACAGTGGAACCTCCTCCAAACCAACCCCCTGGGTAGGTCCATGTACAGTGAGGAACCTCTCCAAAACCAGGACACCCTGGGAGATCCCTGTTACAGTGGTAACCTCTCCAAACCAGACACCCTGGAGGTCCCCATGTTACAAGTGGAACCTCCTTCCAAACCAAAACCACCCGGGAGGTCCCCTGGGTACAGTGGAACCTCCCTCCAAACCAGACACCATTGGAGGTCCCAGTAAAGTGAACCACTCCAAACCAGGACACATTGGGAGGTTCCTTACAGGTGGAACCTCTCCAAACCAGGACTCCCCTTTGGAATCCCTGAACAGTGGAAACCTCTCCAAACCCAAACCACCCTGGGAGGTCCCAGTACCAGTGGAACCTCTCCAAATCCAGGACCTCTCCAACCAGACACCCTCGGGAGGTCCCTGACAGTGGAACCTCTCCAAACCAGACACCCTATGGGAATGGTCCATGTACAGTGGAACCTCTCCAAACCAGACACCCAATTGGGAGGTTCCCTGTACAGTGAAACCTCTCCAAACCAGGAAAACCTCCCTGGGAGATCCCTGTAAACAGAGGAACCACCCTCCAAACCGGGACAACCTTGGGAGGTCCCTGTACAGTGGAACCTCTCCAAACCAGACACCCATGGGAGGTCCCAGTACAGTGGAACCTCTCCAAACCGAGGAACCATCCTGGGAGGTCCCTGTGAAAACCATTGGAACCTCTCCAAACATACCAACCCTAGGGAGATCCCTGTACATTAACCTTCTCCAAAACCATGGGACACCCTGGGAGGGATCCCTGTACAGTGGAACCTCTCCAAATCCAGACACCCTGGGAGGATCCCCATGTACAGTGGAACCTCCTCTCAAACCAGACACCCTGGGAAAGGTCCCTGTCCAGAGGAACCTCTCCAAACCAACACCCATTGGAGGATCCCTTGGTACCCAGTGGAACCTCTCCAAACCTTACAACCCTGGGAGGTCCCTGTACAGGGAAATCCTCTCCAAACCAGACACCCTGGGTAGGTCCCAATAACCCAGTGTAACCTCCCAACCAGACACCCCGGGAGGTCCATAACAAGTGGAACCTCTCCAAACCCGGACACCCTTGGAGGTCCCTGTACAGTGGAACCTCTCCAAAACCAGACACCATGGGAGGTCCCTGGTACCCAGTGGAACCTCTCGCAAACCAGACACATTGGGAGGTTCCTGGGGTAACAGTGGAACCTCTCCAAGAAACCAGACATCCCCTGGGAGGATCCCTGTACAGTGGTAACCCTCTCCAAACCAGACACCCTGGGAGTCCCAGTACCCAGTGGAACCTCTCCAAACCAGACCCTCCTGGGAGATCCGGTACATTGGAACCTCCTCCAAACCAGACACCCCTGGGAGATCCCTGTACAGTGGAACCTCTCCAAACCAGGACACCCCATGGGAGTTCCCTCCAGTACAGTGGAACCTCTCCAAACCAGACACCCTGGGAGGTTCCCTGTTTTACAGTGGAACCTCTCCAAACCAGAAACCACCCTGGAGGTCCATGTACCCAGTTGGAACCTCTCCAAACCAGGGACACCCTGGGAGGTCCCCTGTACCAGTGGAACTCTCCAAGACCAGACACCCTGGAGGTCCATGGTAACATGGAACCTCTCCAAACCAGCACCCACCCTGGGAGGGTCCCTGTACCAAGTGAACCTCCTCCAAACAGACGACCATGGGAAGGTCCCCTGTACAGTGGCCAAACCCTTCCAAACCAGACCCATTAGGGAGGTTCCATGTACAGTGGGAACCTCTCCAAACCAGACAACCTCTGGGAGATCCCTGTAAACCCAGTGCGAAACCTCTCCAAACCAGACCACCCTGGGGAGGTCCCCGTACCAGTGAACTCTCCAAACCAGACACCCTGGGAGATCCCTGTAACTGGAAACCTCTCCAAACCAGACAACCCTGGGAAGGATCCCAGTACCGGTGGAACCCTCCTCCAAACCAGACACCAGGGGAGTCCCAGTACAGTGGAACCACTCCAAACCAACACCAATGCCTGGGAGGTTCCCTGTAAACAAGTGGAACCTCTCAAACAGACACCCTGGGAGGTCCCATGGTACAGGTGGAACCTCCTCCAAACCAGACACCCTGGGAGTTCCTTAAACCAGTGGAACCGGTCTCCAGGAACCAGACCACCCTGGGAGGTTCCATGTTACAGTGGAATCCTCCTCCAAACCAGACAAATCCCTGGAGGTCCCTGTACAGTGAACCTCCCTCCAAACCAGGACACCTTGGAGATCCCTTGTACAGTGGAACCTCTCCAAACGGACCAAAACCTGGGAGAGTCCCTGTACAGTGAACCTCCCTCCAAACCAGGGACACATGGGATGGTCCCAGTACAGTGGAACCTCTCCAAACCAGACAGCCCTGGGAGGTCCCCTGTACAGTGGAACCTCTCCAAAACCACCCACACCTGGGAGGTCCCTGTACAGTTGGAACCTTCTCCAAACCAGGAAAAAACCCACCAACCCTGGGGGGGGGGGGAGGGGGTTTCCCCTGTACGGGAACCTATCCAAACCAGGACCCAACCCTTGGGAGGTACCAGGTACAGTGGAACCTTCTCAAAAAAAAAACCAGGACACCCTGGGAGGGCCCTGACAGTGGAACCACTCCCAAACCAGACACCAGGGAGGTTCCTGTACAGTGGAACCTATCCAAACCAGACACCCTTGGGGTTCCTGTTAAGTGGGAACCTCTCCAACCAGACACCCTGGGCAAAGGTCCATGTTCAGTGGGTAACCTCTCCAAACCCAGACACCCTTGGGGAGGTCCCAGTTACAGTGGAACCTCTCCAAACCAGACACCCTTGGGAGGGTTCCTCTGTACAGTGGAACCTCTCCAAACCAGACACCCTGGGAGATCCCTGTACAGTGGAACCTCTCCAAACCAGACACCCTGGGAGGTCCCTGTACAGTGGAACCTCTCCAAACCAGACACCCACCCTGGGAAGGTCCCATGTACAGTGGAACCTCTCCAAACCAGGACACCCGGGAGGTCCAAGTACAGTGGAACCTCTCCAAACCAGACACCCTGGGAGGTCCCTGTACAGTGGAACCTCTCCAAACCAGACACCCTGGGAGGTCCATGTACAGTGGAACCTCTCCAAACCAGACACCCTGGGAGGTCCCTGTACAGTGGAACCTCTCCAAACCAGACACCCTGGGAGATCCCTGTACAGTGGAACCTCTCCAAACCGGACACCTTGGGAGGTCCCTGTACAGTGGAACCTCTCCAAACCAGACACCATGGGAGGTCCCTGTACAGTGGAACCTCTCCAAACCAGACACATTGGGAGGTTCCTGTACAGTGGAACCTCTCCAAACCAGACACCCTGGGAGATCCCTGTACAGTGGCTCCCTCCAAACCAGACACCCTGGGAGGGGGTTCCCAGTACAGTGGAACCTCTCCCAAAAACCAGAACACCCTGGGAGATCCCTGTACAGTGGAACCTCTCCAAACCAGACACCCTGGGAGATCCCTGTACAGTGGAACCTCTCCAAACCAGACACCCTGGGAGGTCCCAGTACAGTGGAACCTCTCCAAACCAGACACCCTGGGAAGGTCCCTGGTACAGTGGAACCTCTCCAAAAACCAGGGACACCCCTGGGCGGTCCTTGTACAAGGGAACATCTCCAAACCGACACCCAAGGGGGAGGTCCCAGGTTCAGTGGAAACCTCTCCAAAACCAGACACCCTGGGAGGTCCCTGTACAGTGGAACTCCTCCAAAACCCGGACACCCTGGGGAGGTCCCTGTTAAGTGGAACCTCTCCAAACCAGAACCTGGGAGGGTCCTGTACAGTTGGAACCTATCCAAACCGGACACCCTTGGGAGGTCCCTGTTCCAGTGGAACCTCTCCAAAACCAGACACCCTGGGAGGTCCCAGTACAATGGAAACCTCTCCAAACCAGACACCCTGGGAGGTCCCTGTTACAGTGGAACCTCTCCAAACCAGACACCCTGGGAGGGTCCTGTAAACCAGTGGAACCCTCTCAAAAAAAAAAACCCCCTCCCAGACACACCCTGGGAGGTCCCTGGGAGTACAGTGGAACCTCTCCAAACCGACCCGCCTGGGAGGAATCCCTGTGATACAGTTGGAACTCTCCAAACCAGGGACACCCTGGGGAGGGTACCCTGTACAGTGGAAACCTCTCACAAACCAGACAACCTGGGAGGTATGTACAGTGGAACCTCTCCAAACCGGACACCCTGGGGGACCCCTGTACAGTTGGAACTTCCCAAAACCAGACACCCTGGGAGGTCCAAGTCCAATGGAACCTCTCCAAACCCAGGGAACCCTGGGAGGTCCTTACAGGGGGGTGGAACCTAACCAAACCGACACCCTGGGAGGTCCCTGTACGTGGAAACCTCTCCAAACCAGAACACCTTGGGAGGTTCCCTTACAGTGGACCCTCTCCAAAACCAGCACCCATTGGGAGGTTCCCCTTGTACCGTGGAATCTCCAAACCAGGACCATGGGATGGTCCCCGTACAGTGGAACCTCTCCAAACCAGACCCTGGGAGTCCCTGTAAGTGGAACCTCTCCCAAAACCAGCACCCTGGGAGTTGTACAGTGGAACTTCCAAACCAGAACCATGGGGATTTGGAACGTGGGTTCCCACACCTAAAGTACAGTGGAACCCCTCCAAACCAGGACACCCTGGGAGGGTCCGTACGTGGAACCTCTCCAAACCAGACCACCCTGGGGAGGTCCATGTTACAGTGGAACCTCTCCAAAACCAGACACCCTGGAGGTCCCTGTAACAGTGGAAACCTCTCCAAACCAGCCAAACCCTGGGGAGGTCCATGTTACAGTTTGGAAACCTCTCCCAAACCAGGCCACCCTGGGAGGTCCCTGTACGTGGAACCTCTCCAAACCGGGACCCTGGGAGTCCCTTTCAGTGGAACCTCTCCAAAACAGCCACCTTGGGAGGTCCCTGAACAGTGGAAACCTCCTCCAAACCAGACCACCTGGGAGGGTCCCGTACAGTGGGAAATTCTCCAAACCAGAATCCTGGGAGGTCCCTGTACAGTGGAACCTCTTCCAAACCAGACACACTGGGGGTCCTGTACAGTGGAACCTCTCCAAACCAGACACCCTGGGAGATCCCTGTACAGTGGAACCTCTCCAAACCAGACACCCTGGGAGATCCCTGTACAGTGGAACCTCTCCAAACCAGACACCCTGGGAGGTCCCTGTACAGTGGAACCTCTCCAAACCAGACACCATGGGAGATCCCTGTACAGTGGAACCTCTCCCAAACCCAGACACCCTGGGAGGTTCTGTACAGTGGGTATCCAAACCAGACCCTGGGAGGGTCCTGTACAGTGGAACCTCTCCAAACAGAAACCATGGGGGTCCCTGTACAGTGGAACCTCCCCAAACAGCAATGGGGACGGGTCCCAGTACAGTGGAAACCTCTCCAAACCCAACCCTGATCCCTGTACAGTGTAACCTCTCCCAAAACCCGACACCCTTGGGGAGGTCCATGTAAGTGGAACCTCTCCAAACCAGCCACCGGGAGATCCCTGTTTACAGTGGAACCCTCCAAACCAGCACCCGGGGAGATCCATGTACAGTGGACCTTCTCCCAAAACCGGACACCCTGGGAGAATTCCATTGTAAGTGGAACCTCTCCAAACCGGATGGGAGATCCCTGTACAGTGGAATCTCCAAAACCGGACACCCTGGGAGATCCCTGTACGTGGAACCTCTCCAAACCAGACACCATTGGGAGGTCCCTTGTACAGTGGACTCTCCAAAACCGGGACCCCTGGGGAGCTTGATTATAGTGGAAACCTCTCCAAAACCAGGACCACCATGGGGAGGTCCCTGTACAGTGGAACCTTCCTCCAAAAGAAAACCTGGGGAGGTCCATGTACAGTGGAACCTCTCCAAACCAGACACCCTGGGAGGTCCATGTACAGTGGAACCTCTCCAAACCGGACACCCTGGGAGGTCCCAGTACAGTGGAACCTCTCCAATCCAGACACCCTGGGAGGTCCATGTACAGTGGAACCTCTCCAAACCGGACACCCTGGGAGGTCCCAGTACAGTGGAACCTTTCCAAACCGGACACCCTGGGAGGTTCCCAGGGTGTCCGGTTGAACCTCCCAGGGTGTCCGGTTGAGAGATGTTCCACTGTAAATCAGTCATGTGAGCACTTCATGACAAATTCTAGTGTTTTACAATCATGAAAAGTCATTACAATCAGAGATACATAACAGCTAAATACATCTAAGGTAAACATCTATAGTTTCCCGAGTGTCCGGTTTAGAGGGATTTCACTGTAGATCGGTATCAGAATACAGGAGTGTGCTTGCTATTTAATCAGGAGATATACTGGTCACAAATAACATAGCCCCAGTATCTCCAGTCACACCAACATACACACGAGTGCATGGTAAATTCATCACCGAGACCAGAATATCCTGATCTGGTGTCAGGTGTCGTCATCTCAGTTAGACCACTCAGACCAGTGAATTAAAGTTTACCGGATTCAGTGACTCGCAAATTAGTCAAATTCAGTATTGCTTTAAATATGACATTTTGTAACGTTTTTTGTTCAATTCATAAAAGTCGAACAAAATGATTGTACATGTATTTTAGTGTGTGGCAGATGGGAGCATGCGATGGGTAATTTAACGATCGGGATTCATCCTTACCAGAATCCAGACCAGAGACCTGATTTGGTCCTCAGATACGTCTTTGGCATTCTTGTATTTGAGAGTTGAAGTTGGTTATATCCCTTATATACGATTATTCGTAATCCCATTACTTTTAGGGAAGGGGCCAAGTGACTTTGGTGTGGTATGGACCTGGCACCAGGTCAGGTTATTCTAATTTCAGGTCTGAATATGTATTTATTACTATGTAAATATTCCGTTCTGATTTTGTGATTTTCCACCCAATGCAGCAGGTTAAATGCGGGATCGAACCCGTTGGTCCGGCTTTAAATGACCTTAGCTGTTGATAGGCCGTTAAATACAATTAAACAAACAAACAAAACATGTATTTCAATTATTATACCGCCAACTGATTCACATGCAGCCATGTATACACCTGACCAGCCGAATATGTGTTATGTGGTGACCTGTTGTGACATTCGATACACATTTCCCTTGTCCAGGTGTGGCAGTTAAACACGTTAACCTTCAACTAATGATCCCACAAACGATGTCCAGGCAATTCCGTTCCCCGACCATTGCCCCATTACTGCCCGCGTGTCGTGTACCGGAACCACTCGACTGGTTGGCGCACCCTCGTGTCTATCGATCCGCAACCTTTCACTGTTCTCAGTTCGCTAATTACGGACAACCAGTCAGAAAGTGATGTCACATGACTTCCGGTATCGGACACCGGACAACTTGGACCGATGTCGGGTAGGTTGGACGATAACAATGGCGGTAATTGGAGATACAGTGGAACTTCTCCAAACCGGATACCCTGGGAGGTTCCCAGGGTGTCCGGTTTATAGATGTTCCACTGTAAATCAGACAGATGAGCACATCATGACATAGTCTAGTGTTTTGCAATCATGAAACGTCATTGTAATCAGTGATACATAACAGCGAAACGCATCTAAAACATCTATAGTTTCCCCGAGTGTCCGGTTTAGAGGGTTCCACTGTATTCCACGTTGTTCCCGTCGGGACCGCCGTAGATGCAGAACAGACGCAGCAGCCTCAGACCGATTTACACTGGAACCTATCTAAACCGGACACCACGAAAACACCGGTGATGTTATTTTTGATGGGTTTCTTGTTCACATGGTGTCCGGGTTAGAGAGGTTTCACTGTGCATCAGGCATTTGATTATTCTGAGCCATAGTTGTGTGCTATGCGATCACGAACATACATTATTACATAAAATAAATGACACAGAACTTCATCAAAAATAAGATCTCAGGTGTTTACTGTTTTCTTGGTGTCCGGTTTAGAGAGGTTTCACTGTATGTTCCAGATATACGCACGGTTATTTATTGCACGACGTTAAGATCCGCCCATTGAGCATCGTCCGTGTATTGACGCTATAGCTACATGCGTACGTAATGGTGAACGTCCTCTGGCTATGATTCGTCCGCCTGTACGACGAGATAGTCCGAGGGCGTCAGCGAGTGGATTACCGATCGTACAGGCGGACAACCGTGATTTATGTAAGTAGTATATCCCACACCCGTACCCGTACCCGTCTCAATTCTATTTGCGTGCTAGCGGTGAAAATACCCGGCAAACGAATTAGGAGTATGCTTTATTTCTCTCTGTAAATATGTCTTGAAATTTAATTAGAATTGAGTCCTCAGGACTCAATTCTAATGAAATTCCAAGACATATTCATGATATTTACGGGGAGAAATACAAGAAAATATGATGAAGTTTTGTCCGCATGTTTTGAACTATTTATAGCCTACAAGTTTCCCAGCGTGCAAGGAGCTAATAACCCGGGACTATGTGAGAAGTAGGATAATGTACGAGTCATGCACTACAAACTACATATTGCAGGAATACGGGCATAGCTTCATCACATGACTCTATATGCATTATACACGACGTATTCTTCTTCATAAACAAACGTTAGTGCATCGGTAATGGCCGGTGGCTGATCGTTTACAGTCATGTATCGACAGATCCGCGATAACATCAAAACAAAAGCACAAAATTGTATTGCAATGAACAGAAATAAATGATCAAAGACGTGAAAATAATGTTCAATTAGCGCCAGCATCGAACCGTCCCACGTACTCGATCGTTAACCCGGGGTAGGCGAGTGCGACTGCGCATGTATGGGCGATACAGCACGTGACGAGCTTTCCGACCAACAAAGGCACAGCTGCGTCATCACGCGGCGGGGACTTGAGAAATTATGGTTCTGGCATATGCGACCGGTGTAGTGCCTGATCAGCCTGTGTCTCTGTCCCCACATTCTGACCAGGGCATGCACAGTGCGCCATCCAGCCAGTGGAACACGAGCTTAATACACATCTAACGCACAGTATGGATCCTTATCGGACGGGCGGAGCGAGGCCAGCAGATATGGAGCTAGACTGACGACAAATACCACAAGCCCCGTTTCTAATATCACAGCCATAGACCCATACAAGGGACACGCCATGTGACTATTTTCGTAGAAAATGCGGAATTATATCCCGCTTTTGCTATGAACATTTCGTCAACTTTCGACGTCATTTACGAAACGTAAATGTTGTAAATAAATTTCGTGAGATATTGCTAGTGTTCGTAGGGACCAAATCATACGATGTGTCACATGTCTTGCGACCATATCAGTTATAAAAATACAACAGACCGAGCGCTCGGCACGGAAACTACGACAAAGGTGTATCGATTGCAGCGGGGCTCAACTCTGGCTCGACCAACCAAATTGATTGACTCTGAATTCACTAACAACAACAAAACAAGCAAAGACAAAGAAACGTCTGATGACATGATCATAAATTCATACATGTAGTTGGTCATAACAGTTAATGTTCAACAACATTTATTTAATTCCATGGACACGTGGCGTCCTATAGTTGATCTCTCGTCCTCCTATTGAGGGCCCTATTATATACGTACTTTCGTTTCCCATTGAACACAATGGAACACAAACCGTCAATATCTCGCGAGTACATATTGGTCAGTGCCGGAATTACGTTTCACCTCGTAAAAACGTTCCTTCTAAATCATAAAACATTTGTTTATTATGCCACCGGGTTTCGAAGAAACGGGTGGCATATAGTGTTTGGACCGTCCGTCTGTCCGTCTGTCCATCCGTCTGTCCGGGCCAACATCGGGGGTTTAGGAGCTTAGGGTAAGGGTTAGTAACAAAGGATTCCTTTGTTATAGTCGGTTAGCTCATAATTCCATTGATCTTTAGGAGCTAATCCTTTGATCTTTTAAAGAACAAATAGCTCATAACTCCGAAATGTTTGAACGTCCGTCCGTCCGTCTGTCTGTCCGTCCGTCCGTCACACTTTTCGGTTAACCACTTTGTCACAGTTTCTCAAATCTGCTGCAGGTGGCATTCGCGTTCGACAGACGCATTTCTTGTTTTATTTATGTTTCCACATTTTTAGGCGCATTGTGAGTGATGTACGTATATAATACATTCTTTGTATTCTCTATATTCTTTGTTAGAAGCATGGCAGGTGTTTCAGTGACAGAATGGCGAACGGTGCAGATCCGGATCCGGCACAGGCTGATTTGGATCTACACTAGTCGCAAATCCCATAAGCTTAATTTCTCAAGTCACAGCCATTAGTGTCAACGGTCACACGATGACCATTCACTTTGTAACCCCACGGACAGACGGACGGACGGACAGACGGACATTAGGGGCGATCATTATATCCGCCTAAATTAAAACAGGACGTGAAAGTAGTGGACACAGTTATACCAGCTTGACCACTAAGAATGTTTTAATGAATTGTAGATGTTGGTCCCTTATACGTCCAAGCATTCAAATAATGAATGTAGGGTTAGATGCATTTATGACATTAACATTCGTGCAGCCCATATCAGACTCCGCAGATGCTGGCACTGAGATAGACAGCTGGGAAGAGTCACGTGGCCTGTTTGGTTATTGGGCGACACATTTATGGCTGTGACTGGAGAAATGGGGCGTATGGGTTTTGCAACCAGTGTAGATCCAGATCAGCCTGTGTGTATGTACAGTCTAATCAGGATCTTTACTGATCGCCATTCCATCAATGAAACAACGGTCACGCTACTATTTAAACACACAATATAGAGCAATGTCAGGCTACATGAGTGTGCTAATTGATCAGGAGCTACACTGGCCACACATTTTATTCCGTTTCTCCAGTCACAGCCACATTTATGTTATCACAGTCACTATAATAATGGGACGCCGGCTGAGACAAGGCACCTTACTACATTTATCTAGATGCTATAGGTCATAGTTACTATAGTTCCTAGTTACCATAGGTCCTATATACTATAGGTCCTAGATACTATAGGTTCTAGATATGTCCTATATACTATAGGTCCTAGTTACGATAGGTTATATATACTATAGGACCTAGCTATATATATGATCTATATACCTATATGCCTAGATATTATAGGTCTTATATATTACATACGTCCTAGATACCATATGCCCTATATATTATATATGTCTTAGATACTATAGGTCCTAGATAATATAGTTTCTACATATTATACAAGTCCTAGATACTATAGGTCCTAGATACTATATGTTCTAGATACTATATGTCCTATATTTTATAGGTCCTATACTTATATGTCCTAGATACTATAGTTATATACTATATCTCCTAGATACTATAGGTTAATATATATACTATAGGATTAATCCTATATACTATATGTCCTAGATATTATAGGTACAGATACTATAAGTCATATATACCATAGGTCCTAGATAGTATAGGTCCTATATGTTATAGCTAGATAGTATATGTCCTAGATAGTATAGGTCCTAGATAGTATAGGTCCTAGATAGTATATGTACTAGATAGTATATGTCCTACTAGATATATATGTCCTAGATAGTATAAGGTCCTAGATAGTATATTGCCTAGATAGAATATGTCTAGATAGTATATGTCCTACTAGATAGTATAAGGTCCTAGATAGTATAGGTCCTATATAGGTATAGGTCTTAGATAGAATAGGTCCAAGATAGTAAGGTCCTAGATAGTATAGGATGTAGACCTAGAAATATATGTCCTAGATAGTATAGGTCCTAGATAGTATATGTCCTAGATAGTATATGTCCTACTAGATAGTATATGTCCTAGATAGTATATGTCCTAGATAGTATAGGTCCTAGATAGTATATGTCCTAGATAGTATAGGTCCTAGATAGTATATGTCCTAGATAGTATATGTCCTAGATAGTATATGTCCTACTAGATAGTATATGTCCTAGATAGTATATGTCCTAGATAGTATATGTCCCTAGATAGTGATGTCCTAGATAGTATAGGTTCCTAGATAGTATATGTCTAAAAGTATATGTCCCTAGATAGTATGTCCCTATAAAACAAAAAAAAAAAAAAAAAAAAAAAAAAGTATAGGTCCTAGATATTAAAAAATAAAAAAAAAAATGTTCCTAGATAGTATATGTCCTAGATAGTTTATGTCCTAGATAGTATATTCCTAGAAAAGTATATGTCCATCTAGATAGTATATGTCCTAGATTAGTATAAGTCCTAGATAGTATATGTCCTAGATAGTATATGTCCTAGATAGTATATGTCCTAGATAGTATATGTCCTAGATAGTATAGGTCCTAGATAGTATATGTCCTAGATAGTATAGTCCTAGAGGATAAATGTCCTAGATAGTATAGGTCCTAGATAGTATATGTCCTAGAAATTATATGTCCTAGATATGTTCCTAGATAGTATATGTCCTAGATAGTATATGTCCTAGATAGTAATAGTCCTAGATAGTATCTGTCCTAGATAGTATATGCCTAGATAGTATATGTCTAGATACCGTATAGGTTAGATAGTTATATGTCTAGATAGTATATGTCTAGGATAGTGTATGGTCCTAGATAGTATATGTATTAGATTAGGATATCGTCCTATATGTTCCTTATGTTAGATTAGTGTATGTTAGATAGTTTTAGGTCCTAGATAGTATATGTCCTAGATAGTTATATGGTCCTAGATAGTATAAGTCTAGTAGTCTAGTCCTAGGATAGTATATGTCTATAGTAGTATTGTCCTAGACTAGTTATGGTTTGATAGGTATCGGTCCTAAGATAAGTATATGGTCCTAGATAGTATGATGTCCTAGATAGTATAGTCCTATAGTAGTCCCTATGTCCTAGTTAAGTATATGGTCCCTAGATAGTAATATGGTCCTAAGATAGTAATTGGTCCTTAGATAGGTATATGTCATAGATCCGTATATGACCTAGAGTATATGTTAGATAGTATACCTTAGATAGTATATGGTCCTAGATAAAGTATACTGTCCCCCTGATAGTGTATTGTCTAGATAGTATGGTCCTAGATAGTATATGTCCTAGGGATAGCTATAGGTCCTAAGATAGTATAGGTTAGAATCGTATATGTCCTAGATAGTATATGTCTAGCTAGGTATATGGTCCTAAGATAGTAATATGTCCTGATAGTATAGGTCCTAAAGTCGTATATGTTCCTAGATAGTATTTGTCTAAGGACCGTATTGTTCTAGATAGTATATGTTAGAATAGTGTATGTCCTAGATGTATATGTCCTAGGTAAGGTATAATGTCCTAGATAGTTAGGTCCTTAAGGTAATATTAGCCTATATATTAGAGGAATAAGATAGTATAGGTTTCCTAGATAAGGTATAAGGTACTAGGTAATATAGCTATATAATTAGAGGAACTAGATAGTATTAGTGTTTCTAATATATTATGGTATAGGTAATATAGTCTATATTATAGGTTCCTATATATTATAGGTATAGGTAATTATAGTTATATATTAGAGGAAAGATAGTTATATGGTACCTAGATATTATAGGTCCTATGTAATATAGAAAAACTATCTATTAGTGGATTCTAGATATTATAGGTTCTAGATAGTATAGTCATAGGTATATAGCTATATATTATAGGTTCGGAGGATATTATAGGTCCTAGATATTTATGTATGTACTATGTAAAATATAGCTATCTAGTTAGAGGATCTAGATATTATAGGTTCTAGATAGTATAGGTCATAGGTAATAGAGCTATATATTATAGGTCCTAGATATTATAGGTCCTATGTAATATAGCTATCTATTAGAGGATCTAGATAGTATAGGTCATAGGTAATATAGCTATATATTATAGGTTCTACATATTATAGGTCCTAGATATTATATGTCCTATGTAATATAGCTATCTATTAGAGGATCTAGATATTATAGGTTCTATATAGTATAGGTCATAGGTAATATAGCTATATATTATAGGTTCTAGATATTATAGGTCCTAGATATTATAGGTCCTATGTAATATAGCTATCTATTAGAGGATCTAGATATTATAGGTTCTAGATAGTATAGGTCATAGGTAATATAGCTATATATTAGAGGATCTAGATATTATAGGTTCTAGATATTATACTTCCTATGTAATATAGCTATCTATTAGAGGATCTAGATAGTAAAGGTCCTAGATATTATATGTCCTATGTAATATAGCTATATATTAGAGGAACTAGATAATATATATGTCATTGGTATTGTGCACACTTCCACGTGTACATAAGTGGCGAATCTTTGCTGATAGCAGAAACACTCCAGTAACTGAATGGTCAGCAGTGTAGGCACTGGTCAGACTGCGCGGATGCCAGGACTGGGTCTATGCTGGTGACGCACGTCGTAAGGTACAAACTATCTCAGCCGGCGCCCATATACAGTGAAACCTATCTAAACTGGTCCCAGGGTGTCCGGTTTATAGAGGTTTCACTGTAAATCAAGAAAGTCATCCAACAATAAGATCACAGGTGTTTTCTTGGTGTCCGGTTTAGAGAGGTTCCACTCTACAGCTAGTCTTGTTTTGTGGCGTCCTCGTTGTACGTTACTGCCGTATCCGGCTGGTCTATACTGTCGCCGGCAACTGGCCGAGGGCGTCCACCAGCGTCTCGAAATGGCCGACCGTAATAACTCTGTCTCTGAAGGTAGCACAGTCACGTGTCAAGAATGAACAGAACATGGCACTCATTAACGTTGACTCACAGAGAATACACCAGGCAGTGCAGTGTCGTGTACACGCGTTGACGCGGGCTGGGCAAGGATAGAAACCGTTTTGGGCAGAATTCTACGGAGCCCCGCAGAGGACATAGATTGTTTTTATTAATTCGTTCCCACGAAATAACAATTCGTTCCCTCGAATTAACAATTCGTTCCCACGATATAACAATTCGTTCCCGCGAATTAACAATTCGTTCCCACGAAATGACAATTCGTTCCCTTAATTTAACGTGGGAACGAATTGTTATTTCGCGGGAACGAATTGTTAAATTGACGGAACGAATTGTTAACAAATTGTTAATACGTGGGAACGAATTGTTAAATTGAAGGAACGAATTGTTATTTCATGGGAACGAATTAATAAAAAAAAAAGAATTCTACGTCCCCTGCGGGGCTCCGTAGAATTCCGTTTACTCTCTCCGAAACAACGCGATATGCAGGATTGATAATATGCTGAAATGCTCTTTAACCCTTACTACGCTGAATTAAATGCTGTCGTCCGCTGGAAATGTTTTATTTTCAACATTTCTCGACAAAACCAGTTTTTTGTTAAGAATTAAAGCAAAAATGAAAAACAGCAGACGGCAATTTCCGTCAACAGCGTATATAGGAAAGGTTAACAGGCAACATTTCCTACTGGCTGGTATATCAATATGTCGTATCAGGCATTGACCGAATATCCGGGTTACAACAAATTGAAAACTGACGTCTCATTGAACGAACGGCGTTACATGACGTTATCGAATGACGACAATTTAATGACACAACGTAAATAAATCCTCGTCAGTAACTTCGCAATGACGGGTGTCCTTCGACCAATCAAATTATGTTCTCGGACAGACCCTCTGAATCATGATACAGTCACTACGCCCGCCTCCAGAACTTATTTCGCATAGCTCTTGGCAATATTTTACGCGCGATTCGTTTTGTTTTTATGAAGAATCATGCGTGAACTGTAAGGAAATATTTATTTAACCAGGTCAGCTGATTGTCTTGAAATAATTCCCTAGTTATGCCCCCTATGCGATAGCAATGGGGCGTATTGCGTGTATATTTACGTCGAAAAGTGTGTAAGAGTTTCTCCAGTTAGAGTCCAGTATACCAGCGGACATATTCATGTTTTACAGACATAATGTCTTGTTATAGTTGGCTTTTACCCTAAACAAACTCGGTTCGCTACGCTCACTCGTTTATTTAGCGTAATTACCAAATCAACAGAGCATTATTGAACGATAATCAGTTCACCTAGTTAAATAAATGGCATATATTTGATAATTTACTGGCATAAAACGTTACCTGATAAATAGAATATCAGCCAGGTGTCTCTTGGTATCAATAGACACCTGGCTGATATTCTATTTATTATCAGGTAAGGCGTAGGAATTCTGAGGCTCGCCGAGGAATTCCTGACGTTTCCGAGCCGAGCCTCAGAATTCCTACGCGTTTCCTAGCCTTGCCTGATCAACGTGATAACAAACTACACTAGACTAGAACACACCAGGTAATTTCATTGATAAGCATGTGCATCCGCACATATTGATCAGGATCTGTACGGTTCGCCATTCCATCAATGAAACACCCGTCATGATTCTAACAAGCAATATAGATCGTTGTCAGCATACATGAGTGTGCTATTGGGTAATCAGGAGCTACACAGGTCATAAATGCTATAGGCTACAATTCTCCAGTAGTAGTAGTTGGTCCGACTCGGATACCATGTAACGTCTGATACAGCTTACGACCTTAGTCCCGGAGCCATATTTACCGCCAAACACACCAGTGTAGCAGCCATACGTACCATTACAACAGCAAACAACGTCCCCCATATAGAGCCGGCTATCACGTCAATCACGTGATGCCGGTGGTCCTGGACGCGGGAAATGGGGACAAAAGTCATCCACGTGACACAGGCCGTCTGCAGCACCAGCACGGCCACCCGGCCTGCAGCAGACGACACGGGCAGGAACCAGAGGTACATCTGTAAACACAGACGGCACTGGAGAAATGGGGAACATGGTAGTTGTGACCAGTAAAGCTGCTGATCAAATAACACACACGTGTAGCCTGATAAAAATTAACATTGCTTGTTATAAGCATGATATGTGTTTCATTTATTAAATGGCGAAGAGTGCAGATTCTGATCAGACTGTGCGGATGCACAGGCTGATCTGGATCTACACTGGTTGCAGAACCCATCAGTTCTATTTATCCTTGCATAGCCACATTTACATTGAATGTATATTTGCATGGATTGGGTAAACTATGTAAATACAGAAAATAAAATAAGTAAGAGCGTATACATGTACTTGTTTATTTGCCATAATTGCATACTTTGCTTTTCGTTACGTTTTAAAAGAAACACATGTATAGCTCGTGAACCCGACATTAAAGGTATATGTCCACTCAGTAGGCACAGCATGTTCTTCATATCAGACATCATCTGATACATTTTCTGGCACATATATATAAATATTCATTCAGCAATACCCCCTGTATTGATTGGCATCATTATACATTTTTATATCAGACGTAAATTTCCATACTGATATCAGGGGCGATAACCGGGTTTCATTAACATGTTAACTCTATTTATTTTTTGATGTGCAATGGTCATACATGTGCTTTATTTTTTCAGGTGACGCATTTAATTTGTATAAATAATTAAAATATATCATGCCTCATTTGCATATGAAAATATCCTGATACCACCGCGAGTCACTATCAGTAAAATAAATATTACTAAATGAGTATATCTGTATAGCGGGCACTCGTAAGCTTTAGAACTGGTGGAATAGTGACACAATTATACACTTGTTTAATTCCTTCAAAGAACAGTTTGTGACTACTGAGTGGGCATGAACCAAAAACCACGTCTTATATATAATGTGATTTAATGCTATGTGGAAGAGGACTATATAGTATCGGATAAGGTAATGCCTTACAATTCGCATACAAGTTCCATGCGTATTCAAGTGCCATGGCCAAAAAGGGGACAATGTCTCGAACACAAATACGTTAAAGTAACAGTAAACAGAACGCTGCTTAAGCGGCCCTCACATATCAGCCAGCATCCGCGCGATTTTTCAAATCGGGAGATTTAGAGCCCGTTGATGAATCGGGCGAATTTCATGTCTGCGACGTGTGCCCTTTGAACATTGTATCGCAGTGGAGACAGTGCGCCCGCTAGGGCGTCGGCCGGACGCCGCTATACAATCTGGCGGGCGCCGGCTGATGAAAGAACATATCGGTAGGCGTCCTGGCGGGATCCGTGATGGGGCCATGAGGCTATCATAGGGTGGCCGTGAGGGCCCCGTGAAAATCCCACGGCGCCCGGCGCCTGTGGCAAGCCCGTGGACACGTCGCTAGTGCCCCGCCCGGCGTCAACGGGCCACTCATGGCCACCCTACGATAGCCTCACGCCCCCTCACGGATCCCGGGCGATTTGTGAAACATCGGCCGGGCGCCCCGCTGGTCCCAACGCCCCCCCCCCCCGGCGGCTTCTAAACGGCCCCACGCGGGCCTCAACTGCCACCCCAATATTTGGGCCCTGGACTATATATAGTCCTTGGCATTTCATTCAACGCATCTATATATACTAGAGGCGCGGACGCCGGGGGGGGGGGGGGGGGGCAATCGCCAGTCGCCCGGCCGGCGTCCTGTTGGCGCCCGGCCGGCCGGGATCCTCCAGGATGCTTACCGATCTGTTCTTTGATCAGCTTACGGGCACACTGTCTCCACTGCGATCCAATGTCCAAAGGGAAACGCCCGGGCCTCGTCTAATATGTGAGGGCACACGTCGCAGACATGAAATTCGCCCGATTCATCCACGGGCTGTAAATCCCCCGGCGACTCCTGCGATTAGAAAATTCGCGCGGACGCCGGCTGATATGTGAGGGCCGCTTAATATACATACATGCCATTTTTCTGCATAAAACCTGGATTGTCTGAATGGCAAAAGTATAACACATTATATTTCAGCATGCATGATTTTATTGCCCTTTAAAAATAGCTAAATCTTTTCTTTTTGTATATGTCATACAAACTACGGCAGATTGTTTCCTTTCTGTATCGGAAAATTATATTGTTAGACCACTTACTGCATGACTGGTTTGAAAAAAATCAATATGGAAATTGACCAATAGATAGGTAACAGTTAACACACAAGTCTTGGGGATGTAAAAAGACATTCATAATTTTATTAGCTACACATTCCTCGTTTGACTCGAAGTTATGGATATTACTCCGAAAATTGTTGCAACACAAATGTGTTTGATTGGTTCATGGGAATGCATCGTAGCGCACCATACAAGCAGTCCTGTATAGACGCAGCCATGGCATTCACCATTTAGCGTTTAAAGTGGCCATACACATAACCTGCCACACCAGTCCGAGCTCGAACCTTCGACCTCCCAGTTGCAATGCGGGTGTCCTATCTACAATGCCACAGCGACTGGCATCCAGTTCGGGAGGTTATTTCTCTAACACATTCAACCTACGTCCACAAGTAGGCTACGACACATAATGCCATAGTGTAAAAATGAAATTAAGTCCCTTTGCTAGATACACGATCCAAAATGAGGTGACCTAGAGCAGAATTGGATACGGCCATTGTTCCTACACACAATGTAATTTATCGCCGCCTGTCTGGGACAATGGCTTCAGAGAAACCATAGAATGACCGAGTTATGAGCGAGAACCCTGCCGCTGTATGCTGAATAGTTTCACATAGGAAAACAAAATGTTCTTTCCGTTCGTCAATCCTTCCATCACTTATTTATCAGTGCCGCCTTATGCTCCCTAGTATCGCGTACATATACGAATATGTGGCTATCACTGGAGAGATGGGCCTTACGGGTTTTGTAGATCTAGATCGGCCTGCCTGTGCATCCACACAGTCTGATCAAGATCTGCACAGTTCGCCATTCCATGAAGAAAACACCCGTCGTGCTTCTATCACGCAATATAGCAGGCTGCCTGAGTGTACTATTTGATCAAGAGCTGCATTAGTCACACACTCCAGTTCTTCAGTCACAGTCGCATATCTGGGGGCCGTTTCACTAAACTTCATACCACTAAAATGTTCGTAAGTGCAAATTTAGGATCGTCTGGAAATTTCAATTGGTGGATTTACATTTATTGAGCATAGGCTGCATGTTAAAGTGAAATTCACAGACTATCATAATTTTGCACTTACGAACATTTTAGTCGTGCGAAGTTTAGTGAAACGGCCACCTGAATATGTCGGGTGACGGTTAGAGGCACTAACTGCCCCATACTGACAAGAGTGTGTTAGTGTACAATATGCTGCACATTGAGCTACTAGTACCATTTGTTTTTTGTTTATTGTTGATTAACGACCTATCAACAGCTAAGGTCATGTAAGGCCGGGCAAACGGGTTCGATCCCGTTTTAACCTGCTGCATTGGGGGGGGGGGGGGGGGGAATCCACAAATCAGAACGAAGTATTTAAATCGAGAAAAAATATATTCAGCCCTAAAATTAGAATAACCTGACCTGGTGCCAGGTCCATACCACACCAGTCACTTGACCGATTCCCTTAAAACAGGATTACGAATAATCATAATATTCACATAAGGGATACAACCAGATTCAACTGTCACATACAAAATGCCAGACGTAAAGTGAGGGCCAAATCAGGTCTCCAGTCGGAATTCCGGTAAGGATGAACCCTGATCGTTAAATTACCGATCACATGCTCCCACCTGCCACCCACTATTAGTACCGTATGTTAACATGAGCTCCTGGTAATTTGGTATTTTAGATGTGATTTACACCGATTTCTTATAAATTTCATTTAAAACCTGGCGGTGCGATGAAGAAGGATTTGTAATATAAGGTTATATAACACGTCTGCATGTCGTGGGTGTTCATTTACTGCCAATCTAGTTTAGCAATTGTCACAAATTGGTCGACTTTGCCATTCGGATGAGCATTTCCAGCAACGGCTTAGAAAATGCCCAACCAATACTAGTACTGGGTAAGTTCAAGTGCATGTAATGCTTTGCAGCTTTCTACCGTTTCCAGAGTTCTCGTTTCAGGATAGGATATACATGCACGTATTGTCCTGTAAGACACACAAGAAGCACAAGTTGGTGAGTTGAAACACAAGTTGCTTGCTTTCAAGCACAACATTTAAGTATTTTGTAATAAATAAATTAACAATTATTGTTACATGACTGCCGTTATTTGACACTGCTCACAGCCGCGTTCAAACATACAGCGCGTGCTGTTTGACTATGTCTGTAGACAATGCTCATTCCGGGACCAAGCCTGCGTAATCCATGTGTCTCATGACGTTACTAGAACGCGCCATTACGTCACCAAACAAAAAAAGTTTACAACGGCAACACTGAAATTTTAAAATTGATGCGGCTGCATCACGCGACTAGTACTGCGGCCCCGGAATATGTATGTGTAAATCAGCTGTTTGAATGGAACGGTTATCAAAGTACTGCATATATGCTCCAATTGCATGATATTTCCGACGGAAATGTAACAATAACGTTCGACCATGTCCAGCCGTGGGTAAACGTTTATCATGGCATTCGGGAACTGTTTGAACCCGCGGCGTACGGCCTTAGGGTTCAAACAGTTCCCTCGTGCCACGGCAAACGTTTACCCACGGCTGGACATGGTCGAACCTATAATTGACAAGATTAGCGCAGACCGTGGTGTACACAGGTATTTTGTTACATATCAACATCAAACATCCATCACACGTCACACCGGGCAACTGAATGTCCGTCGTGACACCGGGGCCGACAATACATATTCATAACAAGTGCATCGTTATTACTATAGTCTGTTTCACGAAAGCTGCCCAAATTTTACGGCCATATAAACAATTCAAAAACCATATTTTTTTCGATAATATTAAATTTAAAGGAAAATTTAAGAATGAGCCTTCTTTTTATTTCGTGAAATTTGTTCAAATATTTATTTTATTGCGAAAACAAAATTTCCCCATGTTATATAACCTTATATTACAAATGGGGATTTAACATGGGGAAATTTTTTAGAATTTCAGAAATACTGGACCGATTTTTAAAATTTAACTTTTGTTTTCTGAGTTAGATCATTTCCAAGCTATCTAGCTACATGTAGGTTTCAGAGTCAATTTCCAATTTTTTTCGTTTTTTGACTCCTCCCACAACTCCTCTACCTTTTTCCCCCATGTTAAATTCCCATAGAGAAATCAATTTTTCGTAATAAAACCAATATTTGACCAAATTTCACGAAATAAAAAGAAGGCTCATTCTTAAATTTTGCTTTAATTTAATATTATCGAAACAAATATTGTTTTCGAATTGTTTATATGGGCGTAAAATTTGGGTAGCTTTCGTGAAACAGACTATAGGCTAATTAATCCCGTCGCTGGCAGCATCGATAATAATAATACTACAGTCGAACCTCTCTACAACGGCCAGCCATGGGGAGACTGAAAACTGGCTGTTGAAAAGAGGTGGCTGTTGAAGAGAGGTATATCATATAGAAATCAGAGCTACATTTAAGGTGCATATTTTTTCATTTCTTCCCCAAAACTGGCAAGTTGGAAGTGCTTTAGAATCGTCTCAATGAGACGACTCTAAAGTACTCCTAACTTGCCAGTTCTGATGAAGAATTAACAAAATCCACCACAAAGTTGATCAAATTACGTACACTAACTGTGGTCGCAATTCATCACATTGCGTTTTGAAATTTTGGCCGTTGTAGAGAGGTGGCTGTTGTAGAGAGGTGGCCGTTCGTGGAGGTTCGACTGTACTAATAATAATAATAATAATAAACATTAACTGTTTGCCTTACAAACACGTGAACATAATTCCTCAGTGACATTGACCTTGGGCGGTCGGACGTGGGTCGTATACACAACGGAAGTGGCTCACAGGTTATTGAAAAATGAAAGCTGTTACTAACATACGTAGGCACGAACGTACGTACGTATATGGACTAACACTATATCCCCTCTTGCCTACAGGCGAGGATATAACAAAAGAGAGGCAAACCTGCAGCATTCATTGTCTAATGTCAGCGGTGAGTTTATGAATCTAAGTGTATGGTATTATACTCTTTGATGGATATGATATCGTAAATGCATTTCTTTTGCTGCCGACAGCTGTAGGAAAATGGCGTCGTACTATTTTACAGAAGGTTACAACGTTTACAACATGTTTTTCGATTTCGAGCCAGTGACATCATAATCGCCATGGCAAAACTATGTGTGCAGTTTTCGATAATAAAATGCAAAATGTAATGACCAATATGTATGTCAACATTTGTGAAGATTAAACGATTATAATTACATGTATATTGAGATATACGCCAATAAATAACGTGTTGCCTGCGTCATGCTTGTTTTGTTATAACGACATTTATGGCAGATTTGGTTTTGGAGATACTACTTTATCCCGTCAATACAGTGCGTATGTGCCGTGAAACACGGTGCTGTGAAACATTTTTTGATATCCAGTCAATACCATTTTTGCATTTTACAGCCATTTGTAGGTGTTGACGGGATAAATAGAATAGTAGGTTAGTGCCGTGAATGGGAAAAAATAACTGGCGCGGCACGGAAACGAGATGTGCTTGCCAGATATTTCTTCCCTTTCACGACACTAACCTACTATTCTCTATATGTTGGAAGGGAGTTCGTCATTAATTATGACTGTGACTGGAGAAACGAGGCTTATGGGATTTGTGACCGGTGTATTTCCTGATCAAATAATACTCTTGTAACCTGATAACGATCTATATATTGCTTGCCAGACGCATGACGGGTGTGTCTTTGATAGAGTGGCGAGCAGTTCAGATCCTGCCAGACGGTACGGATGCACAGGCTGATCTGGATATACACTGGTCGCAAAACCCATAAGCGCCATTTCTCCAGTCACAGCTACAAGTCATACGTACGATGCAATATACCATGGCGAACATTGTCATAGATGCATGCAGGGATGGAAACGATATTCTGAAAAAAAAGAAGAAAATAAATAGAACCCAAGAAAATAAATAGAACCAAGAAAATAAGGCCAAATGGTAAATGCCATATTAAGGACAACATGATTGTGCAACATTTGACCACAATTCTTATGTAAACTGCGGTAAAACACAGTTAATGTGTGAACAAGTTGTGAAGGTAGAAATGTCATGGTCATATTAAGGACAGAATAGATGTGTGGCATTTGTGTATGATGTATTGAAATATAATAGCAATTCTTAAAGATATATATAAGATATGGCAGAATTGAGAACTCCGGCAAACTTCTTAAAATGTTCAAAGTTGTGAAGGTCAAAAGGTGAAGGTCATATTACGGGCAGCATGGATATCTACCTGGCAGTGGATGGTCCATTTAGGATCGTGCGGCGACAAATCTGCCTGGCAGTGGATGGTCCATCTAGGATCGTGCGGCG
The DNA here is from genome assembly GCA_029237695.1 of Conchocele bisecta. Lineage (NCBI taxonomy): Eukaryota > Metazoa > Mollusca > Bivalvia > Lucinida > Thyasiridae > Conchocele > Conchocele bisecta. The sequence continues at coordinate 75,061,860 of CM055273.1, forward strand.
ACACATCTACCTAGCAGTGGATGGTCCATCTAGGATCGTGCGGCGACACACCTACCTGACAGTGGGTGGTCCATCTAGGATCGTGCGGCGACACACCTACCTGGTAGTGGATGGTCTATCTAGGATCGTGCGACGACAAATCTACCTGACAGTGGATGGTATATCTAGGATCGTACAGCGACACATCCTACCTGACCCCCAGTGGTATGGTCCCATCTAGGATCGTGCGGCGACACATCTACCTGACAGTGGATGGTATATCTAGGATCGTACGGCGACACATCTACCTGACAGTGGATGGTCCATCTAGGATCGTGCGGCGACACACCTACCTGGTAGTGGATGGTCCATCTAGGATCGTGCGGCGACACATTTACCTGGCAGTATATGGTCCATCTATGATCGTGCGGCGACATACCTACCTAACAGTGGTGGTCCATCTAGGATCGTGCGGCGACACATCTACCAGGTAGTGGATGGTCCATCTCGGATCATGCGGCGACACATTTACCTGGCAGTGGATATTCCATCTAGGATCGTGCGGATACACATCTACCTGGCAGTGGATGGTCCATCTACGATCGTGCGGCGACACACCTACCTGACTGTGGATGTCCATCTAGGATCGTGCGGCGACACACCTAACTGGCAGTGGATGGTCTATCTAGGATCGTCCGGCGACACATATACCTGGTAGTGGATGGTCCATCTAGGATCGTGTGGCAACACACCTACCTGACAGTGGATGTCCATCTAGGATCGTGCGGCGACACACCTACCTGGCAGTGGATGTCCATCTAGGATCGTGCGGCGACACACCTACCTGGCAGTGGATGTCCATCTAGGATCATGCGGCGACACACCTAACTGGCAGTGGATGGTCTATCGAGGATCGTGCGGCGACACACCTACCTGACAGTGAATGTCCATCTAGGATCGTGCGGCGACACACCTACCTGGCAGTGGATGGTCTATCTAGGATCGTGCGGTGACACATCTACCTGACAGTGAATGTCCATCTAGGATCGTGTGGCGACACACCTACCTGGCAGCGGGTGGTCCATCTAGCATTGGGCGGCGACACACCTACCTGGCTCTCCGGACCTCCTCGGCGTCGCCGTGACAAGTGCACTCCTGCACGTAACCATGGGAACAGTTGAACGTGTCCGGGAATGGGCGGCAGACGGACAGGAAGTAGGGCCGTAGAAAACCTGTGTGGAACTTGAGGAAGTTGTTCGACGTGTAGACGAGCGAGATACCGATGGAGAATGTCGTCACGTGACTGGGCATGTTCGCCGAGCGTCCCCGGTAAAATAAATAAGTCTCCGACAGGTACAACTAGAAGGAGATAAGTCAGTTGTGTAAACACGTGGCAGTGACAGGAGGAATGGCCGGTGTGCCAGTCAAACCATGTGGTGGTAGTCCGCTCGTGCAGCCTTACATATAGATGTGGCTATAGAAATGAGTTCAACAATTCTGCAAAAACCAGGAACCCACTTGAGTGGGTTCCTGGTTTTTGCAGAATTGTTGAACATATTGTATTATTGCGGAAACATTATAGAATGAGGCCTACATGGTACTATATCCACATGACCCATTAAAACACAACGTGTCTAGGAGAACGGAACAAAGGAAACAATACACCATCTATGTACCATAGACGAAACAAGAATTCCAGGACATCGCCGTGGAACGGCCAGTGTGCACGCTTTTAGCCTTAGAAGTCAGTGCAAAATTTAAACCCTCTAAAATAAATGTGGCCGGGTGACTGGAGAAATGTGGTTTATGTGGTTTGTAACCAGTGTAGCTCATGATAAAATTACACACATGCAGTCTGATAATATACTACATATTGCTTGTGAGAATCATGACGGGTGTACTATTGATGTAATAGAGAACATTGTAGATCCTGATCAGACTGTGTGGATGCAGTCTGATCTAGATCTGCACTGGTCACAACACAAATAAGCCACATTTCTCCAGTTACAGCCACATATAAGGGGCCTGATTGACTACAATTGTATTTATCTGGTGGAAACCGAGTTACTCCTGCCTTATATCGGGGAGATAATTCGCGTTCACGTTCACACAGCAATGTCGTTATTGGCCGACACATTATATGTGACACCGCATGGGAAAACGTATTTATTGACGTTGCGGACAGTCCGGACCAAGATCAGCACGTGCAAGGATAATATAACGGCATTGACGATGCACATTTTAAGGTTCATATTTAAGGAAAAGTAATTGCATGTGAGAGTAGTGTACACTGCGATCAGTGCTAATCATGGTTTACAATGTTCGGAGTATGAACCGATCGTTAGACATATACCGAATAATGTGAAACATCATCACAGTGTAATCACTGATCTTGATCTACCCTGGTAAATAAATTGCCAGTATATACATACTGCGTAATTAATTTACCAGGGTATACACCGGTCGTCATTCAGTCCGTGACACAATCGTCTTGTTTGTAACAACTACATGTCTGTGTGTGGAGAAATGAGGCTACTGGGTGTTGTGACCCGAGTAGATAACCGCACATGCTGATCAGCATCTGTAAATATCGCAATTATACCAATGAAACACCCGCCATGCTTCTAGCAAGCAATATAGCTCGTTATCAGGCTAGATGAGTGTGCTATTTGACCAGGAGCTACAAAGGTCACAAATTCAATAAACCCAATATCTCCAGTCCGAGCCACGGACTACACTGATAGACTGACCAATCCCCGTGTTGTCACAGACTACACTGGTGATACACGGATAAATCTCCGTGTTGCCACCGACTACACTGGTGATACACGGACTAATCTCCGTGTTGCCAGGGACGACACTGGTGATACACGGACCAATCTCCATGTTGCCAGTGATCCAGGGACGACACTGGTGATACACGGACGAATATCCGTGTTGCACTGAACTACACTGGTGATACACGGACCGATCTCCGTGTTGCCACGGACTACACTGGTGATAAACGGACCAATCTCCGTGTCGTCAGGGACTACACTGGTGATACACGGACCAATCTCCATGTTGCCACGGACTACACTGGTGATACACGGACCAATCTCCGTGTTGCCACGGACTACACTGGTGATACACGAACCAATCCCCGTGTTGCCGCGGACAACACTGGTGATACAAGGACAAATATCCGTGTTGCCACGGACTACACTGGTGATACACGGACCAATCTCCGTATGGCCAGGGACTACACTGGTGATACACGGATAAATATCCGTGTTGCTCCGAACTACACTGGTGATACATGGACCAATCTCCGTGTTTCCACGGACTACACTGGTGATACACGGACCAATATCCGTGTTGCCACTGACTACACTGGTGATACACACGGACGAATCTCCGTATTGCCCCGGACTACACTGGTGATACACGGACAAATATCCGTGTTGCGCCGAACTACACTGGTGATACATGGACCAATCTCCGTGTTGCCACGGACTACACTGGCGATACACGGACCAATATCCGTGTTGCCACGGACTACACTGGTGATACACGAACGAATCTCCGTGTTGCCCCGGACTACACTGGTGATACACGGACCAATCTCCGTGTTGCCACGGACTACACTGGTGATACACGAACCAATCCCCGTGTTGCCACGGACTACACTGGTGATACACGGACAAATCTCTGTGTTGACACGGACGCCACTGGTGATACACGGACCAATATCCGTGTTACCACGGACTACACTGGTGATACACGGACCAATCTCCGTGTTGCCACGGACTAAACTGGTGATACACGGACCAATCTCCGTGTTGCCATGGACTACACTGGTGATACACGGACCAATATCTGTGTTGCCACGGCGCGACCACCAGCGAGTCGGGTTTCGGAATGGGATTGGATAATGCGTTGGGTTACAGTTCCATTAGTGGGTGCCAATATACGAGACGAGGCGGGGGTCTCTGTGACCGTCGATCACTGCGGGGTAATACAACCACACACATGCAGCCACACCGGTGTAACCCCGCACACCAACTAAACTCAACCCCGGTTTAAAGTTGAAGATTCACATTTTTTCTTAGTGAAAATTTTAAATAGTTTTCTTGTTTTTCTGCACAGAAGTATATGTTGTTACCACTCATTTGAACCGTCTCGTCGAGACGGTTCAAATTAGTGGAAACAACATATACTTTCATTGAGAAATGAAGAAACAAATATTTGTAAATTTGGAAGTGGATTAAAGGCTCAGGGTCTCAAGAATGCGTAGAAAAGAAAGTAATGAAACAGACCAGTGAACAATAATTTAATTTTAGATTTGTATCTGAACTCGCTTGTAGCTCGCCTGGAAAATGTGCGATTTGTTAAGATACAGTAGGCGTAAAATGTTCTTTATAGGAATTAAATAAGTGCATAAACGTGTCACTATTACACCAGTTCTAAAAATTACGAGTGCCCCTATACAGATATAATCGTTTAGTAATATTTATTTTACCGATAGTGACGCGCGGTGGTATCAGGCTATTTTCATATGCAAATGAGGCATGATATTTTTTAATTATTTATACCTGAACAAAATATTTTTGGCAGATTATAAAGTACATGTATGATCATTATTCATCAACAAATAAATACAGATAATAAATATTAATGTCCGTTAACATTTTAAGGTTATCGCCCCTGATATCAGTGTGGAAATTTACGTCCGATATAAATGTATAATAATGACAATCAATACGTGGGGTAATGGTGAATGAATGTTTATTTTGCCAGAAAATGTCTCAGATGATGTATCTGATATAAAGAATATGTTGAGCCTACTGAGTTGGGCATGCACCTTTAAATTAAAGCTGGACTCCAACATCCCAGGTTGTAACACAGGGAGACATATATTGTTCGTCAATTCTTTAGATAGGACATAGTTAGATAGGACAAAATAAACATTGATTTACCATTACCGGACGTGTTAATTGACATCATTATACTGTGATGATACTGTTTGATATCAAGGGCGATAACCGTGTTTAATAACTATAATGTTAACGGAAACAACGATGTATTATCTTTATTTAGTTTTTGATCTGCAAGTCTCATACTTTATATGTCGATAACAATATTACTCATTTGCCTATCAAAATAGACTGATACAACCGCGCGTCTCTATCAGTAAATTAAATATTACAAAATGATTATATCTGTATAGCTGGCACTGGTAATTTTTAAAACTGGTGGAATAGTTACACAATTGTACACTGTTGTATTCCTACACAGAACATGTTGTGCATAACAAATGGGACCCCCAAATGTAAACACGTTATTATACTGAAAAAAAAACTAGCTTTAAGAAAGTTATTGTTTTGTGCAATCAATAGTTACTACAGTGAAACTTCTCTAAATCGGACCCCCTGGGAGGTCCCCAGTAGAACCTCTCTAAATCGGACACCCTGGGAGGTCCGCAGTGGATCATCTCTATATCTGAAACCCTGGGAGGTCCCCAGTAGAACCTCTCTAAATCGGACACCCTGGGAGGTCCCCGGAGGATCATCTCTATATCTGAAACCCTGAGAGGTCCCTAGTGGAACTTATCTAAATCGGACACCCTGGGAGGTCCCCAGTGGATCATCTCTATATGAACAGACATTATTGTCCGAGATAAATGGCAATGAAACCTATCAAAATGAAGCGAAACTAACTTGTCTCTGTATCCGGTTAATGGAGGTTAGACTGAAGTTTAATTGTATGTATGTGAATTCCATTAGTGACAATAATGGACAATATACGTGACATAGTATTATCATTTCCCAGCCAAACACCGTTATGTTTCACCGTTTGTGCTTCCCTGTACTGTAGTAGAGTAAATACATAGTATCTCCCCTGTGTATACCACTCTGTGATAGTATATATACTAGCAGACCTATAGGGAAGTTGATGGCGCGCCATCGCAAGATATCCACGTTTCCAATACGTTTAAGCCTGAAATGGGGAGATACTCCACGACACATTAAAAGTCAATAAAGGAGAACCGGAATATGAACCGGAATATGCTACATCGTTTGGGGCACAGAGCATTTAAACGCGCGTGATCTGAGATATGCATATAAAACAGGAGACTGAAACAATATATGTGTAGCTGTGAATGGAGAAATGGGGCTTATGTGATTGTGACCAGTGTAGCTCCTGATCGAATATCACACTGCTGTAGCCTGATAATGATCGAAATTGCTTGCTAGAAGCATGATGGGTGTTTCATTGATGGGACAGTGCAGATCGCGACTGGACAATGTGGATGCACATGTCACGGTACGTAACTCACTATGGGAGGAGGTGTGTATTCGTGTCCGGTTAGCTCAGACGGTAGAGCGATGGTACAGTAAACTAAAGGTCCCGGGTTCGAGCCCAGGGTAGGATGTGCACCTATATCGCCCTGTGACACGCAGGCTGATACGGATATACACTGGTCGCAACACACATAAGCCCTATTTCTCCAATCACGGACATATATACGGACGTACAAAGGTGGTCGGCAATAAGTCACTGAAGGCGAGCACCATGGTCGGCGAGATTGTGTTGGCCTGCTTCCGGTAGTTGATGCTGACGACGTCGGCACACGAGATGCCGACCACCCGCGGCTCGCCCCACAGGTCCAGGTAGATACCGCAGCTGAGGACTGCAACAACAAAATAGAAAATGAAGGGGTTTAACGTCCCAGCAACAGCAGGGACGGGACCGTAGTTTAAGGTATCATCCGACAGACCTGGGATGAAACTAGCATGCAACTATTTTTCATTTTAATTCCCTAGGGATTTGAACTCACAACTTTCAGTATTGAAGTCCTGGGGACCGTTTCACTAAACTTCCTAGGACTAAAATGTTCGTAAGTGCAACATTATGATAGTCTGTAAATTTCACATTAACAGTGTTTTCTTGTAAACAATTATTGGATTTACATTTATTGAGCATAGGCTGAATATGCTCAATAAATGTAAATCCATAAATTGAAATTTCCAGCCGATCCTAAATTTTCACTTACGAACATTGTAGTCGTACGAAGTTTAATGAAACGGGCCCCAATAGTCTACTCCTTAGTCCATCCAACAACATAGAGAAGATACGCATATGAATCCAATGAACACATGCACATAATGGGAGATCGTAGCTAGTTATTTCCCTTTGCAAATCTATTTATAGGGATCCGGTCCTTTGGAATATTTTAGCGTTAGTTTCTTACTGAATAAATTGCACATATGTGGGTCTGATATGGGTCTGCACTGATTGCAATACAATTAACAAGTGTGAAAGTGTGAATCTGGCAAATAATGTAGTTCAAGATCAAATTGCGCAGATATGTAGGATGATCTGGATCAACACTAGTTGAAAACACTATAATGGCTCCTTTACGCAACAAATCATGCGATATTCGGTTTTATTACAAGCAATTGAATTAGGCCATAAAATATACAGGTTGGACCGGATTTCTGTAAATATATTCAAAGGGAAATAACTAGCTACGATCCCCTATTCGGACGCAGCACAGCTTGATAGTATAGCATGGCACCAGCACAGTGGTGATCGAAGAGCTTTCACCTCGGCACAAACAGGTTCTTCGCAATGGACGGTTCCAAACGGCATGCAATATTACATATAACGTATATTGCTGTTACTGGACAAATGTGGGACCAGCATAGATTCGGATCAGCCTGCAGAAATGGGGCTTATGTGTTTTGCGACCAGTGTAGATCCAGATCAGACTGTGCATCCGCACAGTCTGATCAGGATCTGCACTGTTCGTCATTCCATCGGCGAAACACCCGTCACGTTTCTAACAAGCACATGTATGGTTACAACGCTACGTGAGTGTGCACTTTGATCAGGAGCTACGTTTTTTCACAGTTTATATGATAAGTGTACATATGTTTTGCGCTCCCATAACTGGACGAAATAAAGCAATGATTATCTCAATATCGATACTATACAATACAATACGATATACATTGAAACCTGTCTAAACCGGACACCCTGGGAGGTCCCCAGAGTGTCCGGTTTAGAGGGATTTCATTGTAAATCAGGAATGTTGTCATTCTGAGCCATAGGTGTATGCTTTAACGATCATGAACGGACATTATCACTTGCGATAAATGAGCAAGAAACTCATGGAAACTCATCGAAAATAAGATCACAGAGGTTGCCTTGGTGTCCGTTTTAGAGAGGTTCCGCTGTACTCACTCAGTAATATAGCGACAAGGTTCTGCCCAGTGGTCATCTGGCCCTGGAACATACCAATACAATATCAGGATGACCACCCGCGAACGGAACAGAACAGGGGCCGTTTCATTGAACATTGTACGATCAAAATGTTCGTAAGTGCAACATTATTTCACAGTAACAATGTTTTCTTGTAAACAATTATTGAATTTACATTTATTGAGCATAGGCTGCATATGCAGCATATGCTCAATAAATGTAAATCCATCAATTGAAATTTCCAGACGATCCTAAATTTGCACTTACGAACATTTAAGTCGTACGACGTTTAGTGAAACGGGCCCCAGAACTTTAGTTTGCAAACCTCAGACCGCAACATGCGGTATATGAGTGCATATCGATGTGCATGGCATAACACAGGCAAAATAGCGACAATGTGTTCTACTATAGGCCTAATAGTCAGGTGACATGTATTACAAATAATGGCATTCATTTGCCTGATTTTAAAAAAAGCCTACTGTCTGTTCCACGTTTTGCTGCCGACGAACTTTTGGTTATTAAACACACTAAATCTAAACAATAATATTTAAATGAAAGTACTTTTTCATCAATAACAAAAAAGTCACCCTCCCCAAAATAAATTATTTGAATTTAACAGGGGGGCTAAAATAGATTTAAACAAATATTTTTTATATTTGTGGGCCGATTTTCAAATTCTAACTTTTGTTTTCTTATTTACATCATTTCCAAGGTATCTAGCGAGTTTCGGAGTCGATTTCCAAAATGTTTAATAGTTTGACTCCTCCCCCACTGCTTCCGCCTCTTTTTTTCCCATGTTAAATTCCCATAGGAAAATCTTTTTTTCGCTATAAAATCAATATCAATATCAGACTTTTTCGTTATTGGTGAAAAAGTACTTACATTTAAATAAGTTTTAGATTTAATGTGTTTAATAGACAAAGGTTTTTCGGCAGAAAAACGTGGAACAGACAGTAGGGTTCACAGTGATGGATTGTAACAGATTTTTGACAAGACATATACGTCGTAGCAAATTAATTTCTTTAGCACATACAATGGCAATATGTACATAACACATGCTTTATATTCGTTTTATGGAAATACATATCTAACGATACAACAATAATATACGGAAGCATCACGATCATCAAATTAAATTGAAAGTGTTTATGTTAATCCGTTTTCTATTATTGAAGTAACTAAGTTCGCTTCGCACAATAATATGGGGATGGATCCATAAAGATAATTGTAACTAAATTGAAAGGGGTCAACGGACGAAGAGGGCTCCATCTCCATGATGGAGTTAGACCCCTTCTTTCACTGACCTTTCAATGCCGTTCTACGACTCTGTATGGTTGCAGATGGATATGAAGTAATTGCGACGTACGTGGACCAGCCTGGGGACCGTTTCACTAAACTTCGTACCAAATAATGTTCGTACTAAGATGTCTATGAATTTGCTGCTCACATTAACGCGTTTCTCTAATGCTAGCAGTTTGTACCTACGTGGGGTTCATGTCATTAATTGTAGCAAACATCCAAAAAGATTTTCCAAAATCGGCTGTTAGAACAATTTTTTTATGTTGTTGTGGATTTCAAGTTTGCACTTACGAACATCTTATATATTAGTTGTACGAACGTTAGTGAAACGGGCCCCTGGAACGCTCGCAAGCTGACCGGTCTATAATGTAAGGGAGATCACTCCATGAAAACCTTCCACCGGGGCTGTCAGTGGTTGTCCGCTGTCTAGACAATTCACAATCATCCCAGTTTACCTCTCCATATCTCACATGGTAGGTTCCAAAGTTCATTTTCAGGACGGGGTCACAGGCTCGTACGCAAAGGGGGTGCGACGAGTGCGTACGCACCCCCTTAACCCTTTCAACACCACAGGCCTGTATAGTGGTATTGGTAAAAAGTGTAGATCCAGATGAGCCATATTCCATTTATGAAAACGGGGTGTTTTTGGTCTCAAACATATGGAAATTACTTGCAAAAAGTACAGATCCTGATGAGACGGTTTAATATTGCATCTGTCTGTTATATTTTCTGTATCCGTATGGCCCAACGGATGTCTTTTACTATTTCATCTGTCTTTAATAGTTTCTGTTTTTAATAGTAGTAAATGCTTTCAATTGAGCCCAGAGCAACCAATTAAGAGCAACCAAGGAAGTAAAATAAAACGTAGGAAAAACAAGAAGAAACGGACATAAGAAACTACTATTTAGAGACCTAGGGTCCGTTTCATTAAACTTCGTACGATTAAATTGTTCGTTATGTGTAACTTTAGGATCGTCTGTAAATAGAAATTGATGGGTTTACATTTATTGAGCATATGATGCAGCATATGCTCAACGAGGATGGCCGCGGCCCGCATGTCGAGCCCGCCGAGGCTTTTGATGGTCTCAGAGTGTATTTATTTGAAGTTTGATGCCCAATAAGCATACAAAGTATCAAGCAAATCTGACTTACGGTTACAGAGATAGTAGGTATGTGAAAACATTAACGCAAATTTTGACAGAAACTTTAACGCAAACTTCTAAGTCATTTGACCTTGACCTTGGGCACAGGGGCCGCATGAGTGGGATACAGCATGAATATATGGATCATGACTAATAAGCATATGAAGTTTCAAGTCAATAGGACTGCAGAGATAAAAACTTTAACGCAGATTTCGGACGGACGGACGCACGCACGGACGCACTGACACACGGACGCACGGACACCCGGATGTCATTGTCATCACTATGTCTCGCTTTCCGCACGCGGGCTCGACAATAAATGAAAATCCAATAATTGTTTACAAGAAAACATTGCTAATATGAAATTTACAGATTATCATAATTTTGCACTTACGAAAGTGAAACGGCCCCCTAGTCTCGAGCCGGTCTCAACGAACTGTATGAACTGTGTCACGTGCCAACACCTAGCTGCTGCTATCTACTGCATGTAACCAATATCCGGGATCGTGTATGCGACTAAAACTACGAGTATGAAGACTCTAAATTCGTTTGTGAACTAATCAGCTCATATAAAACCGGGGACACTGTGGTATTGTCAATACATGTAATACAGAAAGGGGGAGTTATAGTGATACGGAGATTATGATATGAAACTGGGTACTGCACACGTGAAAACAAATGAGATGAAATGGAAACCACCTAGGAGTGTACGATATATCAAGACACTACTTCACCGTAGGTAGCGCGCGGCGAGCTGTCGTCTCACCCAGTAGTAACGTGACCCAGGATTATCCGCCTGGGGAGCACCGCTATGGAGAGTCTAGCTCACGAGCTGTATTCGGCCACTTCCACCTGGTATCAAATCACCCAACTCCGAGGAGGATTCCTATATACCACTGCAGTAGAGCAACGTATACAGTCCGTGGAGCTGTATAATATTACATACTGCGCGGTAACACTGTATAAGATGTCCGAAGCCCAGGCGAACTTGTCTTATCCGGTCCTACTGAAAATTACCGAACATATGAATGATGGTGTATGAAGTTCGTACACCGCGAGCAGATGAAATGTGAATCTTAATCAAGATGAATCAGAGTATATCTACAAAAATGATCGTTAATAAGCTGCATGGTAGAACAATATAATCAGGGGAATTTAATACTTTGATTAAAAATGATTCTTGCACATACAAATATACAATAAACAAGAACTGCGTCTGTCGAACGCGGATGACACCTGCAGCATATTTGAGAAACTGTGACAAAGTGGTTAACCAAAATTGTTAAGTCTTCAGTAGCCCTGTGAAGGTGAAAAGGCGAAGGTGATATTAGTGTTGGCAAAGCAGGTGTAGCATACATGCAAACGAATAAAGTATTGAACTATTGAAGCAATTAAAAAACTTATGTAGATGATATTGCCAGTTTGAGAAACTGTGACGAACTGGTTAACCAAAATTGTTAAGTCATTTAAGTAACCTGTTGAAGGTCAAAAGGCGAAGGTCATATAAATTATGAAAAGGCAGGTGTGGCACACATACCAATGAATGAAATGTTGAAGTATTGAAACGATTAAGCAACTTATGTAGATGATATGGCCAGTTTGAGAAACTGTGACGAACTGGTTAACCAAACTTGTTAAGTCATTTAAGTAACCTGGTGAAGGTCAAAAGGCGAAGGTCATATCAATTATGATTAGGCAGGTGTGGCACACATACCAATGAATGAAGTGTTGAAGTATTGAAGCGATTAAGCAACTTATATAGATGCTATGGCCAGTTTGAGAAACTGTGACAAAGTGGTTAACCGAAAAGTGTGACGGACAGATGGACAGACGGACGGACGGACAGACGGACAGACGGACGGTCCAAACACTATATGCCACCCGTTTCTTCGAAACCCGGTGGCATAAAAATGTGGTTTCCAAGGAGAGTAACTCCTGTCAGCAAGGATTAGCTTATGCAACAACCCGCGGAGCCAAGTCCCAAAGCCAAGGCAAGCCCTTCACTGACAACAAATAATCACTGCTCCAAGGATAACTCCTACATACCAGTGCAAATTACAATACACTGCTCCAGGAGCCAACGTATTCACCCAATGCTAACGCGACCCGGGTTGCTAAGCCTGGGGAGCACCCTGGAATACGTGTCTCACGAGCAGTATGTTGCTCTTCACACTGTACAAGCTATCTGAAGCCCGGCAGATTCGCTTTGTCCAGTCTCCTAACCTCTACCCAATACCGACAGAAATCTCTATCTCTGTCAATATCTTCTCAGAAGCTAGCGAGACAAACTTACAATTCAATCTGCTTGTATGCTATCTATCTAACTGGACCCTTTGAGAGTCCATTACCAACTGACGCTGTGTCAATCCTTATATACCCGTGGAGGTATCCCTGTCGACTTTTAAGTCAACTAGCGTTACCGTTCCTGACAAACTCAGAAACTACAACAACAACAAGTTTTAGAAAACCCACAGAAAACTGGTAATTTCTCGACAGTTCTGCATATCTGATGCAGTTTGTCTATCTCTAATAAGAGGTCCTCTATAGACAAACGACATCATGTCTTGAACTGCCTGACATTACTCAAATAAATGAGTAATTGTTGAAAAGCTCAACCCGGAAGTGAACCGGAAGTCACATATTGGGAATTTCCACTAGCAACACCCGACCAGGGGAAGTATCTCTAACTAGCCGGCCGTGCTCGTTCTGGGTCGATTTGGCAAGGGGGCGAAAACGATCATTACAAACTGTAAGAGATTGCCTCAGCTCGGGAAATGGGCGTTTTCCAATGGGCAGTTTGTTGCCTTAAGTTCATGTACAGTACAACACCTGTGCCATGTGGGAGGGGTAGAGTTTTCGTTATTTTTGTCATAAAACATGCAGTGAAATGTGAATGTATTGCCAAAATGTGTGTTTGCTAAGTAAATCAAAATGACAAATGAGCAGACGACACACATTCGTCCCGCTCTGGGCGGCTAGCCGGTACTTACCGTCTGGCCCGCCTGACCTGTCGTCTGCTGCATGCTGACACGTCCGTCTATATACCGGCCCTCAGGCCCGCCGACACGACAGCAGTAAACAAACTATTATTGGATTCCCTTGCATATCCAGCATACACAGTTACACATGTGTAATTATCTACATGCTAGGCCGTGTTATCACGCTTTACACACACCGACATATAGTGAGCTGCTGGTTGTTGAACTCGGGATTAAGGACTGACTTTATAGAACACCATCCTTTGTTTCGAAGACAATAGCTTCGTAAATATTTGTATAAATTGTATCTGACCCTGTTCTTCTTAGAAGGTGCATGCTCACGTGGTTACAACAACAACAACGTCACCCACTCCAAAGTAAGTACTATTTGATATTGTCCTTAATATGCAACGGATTTTGATGAAATATGGCGCAGGAAAAGCGTCTTCATGAGCTGCATTTGATGGTCTATGGACTTCGGCACAGACTTATGTCGTTTTTGCGATGAATCGATTTCCGTGTCAGAATTCCGTGTCAGAGACACGGAAATCGATTCTTCGCAAAAACGACAGAAGTTTGGGCGAAAATACATAGACCACCAAATGCAGCTGAAACAAAACGTGTTTGATGCGCCATATTTCATCAAAATCCGTTACGTAATAAGGACACTATAAAAGAATACGTACTTTGAATCGGCACTTGTTCTTGTTGTTAATACCACCTGATCATGCACCTTGTCTTAGTGTATACTATACTGTGTGCATTGAGTTGCCATCTGAGCCATTTTTGCATGGACAAGCTATCGGCCAGTTTCGCCTCTTATAGCGTTTGACAGAGACAGTTCAGAATTCGACAGATAAACTAATACAACTTAGTGTAATGTGTTCGAAAAATTATTCTTTACAACGTCATAAAAAATATATTCGTTATATTTAGCCTTTAGTCAATACCAAGTCTGATTTCGGACGGTAAAGATGACTATTTTTCAAAACACAGACATCTCAGCACAGTCTATGTAGAGTGCACAGTCATATAGAGTATCTTACCTGTACACAGTGGATTTATGGCCATATTATATATCTTGGAAATTAATCATGGTGTACACGTTGGCAAGAGATAATTGACAGCATGTTGTGAATATTTGTAATATGTTATACCACATTTCATCAGATTATCTGAAATGTTTTTGCTGTCTGTGTCAAACGCTATAAGAGGTGAAACTGACCGATGCCATATAAATACTAAGATGGCCGAGATGGCAACTCCATGTGCCATATAGGACAAAGTAACAAGGTTCACATATTTATTATACATATATCCCGTCAGATTTGCAAAGCAGTTATGTTTGAATCACATGATGATCAGGTGTATGACGGGTCCTTAACATCAGTGTTGGAAGGCGATGGGTGACAGTTACAAATAACGGTTTAGTACAGTGGCACCTCTCTAAACCGGACACCAAGTAAACATCTGTGATCTTATTTTTGATGAATTCCTTGGTCACTTATCTCAAGTGATACTGACCGTTCATGATTGCATAGCACACAACTATGGCCCAGAATGATCAAATGTCTGATTTACAGTGAAACTTCTCTAAACCGGACACCCTGGGTGTCCGGTTTAGAGAGATTTCGCTGTATCGCAAAATAAGTAATACAGTGGTACCTATCTAAAACAGACACCCTGTGAGGTCCCCAGTGTGTCCGGTGTAGAGAGGTACCACTGTCAAACAGGCAACTGACTACTTCAAGACACGAGTGGTTGCTTTCCGATCATGAACAGGCAGTACCTTCGGAGATAAATGGCAATGCAACCTATCAAAATTAAGCACCACTCACTTTTCTCTATGTCCGGTATAGAGAGATTCCACTGTTCTTGGTCCGCATGTTTGAGGAGATAATCCGCGAGCCGTTAATCGATCGTGCATGCGGACAACCGCGCCTTTATCGCAGGTGTTGCATGTCGAAATAGGCGCCGGATTCCTGACGAATTCCCATTCAGCTAATTGCAGATCATGTACATGCAAAATATACTGCAGAAACACAATTTAGTATAATAACCGGCGCAAGAAAGTTGTAAATTTGC
Organism: Conchocele bisecta; assembly: GCA_029237695.1. NCBI lineage: Eukaryota > Metazoa > Mollusca > Bivalvia > Lucinida > Thyasiridae > Conchocele > Conchocele bisecta. Next base: position 75,077,590 of record CM055273.1, read on the forward strand.
GCCGGTTGCTAGAAGAAAATTGTGATAGCTCTAAGTAGCGCTGAGTGGCTTCTCGACAGGAAACCGGTGCATTTGTCGAGGGGAAACATTTTACGCCTGTGCACAGTGCAGCACCAGGGTTTAATATTGCCAGCGTAGATCCTGATCGGCTCGCACACTCAGTAATGCGCACGTCACACCGAAGAAAGTTCCCGCTGCGTTCTTGAAGTTCTAACAAATTGCTAGGACTCCGCGACAACTTCGTGGTCTTCGAGAAAATCAAAAGAAAATGTGAAATTGTCCCATTCATGCTACGTCAGCGATACGTCCATGCTAAGTTCCTGTTGCGTTGGTGGCGTTCCCACTGAGTTCTATGTGGGCGCAGGACATGGTACGTACGGCGTTAAGGGTTCCTGCTACGTCATCGATACGTCCGCGCAGATTGAGACTCGTTGTAGCCACGTCTATACTGCGTCCATCGGGCGTCCGCTACGTCAGCATAAATAATCGTTAACTGATGCCAGTGGAGTGAATGCTTGGACCAAGCAAAATCCCAGGCAGACCGCAAGGTTATGAACATGTGTGTATTTATAGCCGAGTGTATTTCGCCTTATCGAGGTTACGTGTATACATACAATATAGTTTACCAACGTATACTTTAATTTTATTTTTAATAATTTAAAACTGAACACCCCCTATTATTACATAGAAAACATAACTTAGTATAAGAAAACAAAATAAAAATCAAAGTACCGAAAGTACTGAACATATGGTACTACAAGAATTCCGCCACGGAAGCGGTGTCGCGTCTGAAAATGCCTTGTCGGTACAAAACAATGTTGTAGCAGGATTTTTGTTAAAGTTTCTGCATTACTTTGACATCGCCATGTTTACTTCTGTTTTGTGAATGAAATAGTTGGCCCCGGATCGAGTATATTAAAACATACAAATGACGTCATTGGGGAAACCGCTGACAAAATTTTCAATGTATGGAAGCCCAAACTTGTTAGATTTTTTTTGTCGTATTTTCAGTACTTGCATTAATATGGGTATTAATCTACGCTGGATGTGTTATACTGTCATCAATTTGTTCCCTGACTGTAATTTATCACTTACTGACTTATTGACCCCCTTCCCTGAACGTAGACTTGACACTCATGTTGGCGTGTAACATAGACAAATGTCAATCAGGCAGAATTCGGGAATGTCACTAAAATCCGCTGTAAATCCATCGATAGAATGAGGATTAACATCAGTTAGACCCACACGTGCGAGTTTTGTTGCGACACAGTCGCGATCATTAAACAAATCTGGGTCGACAGGTAGCTGTAACCCCTTGATATCGTTTGTGTGTTGAACGCGTCGCGTGTTTACACGGTGTTTACACGCGTGTTTATCCGGTGGAGAGTATTCAGAGGGGAGTTAACTCTGCCGAAAACTATAGCCTGTTACTAAATTTAGCGATGACCGCACGATTTGAGACGCAAATGGGGGCAAATAACAACTTGAAGCGTACAAAAATAATCCGATGTATTTTTTGTACGTAGAACATCCGTTGCTGATATTGTTCAGTACAAGTAGTTTTTCATAATATTATTTTCAATTAGCGGTTGCGTATGACAGTTAAACGTTGAGTAACACAATGCATTTTTTTGTTATGGTTATTGCAAGATATCACTACGGACTAACCCATCGAGGTGGGTCTGAGGCGTGGATAACCGTCCGACGCGATTCCAATACATAGGCTACCCTATGTAAAAACAGACTACAACCATTATTGCACAACAAGGTTAGGTTTATAGACGAGACATACATCTTTCAATAAGAAAGCAGAACATACGCCTATGTTTGTCTCCGTCAGTATACGACAATGTTCATCTCCGCGTAGCGACTACACGATAACTTCATGGTGCACACGCGATGTGTGTATGCTAACGATATGTATGGTGGCCAGTGGGTGACGTAACCACGGTGGTGTAGTTGAAAGTGTTATGCTTCGTAAGGTGGTGCCGTCGGAACGTTGGCGCTCGGGCAGTATGGTGGCGGAATCTCCCCCGTCGTCAAACACGCGAACAAGCATATCAGTCCCGAGGCGGGCGAGGAGATTCCTTCTCTCGTCGGCCCTCCCCTCTATGACGAGTTGTTTACGTCTTCGGCTGCAAAAATTTGTGGTCGGGCATTGGAACTGATCGCGCTCTTTAACTCCTGGTACCTGGCCATCTCTTCGACGACCAGTTTGAACTCACTATCTGATATGTCGTTGTCGGCTGTCGCTTTCGACACGATAATGTCGATACTTTTTTTCTTAGACCTCGCGAGCATTGCTATTCGGTCGTGCTTTCGACTCTTGGCCTCGAGTTTGCTGGCCACGAGTCCGATCGTCATGCAAAGCAGGCATGCCCCTGCTGCGACCGCACTCAATGCCACCGCGATCGGCACGGCGACGACTGTTGACAATAAAGACATACTCCCCATCCCGCTCACAACGGAAGCTGAGGCTAACGTGGTGTTCACCCCTTTGACGACTTTGACTGGCCGCCTATATTTTTTTGCATGCATGACCGCCCGCGTTTCTTCCTCATGCTGGCGAATATGTTGTATCTCGACGATCCTGGTCATCCTAAAAGATGCGGGGTCAGCCGTCCCGGACGGCAGCTCAGGATATAGTTTTTCGGCATTCATCATAAATCAAGTTCAATTAACAGTGTCACTACAGTAGCTGAACTCGATTGGTCAGCAATTTTTGTAACAAAGTTAATAAAACTACCGGCGGGAACTTTAATTGGAGTGTCATCATCGAATATCGTAAATCCTGACCTCTGTCCCGAGTGCTTGGTTACGCCAGACGTTTGCTCTTCCCCGTTCAGGGCGAGATTCACTCGGACCTCGGTAGCAGCATGTCCCCGAAAGTTGACCGAGCAGACCGACATTCGCAGAACCGTCCGGGACGCTGCCATGGTGTATCCCGAATATATGTTGCTCGCGTTGGAGCCAAATGAATATTCGTGGGCCCCCGCGCTCAGTGCACCCCGCTCCTTGGCCCAAACTGTTATGACGGGCTTTCGAGCTTGCAATCGCTGCATGTGTACAATCGCCGTAGCCGCATATATGCCTACGCTACCCTCCTCTATATCCTTCTCATTGCCGCCCCATCGTTGCTGCCCGCGTCTGCAGGTGGAACGTCCTGTTCTGCGCTTGCGCTGGAATTACCTGGACCGTATATGCTCATGATAATATATATTTATGAAATATATATATTTTATGTTTAATCTTTATCGGTTATTTCGAGAACGGCCGTAATTGGGTAATCGTTCTTTAACTCTCGCGCTTTATCATCTATTATATAAATCTTCAATTCGTTGATGTGACCAGATTCCAAACGTTTCATCTCGGGGTTTGAGAAGTCTAAGGTCAAGGTCTCGCCATAGAAACAGTCGCTGGCGTGCACGACCTTAAGGAGAGTACCGGGAGCCCCGTCTAATGTGTTGTATGATGTGTTCACCTGATCCAGGTGCACCCTGAGCGTTTTCGTGAAGGCAAAGTTCACTGGGATGTCGCTGACGTACTCACCTGTCTCAAACCATCCCTTATTGTTAGAAGGGCATGTTGTTGTAAATTCGAGGTGTAAGGCCAACGCCGGGGTGATCATTACCCGGGTGGCGGGCTCGACGGTCAAGGTCGTAAGTCCAGTGGCTTTCGAGATTGCGAGGCTGACTCGACCATCAAGCTCCGACGCGACAAACGCTTGGAGCGCTCTCAAACTCCAAAGACCTGGTGGTAGTTTGACACCTACTGGTGGTCCGTTCTTAATGTAGCCGAACCCTTTGTACTCCTCAACATTTCGCCATCCGACCGTGAAGGTGATTGATCTCAAGCCGGCGCGGCGTTTCCCGCAATAGTTGTTGATCGGCTTCTGAAGCGTGCAAGCTCCGCTTTGAACATTGGTGATCGTAGCAAACATGATAATATATTTTAAATGAAATATATCTATGAGATCATGGATACCAATGCGATTGGCTTTAATTCTGATGCAAAGTACCGGGCCGGCAGTTTCTACATCGCTAAGGCTGGCGCTCCCCAGCTGATGCACCCCACTATCCAAGTTCGCGTGTTTGACAAATATAGGCTACCCAAGATTACTACCATCGAGGCCGTGAACGGATGGAAAGCAACGCCGATGCAGTTTTGGCAGAATCAGCTCAACTTCGCCGTATGGTGCGCAACAGCCGGATGCGGGGTTTCCTTTCAGGACCATATGGACGCGGAGGACCGCTTCTTGGTGGCTGTTTTTTTTGGTTTTCCCTATCTATAGTCTCGGTGTGTACCCTGTCTCCCATCACTCTCCTCTTGTCGTAGTACGCCGACAACCACAACTTCTCCTGCTTGTACGTCTTGATCACACCGTTATCCATTCGGAATCCTCTGTTCTCTGCCATGTCCATACCCCCTTCGAGAGCACTCTTGTACCTCCCCCAAGTCAGATCGTTAGATCTCCTCGACATCCCCTTGGCGTTACCACCACACCCCACGTAGTAGCACTTGCTACACAGAGCGATAGCTCTATCCCGCTGGAATTCTAGCTTTAACAGTCCCGGAGTTCTGTTGCTCCACCCGTCCCACGCCAACCACTCGGCTTTCTCCTTATTGAACTTTCTCTTCATCTTCTTCCTCACCACCATCGCCAGCGTCTTCTCCGACACCGCGAAGTACATGCTGTCAGTGTCCATCTGTATAAGTTCGAAATCTCCTCGATCCACGTACTTGTCCAAGAAGTCGTAGTAGAACTCCAGCATCCGGAGCTTGACCAACTGGTAGACCGCTATGCCACACTGGGAAGGTCTGTTGATCACCACTCGAGGGTTCCTGCTCGATACCTCGTAAGCCTCCCCAATCTCCTCCAGGTGGTGACTTGGTATGTATGACATGCTTTGCTATGTATGGCAGGTGACTCAGATTGCTGTATAACCTAGGGGTGACTTATCTCCAACAGGACGTCAGAGGTGGTGATCACTTGCTATGTATGACATGCTTTGCTATGTATGGCAGGTGACTCAGATTGCTGTATAACCTAGGGGTGACTTATCTCTAACAAGACGTCAGAGGTGGTGACTTGCTATGTATGACATGCTTTGCTATGTATGGCAGGTGACTCAGATTGCTGTATAACCTAGGGGTGACTTATCTCTAACAGAACGTCAGAGGTGGTGACTTGCTATGTATGACAGGCTTTGCTATGTATGGCAGGTGACTCAGATTGCTGTATAACCTAGGGGTGACTTATCTCTAACAGGACGTCAGAGGTGGTGACTTGCTATGTATGACAGGCTTTGCTATGTATGGCAGGTGACTCAGATTGCTGTATAACCTAGGGGTGACTTATCTCTAACAGAACGTCAGAGGTGGTGACTTGCTATGTATGACAGGCTTTGCTATGTATGGCAGGTGACTCAGATTGCTGTATAACCTAGGGGTGACTTATCTCTAACAGGACGTCAGAGGTGGTGACTTGCTATGTATGACATGCTTTGCTATGTATGGCAGGTGGCTCAGATTTCTGTATAACCTAGGGGTGGCTTATCTCTAACAAGACGTCAGAGGTGGTGACTTGCTATGTATGACATGCTTTGCTATGTATGGCAAACTCGCTATGACTGTTATGATAGCGGTATATCATAAGGGTGGCGATTCTCTAACACGACTGTGCTTGCTATGTGGTATGACTGCTATGATAGCGGTATATGGTAAGGGTCCCTTTTCTCTAACACGACTTACCGATGTGGTATGGCAGGTTATATCCTTCTGTGTATTTCCCCCTTCGAGTTATTCCCAGAAAATTATCATTGTCATAATATCACATTCTCATGTTTTTGGAGATAAAAGTCGATCCATTGGTGATTTGTTTTATATATATTTATATTGGTATTTATTTAGGTGGTATCATTTTGACTCCCATATACTACTGTTGTTGATACGTTCTAACCGTCAATATAACGTGTCCGCTACGTCTATGCTACGTCAATAGCGCTGTTAGTAAGTCATAAGAAGGTCTTTACTGCGTCCTGTTCAGACCGCGTTGGAGCTACGTGTGTTTTTGAACATGTCCAAAGTCCACGTAGCAGAAAATCGGTCTCCGGAGACCATGAAGACCATCGTCAATAAAAGTTCCCATTGCGTTTTCGGTAGGTTCTACAAGTTCCCACTGCTTTCTGGCTTTTTTCACGGACACAGCGAGAAGTTCATTGACGTAGCTCTGGTGTGAGAGGGGTATAAACAGATGTGACACGACAACATGGAAGTGTGATCACGAGATTACAAGATGACACACACCGATGAAATCACGAGTGGAGTGCTCTTCATATCATAATACACTAGTAAGCATTATAAGTTCGCAAGCAGTCACGGCATAAATACATGAGTTATGTCCATTACACCATAATAGATTTCACGTCGTTCGCCGGAGGACATACAGCAATTCGGACAGTGCAGATCACTATCAAGTTGCGGCTGTGCACTGATTTATCATATATTCTGTATCACCCCTGTTAACGACCTGGATTACTTGTTAGAAGAATGCCGGGTGTTTCATTGATCGCATGTCGATCAGTGCAGATCCTGATCAGACTGCGCGGATGCACAGGCTGATCTGGATCTTCACTAGTCGCAAAATCCATAGACCAATATCACCAGTCATAGCCATATATGAAAGATTACACATCACGATTCCGTCACGTTTTGGACTTGTATACACTGGCCAATACCTCAAGCCACTTGCTTCATGACGGTGCACATACTAGTCAACACATATTGGTGGCATTTTCCTTTATTTTTTCAAACAATGATTGTGTAATGATATCACAAGTGCAGGTAAACAATGTAATATATTTATTGGGTCGGACTCAAATAGTGTCTCTCTACCAGAATTGATTTCCAACCTCATCAAGTCGATGGTTTCTTATGTATTTACATTAAATGCCGTCTAACAAGGTTACTACATAAAACATATGCCGCATGATCTATGTGCCCATGCCTGCCCACTTTCTGAGACCTTTCTCCACGGCTGAGCTTCGGACCATGTAGGATAAAGTACCAAGAGAATGTTCACATATTTACTCATGCTGCCCTATAGTAAATGGCGTGGGTGAACCGTGGTTGCACACATAATGTCCTCAGATCGTCCACCAATCCAAACGCATGTCCACAATTGACTCGACACGATAAACTAGCCTTATTGGGTTTTAGTCGTGAATCTACGGAGCCCCGCAGTGGACGTAGAATTCTTTTTTTTTATTAATTCGTTCTCACGAAATAACAATTCGTTTTCACGAAATAACAATTCGTTCACTCAATTTAACAATTCATTCCCACGAATTAACAATTCGTTCCCTCGATTTAACAATTCGTTCCCACGATATAACAATTCGTTCCTGAGGGAACGAATTGTTATTTCGTATGGACGAATCGATGGAACGAATAGTTAAATTGAGGGAACGAATTGTCATTTCGTGGAAACGAATTGTTAATTCGAGGGAACGAATTGTTATATCGTGTGAACGAATTGTTAATTCGAGTGAACGAATTGTTAAATTGAGGGAACTAATTGCTATTTCGTTGGAACGAATTAATGAAATAATCCATGTCCCCCGCGGGGCTCCGTATGCATCGCTCCTCCAGTTCGACACACTTAGCATAGCTTGTTTGCCCCTGGCTTTGTTTCAGACCCACTTCAGCATAATATTCGAGTATTTTGTAATGAATAAATTACCAAATATGGGCAAGATTAGCACAGCTGGTGGCGTACATGTACATGTAGGTATACAACAATCACAATGATAATCGTCAAAATTTAAACAATACAGCAATACAATACAACGTATTTTATTTAAAGCAATACAATACTTCTAGCCATTAAACAGAACTGTCAAATAATCGTCAAAGTTTAAATTTAACTACCAAAACAAAATACATTGCAAGTGTGTTTGTCAATGATCACGTGTTCAATTTATTCCACGGATACTTTTTAAAGTGCTTGGCACAAACGTTACGTAAACAAAGTATATGTAATATAGCAGAATGCTAGAATAGCATGTATTATTTTCCTTACGACGTTTGCGACCAGTGCAGTAACACGTCCTTAAAGCGTTACTCCATTATTAAAATATTTAGAAAGGAATATTGTGACCTACTGTGTACTGTGTGTTAAATATTCATACAAAGGATTATGCACTAATTAATATGAATACTTTGCAATTCCATGTAAATGAGTTAATTCATGGGTTTACACACAAGTAACCTTTATTATATGCCATTGGGTATGTAACTGTTATATTTGTTTGTAGCGCGAACTATGCACGAGCACCATCAAAGAACGAGCATTATGCAGCAGTATATCACTGTCTCCGAAAACCGTGCTAAGGGAGATTATAGCAGACACTGTGATTCAGTGGTATATAGCACGATACATTAACTGATATATGTGTGGTAAGGTCTGCAGCCATAACAACTAGTGAACTCAGTCCATCCTCCAAAATATTTTCCCGCTTTATAACCGCTATCCGCGCCCGGCCGCCCGGTATCTATAGCATGTGTAGCAGCATTTCTGTGCGACCTCCGGGTGGTGGCAATTGTCCAGACCGTATTCTCGCAGGTACTGTCCACAATCGAGTACACCACGTCCCGTGCTGAACTGTACCGGCGAGTCACCGTATTCACAATCTGCAAAAGACCAGTTTACTTTCAAGTTGGATAATTTGTGCCATTCACTATTTGTTGTTCAACTCGACACAACATCCAGTAAAAAACTGCTGTTTTAGACGAGTCATAGCGAAACCCTTCATTATTAACACGGTGCCATCTGCACATTATTGCTCGGTCTGTTCGAACCTATGAGAAAATCTACACTTAATTAGATGTATGACTGTAACCGTATAAGTATTGGACTTACCAACGCTCCGGTTACATTCCAGCGACTAATGGCAGCATGCGAAGGAGATATGAAGACGAGTGTGTGCATTATTGTTATATGAGCTTATCTTTGCTTTATATGAATCACAATATCTGACAGAAACGCCCGCAAGTGGGCTGGGTGGGGTTGGTGGTTGTGGGGGGAGGGGGAGCGGGCGCTTAAAGACTGTGATTCATATTTGTAAAGCAGGCTCATATAACAATAAATCACACATGTCTCTTTCCATTAGTCGTTGAACTGTAGTCGGAGTTTTGGTAAGTCCAAATGGCATACGGTAGAATATATATGCCATTACTTTGCACATCATCCGGCATCCGCGCTCGTAGACCCTGACAGGAAGCACAGCAGACCTGTTGCACGGCGGGCAGGTAACAGTTGATCTTCACACGGTCTTCGTCGTCAAACGACTGGCACAGCTCAGGGTTCTGGTTACCCCAGCGACAGTCTGCAGATTGTGAACTACATTCATTTAAATTTATCCCATTTTAAGTACGTGAATTAATTCACTATGTTGTAAATATAAAACAAATATACCCAAAGGAAACGAAAGATCCTATGTAAGTTAAAACATAACCATGTAAGACCATAAGAACAGGCAAGCTTACAGCGTAGTCATGAAAAGACACATGAACTTATTTAAAGACGAAACTAACACAATACATCACGATGAACACGTGGCACGTGCACAACAGTGGTCAAGGAGAATTCAACGCGGGACAAACATGTACTCCACAACCATCGGTGTGAAGTCCCAAAAGGAAGGAATCAGTACGCGAAATACATAAACAATTATTTTTTTCGATAATATTAACGCAAAATGTAAGAATGAGCCTGCTTTCTATTTCGTGAAATTTGGTGAAATTTGCTTTTATTACGAAAAACAATTTCCCCATGTTAAATCCCCATAGACATCTTCACAGAGTGAGTGAAGATGTCTATGGGGATTTAATATGGGGAAATCTTTCGAATTTCAGAAATATTGGACCGATTTTCAAAAATTAACTTTCTTTTTCTTAGTTAGATCATTTCCAAGCTATCTAGCTATTTTTCGAAGTCAATTTCCATTTTTTTTTTACTCGTCTCACAGCTCCTCCACCTCATTTTCCCCCATGTTAAATTCCCATAGGCAAATCAATTTTTCGCAATTAAATCAATATTTGACCAAATTTCACGAAATAAAAAGAATGCTCGTTCTTAAATTTTGATAACATTTAATATTATCAAAAAGAAAAATTGTTTTTGCATTGTTTATATAGCCGTAAATTTTGGGCAGCTTTCGTGAAACAGACAGGAATGATGTATGATCCCACAATGAAAGAAACAGATAGGAAACCGACGCCGTATACATCACATGCATCATATCCTCCATAATTATAATACAAACACAAGCATAAATTACAACAAACAAGAGGTCACAACAGATGCAAAATATATACACATTGAGCAACGATACCAGTAAAATAAAACGACATTAGAAACGACTTGGAACTGCCAGTGGGCAATACTGCGTTATATGTGGCTGTGACTGGAGAAGTGCGGCTTATACGTATTGCCGCAAGTGTAGATCAAACAGTCAAACACATTTCTTGCTTCCAAAAAATGTGTATAATGCCGTACGATTGCAATAGAAGACCAGTAGCCGATTTCATCAACAGTGCAAAGTATACTTTACTAGCAAAGTATACTTTCAGGGAGTAATCATTTATTTTTCCTTAAATGCATTATTTCATATAGAACTAACAAATGCATATATTTCATGATTAAAAGTATGCATAATTATTATACTGAATGTATTACATTATCACAGCCAAATTGGTGATAATGTAATAAATTCAGTATAATAAAAATTAATAAATTGATCATAAAATTGAAAATTTCTCCCTCAAAGTATACTTTGCTAATAAAGTATACTTTGCAATGTTGATGAAATAGGCTACTGGAGCTTCAGATGCCACATAACTGCCATAGTCTATAAACCATAGTTCTCCAGTAACAGCCACACATATCGCTGTGCGGATGGGTGGGGGTGCAAGGTTGAAACACTGTCAGAGCAAATACTCGACCATCTTGATAGAAACCAGGTACACTGTAGCTGGATTTGGCGAGGCTAGTAGCGCCATGGTAATGCATAATATGGCGATACGAACACTCCACAAATGGAGCCACATGGTTATTTATTGCCATCTTGGATACTTTTCTTTGATTACTGATTCGTTATTAGTTACAACTAGATGGCAGCGACCCGCATTTCGCGTCCGCCCTGGCATTTGCTAGTACTAAGCAAAACTTTAACATAATTCCAAAATTATGATGGGAACTATTAGTTTTGCATAAAAGAGTGAACGCATACCTGGCTGTGTCTGCCGTGCTAATCTAGGACATGTTTCACAACAGAGTCGCTGATTTTCAGGCATGTAGCATAAGTATGGACGCTGTTGTATACTCTGACATCTCGGCGTCAGATCGCCGAATACACAAATGCCACCTGAAAATAACACGCTGGTTAGCAATGTACTTATTTGTGTACTTATGTTAAGCAATATAAAAATGACATTACTATTATGTGGTTTGCTTGTGGCGAATCCTAGTTAAAGTATATTCCCTCAAATCCTCGTTCGGACACTAGTTCTGACACACAACACCGAGTTATTGTAAAACGAAAATAGTGGTGATATGAAGCGATATGACATATACATGGAACGAATGGTATAAAACATACTTGCATAGTATACTGAGCAAAACTAGAAACGTCCCTCCATGTTTAAGGAAAGATTCATCAAAAACCAAAAGGGTTACTTTTAAAAATCAAAATGGAAAAACAAGTTCATTCATTTCTGTATCAAAGCCAATAAATTGCATTTGGATATCTTGTTAAATATTCGAGAGATAACCGGCCAAGGGCGGTAGGGGTCAAAATCAAAAATCACAAAAACTCAGAAATGTGTTACTTAATGTTTAGAGATGGAATTTCAATAAGTAATGTGGCAAATTCAGTAAATCTCGTTAGTACCGAGTGTGGCCACCATTTGCATGAATGCATGCAATGATCCTACGCCGCATCGACGTGACGTAACGCAATACCAGTGCGTTGGGCAAATTCCTCCATTCCCGTTGTAACGCCCGTGTAAGATCGCGAACATTGTCAATCTGATGGTTAGCTCGTGCTTTGCGGCCCAGCTCATCCCATATGTGCTCAATGGGATTGAGATCCGGGGGAGACCGCGGGCCATGGCATGACGTCGACGTTGTTTTGCTGTAAGTATTGAGTGATGACCCTGGCTACGTGAGGGCGGGCATTGTCGTGCATCAATGTCACACCAGGACCATGCTGACGGATAAATGGTAAGGCATGTGCATTTAGCACATCTGCAACATAACGTTGTGCATTGATGTTGCCCTGTACAACAACCAAATCTGTCTTCCGGTTTCCCATGATCCCACCCCAGACCATTACGCTCCCTCCCCCAAACCTGTTCTTCTCAACAATGCAACAATCGGTGAATCTTTCATTTTTACGCCTGTATACCCGTAATCTTCCGTCAGCATGACTAACTGTGAACCGAGATTCATCGGTGAACAAAACTCGGTTCCAGTCAGCCCTTTTTCCAGTTCAGATGACGTCGCGCCCATAACAGTCTGGCAGCACGGTGACGTTGGGTCATTATCTGACCAGTGTACGGGCGGCGTGCCCGGATTGGTTGGGCGTTACGACGTAACCGGTTGCGAATGGTCTGCCCTGAGACACCGTATCGCCTAGCAGTGACTGTGGCTGCGAATCGACGTTGACGTAAGTGCGTCAACGTAATGTAACGATCGGCTCTAGCCGTCGTTACACGAGGCCTACCAGGTCGCTGCCGGTCGTGAACAGCCACAGTCTGCTGGTACCGGGCTGCAAGACGATCAATCGTCTTCCGAAAGCAACCAAACCGAGGCGCGACCGCCCTGGCGGCCATCCCACCCGCAAGCATCCCAATTGCCTGATTTCGCTCGATTTTCGGAAAGCGTGGCATATCGAAAACAGTGAAAAATTAAAAAAGTTTTTTAATTTTCCGAATAGCCCCTATTGCATGAATGGTACGACATGAACTGAATCACCTTATCGATGACAAGTATAGCGTGCACGTGCAAAAAGTGGAAATCAACGTTCCGGTCACTGGCCGCTATGTAAACCGTGTGTATCGGCTAAACTCTACACGATCGTATTCTGAACATCGCCACGGTTTAAAATACATGTACTTTGAACATGTGGTACATACATAGACAGAGCTACACAGGCTATAAAACAGGGACGTTTCTAGTTTTGTTGAGTATATATTCCTGATACATACGTTAACATGGACCTCTCGTATATATGGCAGTGACTTAAACAATGGGGCTTATGGGTTTTGCGACCAGTGTAGATCCAAATCCGCACAGACTGATCAGGGTCTGCACTATTCGTCATTTAAACACCCGTCATGATTCTAACACGCAATATAGATCGCTATCTGGATACAGTAGTGCGGTATTTGATCTAGATATACACTGGTCAAAATTCCCACAAGCCCAATTTCTCCAGCCACAGACACATGTGTTTATATTGTCGAAATCATCATACCCGGCGATCTGGACTGTTCCTGAAATTGTCGGCACTTGTCGCAGCAGATCCGGCGGTTCCTCTCGGCGTAGCAGTCAAACGGCTGGATGTTTCGGCATTGGAACGACCGGTCTCCGTATTCGCAGCCTGTTGGTCACAAACCGTACACACTACTTAGGGAATAATAGGCCCATGTACTATGACATCAAATTTATCAGTCACGACTAGGAAACACGTAGGAATTCCGATGCTCGTTTCTAAGTTGAGCATGGCCAACTTGATAGCAACAGAAAATAGTGGTATTCTGTTTATCTGGGGCAACACACAATGTCGCGCACTGAAGACAAATATCTGATTTACATGGTGACTTTACTCTTAGGTTTATTGCGGAATAATTGTGGAGCTTTGGTTGCATTTGTTTTGTTTTTATATAGCATTCACGCACTGTTACTTTCCATTTGGTACACCGCTAGTCGTGCTTGCCATAATATATAGGTCACCATCATTCATAAAATAAATGTTGAAGATGGAAACAAGTTAAATGCTGGTAGTACTATTATTGTTAGTAATATTAAAGGAAATATAAAAAACAAAAATGCATAATGGCCGCCAAAATAGTGACACTATCTGAAAAAACCCAGACAGTTTCGTGCATATCCAACATAAGCTAGCTCTTTGTATGTGTTTGTTACTGAATGTCTTCATAAAATCAATGTGTATCATGGTATGGAATTAAATAAAATAGCATATTTTATCATTGACTAACTTCAATTCCAAGATGGCCGCCAATAATTATATATGTGAACTTTTCAAATGAATAACTTGTAAATTGTCACTATTCCACTCCAGAAACGAGTGATTATCCTTTCAACATTTTTGTTTACAAATGAGTGCTCGAGGTGGGTTATACCTTTCAAACCGATACGTTTAGATATGGGTCTATACTCAAGGTGGACTGTTTGGGGCAGTTCCAAGGTTATTCATGGGTCAAATCAAAAGAAAAAGTTAAGTTTTTTCTGTATTTCGCTATTTTAAGGCATACATAACTCATAACAAAATATGTAAAAAAAGTGTTGAACATGACCTGTTATACATTGGCTATACTATATCTTTAGTAAATCAGCCAGGTAATGTAGAAATGGATATTCAAAATGGCCGCCAAACTGCCAAATAAGCAACATAATGTGAAATATAATCTTGCTACTTAGAATAACCAGTTCTAAATATGTTATTTGTGTCTTTTATAAAATGTATGTATGGTATTATATGTCCTTTACTATTATACAATGACATGCCATTTACTAATTTTAAGTCACAGATGACCGCCGTTAAACAAATACTCACATTGTTCAACGGTTAAATGTTTCATTGTGATATTTCCTGTGATGTTCATGTACATGTAAAGTGAAAGACGTGTTGTTCAAGTTGTGTGTACTACTATGAGACAATATGGGTCATTGTGTTTGATCAGTAAATCTGCCAATGAGGTAGTACCCCAGACTACATTTGGTTTTCAAAGAAGCAAACACAGGAGTAATTTGCACGGCTATGATTAGAGAAATTTGCATAGATCTTCCATATACTAGTACATGTAGTTGTCAAACCAGAATTGTGAAAAAATCGTTGAATAATTTTCTACCAACAATTCAGTTATTCACCTACCAATGTGTTCACCATCAGAATGATCGGGGCATTAGATAACCACATACCTAATATGACACATGTATAGAAACAGTCACTGTTACCACACTCCTCTGGATTAGACAAATATCATTTTGGAATACTGGCACATGTCGGTTAATTCTCATTCATTACAATAACTGTACTGTCCAACTAACACTAACTTGTGATTAAAATGAAGTCATGTTCATTTAACAGAGACTTTCACAATTATATCTCACATAATTATACTCAACAAAGAACATAAGTATGTTTTCAATATCAAAACAAAGAGC
Source organism: Conchocele bisecta (assembly GCA_029237695.1). NCBI lineage: Eukaryota > Metazoa > Mollusca > Bivalvia > Lucinida > Thyasiridae > Conchocele > Conchocele bisecta. Next base: position 75,093,062 of record CM055273.1, read on the forward strand.
ATGCTGAATTACCTACAGCATCTTCGTCAAAGTTACGTGCTGATTGGGAGTCATTATTGCGTATCGATATGGCTTGTTTCTCGTTTTGAGCGTGCTATTCAAGGATTTGTGAGCGTAATACGTTGCCAGTTGCTGTGATCCACATACTTGAATTTGATCTGTTACGCACGTGGTTTAGCCTTACTGTATTACAGTTTACGCGTATCTGATATTACGGCTTAGTGTTTCGTTCGACACCAGCGTCCCATAACATGAATTGTGCATGATATGCGGAAGACAATTTTCGTATGTGTGATAATTATATAACCATCAATGGGAGAATGGCATTGCTTGCATACTGTCTGGTAGAATGAAAATTGTGTATGCAAAGTTCTTGCCTTCAGATAAGTACATTAGGTTTTATACTTCATTATTTTGCCTGTCAAATTGTGACCTAAATTCATTATGTGAATGAGAAACTCCAGAAAATTATGGATGCCATAGCGGCAACAAACTATATTTAAACACTTTTAATAATAATACACACTACCAAAAAGATCCTAAGACTGTTATTTCAACTAATCCCCACAAATCACCATATTTTTATGAAAGTTACATACATGTCAGATGCGACGTTGGAATATTATGATGTGACATTCATCATAATTCTGTGCTATTCTCTCCAAGAAATCACACTATACACAAACACATACCAGTCCCGCATTTCTCCAAGTAACACATACATATTTCTAGTGTTATGGAATTTGTTTGTAATAGTGAATTTGCTGTATTTTACAGTGGTTGTTCAACTACAACTACACGTACAGTACGTTTATTTGCCTAATATAAAAGCTACATCTACCTTCAAAATGTCAATAGAGACAGCAAAACAAAAGCACAACTAATGAGACATAGAGAACCATGACAACAGGTAACAATACACCACGCTATCTTGTATAAAGCTGACAAATTTAGATATAACAACGTTTATTAATGTTGATAATGCGATGTATTACAGCTGTCATAGTGGTATTGTGATCTGCAGAATATCAATTCTTGATTACTTAGTCTACATCAAAATATGAGACACCGTATATGTTTCTTCGTTGCTGATTTTGTTACAATACGTTGCTTTATTCCATTCTACGCTTTCACCAATTTGTATAAACTGGAAATTATTGTCCTACTGTGTTTCTTCCATGACACTGTAGTGAAAGTTCTATCAAATGGTCATATTGAGTGACTGATTATCAGCCTGTCCAATGTCTACATGCTTTGCTTTCTTCCAATGGAATACTAGTCCCTACACATATCTAAAGACACTCAGAAACATACAAATACTGTCTCGTATCACAATGTTTGTATCTATTTTGTCAATATGCACTATCTAATTATATTGTCTATTATATATGTTGCGGTGGGTGGATGGTTGCGAGCATGCGAATGGTAATGGAACAATCAATGTTCCTCTTCATCAGAATGCCGACATGGTTTAGACCTCATTTCCATTTTCGGCCTTCATTTACTTGAGGGGAAAATCCTGTCATACCCCATTAAAAGGAAATACGGTTAGTGGTAATCTGATTACTTTTTGAGATGGAATTAAGTCACTGGTGTAGTATGGACATGAAACCAGGTCCGGTCATTCTAATTTTACGGCTGTGTATACAGTGATGTAAATAGTTAGTTCTGATTTTGGAATTTACCCCCAGTACATATAGCTTAAATACGGGATGGACTCCGTTGGTCCAGACTTCAACGACCGTGATATATCAAAGGTGTATGATTCGGTAGGGTGGAGAGAGCATATATTAAACTATGGTGCTACATGTTACCATTTATCAGGACTACCATGCTGAAATTAGTGGTAACACATGGTATGTCAGCTATTTCCGCATATGTATTATATTATATGTTTATCAAGAGTGTAGATGTCCGCCATCTTTGATTTTAAAATTATGATTAACTCAGCTCTAAATTGCCACATAGCATGTAACAATTAGCGAGGAAACCTCATGCAATTTATATGTTTACCTTATCTGACTACAGAAACATTCGTGTTTTTTTTTCTCAGTTTTCCAATATGGCGGATCTTGAATTTCAAGGCCTAGACCAAAATATAGGCATTTCAATGAGAATGTACTACCAAAAACTATCTAAAGCTGTACAAAAGACATTTCATTTGTTTTTGTTTTTTTCGCTTATTACAAAGATATTTCATCTTATACTTTATATTGCGATGGCGGCCATTTTGAATGTGGGGTCCCAGGAAATGTAGCTCCAATTGTCCCAATTTTCAATGTGCTCTGTTTAATCAATAATACAAAATGAAGGTTAATATTAGTCACACATTCCATGAAAATGACATGCTAATAAGATATATCTTCATTGTTAGCAATAGGCTAAATCAGAACGAATTGAATACAACATACTGTGTTGGCAGCCATCTTGGATTTACGAACGGTATCAAAAGGGTTGTAAACAATTTCTCTATTGAAATATATTATATATTACCATTAAAACTATTAAAATGGCTTAACTATCAACAAAGATATGACGTACAACATGATATTTTCTTGTTTCTTAGGCAAATGGGCAGCCATCTTGAATTTCAGACATGTCTTTTTTTTCAATAATTTGGTATTTTCAGAATCACGATGTATATAGCTACCAAAAGAGTTCATCAGCAGTAGGCTATCAATGCTGGTATAAATCATATACGTGCATCTATACACCCATGTCGATGAGACATTTTAGGTCAATGTGACCTCTAAATGACCTCAAAAATGACCCCTAAAATGACCCCTAAAGGTCAAATCTGCGGAGGTACCCACCCCTATCCGACAGCTTACACATTATAGAAGTCGATCAGCATGGGTACCCATTTGTAACAAAAAAGGCCATCAAAACTTTATTGGAGGCCTTTTATTGGCCTTGGCGGGCCGTTTAGTATTCTCTTTAAAACAAAGAACACTCTATAACATATATATAGAGAATAGTAGGTCAGTGCCGTGAATGGAAAAAAATATCTGGCAAGGCTCAGGAAACGGGATGGGCGAGGCTCTGCCGAGCACATCCCGTTTCCGTGCCGCGCCAGATATTTTTTTCCATTCACGGCACTAACCTACTATCTATTTATCCGTCAACACATATACATGGCTTTAAAATGCAAGGAAATATCCCAGCAACCGCACATATTCATACGCAGTGAGTAGGTCTTATTGACAGGATATCAAAAATGTTTCACGGCAACGTGTTTCACGGCACATACGCACTGTGTTGGCGGGATAAATCACTTTATCCCGTCAAAACAGTGCGTATGTGCCGTGAAACACGGTGCCGTGAAACATTTTTGATATGCAGTCAACACAATTTTTGCATTTTACAGCCATTTGAAGGTGTTGACGGGATAAATAGAATAGTAGGTGAGTGCCGTGAATGGGAAACAATATCTGGCGCGGCACGGAAACGGGATGTGCTCGGCAGAGCCTCGCCCATCCCGTTTCCTGAGCCTTGCCAGATATGTTTTCCCATTCACGGCACTAACCTACCATTCTCTATAACTTAGCATGCAATTAATGTTGTAGTAATTTCAACTTTATCACTGACGGCAATGAGACAACACAGCTATAGTTGTATACATGCTGTATTATCACGTACCTTCTTATCGCTGACAACAATGTAATATCATCGGTCGGCAATGACTTCCTAAATCAACGCCTTTGCAATAACAGTGTATCTTCCCAAACCCTACACTTACCGTCATTGTCCGTCGACTTCACCAGCAGGCATCTGTTACAACATTCGTCGGACACCCGTTCGTAGTTGTAGCAGACGAATGTGCCCAGCCGCGAGATGGCGTCCCCCTACAGCTCAGCCCATTGATGGTCACACGGGTATTCGTCGGTCGGCAAACCTATACAGAATACCAGTCTACTGTCTGTTTCACGAAATGCTGCCCAAATTTTACGGCCATATAACAATTCAAAAACCATATTATTTTTCGATAATATTAAATTAAAGGAAAATTTAATCGTCGGTCGGCAAACCTATACAGAATACCAGTCTACTGTCTGTTTCACGAAAGCTGCCCAAATTTTACGGCCATATAAACAATTCAAAAACCATATTATTTTTCGATAATATTAAATTAAAGGAAAATTTAAGAATGAGCCTTCTTTTTATTTCGTGAAATTCGGTCAAATATTGATTTTATTACGAAAAATTGATTTGTCTATAGGAATTTAACATGGGGGAACAAGTGGTAAGGAAGTGTGGGAGGAGTAAAAAAAACGAAAAAATTTGGAAATTGACTCCGAAACCTGGCTAGATAGCTTGGATATGATCTAACTAAGAAAACAAAAGTTAAATTTTAAAAATCGGTCTAGTATTTCTAAAATCCAAAAATATTTCCCCATGTTAACCCCCATAGACATCTTCACTCCGTGAAGATGTCTATGGGGATTTAACATGGGGAAATTGTTTTTTCGCAATAAAATCAATATTTGACAAAATTTCACGAAATAAAAAGAAGGCTCATTCTTAATTTTTCCTTTAATTTAATATTATCAAAAGAAATCTTGTTTTTTAATTGCTTATATAGCCGTAAAATTTGGGCAGCTTTCGTGAAACAGACTATAGTGTCTTTTCATATCAAGTTTAGCAGGCAAGGCTAGGAAACGTGTAGGAATTCCGAGGCTCGCCGAGGAATTCCTACCGTTTCCGAGCCGAGTATGATACAATTTACATCAGAAGACAGTAGCCTGGTATTCTATTTATCGGGCAACGTTTTTGGCTAAATATTGAGCAATTATGAAGCTGTTTTCGTTGAAAAGAACACGGACTTGTTTCCGTGACGTCATTCCTCTAACATAATTTGGTAACGTAATGTGACGCCGTTCGATCAATGACACGTCAGTTTTCAATTTGTTGTAACCAGGATATTCGAATCAGGTCAATGCCTGATACAGTACTACGTTATCAGTCAGTACGTATTCGGCCAATACAAAGCTCATTACCTAATAAATATCAATCACAGTCAATAAATTAATCAATTCGATCAATTCATAGAGAATACCAGGCTAGTGTCTTTTGCCGAGGAATTCCTACCGTTTCCTAGCCTGATAAACTTGGTATCAAAATACACTAGCCTGGTATTGTATTTATCAGGTAACGTTTTATGCTCGAAAATGACATTATATGACGTCGTATTCTATGGACAGAACGCGGACTTGTTTACGTTGCGTCATTACACTGACGTCATTCGGTAACGTCACGTGACGTCATCGGACCAATGGAACGTCAGTTTTCACTTTGTAACCCGGATGTTTATATCAGGGCAATGCCTGATACAACAATATGTTATCAGTCAGTACGTATTCGGTCAATACAGGGCAGGTTACCTGATAAAATTCAGTTCAGTTCATTGCGTCTCGCATATCAACAGTTGACTGTTCCTCGCATTTTAATTTACAACACTGTAGGAAAAGAGTATGCACTTAACAATATATAGGCCTGTATCCGAATTAGTATTAGAACAAAGATAAAAACAGCATAACACGTCATACTATATAAGTAATTGGAAGGTATAATGGAAGCAGTAGGCTAGATAAGCCAGGCAAATATACAGCTGTAATCATTATGGTGTTAACTGTGTGGAAATTTTGAAATTTTCGGCGTATATATACAGTATTTGACATGCATCGGGGCACATTCTAAGACTAGTGATGTACGTTTGCCTAAATCAAATCCGAACGGCTAAGAGATTGGGAACACATAACATTAATGCAATCCACATAACACAAACAACAATAAACTCCCTCAAGAAACACAGATCCCTAAAGCATCATGATACACTAGTGTAATCAATATGCAGATCGGGTCGCTACAGACAATACGTGTTCAATACAGCTGCAATGTACAATCGTGTACTAATGCAATAACAATACAAACATTTGCGTCGATTTAATCTATGCTATTTATTAAACCTCGTTGAATGATTTCATACCATGTATGTCGATGTCTCGTTGGCTGATGTCATAAGAAACGAGGCGTAGCCTCTTTTCATATGAAATCAGTAAACTCGTTTAATAAATCATGTTAAATCACACTGAGGTACAGTCGAACCTGTGCTAAAGACCACTTCGGAATAGCAATTCCCTGTCTATTGCAGCCACGTTTTTGCTTTCCCAATTACTTTATTACTACATAAAGGACCTTGCGAAAACTCCCATATGTACATGTAAATAAAGACCAGAGAGTTCTCTTCCCATCACTGGCCTTTATTCACAGGTTTGACTGTATATATACTTCGTGTTTACTAACGGGCTCTGAGGAAATCTGCGACGAAATCTGTGAACGCTCAGTTCCATAGTTCACGTAACGTCCGCTAAGTGTGTCAACATATTGCTGACTTCCGGCAGCGCCACCGTCGGCACTAGATCCGCCGGCGGCACCCCCACCGCTACTAGATATGCCGGCGGTACCCCCGTCCCTGCCCCGACCCTCGTCGCCGCTGTACGTCCCCGGGCTGTCGTAGTACCGCTGCTGGTTGCCATAGCTCCGCCCGCTCGCGTCGTACCGGTGACCTTGACCGTGGTAACGTCTGCGCGCGCTGTTTCCCGCGTACTGCCGACCACCACGCGTGTCGGGATCCGTGTGACCAGTATCCGCAGACTGACCGTTATGGTCATAGGACCCTAGATAAAACAATGTTGGAAACTGCTTGAAAACTTTGAAAACGGGATTGTTATTCGTATTGAATTCTATATATAGAAATTGAAACATCCAAAGTCCTGACTTGTTTTAACGTCGGTCGTTATTGGGCGTCACTGTCTGTTCCACTACTATCTGTTCAACAAATATTTTAATGCAAGTACTTTTTCATCTGTAACAAAAAGGTCATCTTTCCCTAAAAAATGTATTTGATGAAATCCCATCAAATATGGACTTTATTACGAGAAAAATATTTTGGAAATTGACTGAAACGTTAGATTCTGAAAATCGGTCCACAAATTCCAAAATTATTTTTTAAAACTATATGTTTAGCCCCATCGTTTAAATCCCATATAAAATTATTTTTTCCCTATAAAACTTGATAAATATATTTGATGGAATGTCGGGAAATAAACACTTTTTGGGAGTGTGACGTTATTGATGAAAACAGACAGTAGATGAAATTGGAGCCGGTATACTGTCTAATAATGAGACACGCCATGTGAGTTTGTACCTAAGAAGACGTGGGATTTTTCATTAAATATATATACAGAAATTACGTCGAAATATGAAGAAAGTTGCACAGCTAAATTGCTTTGAAACTTTCATCATCTGTCTACGTCATTTCTGTAAATATATTGATTATATATACGTCAAACCCATCTCATGACACCTGATACCTGATACCAGAAACACGAATATTGAAATTATTCGCGTTTCCAGCATCGGGCCGCATGTGGTAAACCAGCAGAGCGACCATATGTAGTACAAAATAAAACCTTTCAACCTGACACCTGACACTAGACGTCGCACGGACCTGGGTTTGACGTCGCACGGGCCTGTGCTACGCGTCGGATCGCAGGATCATGATACACAAGTTGTGTATCGTGGTTTCGCGGTTTGACGTATGGCCTAGGCTCGCGCGACGTCATGACGTCCGGCTCATAACATCCGGTTTACTGCTACAATATAGACGTCACATAGGACTGCCAATACAGTTTAACACTATTTTGATAAAGACCATGTGGTCGAACATTTAATAAAAAGAGTGACTTTAAAACCATGTATAATGGTATTTATTGTTGGTTTATATAAACGTAGTGACTGTACAAATGACAAATTATAGGGAAAATAAATAATTCTACGTCCCCTGTGGGGCTCCGTAAGATAGATCTATGGTGTTGCACTGTTGAACCTTATATGTCACATTCTTGCGAATGCGTCGCACATGGTGACGAATACGTACGACTACATCACACAAATGTAAATGTGTGACGTTTACGTTTGGCATCACTACCCCTTGCAACAAAAACGAATGTGTCACATGTTACAAAAACTCGAACAAAAATTAATAAAATATTGTCCAGACAAATATGTCACATGAACATTCGAATGGGGGATAACAGTGCGATAAAATAAAACAGAATAGAGCAGGCATATTCGCCGGGTTATTTGAAAGTCATGCCACGCATGCAGAGAAGGTAAATGTAAATGCTTTGATTTACGACGGCACTGGTTCGATGACGTTGCATGTCGATACCGGCTATTTAATAGGACTAGGCTATCACGCAATGTTTCTTGTCTTGCCCAAGGACACGCCGACTCGACCAGTGGCAGGATTCTTACTCCGTGTCTCCCGATGCTCTACCCACTGAGCTATTCCATATGATTTCAGACAGCACTAGGGGCGTATAGTGTTATGGCGCTTATCGTCTGTAGGTCTGCTAGCGATTTAGTTTCCGCTCAAAATAATCTTGACATAGGATCCTTAAACTTGGTATGGAAGTCAGTAACGACCAGTGTATGACAAATTTTACTTGACTACAGTGTGTCAAAGGTCAAAATTGCGGTGACTTTAGACAATAAAATAGTTGCCGCTCTATAACTTTAGAACGCCATGACCTAGGGTGCTCAGTATTGGTTTTAAAGTTAGTCATGACCCCTATTGAGTTGAGGTCAGTAGGTTAAAGGTCAGGGTCGCGGGGTGACATTGGACAATAAAACGAGTTCGGCTCAATAACTCAAGAACAGTTGGTGCTAGGATGCTCAAACATTTGCTTTTGATGTCACTATGCACATTGTGGCACCACTGCGTGTCTTTTTGTGAAGGGGTGAGGGGGTGGGGGGGGGGAGGGGGGGGGGGGCTTATATGTTTGACAAACAACTCTTGTTAAACGAATATGTTAAATGTCAATCTGTCATTCAAAGCTACCATCGGGCGTATATTGCTCTGCTTAGTTTAGTAGTTGCCTCCTGCACTTGTATTCATTATAATACTTTCAATACCAAGTAACTGAGATGGAATCTTCCATGTTATATTTCAGACTATTCCATTATCCATGAAATGTTCATTATAAATTTAAAACATTTTACATTTTCTTGTGAGATATTGGCGGTAACAATAGAAATTTTGCCACAAACAGTGCAGATCCTGATGAGACGGCTCGTTCCGAGCCGGCTCATTTGGATCTACACTGTTTGCAAACTCCAGTGTATATAGGTATGTGGTGTTGAATGGGTTAAAGGAATATTATTACATTTGACATACAAATGTGTTAAACGTGTTTATGCCCCCTATGCGATAGCAAGGGTGGCATATTGCTTTGCTCCTGAGGTTCCGTCCGTACGTCTGTCCGTACGTCCGTCCGTGTACATTTGCGTCGAAAACTTTGTCCCAGTTTCTCCATCATGTCATATCTTCAATATTACTTGAAGGATTCCTTGAATACTTGGACACTTGCTTTACCTGAACATCTGTGGCACACTCGCGCCACCAGTACCACGACATTGACCTTTGTGACCTATGAAATGCAGATGAAATACTTAGCCATTTATTTTACGTCGAAAAGTTTGTCCATGTTTCTCCATCATGTTATATCTTCAATATTACTCGAAGGATTGCTTTAATATTTGGACAGTTCATTCTCCTGAACATGTGTGACACTCACACCAACAATGACAGAACTATACTGTTCAAAATAATATCGTCTCATAATAATTTTGTCGTCACCATTAATTCGAAGTCTGCGATTTTTTGTTGCTCTGGCTTGCCGACAGCGCCATATAGTCGGCACGTTGGCGGCTGTACGCCGTCCGAGCGCCTCAGCGGGCGCGGCATGCGGGCCCCGGCCATTTGATTTGATAATGATATGACTATATTCGGTCAAGTTTTAAATTTGCGATTGTGTGACATGTTCGTTTATACCAAAAAGTGAACAATATTTGAGTGAGATTTTCAGTTAGTGATGTATTCGGCCGAAGTCGGCCAGTATTCATCGAAATGTGTGACACATTCGCACGAATATTTCACACGTGTGATATATTCGTTTCTGTGACATATAAGGTTCAACATTGCTCTACTATGTACCAGATATATCTATTCAAGTAATCAGAGTGTCAATACGGGGACTATTCATGGGAGTGTCAATACGGGGACTATTCATGCGTATATGTACGGGGCGCCAAATGGGACATGGCTCAATTTTGTCAACAATATTCACTTTTGTGCCACAAAACTCAATTCTGTGTCACAAAATTCACTTTTGTGCCACAAAATTCAATTCTGCATACGTTTCGCATACGTATTTGCATACGTTTCGATTCTGTTGCCCAAATATGGCACACGCATGTAAGAAGGACTACCATTGGTCAGATACAGTATGACAAAAATGTGGCCTGAATAATATGTATACAGATATATCAGCAACAAACATGATGGAACTTGGATGGAAAATAACATTTTGTGAATTGGTTGCCATGGCAACCGTTTATTGTAATTATGTATTGACTATGTGTCACAGGGTGAGAAAGATGCTTATCCTGCCCGAGGCTCGAACCCGGGACGTCTGGTTTACCGTACCATCGCTCTAACCGACTGAGCTAGCCGGGCACGAATACACACTTCCTCCCCACAGTGAGTTACGTACCGTGACATACTTCCACACCAAATTGGAATTCGTCCCCGAATTCTATAAACAAAATTGAGCCATGTCCCACTTGGCGCCCCGTACATATACGCATGAATAGTCCCCGTATTGACACTCCCATAAAGATTACTAAATAATTACATCTGTGTAGCTGTTTAAAAGTGGTGGACTAGTTGCAATTATACACTTATTTAAGTTCCATAAATGAAAATATTGTACCTACTAGATGGGACCCCAGCTTCAACAATAATTAAATCTATATTTTAATTCGTCAAGATCGAGAGCAGAATGGGTGCAGGTTATTGGAAATTAGGTCCCACAACATCCATGAGAAAAATGAAAGTAGCAGAGAATAGCAAAATGTGTGGTAACGGGTTAGTTTTTTAGGGAAAATCAATGGTGGTGGCCCACCTTAGTCTGATCCCGGACGGTTATTGGTTTGCATCGGTAATGGGCCAGTAGTATAGAGGGAGTCAGTTCCTTACCGCGACTGATGGGAGCCGCATTTGGGGGTGTTTAAGTAACCACCAGTATCAAAAATTGGCCAGTCCATTGCCGCGACTAATGGGAGCCAATTTGGGGGTGTTTAAGTAACCACCAATATCATCCAATATATTGGTGGTTATGGTTTATATGGCGACCAATATGAAACAAATGCCTCCACCCTCAATATCATCCAATATATTGGTGGTTGAAGCCAATCCCCCAATATATTGGATGATATTGAGGGTGGATTCATTTTTCCGAATTTTGTAAATAATCCAATAATATTGTATTTAACAATTAACTATGAGAATCTTCAGAACTTAACCGGCAGCTGGATGTCAGAAGGCACCGCAAGAAGTTCTTCGCGAACAAACCCGCGCGATGGACCATCATCCAAATAGTAGAGCACGGGCTCATCGGGTTTGGTAATAGATCGATCCAGATAATATACATTGAGAGACCATACTGGATCAGTCGCGCGGCGGCGACCACCCTCGAGCTCTCCCGGTTGATAGAGGTACCGGACGGTAACATCCGATGGAAGCCGTTTCTCCGCTAAACCAACGGGTCGCCCGCGCGAGACGGCGGATGGTTTGTGTGACACCGTTTTTGCCTTGATGGCATCTACAGGCTTTTTACCAATCAATCTGGTCACCTCCCCATTCAGTGCGGAGACCACGGCGGGCAGCCTGCTCACCCACTCGGTCGATCGCGAATGAGGGTTTACCAGCTCTTTGGCGTATTGGTGGCCTAACAGCCTCTCAGCCAGGGTTCGATTGAACCGCTCCACGATCCCCTGATCCCGGTGGATGTTGACGCGGCCGTGTGTAACAGAATATTTGTGTTTAGGCAATAGATGAGAGACCACACCCAGGAACTCGCGACCGGGATCGACCTGGAGAAGATTCGGCCATTTGAGAGGACTCCTCTTATATATACGGGAAAGAGCCTCGGCCACCTCCTTAGACTCTTTAGTGGCCAGCGGCTCAGCCCCCTTATACCGACTCGTTACGTCAACGATTGTCAGTGCGTACTTGTACGTCTTGCGACCGACGCGATCGTGAGGGAGAAACAGGAGGTCTGCTTGGTGGACTTCGTTCGGCACCGGCACGTCGAATTTCGCGGGGGCTGTAGTATGTGTTCGCTAGCTTGAGCGTTAGGCGAACCGATAGTTTGGTATCAAGCTTGCGCGTGTCCATCGTATGCGAGGTATTCTAGTAGGGCGAACAATCTCCAACATGCCATCGCCAGATCGTCCGGTAAATGCGTCGTCGATACTAAATCTTTGTTGGAAGTCCAATTGCGATTGGGGCTGCAGCTGCCGGTTGAGTTCCAGCTCAGGAGCGGGAACTCAAAGGAATCTAACATCCGCTTTGCGAAAAGGGTGGCCGCTTTTTCGTCCTCGCGCCACGTCTCGAGAGAATCTAGGGCCAGACGGATCAGACCCTTTTCGCCAGCTAAACGGTGTTTAAGGACCGTGTAGCATACATCGATTAGAGCAAAATAAAGCTCGTCAACTAACATCGTTCTATATATATATATATTTATATATATATATATTATTTAAAAAAGTTGTTTTTTTTAATAATTATTGCTTATTGCTTTTGCTTATTGCTTTTTCAATATAGTAGCTGCCGAGACCCACCACACACATTCCCACGACGATGAACGCGATCGGTCTTTTTGTGCCTCTGACGGTATATAGAAATCTGAAAGTTGCGGCTCGGGATCCAGCGGTGCGATAATTTTCTGCGGATGTGCCAGCTTGTACTCGCGCATGGCTTCGTCAATGTTCCGGAAAGTTTGCACGGCGTGACTCTCGCGGCGAAGCTCTTCGTTGACCCAGTCCACACGGTGGGTTCGTTTTTCAGACCATGCTTCCTTTGCACTATTAAATTGTTCTACAGCTAAATCGTGACGCTTTTTCTCCTCTTCCGAGGCTGTTCCTATTAACGAGAATAATTTGTTGCTACCGCAAAACGCCCCTCCGTTCAACACCGCACCACCTATCATCGTTAAGATCGAGCCATTTTATTTCCATATATTAGCAGGTGGAATTCCAGCTTTAATTAAATAATCTCGGGTCGAAATTGCGGACGCTACATTCAAGGTCACGAGCCCTGCGTCTCTCGCAGTCATGTCCAATTTGGGAGCGGGTCCCACGAAGGCCATCTTTGATAGTCGAGCAAACCCGATACTGAGACCCGATATCACCACGGCGTGATAAAGCGCGTTCACTATCATTTTACCATTGTTTTCAGCCATTACATATAATGATTATTGCATATAAAAGGGATCGCGATTAATATTTAAATGGGCCGCAATCGGTTTCGGAACCGCGGCTGGTGGTCTCGAAAGGTATTTCCGCACACACAGGGTGACAATAACTGCCAGACCACCACCAACAACCGACGGGATGATCCAGGTAGGAGCTACAGCACTCCACGATTGTTCCTGCAGCTCGGGAGCGGATTGAACCCCCAACAGTGTTGGATGAGCTGTCTTCGGGGGTTTTGTTATTTCTGCCCCCAACTGTAATTGCGATTGGCTTGGGGGTGCGGCTGGAGCAGCAATCCCCGATTGCAACGACTGTTTGGCCTCTCGAAGCTCGGCGAGTATTTTATCTTGTTTAGCTTTTCGGGTGGCAGCCGCTGCCCGCCCAGCTGTCTGTCCTTTTGGGTTTTTGTGTCGTGCAATCGGGTTCAACCGCACCAGCTCAGGAGCTTCTGTTGAGGGTTCATCCAACGTGCTCTGGTTCATCCAATCTCGATTGGGAGTTGAAGCAATCGGGTTCAACAGTGTTGAGGGCTGTTCCGTCACTCTCGCAGGCGCTTGGTGTGTTGATGATTGGATTGGGGGTGCGTCTTGTGTCATCATTTTCTGAGCTTGTAGTTTGAGGGCATATATGTCCAAATTAACAGTGCTTAGCCGTGTTCAACGCGGTTGTCAGCGGAGCTAAGTATTTTCCAAACTTGTGATAAATTGAGCAGCAGACTGTTCTAAGAGTGTGTCCAACAAAAGGGTCAGTCTCTAAATCACCAATCAACCCCGCGGTGTCAGATATAGGGAGAATATGCACTAACAGCGGTAGCGTACAAATGAATAGCCGCCGCCCCAAGAGTTTTCGTCATCTCTGCCCCCAATTTGGATTCGTATCGCGCATACATTTTATCAACCTCGACATCTGACAGTTTATCCACCTGACAAACTGAGAGACACCTACCGAAATACTGCTCCGATTGCCCCCCAGCAACCAGCGCAGCTAGCCGCTCGCGTCGCATCGTGTTGTCAGTCGTTGCAATCCCCGATTGCTCTTTCAGGAAAGATACCGTATCGGCAGTCGTTGTAATCCCCGATTGCTCTTTCAGGAAAGATACCGTATCGGCAGTCGCTGCAATCCCCGATTGCTCTTTCCTGAAAGATATCTTGTCGGCAGTCTGAGCGACTGTTTCTTCCATTAGCTGATCGAGAAGTTCGTCGCAGTTCATTATTCCAACATTGTTGGGTGTACTATTCTGACTAATCTTATAAGTTTAACATCAATTCGTGAATTGAAGTTGCGAATAATTCAATAGATATTAGTAGATATTAGTAGATATTTAGTAGATATTAGTAAATATTAGTAAATATTAGTAAATATTAGTAAATATTTAGTAGATATTAGTAGATATTAGTAGATTATTCAGTAATTCAGTAATTCAGTAATTAATTGATAACTTCGTAAGCAGTTGGTTGATCAGTCTTTAGCAGAAGCTTGGCGTGCTTAGTTTCCGAAAGTATCTTTCGAACCCTCAGGCGCTCCTTGCGCGTTGGGATAACGTCATTCTCTCGAAGACAGTCATCGAATGAGTCTCGGTCCTTGCAGTAGAAGAGGGCGACCCATTTCATTTGCTCGCGCAGATCCTTGAGGACGGCGTTGTACTTCGGAGTGGAGATCCATACGCTTTGCCCCGCATGGCGACCAGAAAATGCGAGCTCGGAGAGCATGTCCTTCTTTTTGGTCATCGCCGCCTTGGCCGAGCAGTCGTCAATCACGTATAGGGTGGGCTCGTCCTGGAATCTTTGGTATAAACCACGCAGCCAATCGTGAAGCCTATCACCGGGGTCAATAACGTATACCTCAGGGTCGGTCCATATCCACGGGCGCCGCTGATAGGTATCGTTGTGTCGCACAGTGGGGCACAGGATCACAATGTGTCGAAAGATATCGCGGTAGGGCCCCTCGAGTAAGTCGAGGATGAAAACTGTTTTTCCACATCCTGTCTGCCCACATATTATGGCAGAGTGGGCATCACAAAATTTATTTTTATTTAAATCTTTAGAATGATTTTTTATTAAATCAGTAGAGCGCTGAGACGTATCGACCATCTTCGATGTTGAGTTGTGCGTCTGTGATTATATATAGATACACGTTCAATGCGCCAGCTCCATCCGCCTCTTTGGTTATATGGATCGTCACACCCTCGCTAGCGTTTTCAAATTGGCGTCCACTACCGTGCATTTGGTCGTCGTCGCTGACTCGCATGTCTAGCCATAACGCGTATTTGGTAGTCAGAAAATGCACGAGGGAGACGTCCGAGAGCTGCAGGTCTTCGGAAACCGCGGCAACCTCTGGGGATCGTTCAGAGCTGGCAGTAAACTGCTTTCTGGCTTCATCCCACTGCTGGTGCGCGCGAAGGCCCTGGCTGTAGAGTTGATTGGGAACTCCCTCGATCGTCACCTCGACCTTTGTTATTTTGGGGTTATATAATTTATCGGTTTTTCTAACCCCGAGCGCGAGCCGACCCTCCTCGAACAGCATCAGTATACCTTTCCTCGAGCGGGCTGGTACGTTGACATTAATATTCCACATAGTGTCGCTTTTGTCTTTCGTCATATTGCGGTGACGAAGAACTCGGTCGTAAAGTATGGCAACGCGCCCGGCGTACTGGGTTCTGATCAATCGCAGTAGTTCGGGCATCATGACCATGTCGTACTGCAACGAAACATTATCGATCGTATACGTCGATGTCATGTCGGTGGCTATGAGAACTCGGCCGTAGTCGTTGAACGTTAGTTCGTATTCGAGGCGGTCAGCCAACGCGCTCTGATAGTAGGGCATGTGACTCTCGAGCAACTCAAAGTCGAGCGGGATGTAGAAGCGGTTGCCGTAAGCGGTCGCGATCGCGTTATCGCTCGCGTCGTTATCTGCCTTATTACCAGCCCAAATTCTAAGTCTGGTTACGTTCTTATTTTTTCTGGTGTCAATACCCTGATAGACCGCATTTTCGCGCTCTTGCGCCGTCTTCCACAGGTCCTGGTAACAATGGTAGACGTCGCTGTTGTCGATCGACATTACCTCATTACCAGAAATCGTTATCGTGGTCTTCTTGACGATGACGCGACCCAGGTTCTGAACGACGGTTCGGTCCGCGTCTGTCGACGTCAGCGAAATAGTAAAAGCGAGGCGAACAGTCTCCGGCACTCTGCCTCTTCCGTCGCTAGCTCCGAGGTTGGGAAAGCGGGCCAAGAGCTGCTGGTTCTGGTCGATCGTCGATGGGTTGTTCGTAATAACAACGCTCTGTATCACGCCTTTCGCCCCGAGGGGCTCCCGCAGTCTGCGGTATGGATTGAGTTTACGACCGTATTGACTCGAAGACATCATTTAGTGAAACTAAGTTACTCTATTAAACCCGTATGTTTCTTTCATTATACATAATTATTATATAATTATAAATATGTAGGGTTACAATATGGAAGAATTCGATCGCGGCCGTGACATCGATGTCGAAACGCCCTTCATAGACGCGATAGGGAATCCAACCGGCGAGGAAATAGGTGGCGCTACCAGCACCATTAGTCTAAGTCAGGAATTAGTCAAGTCAGCCGTAGACGACTACTACAACAGTTTGTCAGAAAAAGGTGAGGTCCCATCTGTCGGCCGCGACTACTCCAAGTTCGAATTGGATCTGAAGGGTAGGTTGCGACTAAAAGCATCAAATATCCCGATCGTCAACATGAGGACCGGAAAACACCTAGCGCTGAACACCATTGCCGGAAACCGGGGCGGTGGCCAAATCGTAAAGGACGAACTCGGATTCCCAAATTGGAAGCGTGGTAAAACAATTATGCCGGCCAGCGCTGTAGACGACGAAACGATGGCGAAGACGGCCGCCGCGATAGAAACTATCGAGCTCAGCGAGGTCCCTCGTGTAGCCACCGACGCTATTCACACAATGGAGCTCAGCGAAAGCGAGATAGATGGAATACTCAACCTCGACCAAGGGTCATTACCTCTTCGCGAACTCCGGGGCCTTGATAGGGCTATGCAAACAGTCCGGGGTGAATTGGTCCATAACCTCTCCAAACTCACGGCGCTGGATGAACATATCGCGCTAGAAGAAAGAAAACTTGGGGAAGCCGGTGACGATAGAGAATCAACCGAGCGGATCACCGAACGCCTGCGATCGTTGCGGGATAAAAGAGCAGCTCGCTTGGAGGCTGCATCGGCTTGCCGTGAGGCGCTCCTCACCCAAATAAGTCGGATCCGCGAAACAATCTCGAGGGTTCTGCACGAGGAGACGACACTCGGTGAGCGACTTCGCACTCTGTTCAGAGAGCATGGCGTCACAATAGTGCATCGCAGCTCTCGGCATGACCATATCAGCCATATTTCTAGCTATCGAGCTGCTCGTAGGCGGCGCGGCTGCACCCGCGCCAGCACCCGCCATCCGGCGGAGCCAAGGAGTGGGCAAAAAATCATCTAAAAGCCCTAGCCAGTCTCCTAGCTAAATATGCCGGAAAGGCGGCTGCCTCTCTGCCTGGGTTGATCGGGAGTGTCGTCTCCTACTTGTTATCTATATTATCAAAAACGGCCGGATGGCTCGCCAAAAATACTTGGGCTTTAATCGTGACGATCGCCGGTCTTCTACTATTCTCCGCCCGAGAGTTCCTAAAACCAAAGCGCGAGTAGTACGATCACCACGAGGGCGACGACGAGCCCTAATTTCTCCTCCTCGTGGGTTGTTGGTGGTGTATCCGATTCATGACATGGGGGTGCGGAGGTGGAACTTGGTGGTGTATCCGATTCATGACTTGGGGGTTCTGGGGTGGTTTTTCGTGATTTTATGACATCTTTTTCAAATTTATTTGAATTTCCACCCTCACCCCTGTTGACCCCGGCCGTCTTGGGGGTGCTCTTGACCCCGGTCGTCTTGGGGTGCTCTTGATGATATCCGTGTTCATGTTCGCGTTGTAGCCGAATTTTTGATCGGCGGTGGCGATTACGAGTTGATTATAGTAACCGTCAACCGGGTCGTCTCGTAGTATCATATTGCTCGGCGCGCTATAAAGATCCCATCCAAATACATAGTCTAGTGGGGTGCTGGCATTATGCAAAACGTCTTGATACCAATTGATCGCCGCCGGGAGGCCACCGGTCTGTTTATTGCGTCCTCGACATTTGCCAAGAACTGTTTTTGCGCGTCAAACGCCTTCACGTCTCCTATTATAGAAGTGTGCGCTAGCGCCTGTGAGCCGAGGATGGCCCAGACGTATGTGCGAATGGAGTCATTGAGGCGGGTAACCCCAGCCCTGGTGAACCCCTCCCCTACCCAAAATGAAAGTCCCCCCGGCCGATCTCGACGTGCTCGCTTTGTTCTATGTTGTCGACGTGACGTATGACAGATGGAAGGTATTTACAGCCGGCGAAATTACAGTGTAATGGTGGATCTGAAGACGCGCCGAATGTCATAGTGTTTGAATCGAAACTTCCCCCATTGCGGGTTACGATATTGTTGTTTAGAAATATATCACCTACTGTCTGTTTCACGTTAACCTGCCCAACTTTTACACCTATTTAAACACCCTAAAACTCTTATTTTTTGGCATAAAATCATTTTTCAGCACAATTTAGCAATGAGCCATCTTTTTATTTTTTTTAATTCGGTCCTATAAATCAAGCCATAAATCAAGAATTGAATGCAGGGTTGCAATGTTAAAATGTCACGTGCGATCAGATTTTTTCTAGCATCGAACTGCTTGCTGGATTTCATCATTAAAAACAAGACACTAACCTTGTATTTATGAGAGAAAATCTTGCCAGGTTGAAAAATAAAGGAATCGAGCCTCCATTTCTCGGTGTTCGTACAAGAATTACAGAAGAAAATGCCGAGAATTTGGTCAAAATACAACATGATGTCATCATCATCTGCTACAGCTTTCGTATATATTGACAACGCCAAGCTGAGGTTGGCACGCTGTTCCTACCACGCAAAATTAATTGCACATATCCTCGCACATCGACACCGGTGTAAATCTACATTCTGTAATGGTATGACTTGGGAACACCATATATACGTCATTTCCGGCGGAAGTATATAGTCACTTCCTGTAAGCCAGTTTCTTTGCCGGACGAATTTCCGGCGGACAACTTGGTTTACTAAATGCTGATTGGTTGGTGAAGGTCACGAGTTCAATCGAATCAAGTTCGTTAGCATTCACAATTTACAATACATTAGGACGTATTAGCAATAGTATCAGATCGACTTGGAACCTTATGGATGAATGATATTCCCTAAATATATGAAGATTAAATTATTAATTGATATATTTTAATGCAAATTGTTTAAATTATATGCCAGAAAATGATGTTAATAAACAAATTTATTAAGAATTTGTGTTCAGTTCGCAAAAATAGGTGTTGTTGTTGTTGACCGGAAGTGATTATTGCATAGCAGTTTCTTGTTTTATTGTCAACAACTAAAATTCGGTGAAATTAATTTATAAGGCAAAAGCCCATCCATGACTGTTTATTCGAAATAACTTTGTTATTAGACGGATTTTCTGGAAATAAAAAGTAGGCTCATTTCTAAAAAATAGTTTTACATTATTTTATATAAAATAATAAGCAGTTTGGAGTGTTTTTATGGCAATAAATATTGGGCAGCATTTCGTGGAACAGACAATAAACCACCATTTTCAGTAATTGTGTTCTGTTTCCTGTCGGTATTTTTAGAAATCTGAAATTCGTCACATATTCTTTCGTAGGCTTTGTGGTCGCACGGGCTGTATAGAGGGTCCCAATTATTCTCTGGGGGCGGTTTCACGCTCATCTCTTGTATGATCCTCCTAATAGTGTAGTAGACGTGAAAATTATAAACACTTTTGCAGAGAGCTTTCTTATGCTCCATGTGGTTTATTTAAGAGACACCACACCCGGTTGTGGCACACCACACAGCAAAATTTAACCGGTTTTGCCAAAACTGAATCGGTGTTTCTTTCCACGCGTCTAGGGTTTCTTGGGTAGTAATTTTGGGCAGCCTATAATTATCAAATATGTTTGAAAAAGTTGTATCAAATCCGGTGTCTTCGATTATTTTTCCGCCTTGTTCGTTTACTCTTATTGTTTCGTTTACTATTATTGTTTGGTTTATTAGCTTTCTAATTAAGTAGTGTATTCCTACCGTTAAGTAGTACACACCTCCCCCAGCGTACTTTGCCTTTGAGTTGAAGCTAAATGCCTTGGTATCCAACGACATTTTAATCGGAGTTTATTATGTTTGCTACTATCACTAATGTTCAAAAAGAGAGTTGTGAACTTCAGAAGTCAATCGACAACTGCTGCGGAAAGCGCCGGGTAGGACTCAGATCAATCACCTTCACGGTTGGGTGGCAGAATGTGGGGACGAGCGAAGGGTTTTACTATGTGAAGGATGGACAACACGTAGGTGTAAAGCTGCCTCCCGGACTGTGGGGAACAAGACAGTTCATAGACTTTGTTTCCACAGAGCTTGACGGTATAGTCAACCTCACAGTATCGAAGGCTACCGGACTTGCAATAATGACCATCGGCCCAGACAGCCAGATAATGACCTCCCCGATGTTGGGTATTCAACTCGGGTTTAGAGAGACATACTCCGCGAATAAAGGCGTGTTTGCCCCGGGGGAGTACGTCGGTGATAACCCGGTGGACTTCGCGTTTACGAAAACTCTCAGGGTGCACCTGGATGGGGTGAACACATCGTACAACACGGTAGACGGATCTCTCAGCACATTACTGAAAACCGTGCAAGCCAGTTATTGTTTCTTTGGGGAGACTGTGACCTTAGACTTCCCATGCCCCGAAATTACAGTTTTGGAATCGGGGCATATCCACGAATTTACGGTCTCTATTCTTGATGATCAAGCGAGAGAGTTAAAAAATTATTACCCGATTTCGGTCGTCCTAGAAATTTCCAATTGAGTATAGGTGCCCCCAATATTATAATTTAATTTTATAATTTTCTTAAAAGTAATTATTATGAGTATATACGGACCAGGTAGTTCTTCCATTGAACGGGATTGGGTGACAGATATAAATTCAAAGAATTTGGAACCGGCAGAAGGGGGGTTCATCCCGACAGAGAGCGACTGTTTAACTACCGGAAAAACCAAGGCCCTGATCAATAAAACTATATCGGAGGCCACAAACGTGATTCACAGGAGTATAGCACAGCTTAGAGTAGACGTCCTGACGGTGACTGCACACGTTCGCAAAGAGGCACATACAGGACTTAAGGATCTCGGCGGAAAAATAATCCAAGTTGGGGAAGAGGATCATGCAGCACTTACTGAACTAGGTGGAAAAATAACAGAATTTCGGGAAGAGGCCAATACCGCTATCGGGGGTGGGGTGGGGGGGGGGGGGGGGGGGGGGCTTGCCGGATTGTTGAACACATCTGTAGAGCAGTTTAAGTTATTGTAACCACAAAAACGTGTAATAACAGTTTGGGCTGAGAATGAGGGGCCCATTGAATGAGGGGCTCTATGAATATTCGTTCGGTGCCAAAGCGAGCAATAAATATGGGGGATACGTCATGACAACTCCCGGGACTGTTCGACGAATGGCGATCTGCTCGGTTAATGCTAAGGGTAAATCTGTGGGCGCGGTCACCGTAAATCTCGTACTGGATGGTGAAGAACGGGCGCTTGGAGTCACTAAACTCGCTGGACAGATTTCAGGGGTAGTTTTGTTCGCCGGTGACACTCCAATTAGACTTTTCGAAGGTAGTGTTATTAACTTTGTTACGAAAATCGCTGACCCAGCGAGTTCTTCCACTGTTGTGACATTGTTGATTGAACTAAATTTGTAAAATACCAATATATTGGATAATATGAACGAATCACCGCTTCCGAGCACGCTTCCAATACCAACAATGTTGGACCCCAATCCTACAACACCCCAACCGCGATTGGAGAAATTGGATGATATTGATTTTGGCGAAAGAAGTTCAGATCTTAGGTTGGAAAATATCGTAGAAATGCAGGATATTCTAAAACGAGAGGGGGAAACTCGGAGGGTAAATGCTAAAAAATATAGACGAGCTGCAAATATAGTGGAGGGGGTGAGCAGAGTGCTGGCAGCAATTTCTATAATGGGTGGGGCCGGAACCGCTGCATTGTTATCTACAGTCGTGGCAATTCCCATTGCAGGGGGTTTGAGCGGGGTAGCCACTGGGGCGGGACTGCTGTGTATGGCGTTCAGTGTAGTGGGGAGAAAATTCGAAAATAAAAGTAGAAAGCACGACAGAATATCGGTTATCGCGAGGTCTAAGAAAAATAGCATCGACGTTATCGTTTCCAAAGCGTTGGCCGATAATTATATATCGGACGCTGAATTTGAGTTGGTGGTGGAGGAGATGTCTTGATATGAGGATTTAAAAAATAGAACGAAGGCACGCGCCACCCTTCCCAAGATTGAGAATACTGAATGGGATAAATTTAGGTTAAAACTGGGAGATAAAGTAGGGTGGGAAAGTTACAACACCACCCTCAATATCATCCAATATATTGGTGGTTGAAAAATGGAATTCGGGAGCAGCACCAATATCATATATATGTTAGCAAATATATTAATTAATTAATTAATTAATTAATTAATTATAATTAATTAATTATAATTAATTAATTAATTAATTAATAATAGGGGGTGTTCAGTTTTAAATAATTATTTAATTAATATTTTCATACTTCCTATATGTTAGTGAATATATATTTTTTTAAATTATTAAATAATTAATTATTTAATTAATTATTTAATTTTCTATATAATAATAGTGGGTGTTCAGTTTTAATTAATTAATTAATTAATTATTTAATTATTATATTTTCTATGTAATAATAGTGGGTGTTCAGTTTTAATTAATTATTTAATTAATATTTTCATACTTCCTATATGTTAGTAAATATACTTTTTTCTTAATTAATAATTAATTAATTATATAATTAATTATTTAATTAATTATTTAATTAATTATTTAATTAATATTTTGTATAATAATAAAAGGGGTGTTGCATATATAATTAGAATAATTAAATAATTAATTAATAATTTAACAATTAATTAATAATTAATTAATTATTTAATTAATATTTTCATACTTCCTATATGTTAGCAAATATAATAATTAAATAATTAATTAACTAATTAATTAAATAATTAATTAAATAATTAATTAATTAATAATTAAAAAAAAAGTATATTTACTAACATATAGAAAGAGATTATGCCGACTGTCATAAAAAATACGAGGAAATCTAATTTAGCTCACAAACCAGTCATTGAGTTAGTAGATGAAAAACCTCATAAAGACCAAATCTCCAATCGGGAAAATGAGTTGGACAATTGGACGCGACCGGGCAACTAAAGGTTGAAATCGGTAAAAAATCTATTAAAAACCCATCAACCACAATTGCAACACCGTTGATTCGGCCAATCCCTCAACGGCGGGTGCCTAAAACCACCCTCCTAAGGCAAATAATAGAAGAGGGAGACGACATTCTGGAATACTACGCACAGACGGATAAAAAAATTGAGAAAGGCCGCCGCGTGGTATCGATAACTCTAAAACGAGGCGTTCAGGGAAACACATCGAAACGAATAATGGATGAGGTTGTGCTGGTATTAATGGGAAGTTTCTATTTGAGATATTCCTTTTCATATAAATTAGCGCACATCCAATCCCTTCCACCAACACTGTCGGTGTTGGAGGGGGAGAATGACGAGCGGGGGAAGCAAAAAATAATAATATTCCATAAACAACTGCACGGAAGTCCCTGACTTAGAGAGTATGAGGAAGTAGGTAAGTGGGTTAATAAACAGGAGGAAACCCGCTTGAACATCGACAAAATCGAACGCCCGAATACAAAATGGACGTTTGTTAGGTGGGTGGGTGTTACGGTTAAAATAATTCTGGCCTCCAACCCCAACACCCAATCCGCGATTGGCGGGGGAGATATGGGGATGAAGTCCTCAGCTCAGAAATAGCTGGAGGACTGCTCCCAGAATGGTTGCGACACCGTAAGGCGATGAAACCATTGGACACATTCAACGACGACCATTGTCTATTCAGGTGCATAGTTCTCCACACAACTAAACTCCGGGCGGACCGATGTTTAACAGCGACGCAAGCTTTAGCGCAAGAATATTTGGATTTCTGTAAAAGTAAAGGATGGAAGCGGCCGTCCGGACCTATACCATTCGATGACCTCAAAAAAGTGGAAGAGTGGTGTAAGACAGGAATTGAGGTGTATGAGCCAGTTGAGGGCGGTACATGGTATTTAAGGAAA
The DNA here is from genome assembly GCA_029237695.1 of Conchocele bisecta. Classification (NCBI taxonomy): domain Eukaryota; kingdom Metazoa; phylum Mollusca; class Bivalvia; order Lucinida; family Thyasiridae; genus Conchocele; species Conchocele bisecta. Next base: position 75,117,754 of record CM055273.1, read on the forward strand.
GTTGCGGCGCACTATGACGAACTCGGGACGAAGAAAATGAAAATAGGAATTTACAACAATCACGCGTTCTTGATTACCGACATGGACAAGGTCATCAAGACATATTGTTGTGGCGCCTGCGATCAGAGATTCACGAAATCTATTAATTTAAAAAGACACGCGACCACATGTATGCGAGGGGTGACGAAGCTCACGTGTAAAGGTGCTCAGATCGATAGACCAGCATCTGCGTTCGAAAAGGCCTTTTACCCCAGATCTCACGCGAGTAAGAAGGCGAAAAGTTGGTTAAACTCGTTCACCGGACCCCATATTCACACTGCGCACTGCGGTCATGGTGGTGAGAGACTGGTGGCAGGCGCGCCAGTCGACGGATTTTGTGGGGAAACCAACACAGCTGACCAATTTCACGGGTTTTATTGGCACGGGTGTCCTAAACATTTTGGGGGGAAGCATGTACAACTCAATAAAAAGGCGATAGTAGCTCCAATTGCAATTGGCGGAGTAAGAAAGGTAATCTCGAGTTTGTAAGCGAGCATGTTCCCATAAGAGTGAGTATCGGCGATACGTTATGCACCGGAATAACTCATATATGTGAAACAGATCCCTCCAAATTGGTGTCGCTCTTTATGGAGGACGTACAGAAACGGGGTAAGAATATACGAGAGGCGGTTGGTAAAGAACATATGCCCACCTATATAGATAAACTTCCCGTTTCCCAGCAACGCGAAATAAATAGATGGATCGATCAAGTTCCCGTAATTGGGTTTAATTGTAGCCGATACGATATAAATCTCATAAAAAAACATTTCGTCGGAGAATTGACCGACACCACGCCAAAGGTTCTAGTGGGCAAAAAAGCAAACACGACGATATTCCTATTTACACCCGAGTTCAGATTTCTAGACGTAAAATCATACCTCAGTCCAGAAACCTAATACGACAAGTGGCTAAAGGCGTATGGTTGCGAGGGGCAAAAGTCGTTCTTTCCATACGAGTGGTTTGATTCCCCAGATAAATTAGATTATCCGGGGCTACCAGATATCGATCACTGGAGTAACCAACTTAATCCTAAAGAAAAAAAAAGTGAAGCTCAGCTGGAAGAGTGTAATAGGATTTATAACGACAAAAATATGAAGACATTCCGTGATTGGTTGAGATATTATAATGATTTGGACCTATCCCCATTTGTAGAGGCGATAGGTAAGATGTCCAATTTCTACAAGACTAAAGGGACCGACATGTTTAAAGATGCGGTTACTCTACCAGGGGTAGCGCTGCCGTACCTTCTTAAGGGGACAATAAAATGATATGTACAATCTTATAGAACTAAGGAAAGTGCGGAGGCCGCCGCAGAATGTGAACCGCTGTATGCAGCCTCGGCTGAGGCGTACGAAATGTTGAAAGGGGCATTGGTGGGGGGACCGTCAATCGTATTTTCCCGATACGCGGAAGCCGGGGTCACAAAAATTAGATCAACACCGGAAGGTGAGGGGAAAAGTTGTGCCGCGGTATTGGGGCTGGACGCTAACGCCCTTTATTTATTTTAGTTAATGCAGGTGATGCCGTGCGGTAGGGAAGAAGTGTTCCCCATCCCAGAAAATCCACACGCTCCTGAATTCATAGACGAATTTACCAGGAAAATATTAAAAATCGAATTCTTCGGATTTGTGGAGGTAGATATAGTGGTTCCTACAACATTGAAAGATAAATTTTCAGAGATGTCCCCATTATTTATTAACCGAGTAGTTGAGGAGGAGGAAGTGACACATCACATGTTGAACTATTTGAAAGATACGGGCCGTAAACGAGGAACAGGTAAAAAACTAGTTGGGGCCATGGAAGCTAAGAAGATGTTGGTATACACCCCCTACTGGAGTTGTATTTACAGCACGGACTTGTTCTTACCGGAATATATAGGGCTATTAAGTACACATCAGGCGTGCCGTTCAGATGGTTTGTAGAAGAAGTTACTGCTGCACGGAAAGCTGCCGATAAGGACAGTAGTAAAGCCCCCATTGGGAACATACTGAAATTAATAGGCAACTCGTGCTCCGGGAAGATGATAGAATCTCCCGAAAAACATTTGAATACAACGTACACGAAGGACGAGAACCATGTAGACAAAGCATTCAGATCCGCGATCTTCCACGATATCGAGGAGATCGGCGATGCGTACGAGATATCTTCTAGAAAAGTTAATGCGGTTATGACTAGACCGTTCCATTGTGTGATAGCCGTGTACCAACTGGCCAAGCTGAGAATCGTAACATTCTATTACGACTTCTTAGATAAATATGTGGACAGAACAGATTTAGAATTACAGTCCCACCTCCCCTAACGGCCACCTCCCAGCAACGGCCACCTCTCTTCAATGGCCAGTTTAAACTCCCCCCGTTAGAATTTAACGTTATTTTACCTCTGTCCAACGGTCACCTCTCTTCTCCAGCCAACGGCCACAAAAAAACACAACGAAATCGTCAAAAGACCTCTCGAACGGCCAACATATTTTTGCTAACGGCCAGTCGATTTTTTCATAGCAAAGAGTCGTAAGCTTCTCTGACCGGCCAACATATTGAACGGTCAATATAATTAATCTTGTCAAACGGCCACGTCAATTAAAACATGACACGAACCACCTCTCTGAGCGGCCAACATATTTATTATTGACAAACGGCCATAAACCACGACAAAAACGGCCTGTAAACGGGCAGCATATTTTTTTTAATGGACATTTTCGTATGCAAACGTTACCGTGAATCGCGTAAAATCAATATTCCTATGTAGCCTACCGGCAGATCTAATCGAGTGTGCCGTATCTATCGGATACCTTCGGTGGTAATCAGTCGATAAAGGTTGTGTGTAAACACATGTCCAAGTTGTGTATTCGGATTTATCACCTGTCTGGCATCTGACAATGGGATTGCCGACAAGTTTGTCACCGTTTGAAGTGGATTAAACAAGCCATTTACCAGGATTAGGATACTCAACACGGTCTGCTGACTGAATATGACACCATGTGACACTGCAAGAAAAGTGGGCTTATTGGGTTTGTGACCAGTGTAGCTGTAAATTAGTCTGCTCAGTGTGTGTTCACTACATGTTTTTACACAAAATTGGATTAACATTAGCATGATTATAACTTTGTCACACAAATGCAGATCCGAATCCAACACTGCAAGTTATTTTTCTGATCAGGAGCTACACATGTCAAAAACTGAATGAGCCCAGTTTGTCATTATGAATGCATAATTGTTATTGGTCAATTTGAACATTTAACATGTTTAATAAATTGTTATTTCTCAAAATAACCATGATTACTATTTTGTCTTCTTAAATAACATACTAACAATGACAAATGTATATGTTCTATAGTAAATAAAATATAATACTATAAAACATATGCAATCCTAGTTGTTTCTATGTTCATATATCAGTATAAGCAACTGAGAAGTTGATGACTGTTCATTGATGGCTGTTCGTTGGTGACCCTCTCCACAACAGCCACCTCTCTACAACAGCCACTTTTAGTCCGTCCGGCTGCTGGCTGTTGTAGAGAGGTTGGACTGTAATACAAATGGATACGGACAGTCTATACATGGGAGAAAGCACGAAACCGCCGGAAGGAAACGAGAAATACGGAAGTTTGAAACGTATTGTAATGTACCCGCCTGCTATACAGTGATCACTATGGCATCCGACTATTGGTCTTCGCCGAAGTTCGGTAATTTCCCATTGTAAATATCAATGATATACAACTAGGTCTATGGGATAATATTACATAGTAGCGATCGCTAATTCGGTCCAGTTATAATAAGTAGTTTACCTGTAAATGTTCTGCTTGATCCGCATAGAGTGTCAATGGAGGAAAGTGACTTAAATGTCGATTTAATTATGGAATTTCAGCGTGTTTTCTGATGATATCCCCAACCACTAGTGACCATTGCGCATGCGCTAGATCACTTCCGGAAAATACGTCATATGCAAAGTTCAATAGGTCAGCGTTTCTGACACAGCGCAACCTTCACATCTCAATCCGCCCGAAATAAACCCAAATAGACTCAAATTTAATGTATTATGAACGATGCCGATATGGCAATTGATTTCAAAGATGACTATTAGTCGTAGTTGTGTTATTTATAATACAACTTTCATTTAAAATAGTGAACTTAAGGGAACTTATTTCCCACTTTATCCGGAGAAACTAAGAATCCCATTGTTGCTATGGGCGCGTAAGGTTCATTTCACTATTGCTAGTGTCAACCCTAAGGGTATAAATACCTGCGCACATTCAAATGAGATTATTCTGGGCGCCGGCAGAGCAGAGGACAGTTATATTCAGAGGCTATTCTCTGATTTCAAATATTTATGCACTAAGAAGTTTATTGTTCTAAATCTACTTAATTATATTATCTGGTTTTCATTAAGTCACATCTAACTTTGACTAATATAGGTGGGTATTGTTAGGATGAGTGTATTTTACACATAGTCAATCCTTGTGGGTTTTTGGGGAAAGTGTGGATTTTTTATTAATAACCCTCCCTCTTGTTATCCCAACCACCGTGATCACCCCTATCCTATGATGGCCAGCTATTTGGCTACTAGAGCCACACATGTCTATTGGAGAGGTGAATGATACCTCCCTTGTTGTGAGAATATTAAGATAGGAGGAATGAGTTCCCCTATGTATAGTAGCTCCCACATCTAAGTCTGGAAAGCTGTTTGATATAGGGAGTTATTTCCCTTAGAACTGTATAGATCCTGATCAGTGATGGAGTATATATAGACTCCTCTCGCAACCTCAGTTAAAGGAGATATTTCATTGGTTACACATTTAGAGAAACATCATCTCTAGTTGTCTCTGCCTGTCGGTAAATTATTCGAACCACAACAAAGATCCCCTCAGCCCAGAATCATACCATCTATTAGAGAGGGATAGGTCCACACAACCTCGTTTATTATTGATTTGAAATTGTAAACATTATGGATTGTATGTAAATAAAATATACATGTTGTTATACACCTAATTGTTGTTCCCATCTTACTAGGCCCCTTAAATCATTCGCGGCCCACGCTACCCAAACCCGTGACAGTATAATAAAACCCCACCTGCGCGCTGAATACAAGAGGAATACAAACCGTTGGTTGGTGTGCGGTGAAAGGGACGACAGACAGCCCGGCCTTTTCAAGGTAGAATTTCACGGCGATCGGGCCATTGCTCTATCGAGCAAGTGCTACTTTGCAGAGAAATTACCGGAGAAAACGGAGGGAAAAATAAAACATTCCGCAAAAGGGTTGTCTGCCCGGCAGAACGCGTTAACCTGGAACCGATATAAAAAAGCGTTGGAGTGGGGCCGCACCGAAGAAGACACCGGGGAACGAGACATGGGTAAAAACCGCGTATTCCGAATGAGGGACGGCGTCATGAAAACATATACGCAACAAAAGTTAGGACTATCAGCCTATTACGACAAGTGTACAACCCGACGGTATACACACGGCCCCCCTCTACCAGCACCAATCCTCCAATCCCAATGTATTGGCCCCGAGCGGATTGGGTGAGCAGATTGAAGAACTACCTATACCATTAATCGAGAATTAGAGGGAAGTGGGGATAATTGGACTTGATGGGTTTATGGGGTTTATTTAAATTTTAAATTCAATATTTTTGGATTATTTACAAAATTCGGAAAAATGAATCCACCCTCAATATCATCCAATATATTGGGGGATTGGCTTCAACCACCAATATATTGGATGATATTGAGGGTGGAGGCATTTGTTTCATATTGGTCGCCATATAAACCATAACCACCAATATATTGGATGATATTGGTGGTTACTTAAACACCCCCAAATTCGGCTCCCATTAGTCGCGGTAATGGACTGGCCAATTTCTTATACTGGTGGTTATTTAAACACCCCCAAATTCGGCTTCCATCAGTCGCGGTAATGAACTGACTCCCTCTATACTACTGGGCCAGTTTGACAGTCAACCTGTGTAAGTTACCATATAGTAAAACTATTTGGTGTCTTCTAACCTATACTGTGATCATTTGTAAATGAAATCTTACATCAACATCGGCATTGGAGGTGTGCCTCAAACAGCCAATCACATCTCGTACTATTATTTATTAGTCGGAGGATTCCTAACATTAACAGCAGTGCCATCTGGCGTCATAATGACGCACTACTAACTTATATATTGCTTGCATCATTCTGATTGTGGCTTGATGCTTTCTGCTTGCGGCTTTCCGCTTTCGGACTGTGGCTTGATGCTTACTTCCTGAGGCTTTGTCCTTACTGCTTTCGGCCTTATTCAAAGTGCTAAGTGCTTTGTTCTTATTTTCTATTGCAAATGCTTAGTGCAATAAAACAGGGATACGAATAAGGGCGTATCAAGAATTGTAATGTAAATAAGACGAATGAGCAAAGCAATTAGCAGAATGGACATGTAAGAAAGACAAATACAATTACAACAAGCAGATTTCAAATGTAATAAATACCGATACGAATAAGGGCGTATCAAGAATTGTAATGTAAATAAGACGAATGAGCAAAGCAATTAGCAGAATGGACATGTAAGAAAGACAAATACAATTACAACAAGCAGATTTCAAATGTAATAAATACCAATGGCAAATGGAATAACATGAATATAGTTTGCAATGTCGTCAGCACGCAAGCATTAAGTCACATAGAATTATGGCGGATATTACCTTCCATACACCTCATGTGTTGATATATAGGGTTTATAATTTATCGGTGTCGTTATATGTTTCTGTGTAGCATTCACGACTGATGCAAATAGATGAGCGGATTACAAAGTACGCATTATCACATCATTGACACATTTCCGGGTGTTGTTTCTGTATTAACACAGCTGATGTGCAAGGTATGTGCATAAGGATGTGATAAATAAGTTAGATCACGTTTGTCCGCATGTACGAGCGATAATCTGCTCGCTAACATGCGGACGAACCGTTATCTAACTTATACTTACAGTTACAACCTTGAAGATAAACGTGAATGTTAAAATGGCGAGTGCCGATGGTGGAAGATCTGTGGACAATGTGGCGGACAATGCGGCTGTTCAATGCGGCCCGTGTAGACACGGAGGGGTGGACAAAGTCGCCAACACGTTTTGTCGTCAGTGCGATGAATATCTGTGTGCAGACTGTAAGGCATTGCATCAAGGTTTACGTTTATTGCGAGCACATACCTTGGACAGCGTGGATTCAGGACGTACCTTGGATAGCGTGGATTCAGGCAGTTATACCCGTCCGGTACAATCTCGCCCGCCCACTGAGAGCAAACTGGGATTGTGTGACGAACACGAGGGTAAGGACATCCGGTGGTTTTGTAAGAAACACGAGGTGATGTTTTGTGACACAGTAAACGTATCGGGCACCGAACATGTGAAAATAATGCCAATTTCCGACATGACCGTAGCGTCGGCACATGTGCAAGAACTTGCTGAGGTTATTGCGTCAACGACCGCATTGAAATATCGGATCGGAAATCTAAAGAATGCGCGAGAGAAGAGTGTAGAGGATTTGGAAAAGTTGAAACAGTCGCTTGAAGAGGAGGTGAAGCAATTTAAAACACGGCTGATCGAAACGAAACGGTAGAACGCCTGGAACGAAACATGTTGGACGAGCTGAACAGAGCTTTAACAGGTATAATCCGCAGACGATACTGTTGGTTTCCGATAAATTGGCAAGGGTGCGTGACGTCACGGGTCAGCGGACTATGTCTATTATAGCTTTCTAGGGATATAGCCGTTTGCAGCCATTTTAGCTGGCCGAATCGACGCCTTATCCAGAGCAATTTAGAGCTTGAAAATGCATGCTCCCGATAGCTTAGGAGATAATTTAAATTACCAACTTGTTGAATGGTGGAACAGGCGATTGAAAACCACAATAAAAGCCATATTTGTAAACGTAAAACGTTTCGATAGTTGGTTCATTTTGATTGCCCAGTCGTCCGCCATCATAATCAATATTGTCGGCACAACTCAGATGGTAGAGTGGTCGGTAAATGAATTCGACTTTCGTTCTTTTTGTGCGAGTTCGAGCCTCGGACAAATTTTTTATTTTTGTTTATTCATATAACAGATTCAACGTTTTCTCACTTGTACGAAAATGTCTTAGATAGAGTTGACATACGGGTCCTTGTGACGTGTGCACTGGGTTTACAACGTCACAGGTCAGGATGCACATCACGCAGTCAGATCAGGGCATACAGTCTTCACAATTCATTTACTGAATAAATATTTGACTATCAAACAACGTGAAACAAAATTGGGATGTAGACATATTCTAAAATTGTCGCCAGTAGCTATTTCATAGAAACGACAGCACGGTGGGGTGGGGGCCTCTTGCGGATGTCAAATATACACATCCTTGGGGTTCTTTGCCTCCTAATTCCCGGCCCCTGAAAATGTTTGACTATAAATACACACCACACATTGTATTTCCGCCGCCTCAGAGCGGGGACAACATTGGTTGCGCTTATATATTTTGTCCAGACAGACATATGGATGAAACTAAAACGATTCAAATGACATTGCAATATACGTCTTTATCAGTTTTTGAACCAATACAAAAATATGTTTCTGTAAGCTACATTAAAAATGTTAATAAAATAAACATATTAACGACGGCAGATATCTATCTGGGAGTATGAAGTGAGGGACACAATTCAATAAAAAAAAAATAACACAGTGTTGGTTTCGAACCCACAACCCTCAACGTCGATTAATTAAGTAAAAATAATAACCGTTACAACTACGCTACATGCATTAGAAACGAACTGTAAGTATTGGTCACAGGTTGATATAGGTGCACGTATGTATAACACTGCTTGTATGTTCTAAAATTAGATAATGAAACACAGGTGCATTGATATCGACTAATATTGACTTGCTCATGCATGCATTACCAATGAGCACTTGACATATGATGGTGTGATACGTATACGATTCGAGTGCCTTTGCTCACTAATTTCTTTTTCAGCAAATATGTAACAACAAAAGTGACAACTTGATTCAGAATATGCCTGAACGTTACTTGCACATATTTCGGGCCAACATTGGTGACATGCATGCTAAATCATCATGGTAATGTCAGTTTGAATGTTTAATACACCTACTTCACCTATTATAGTTCAACATGGAATATCCTGTGACCTTTGTCCTTGCCTCAGTATCGGAAATCAACATAAAACCGGTTTCACATTGACCTAATGCACGCTGATCGATAACAAATGTATGTATACAAGCACATCCGTGGCATTAACTATTCACAACTACATTTCATTGTTCGAACCAGTATGTCAGGACGATATTAGCAACGGTTTGGACTAGAAATGTGGCTGGTTATGTACGATATTGATTGATATATTAGCCACATGTGTACGTAGGAATACGTATGCCTGTCATTTTAAAATTCAAGATGGCCGCCATAGTTAGCATACTTTGACGTGTTCCAATTGGGTACTTGTAATTTGCATAAGCAATGCAATTATTTATTAAAACAGGCAGAACATGATACTAGTACAAAGTTTGTGTATGACTATGCAATATTAATGTAACAATGATATCTACTTGCTGTGGTTTATTGTCGTCTGCTGTCGTACATTTTTAGTGTTTGTATCATGTAAAGCAATGGCGTACGTCGCTCCGCTAACCCATACTTGATGTAATGTAAAGTGTATAGGGCTTGATTTATAAAAGGCTGTTCAGATTTATTGCTAGGCTGGTGTACCTTTTAATATCATTTCACGTTCACAAAGTCAATGAATCATGGATGTCGCAAACATTTTCATTACTTCTTATTAGTTATAATTGGCCCATGGGTAAACTAATAGTAACTTATTTATTTATGTAATGGTGTCTAACGGCCTGTCAACAGGTATATGTCACTTTAGGCCGGGTTATCTGGACTGAATACCATATTTCACCTGTATGGATGGTGGGGGTGGGCGGGATTCATGTGAAACTTTCCAAATGAACTGGCTGTATTGTTAGTTTTGCAGGTTGTCAGTTGGGAGCCTACAAAGGGTAATTTAACAATGGGGTTCATCCACCCTGATTTTGCACTCAAATTTACTCTTTTGTATTTCTGATACGTGAGAGTTAAAACCGGTTATACCAACAATAAGACTAATAACATTAGTAATAATCCTATATTTAGGGGAAGTGACCCTGGTGTGCTGAGGTCATGGTTCTTTTTCAAGCTTCATCAATATATTCCTCAAATTTATGACTAAGCACCCTGTGTCACCAACCTACTATGTTATGGACGAAACTGTCCTCTTCTCGGCGACCACCTTATTTTACAGCGATTGCTCGCTAGTTATGTAGCCATGTATACATATTGTCCATATAGAACTTGCAAATTCATCCTTGTGCCATATGTATGTGCCACGTTTGCACACCTTTTATGATAGTGACAGTGGCGTATTCATGTGCTCAAAATAATTCATACACATCAACTGTGAATATATATTTGGACGATCTTGTTTTGACAACATGTCTTTTAAAAATGTGATAGCTTGACGGTTCCGTCATGTGATCGTGTCGCAGGACACAAGTTGGCAACTTATATATCTTTAAACTCATATGACATCATGCGAGTACCAATTATTGTATTAGTTAATGATTAAATGGCCATTGTTATTCTGTTATCATCTTCAAATATTCCACTTCAAACATTCAGAGGATCGGTCAATAACGGAGCTGTTTGTCCATAGATTAACGTGCAATACCTTCACATGGGTTATGTTATCCTTTTGGTTGGCATATATATCTGACCGACACCACATAAACATGTCAAAAGTATTTATTTCAGTCTCCCGTTTTATGCCAATATATATATATATATATACAAATGCCCATCTTCCGAATTTAAAAAAGAGCATAACACGTATTTATAGTTTATTATTGGCATGTTGAACACATGAAGACCGACAATTATACCACGGTTGAGCTTATAACACGTGTGGCAATGACCAATAAGCTGCATTAAACAGAATCAAAACATATTCAGTTATTTCATCACACTATCAATACTAGTAACTTTATCACTGTTATATGCACAAAATGTGTCATGAAACTACATGTACATCACTAAGTGTAGTGTTGGTGGGAGTTAAATAACACAACTCAAGTCCATCTAAAATTCTTACTTATTGAGTAATTAATTTACAAGTTTATTGAGCTACATGTATCTACAGTTTCTAAATAAATATAACATTTACTGTGATTCCGTCATCAACAACCGATAGTATTTAAGGAACGAGGGAGTATCATGAATAACATCCAATGGGGTTGAAGTAAATTGGTGCAATCCTTGATATTTGGTAATGTCACCAATTTGGGAAAGTGCCAGGGTCAAATGCTTCGCAAGATAAACAGGTGGACGTACTGCTTCTCATTGGCCGTTATTTATATGGCTTACTTTATAGAGATAAACGATCGTCACCTCCTGCCATCAAACTGTAAATGTCATTTACATGAAACATCTTGCAGTCGAATCACATGTGTTGACAAACAATGCCCACGTGAAAATAGTATACATACCAAAGTTAACACTTTCACCTGATGAAGGCTACAATGTTACATAATTGCAACCCATTGGGTAATTGGTCGAATACAGGAAATCGCCAATTTAAAATATTTTCATTATATGATTTCACGACAAGTCTGAATCGTCTTCTAAGGGCGGTGGGCTGGGAGCATGTGACGGGTAATTTCATCCCGAATCAAACTATCCCTGGTTTCAGTGGCGCTCAGCTACCTTTTTGTCGCGCCCGCTTGCGGAAAGCGCGATATAGTCCGCACTTTGGCGTACGTACGTACGTACGTACGGTTAAAGTTGTTGGTTAAGTTTTTTGGTTAAGTTTTTTGGTTAAAGTTTTTGGTTAAAGTTTTTGTTTAAGTTCTTTTGTTAAAGTTTTTGGTTGAAGTTTTTTGGTTAAGTTTTTTGGTTAAAGTTTTTGGTTAAAGTTTTTCGTTATACTATATCTCTGCAACTGCTTTGCCCATTACCTTGAAACTTCACATGGGTGTTTATCATCATCCATATTTTCATTCTACCCACCTCCCGTGCGGCCCCTGTGCCCAATGTCAATGTCAAATTACTTTGAAGTTTTTGGTTAAGTTTTTTGGTTAAAGTTTTTGGTTAAGTTTTTTGGTTAAATTTTTTTATTATACTATATCTCTGCAACTGCTTTGCCCATTACCTTGAAACTTCATATGGGTGTTTATCATCATCTACATTTTCATTTTACCCCCCTCCCGTGCGGCCCCTGTGCCCAATGTCAATGTCAGCGCGATATAGTCGCGGAAAGCGCGACATAATCGGCACTTTGGCGTACGTACGTACGTACGTACGTGTGTCCGGTTTAAGTTGTTTGGTTAAGTTTTTTGGTTAAAGTTTTTGGTTAAGTTCTTTGGTTGAAGTTGGTTGAAGTTTTTGGTTAAGTTTTTTGGTTAAGTGGTTAAAGTTTTTCGTTATACTATATCTCTGCAACCGCTTTGCCCATTACCTTGAAACTTCACATGGGTGTTTATCATCATCTATATTTTCATTCTACCGCCCTCCCGTGCGGCCCCTGTGCCAAATGTCAAGGTCAAATTACTTTGAAGTTTTTGGTTAAGTTTTTTGGTTAAAGTTTTTGGTTAAGTTTTTTGGTTAAAGTTTTTCGTTATACTATATCTTTGCAACTGCTTTGCCCATTACCTTGAAACTTCACATAGGTGTTTATCATCATCTATATTTTCATTCTACCGCCCTCCCGTGCGGCCCCTGTGCCCAATGTCGAGGTCAAATTACTTTGAAGTTTTTGGTTAAGTTTTTTGGTTAAAGTTTTTGGTTAAGTTTTTTGGTTAAAGTTTTTCGTTATACTATATCTCTGCAACTGCTTTGCCCACTACCTTGAAACTTCACATGGGTGTTTAAAATCATCTATATTTTCATTCTACCCACCTTCCGTGCGGAGTTGAAATCCATTATAAATGTAGTATAATTAGTACTAACTCTATTACTTTTATGGGTTTGGAACTAAGTGACTGGTATTGTGAGAACCAGGTACTAGATCAGATTAATCTAATTTCAGAGCTGAATATCTATTTTCCTGTAACTATTCAGTTCTGATTCCGGGAACCCCATCCATCTGTATCGGTGGAATATGGGATTCGACCAGTCTAAACTGACTTCAGCTGTTGACACGCCGTAAACACCATTACATAAATGAATATTATTCTAATATACTCAATGTTTAATAACAATGAAGAGCTTATTATGCAACAAGCACAGTAGTTGTGAAAGCCTTGAGTATGTGCCATAGACGGCCATAGTATGTACACTATGTATGTTTTCTTTCTGCCATTTGTATTATATTAGACTATGGCTGCAATAAATAACACGAGGACATTATAAAATGGCGATATTTTGGCGGCCATATTGAATTACTTACTTGTCTATTGATTTAAATCGCCGAATAGTGTTCTTATCGTATTATTAAAGGTATATAGTTCATGTTTCAAGCATAAAATCAACGAGACGACATATATAATGATGAGTACCACACTCATTTGACAGCAGATATATATGTAGTAAATATTGGCAACCATATCATAGTTCTACTAATTGTTTGTGCCAATCTATGTTATAGCACATATATATAATCTATTTTAAAACATATATATATATATATATTATTGATTGATGACACATATAGATGCACTTGAAACAACAGCAAAATAATATTTGGGATATTTGAACATGCAGTAACATTAACTAAAAACCTCTTATATGGCGGCAATCTTGATTTTTTTAAAAATATCATTTTACATATGTGTGTTACGTAGTAACATATTTTATATATAATAATAATACAAAGGTAGTGTTTGTGCTGGTAGTCATATACAAATATGTACACTCATGTAATGAAGAAGCACATAATTTGGCGGTCATTTTGACATGCTATATGATATATTCTCATTGCTGGCTTTTATAACACACTATTTAAAAATAATATCAAGTTGAATGGTATTGAAAAATTAGTTCCATATCACAATGATATTGTAAAATATATTTTTGATTGGGTGGCCTTCTTGAAATCCAAGATGGCGGCCCTCTATGGATTGGACGACACAGCGAAATTTATTTTATGATAACTGCTTCCATACACTATCCAGAAACGTATAATTTACAAATATAAAAACACTCATAAAAAAAGTATGTAGCAAAAAACCCACATCTATGCAAGCAGCAGAGGGGGGGGGGGGGGGTGTGGGGGGGTGAATAGACCAGCTCCCCATTGCCCACCGCGGCTCCCAACCCCCTTACCCGGGCAGGACCCATGTTCAGCATGGTATGCGAATGCAGAGACAGTGGTAAACCCACGAGGCGAACCTAGGGACGGCACACCCCTCTCGCCAGCCCGAGCTCGCCCCGCGCCTTCCAGCCCCTGTTCCCGGGCAGCAACAACGTAGGGAGCAGACGGCAAAGGCTAATAGCCGGATATTGTCAAAAGTATAACCAGGAAGTTTTGTAATACACACAGCTGGAATAACAACGATATACTACGCCGTACAATTTATACCGCGACAAAATTGTCTAAGCGTGACAGGATTGCTTTAGCGTGACAAGATTGTCACGGGCGTGACAGTGGACAAGATTGTCACGGGCGTGGCAGCGTGACAATATTTCACGGGCGTGGCAGCAAGATTGGTTCTACATTGGTGACAGATGCTAATAACCTGATTTTGTCATAGTGCAGCACTTATTACTCAATTTGAGTGCTTACACTTGCCATAACCGTTTAGCGCAAACGTATGGTGGGGCATGGGGGGCATGTCAGCGGGCTGATAAACTCGAGGCGTGTACTCAGGTGAGGGACTTTCAGGTCCGCATGAGTATCAGGGGGCAAACAGACCAGCTAATTGGGCCCCGCACCCTTTCCCACAAGCAAGACTAAAATAAACATCACATGATCACATGTGGAGCCATGGCTCTGCCATAAGGGACGGTCCACCTAGCTCCCGCCCCTTCGGAGCACCGCGTCCGACCCGAGCTACCTGGACATGGATATTACTCACTTACAACATCGTATATCCAGACGAGCCGGCTCGCAACTTACACACATGGGGTGCGTTTTACAAAACAATCTGGTGTATTACACGGGCAAATCGTTGATTTCTCAGCTTCGCAAATAAATATCTCTTCTTACTAGCTACTGTCATGCGAAAGTTTGTATGCTTCGCGGATGGAATGGTAATGTGGCGCCGACGGAACTATGACGCTCGGACTATATGGTGGCGGGACCTCTCGGGCCAGACACGCGAACACACATATTACGTCCCTAGGCGGTCTAGGAGGTTTCGCCTTTTTTCGGCCCGCCCCTCCATGACGGGCTTTTTAAAGTAGGCGTTTTGTGAGAAACTGTGGGCGAGTGGCCTTGCTCCGGATGTCCTGTTACAAGGCCTGATACCTTTCCCATTCATCACAGACCGTCTTAAGCTCGTCAGTCGAAATATCGTTGTCCTTGATGGCTTTGCTGATTATGGCGTCAATACTATTGTTCTTTGTCCGCGCCACGACAGCAATGTGGTAGTGTTATTTTCTCTGAGTCTCCAGGCGCCGTCCTATGAAACGGCCCGCCATACAAAGCAGTCCAGCCCCGACCGCCACTGCGCTTAAGGCCACCGCAACTGGCGCGGCTACGATGGTCGATAATGAAGATAAATACATAATAAATAAAGAAACACCACTCACTATCGAAGTCTAAGCGAGCGCCATATCGATGCCTTCAGCCGTATTCGTAGCCCGTCGATATTTTTTGGCAAGGCCAGCGCGGGCAGATTTTTCCTGTAGGAGAAGACTCTGTATCTCAACAATCCTGTTCATCCTGAAAGCGGTCGGGTCAGCCGCCACGGATGGCAACTCTGGATATAGCATCATAAGTCTAGTTCGATTATTAATGTCACAACGGTGGAAGAGCTCCCGATGTCGGCGGTCTTGGCTATACAATTTATAACACCCCCGGCGGGCGCTCTAATTGGCGTGGTGGCGTCGAACATCGCAAATGCTGATATCTGTCCCACATGCTTGGTGACGTCAGCCGCCTGCTCAGTCCAGTTCAGGACGAGATGCCCCCGAAAGTTGACCGAACAGACTGACATTCGCAGAACTGTCCAGGACGCTGCAGTGGTGTATCCCGTATATCTGTTGCTCGCGTTGGCGCCAAATGAGTACTGGTGGTCTCCCTCGCGCAGTCAACCCCACTCCTCGGCCCAAATTGTAATTACTGGCTTCCGCAGTCGTTTCAACTGGTACCGCTCATTAGAGAGCCTAACTGTGTCGTCTACGTATGATGTTGTGGCATACCCACTCGCGTCCGTTCCTTTGGAACCGCGACAGGCATGTCAATATATGATAATTACACAACCTGAAGCACGAGTGATATTGGGAAATCGTGGTTGTTTATGGCTTGATGTCCATCAGTAACTCGTATATTCAACTCGCCGATCGTCCAAGACTGTAGCCGTTTGAAGTGTGGATTGTGAAATTCCACAACGTAACTGCCCCCAAGCAGCGTACATGGGCAGTGAATAAGTGTGAGAATAGATGAAGGAGCCCCGTCCACAACATGTTGTCTACTGGAGAGCTGGTCCAGGTAGACATGTAATGCACGCGGCCACATGTTTGGCAACGATGATCCCGTGTAAGTTCCAGAGGGCAACCACCAGCTTGTCGGTAAACCTCACAGAGAGGCCAGACCGCGGCTGAACTGAAAGTTACATTTGGCTGGGACAACAAACTTGATGATCCCGGTTGCTTTATTTACACTCAGAACAATCCCTGATACAGTTCCAGCCACAAGCACAGCTAATTGGTCAAAACAGTACAGCGCAATGGCTACTTCGCCATGAGTGGGTTTTTTCCAGGTAACCAATTCGCCAGGCTGCGCATTATGCCAACCGACCCAACAAATGAATGACCGCAAACCAATGGTCAGGTTTCCTTCGCGGTTATCGATTGGTTGCTGAAGCAACTGTATCCCGCTTTGAACGTTGGTGAGTGTGGCATATTCTGTCTCTACGATATGACAGACAAAGCCTACGCTTTAAATACCGATGCGAACTGTGCGCTAAAGAACGTGAACATATCGGACGACACTGCGATTTCGACGACGAGCGCGCGCAACGTCGCGTTTACGGTGTCATTTTTAGACATAGCAAATGGCTATGCCAATCCCCCCCCCCCCCCACCCCGACTGGCAATCCGACGCTTAACAATGCCGCGTGGAAATCGTGGCAAACCTTGCCAATGACATGGTGGCAGAAGGCAGCATCAGCTTAACTTCGCCATGGTAAGCCACGACTGGATGCGGAGTGTCATACAATCTACATCTTACATCAGACCTCCCATTGAATAGGTCGTTGTACATATTCCACGTCTACTACCAAGCACGAAGGATTTTAACCGAGATACTAGTACGTGCACCGCTGCCTCAGGACATATCATTCAACTTACAGGATAACCCGTATGATCGCCGAATATAATATCAGCCTCCACTCCGACTTCCGGCAGCGCATTGTCCACGGAAATGCCAGATTTGGCGCATTCAGCACATTCTGGAAGCCAAGTGGTAAGTACCGCATCGATCATGGTGGACTGAAATAAAACGAGACATTTCGAACGCCTGGACAAGCTTTATACTGGATGATGCCGTTGGGTTCACGCAACCTGGCGTCGAGCGACTGAACAACAGCATCAGGACCTATGTATGGGCCATCCTGGTGCCCAGGCTCAGAACGCACACGCATATTGGGAACAGGTACTTCGTTTGACGCTCAGAAGCAGTTTTTGGCAAATGTTGAAGACGCCATCTCAGCTCCAGTCGACATCCTAGCATCGATCAAACGTTATGAAGATGTATTACGGTATGCGGGCTCCAAGGTGGACTACGTATTCGGGAATGGGCTGTACATGGTCCCCAGTGATATGGAGCTCCGCGTGCTCGCTCAGCAAGTGGTTGGCTACAATAACGAGATTGTGGTAGCAACAGCGTCACAAACGCTTGGCCAAAACATATATGTTAACACAGTGGCCATGCCGCCCGCAGCCACCGCAGTAGGCCTGGTAAAGCCACAGCCTTCTACCCCAGTCGTGCCGACAGCCGACAGCCGTCGTGCCGACAGCCGCTCCGACACCAGCGGGAACCGCTCCTACACCAGCGGGAACCGCTCTGACGCCAGCAGGAACCGCTCCGGCAGCCGTAGTGCCGACTGCACACGATCACCAAAAGACAGCGCTGATTGTGGGTGGCGTCATCACGGGAATCAGACTCACAATAAACCCGAACGCTGTCATGATGCTCACTATTGTGACGCCCTGTTCTTTGAACAGAGTGCGAAGACGCTCACCGAGCGTGATATCCTCATTCAGGACGCGCGAGATTGTTTCGCGGGCCTGATTTATTTGGGTGCGGAGCGCCTCACGGCTAGCCGAGGCAGCCTCCATGTGAGCTCCTCTTTCATCCTGCAACACTCTCAGGCGTTTAGTGATACGCGGCTTATCTTCGGTATTACGGGCTTCTCCCAGTTTTCCTTTTTCCTGCGAGATATGATCATCGAGCTCTGTCACTTTGGCGAGGTTGTTCGTTAGCTCGCCCCGTTCTGTGCACATTAAGCCCCAGGCGTCCGCTAATGTTATCGGCGTGTCTTCCTTATCCCCCCAATCATTTAATCTATCTCATCGTCGCTGAACGTGGCCTCCAGTGTGCTAATATCACCGTCGGCGACACCCGGGACATCTTTGATCGGGACTGATTCTATTTCCTTGATATTCCCGTCTAGCTTAGCCTTGCTCTCCCGCATGGTTTTTGCAGCCCAGGGCGACGTCTTAGATTGACCGTTAGTCCGCGTCCAATCCGCGAATCTAAGTCATTCCCTTATGATTTTACCACCACCCATTTTGGGGTGGTATTTGGCAATATAATCCAGAGATATGGGTTTCCCGTTATCCCAGATGAGTGTGCGATCAGTCGTAACTTGTTCTTATACAATTCGAATCTGGTTTAGTCACGGCTAAGAGATGGGACATCCACGACGAGTTGCTGCATGTAAGAAAGTGAGGCGGCAGGGCCGGCTATACATGTGTCCTCGCTGCCGCCAGCGGCAGTTCCTGGCGGATCTATCAAGGGCGTTTCCTCGGTCGCGTTGTTTTCCCACATGTTTTCCCACATGTTCGTGACGTCGGCGTCGTCATCAGGGATGTTGTCTGCTCCGCCATCATGCAAAATGTCCATGTTAAAGTCTGCCATGTAATTATGGGTAAGCAAAAAATGGGACATTACAATTTATATCGAAAATTGTATTTGCATAAAACGAGGCTTAAGCAATACAGTTGTGTAAATATTAGTGCTGCCGGACATATTATACATGTATATACAGTTTGTATACATATAGGCATATAGTGGGCATTTCAAATTGATTTAAATGAGGTAAATCTCCAGTTACCTTGCAACAGTAACCAAATTCCAATTTACTATTGACTGAACCAAATCAGAAATATTAAATGAATGTATATAGCCTTCAGAAAGCAAATGTATGGCAAAATAATGAAATTTGGTGGCCATCTTTGATTTATACAAATTAGTAAAATGATTGAGTTATATTTTGATGTTACTCAAATACATTGTTGTATCCAACAATCGCATTCCTGGGGATTAAATTGCTCAAACATATCAATTGAGTACAATCATAGGCCATACAATTAAATAGTTGGCGGCCATCTTGGATTCCTGCATTTTAAACGTGTTTCGGTTGTCTATTTATTTGGAGCCACTTATTTTAGGAATCGGTATGACCTTAGCTACGTCCCACAAAAAAAATGGCACTCTTGGCCAGCGTGTATAGATAATCCACTTTTTTCAAGTTAAGGGACCGCACTGTGGCTACGTATTGAATAAACGCCGCCGGGTCCAATACAGATGTTCGAAGAACAAACATGTCTTCAAATCAATACGGGCGCAAACTCGGAACGTAACCAGGCTTAGAATCGGGGCTGCTAAAAAGGCAGATAATGTTGTGAGCGACTGCTTATGGCAACCGCGTCTACATCCCACTCGACTTTGAGCGGCTGCAGAGCAACATGCCATACTACCAGAGCGGCGCTTTGGCGGACCGCCTTAAATACGAACTAACGTTCAACGACTATTCGTTCTCATAGCCACTGACATGGCATCGACGTATTCGATCGAAAATGTTTCACTGGAGTACGATATGGTGACGATGCCTGACCTCGTGCGATTGATTAGAACCCAGTATGCCATGCTTTATGACCGGGTTATTCGTCATCGCAAGATGACGTAAGACAAAAGCGACACATATATATGGAATATTAATATCAACGTCCATATCCGCTCTATGAAAGGCATCCTGATGCTGTTCGAGGAGGCCCGGGTCGCCCTAGGGGCTGGAAAAACCGACAGATTATATAACCCCAAAATCACCAAGGTCGAGGTGACAATTGAGGGAATCCCCAACCAGCTCTACAGCCAGGGCCTTCGCACACACCATCAGTGGGACGAGACCAAACAGCAGTTTGCTGCTGGCTCTAAGCGCGCCCTCAAGGTTGCTGTGGTCGCCAAATTCATAGGGCTCGCAGATGTCTCTCTGGCAGAGTACCTAACTTCAAAGTTATGGCTATGGCTAGACATGCGGACCAGTGATGACGACCAACTCCATGGTAGTGGGCGCAGGGTGAAGAATGCTTGCAGACACGCTGGAATGCCCGCTTTCACTACAAATATCGTGACTCCTTCGAAGACAGTCTTCGAGAGAGTGACGTCATACCTACGAGTGAAGAGCGAGCCATGTTGCGGCAGATACTTGCAGAAGCAAAGCACAGCAAGTTTCTGTTAAAGACTGACCAAGAAACTGCTTATAAAGGGCTCAAAAACAGCTTAGCTCTTTAGCTGTAGCTAAACAATATGTGAAGCAATTTGTTGCTACACAACCGTGACCAGCCATATAATATTTTTCATCATATTCGGATGGTGTACGTATAAGTATATTAGATTTATGAGGCGAGCCAGAACAGCACTGCTTAAGGTAAAGAACAGCTGGAACAGCTGCTGACAAGCAGGACGCCATGCCGCACAAAGTGCAAGCGCGCGCGGTGCTGGAGAAAAGCGGCGTGAACGGCTTGCAGCACTAGCCGTGGGGGGGGGGGGGGGGAGGGAAGGAAGGTGGGCGGTGCGAGGACCAAGCAATATATGGGGCGGCACCTCACAGCCGACCAGATTGACAATATGGCAGACGCGGAAATTGAAAAGCTATGTGCCAGCTATGACGTGAGGCTCGGGACCTCGCTGACTAAAACCTTAAGGACCGCATCCCTTCAGTTCTACGCAGCAAGTATGTTGCTACCCGTACAACCAGAAAACCGCCCGAGATTGGTTGCCGACCTCGAAGCTGACCCGTTTGTCTCACATGCTTTAAGCTCAGCCATATGCGAGCTATACCACACGTATGGCATGTACCTAGCACCGCTGACCACTACGTTGACCACGGTGAAGTATTGCCAATTGGAACACCTTTGTCCTCGTACCATACCCGACGAAGCGGAAACCGCGGCCAGTCAAGAATATGTCTACACCGGAGGGGCAAGCGCTGGAGAGAGTGATTGCGGAAACGGGGCTGGCCGAGACGGCGACGGTCCATTTGTCGTTCCGGGTGGGGCTGCGGCTCGGAAATCCAAGCAAGATAAAGTACTTGCCGAGCTCAGAGAGGCACAAGCCGCGTTGCAAAGCACTGCGCATCACGAAGCGGAGCCTGTTCCCGCGGAGCACAAGGATGATGTTCCGACGGGCGACCCGTCGTTTCGACTGAGGGACTGGACCCTGTGGATCGTTGGTGGGCTTGTTGTTGCAGGTGCCCTGTGGGCAGTTCCGAAGGAATGGTCGTCGCCAAGCAGGCCGACGCCTAAACCAACGCCACGGGAACACGCCTCTGCTGCTGTTCCGACACCTTTGTTCACCCATTTAAAGGCTGCGCGTATGCAATAGTACGACACAATGTCTACCGACCGAAAAATGCTGGCAAACGCGCTGTATCTCAATGCTGTAGTATCTGGTCTGGCCGTCGACTACGCACGCCTGGGCAAGGTGGCATTCAAGGGAGCTCTACGCCCAAGCCGGACTTTACCGGTTATGACGTCGGCATGGTAGTTCTTGATGTGGGCCTGGCCATGTCCACGAAGGACATGCAAACAGGGGATAATTCCTGCAGGTATTATTACACACTAATAAGTTCTACCCTGCCTCACTGCTACGATGACCTAGCTCGCAATGCTAGTTGGAGGTGCCCTGGTCAACGTCCTGGCCTTCAGTGACAGCAACTACATATTTTCGAGGTCAAGGTCTCCGAAGATGTGGCTCGGACGTGGCTGAAAATTCAAGCCATCTGGAAGATCTATGTGCCCCCTGTGCGCAGTACAAGCATTCCATGGCCGAAATTCGACGTGCCGGTGCGCCCTCACCATCGTTGACGTGGCATCCCGCTACAAAGAGGCGGAGCACCTGGCCACGAAATATGCAGATGAGGTCGCAGCCGCCCTTGAAATGATTTACAGGCGCAGCCCCCCTAAGGTGGCTAAATCTGCTACAGGTTGATCCTGGGCGCGAGTTCATGGGTGCGGTCTCTCAGCTGCTGGCAAAGTATGGTGTCTCTGTCAGGCGTGGCCGCGTGGATGTCCACCGGGACCAGGGGATTGTGGAGCGATTTAACCGGACCACGGCAGAGCGGATCTTTGGGCACCAATACGCCAAGGAGATGAGACTTCCATCTGGAGAACGATCAGCTGAATGGGTGGCTCGGCTGCCCGCCGTGGTCTCTGCACTGAACGGTGAGGTGACCAGATTGATCGCCAAGAAACCCTCTGACGCCATCAAGGCTAAGAAGGTGGCACAAAAGCCCTCTGTTGTTGTGGGTTGGCCTGTTGGTTTGGAGGTGCACAAGCTCCCCTCAAGTGTGGGCGTTCGCTATCTCTACCGGCCCGGCGAGCTGGAGTGTGGCCGCTACGCGCTACTGACCCCGTGTGTGTACGCTCGGTTACCAAGCCTGAAGAGCCCGTTCTCTATTAATCTGGATGGGCCCTCTCGCGGATTCGTCCGGGAGGAACTCCTTATGGTGCCTCCTGACACAGTGCTGCCACCAGATGGTTATGTTGTTCCTCCTTGAGCCGCAGTATGTAGTCGACCTTGAGGTCGAACCCCTGGCATCCCTTGGCCTGGTCGTGGCGCTTGTAGGCCACGAGCTTTCTCTGGAGTTGCTTGCGGAGTTGCTGTTCAGTCTGCAGCTTTGCTGCGTGCCTGACCTGAGTCCCCTCAACTGGTGGACAGGCGACCCGCTGGAACTGGCTCAGGTACTCTACTCTTAAGACGGCAAGGTAAGCAAGGTTGGACCACTAGAGGTAGTCGTCAATGATCCAGACCTTTTGCGGGTCGTGGATGGTGAGGCACTGGGAACTGTGAACCGTGAGGGCGTAACCGAGACGCCGTTCATCAGTATTGATGGCAGTCTCTGCTGCCTCTAGTGTCACCTCTACGATGTCATTGAGAACGAGCTCTTCCCTTCGGTCAGTGCCTGGGATAGTTACCATGATGTTCTGCCTCCGGCTGTCTTTGTGGTAGTACAGTAGTTGTGCCGGTGTGTCTGGGTACTGTTCCTTGTGCCGCTGGAACAAGAGCTCCTGCGCCCGGTCGCGGACCTTCTGAAGGCTGGTGATCATTAGGTCACCTGGCTGTCAGGCTTGCAGAAACCGGTCCCATCCGAGGCAGCTGGGGACAGCTTTACACATTTCTCGGCCCTGGACCCTATCTGGCTGGAGACGGATGCGCCTCTTCAGGGCCATGAGGGCGTCGCCCTTCGTTATGTGGTCGACTTCGACCTCTTCGTAATAATCGACTTGTCCTTTCAGCCAGTCATGTGGCATATCATCCGCTGTTGGTAGTGGCTGACCATTGTCGCCGCATCAGATGACTTTGACACCTCTTCGGTCAAGCCAGTCCAGACACGTCTCGAGAATGGGACGGGGCACGGTGCAGACCTCGTCCCAGATGACGTGGGGGACGAACTTTTGACCCATCCGGTCGGGCGTCCAGTCATTCTGTCTGCGCCATCGAAAGAAGATGTGATAGGTCAGGGCTTTGACGCCTCTGGCCCTCATTTCTTTGGCGAGGCGGTGGGTCGAGGTTAACACGATGGGGGCTCTCGCCCGGAAGAGCTATATATCTCTCGTCGTCTTGCCGCTTCCGCCGCCGCCGTTGATGTAGCTTAGCTGGTGGCGTGTCAGTGGGTCGTTGTAGATTAGCGCGGTGCTGGGCACCAGATATTTTTCCGTTCCTTCGGAACATTGGTATTCCGGATTGGCGAGGTAGCCGGCGTGTTCCTGTGGCATGAAGAGCTGCTCGCCCTTGTCGCGCCACTGGGTGTTTTGCTACTGTGGGAAGGTATGGCTCCCTATAATGCAGCTTAGACATAAGCCCTCTCCGCAGTCGCACAGTGATACATACGCCTTGACTTCGTCGAGTGTGTGCAGCGCCGTTTGCCGGACGTAGATATGTCAGTGGCCACTCGGACGGCCTCCTAGGGGGTGAATCGTCGCAGCATCCCGCGCAGATTGATGTGGGCATACCTCAGGATGCTCGCCCTCAGGTGGGTGTACTGAGGCTGTGAGTCGTCGTAGTATATGATAACATGGTCTAAGGGGCACCTTTGGGGCACCCCAACCAGGGCGCCGCTTTGGCGGGTGTCTCGCACAAGGAAGTTCACAAGCTTCAGTGACCAGGCGCTGCG
This sequence comes from Conchocele bisecta, assembly GCA_029237695.1. Classification (NCBI taxonomy): domain Eukaryota; kingdom Metazoa; phylum Mollusca; class Bivalvia; order Lucinida; family Thyasiridae; genus Conchocele; species Conchocele bisecta. The sequence goes on from CM055273.1 coordinate 75,142,628, forward strand.
TCAGCCTTTTGCCGTCGGGCTTGTTGCCCTGTGTGAATTTGCCGATGATGCTGCATCCCTGGTCATACTGGAGCCATACAGCGGTTTGCTTCTCGAAAGCTACAATGGCCTCGCGGACCTTGTGGTTCTTCAGAATACCCTTGTTAACTAGAAAGGCGAGCAGGGGCGTCGGACCCAGCCATTCTCTGCGAAATGCTTCCCAAACCAGGCGGGGATGACAGGGTGGCATTTTTCTACGAACTGTCACTCGATAACCTCGGCGAAGCCGCTGCCTATGTCTTCGGGTAGGGAGCCGTTGATCGCAACCCAGGTCAACCTGTGGCCCGGATGTCCGAACCGCTCGAAATAGGATTTTGCCTCGCCCATTCCCTGGAAGCTGGCGAGGTAACAAGCCTTCATGTCGATGCTGACGACATTTCTCGTGTAATAGTCCATAGTGTTCCAGAGGCCGCCGTGGCCGTGTTCTACACATGCTATTGGGATGTCTTCGAGGAGACTGGCCGGAGTCGGCTTCCAGCTGTTTCGTTGTTTGGCCATGATGCTCGCAGCAGGGATTCATCGCCCAATGTTTGACAGGCTTTCTAGAGTCTCTCGTGGGCTTCATGTTACCTGTAAGTGCGGCCGTCCTGGATCACGAACTGGTCGACAGTGAGCTGCTTTCCTTCGGAACTACCTCCAAGGAGCCAGACTGCGAGCGGATCATCCTGTGTGGCCTGTCTGATTACTTCCCACACATCACTCTCATACCGGCAGACCGCGCGGGACTGCGAGAAATGCAGGTTTTTGGGCCAGGCGTGGCCTTTGTGGACGATGAGTTCCCTATGTATTTGCCGCCGTTGTAGATCTCCTCACCAGCGATGTCCCGCAGGATGATCGTACGTTTGAGGATCCTCTCCAGTTCAGCCACGTCGTCGACCGTAGCGCCGGTTTCATGGACTCTCTCATCCAACTCCTGTATCTTATGGCGACTTGTGGGATTTAGCCCCTGGTCTCTAAGCTCACCTTCAAAGTGTTCCATCACAATTGCGGTCGCCGTCGCGCATTGGTGCTAAGTTGCGGGGTCTGGGTCTCTGAGATAATAGAGGCCATACATGACCGTGGTGACTGGGTAGGCATTCTGGCAGAACACCTTGTCGATCCCGGTCAGACTCCCTGGCTTAGTGCATCGAGAGATCTCAACAACACACCTTGGCACATCTTTCTCTCGGCTCTGACTGGATCGAACTTTTCCTCGACAACCCAGTCGATTACACCTTCGGTGTCGTGCTCGCACACAAACCTGTTTTTTCAGGACGGACCCGCCCTCTGGAAGGGCTGCGAGTAGCTGTGCAGCACTATCGTCTGTCATGCGGGCATCCAGGGCCAGTCGGCCAGCCCTGGCATTCATACCATCGGCAATCTTAATGTCACCAATGTCCTCTGCTTCTACCCTCCATGTAGAGAAGACCGCGAGGGCGCCATCGAGTTCAAACTCGTCTTTGGCGTCGTTCAAAACGGTTCGCCGCATTTCTGCAAGTATCTCTTCGATAGGTTCGTCCATTGTGGCCATGTTGCCGGGTGGGTATACCCAATAGTGAAGGTATCTCTAATAGGAAATTCAGAAGGTATCTATCGCAGCCATCGTCGAAACTCCTTCTGGTGGACCCGTTCTTGTCGCTGCCAGTCCTTCGCCTTCTCATTCTCATATCCGCAACATTGGCACAAAGAGTAGCGGTTCATAACACCCATTCAACATTTTTGTGCAAGGCTTTGTGCCGCCACCTTTCCGAAGTCAGGCAAGGTGAACTTTACAGTGGTCCCCAATACAGCTACGACCACATAGCTCCGTGGTGCTTAGAACGAGCCGCTGGCAATAGTGTTTACCTTTCAGTGTACCTCAGGTATACCTACTAGTATGGGTATGTCTAAAACGAGAGCCCGGGCCGGCAGGGAGGGCCGGGCTGTCCCTTTTCAAAGCTGCAGAGCCATGGCTCCTCCCACAGTCACTGCGGTCGCATATCATGAGCGTCGTTCCGACATGGTCTTGCTCGTTGAGAGGCGTGGGGCGAGCCCGGGCCGGCGAGAGGGGCGGGCCGTCCCTGGGCTCGCCTCGTGGATTTGCCACTGTCTCTGCATTCGCATACCATGCTGGACATGGGTCTTGCCCGGGAAATGGGACTGTGAGCCGCGGCGGGCCCTGGGGAGCTGGTCTATTCACTCCCTCTGCTGCTATGTATCATTAGTGACAATAATGGTGGCCATTTTGAATTAAAGATGGTGGCCAAGATAATGATGGAAAAAAATGGTACCAATCTGTTTTTATCCGAGCTATTAGCTCGGATTAAGTAACTATATGGACATTCTCAGTCATTCCAGATAATATGCTAATGAGCTAAGTGGCCGTCGCAGTGTCACTGTTTGCGGGTTTAACTTTAGAAAAACACGTGGTACTACGCCATAAAAAAGTAGTTCTACAACAGTAAAACAGCGAGCTGACTTTCCGTTTCAGCGTAATACATGTGTTGATGCTTTTTTTTTGCGCTATATGTGTGTTATTGCAAAAGTTTGTGTATACTTTATGAACTATTAACTGTTATGTATTAATATGAGTTCTTTGTTATGCATGTTGATATTTTGCGCAATTTTATAGAAGGGGCGGGATTTCCCTGTGACGTTTTTCTTGAATGACCAATCAGATTAAAGCTTACATTCTGAACGGCTCGATAAAATCCGACATTGGACATGTTGGACAGCGAAATGATGATGATTTAAAGCAGAAACATTGTTTTTTTGACAGTTACATACTGTTTTAATCATCTTGAGCCATCGATATTATTAATCAGTGTCCATTTTACTTAAAAAATCAACTAATCTATAATGAATTTAGTAAAACAGTTCGCGCGGAAATCCAAACTTTCCAAAGAGGTGCTAACAGTTTTTTTTATAATTACACGTCGTGTGTGTTAGCGACTTGACGTTACACATCATATATACAGTACGATACACTTCACAAAGCGAATGCGAGAAACTGAGTTCGTATCGGAGACGCTGGCTAGAATTGGACAAAAATGTGGGTACAAGAATATCCATTTTGTGAATGGTAAGTCCTTGATATTATAAATAATCGGATAGTTCTACTTTTCAGCTGGTGAGACAATGTAAGTTGGTGTAACTTTTCATGAAATTCCACACAAACTGCAATTTTTTATTGTCTGAGGTCCATCAAAATACACCATCTCGCACGTCTTAAGCATGTTAAGTACAGTGACAGCACGGGTGTCAAACATTATAATTCAGTGGGTGGTCGCAGGGCTCCAGATAAGGAATTAGTAATTGAGTAGTGTTACTCCATCAGTTCTGAAGCAATTGGGTATTTGAAAATTTTAATTGGGTAAAATTAAATCACACTACTGTTTACACATCAACAGACAGCAATTATTGAATAGTTTGTTTCGAAATGAAAACATATCTTGGTATTTCATTAGAATTGTCTCCTTGTATGTGTTTTCATGTAAAAATAAGAAAAATATGCTATATGGTGGTCTGTTTATTGTTTTCTGCAGCATGATGAAGGTACCAAAATTGTTCTCATTGCTTTTTGATACTCACTACTTCTGATCGCAATTGGGTTTTTGGCAATTTTAATTGGGTATTTACGCAAATACGCAGCTTATCTGGAGCTCTGGGTGGGGTTCATACACAATATAATGATCTAAAACTCCTCTAGAAACATTTTATACTGGCGCATATTGTATTTTTCAAATGGATTGTCTTACATTTTCCACCGGCGCGGAGTGCAGCACCAGTGTAATAATGATAATTAAGATGTGCCATGTGATTTTGTACCTACAAAAATGGGCGTAATTTCATAAAAAAAATACAAAATTTACGATATTTTCCTGGAATGACACCGAAGGTTGTCGAAATTTTCAGAGCAAATGCAGAATTCTATTCCGCATTTGCTTTGAGAATTTCATCAACTTTCAGCATATTTCATGAAATTGCGCACCTGTTTGTAGGTACAAAATCACATGGTGCGTCTCGATTATACAGACAGCATATCTGCATTGGCAATATATACATTGAAGTTCACATACAGTACTTGCACTCCAAATTAATCACCATTTTACACGCTTGTTTTTCTTAAATTCTGGCATCTTTCTACAGTCTGGGCAGTAGGTATATATATAAGATTCCGGCACCTCGTGTTAATTTATGGTACCCGGTGTTTTTATAAACTTGAATGTATAACGTTTCCAAAAAATCCGGGTGCCATTTTTTTAAACCAAGTTCAAGGTCATTTCAAGGTCATTGAACTTTATGCTTGACGGAAGTCGAAAATTGCCAATATATGAGCCAATAGGTAGGTCATGGTCCTTAACTTGGAAATTGGTGTAAGTTGTTCAAAAACATTTCAGATGGATATATTAAAGAATTTACGTAAACTACACTAATATTCAGTATATTATTATCATATTTTCAAGATGGCCGCCAAAAATCGGGTATTTATGAGATTTCGGTTGACTTGCTACATATTTGTGTAATGCTAAGCGCCTTCACCTATATTCAAAGGTTAATTCTTTCAACTGGAATAATAATGCAGTTAATATACTCCATTGTCAGAAAACTCAAAATGGCCGCCAAGTAAATGGCAAATCCATAGTAATTTACTAAATATAACCGGGAGAATTTGGTTGGGGAGGAAATCAACACTTCTCTCACTTTTCCCTGAGATTCCATAACTACTAAAATCTGGACATATATTGAACCCTGATTTGATCGGCTAATAACATCATACTCTGCATGACTTTTCATTTGTATTATGAATTAAAAAAAGTATATTTAAATATACAAAGTATGTCGAGGGGTATATAGCTTTCGTAATTCCGTCCGTCCACGTTAAAGAGTTTGGGTACCCATTATCTCTGTGACGGAAAGTCGGATGGACCTCAAACTTCATATACTTCCTTATCATCAACCATATTTTCATTCCATACCACACTCATGCGGCCTTAATTTCCAAGGTCAAGGTCAAATTACTTAGACATTTGCATCCGTACGATTTGCCTTAAAGTTTTCTGCAACCGTAAGTCAGATTGACTTAAAACTTCATATACTTCCTTATCATCATCCATATTTTCATTCCATACATGTACCACACCCATGTGGCCTTCATGTCCAAGGTCAAAGTGAAATTACTTTGAACAATAAAATGTTTGTCAAGATAAATATTGTTTTTGCAGCATTGCTAATGTATACTGATTCGACGAATATATTGATTTTAAATGGAGTATATATGATTTGTTGTGTGAAATATTAAACTATTAAAATGGTTGAGCACGTACTGCGAAGGATTTCAGGACATTCAGTCCTTTGATTTGCTTTACAGTGTATCAGAACACAAAATTTAAGACAATAGCAAAAAATTAACAAATGCATATTTGTTTTCTTTCTGACACCGACTAGAATTTGAGGCTTCATAAATGCTGTAGCATAGCACGTTACCTGAGTAATTGAATAAATGCTTTGATTTAACGACGGCACTGGCTCGATGACCTTTCATGTCGGGACCGAATATTTAAGACCCCATCCAATAGGACTAGGCTAGCACGAAGTTGTCTTGCACAAGGACACGCCGAATCGACCATTCGCAGCGGTCGAGGTGGGAAACGAACCCGGGGTTTCCCGATTCGCAGTCCGACGCTCTACCTACTGAGCTAATTCGACCACAATTAACTGAATTTGTCTATTTAGTTTTTATATCAATGTTATCAGGCTCATATCGGAAACGGTAGGAATCTCTCGGCGAGCCTCGTAATTCCTACGCGTTTCCTAGTCTTGCCTGATAAACTTGATGTCAAATATCACTATTCTATATTGCAGAGGAGATGGAAGCCATCCGGGACCATATCGTGCGATTGTCTGCTTCCTAAAATGGAGATGGAGCTGAACGTTGCTGACGAGGCGAAATCAGTGGACAAGCACGTGATCAATGTGATCGCTGCTTACAGGTTGTCACAAACATTGAAACTTCTCCAACCCACCGTATCCGACATTGAGAACGATGTTTATATAGTCAACATAACATTCCAGCCGTCCACTTCACTGACGCATGTGATCACCGATGTTGACCGTTTAGGGACATTTGTTACTGACCGGACACCGATGGCGGTTGTAGACACATCGACTATTGACCGGACACCGACAGCGGATGTAGACACAACAATAACTACAGCTGGTCCAGTCCGACCCGGGTCAGACCGGAAGTCATGGTGCGACATGGACGTTGAGTCCTCTGCCGACATTGACGTTCCCGGTGGCTACTACACTGGTGTGGCGGTAATGCCAGATGGACAAGTTGTTCTAGTCGATAACAATAATAGTAAAGCTATCTTACTGGACAGACACCTGGCCGTACAGGAAACATTGGCTTTACCAAGTAAACCATGGGACGTGGCCGCCGACGGTGCCAGTGATGTCATTATTTCCATGCGGGACACTCATCAGCTGCAGTGGTTGGGCGTGACCTCCGGGCTGCACATAGGCCGCTTCATCACAATCAAAAGGTATCAGAGCTGTGGCCTCGCCGTCCACGAGGGATACATTTACCTAAGCTGCTTCAGGCGTAAGTCCCGCGGCGGTGGTCACGTGCAGGTCCTGGATAGGGACGGGACGGTGGTCCGTCGGATAAAGGAGTACTCCACTGGTAGCGGCGTGTTGTCGTTGCCAGAGTACATAGCCGTCAGTGCACGAGGGGATGTTTACGTTGCCAACTGTGGTACTGGTCGTATCACGTGCTACAATAATGGAGGAGATGAAGTGTACAATGTAAGACTCAGTGACATGGGAAAACCGCATGGACTGGTGGTAGACGGCGACTGCCCGATAGTCTGCTGTCAGGTGTCCAATAACATACAGGTGCTGGGGAGGGATGTAGTCAGGCGGAAGGTTATGCTGTCGTCGGCGGATGGAGTGACGAGACCGATCGCTGTGACCTATCGTCAGACGGACAACACGCTTATTGTTACTATGTACGGCACACCTAACGTTCGAATATACAAACTGAAATAGCTATTGCTGTTACCGGTGCTATAACGTACCAACATACATGTATTATCGGTGACGCCTGTCGTTACTATGGACCACACACCTAACGTTCGTATATATGAGCCGCATGGCGAGAAAACCTGTATTCGGGAAAGTTTTGGTCAATATGACATTTTGTTACTATGACAATGGTATTTGTATGATGAATTGAATTATTTTTTATTTGATCATGATATCTGCAATATGCATTAAGATATTATAGTGTATACAACACCACTCTGCAGGTCGTTTGAGAAAAACAGACGTCACGTAAAAGCGACGTCTAGCGACGTAAAATTACGTTCCAGTATATACGTTACACATAGATTATACGCCAACATTTACAACAGTTTGCAAGTTGACATAATCGAACTAGAAGCATGTTTGGCATTGAATAATGAATGTAAAGACTGGTGAGCTTGAGTCTTTTGGTAATACATGAATGTGCAAAGCGAAAAAGTCAAACCGGCAAGTTCATGTACTAGCAAGTATGAACGCGTGCGGGTACGCGAATTATGTATGCTTATTTCTTCTTTTTGACGTGTTTACTGAACGTTTTAACAATTTATAATTGTAGAAAACCACGGAAGTATATTGATTAACTGATTGGTTGACCGTTTAGTTCAACATATACGACCATTTAGTTCAACATATACTAATGGAAATGCACATGCATACGGGGAGAACAATACGTTCAACATTAAATTACATTAAAACTAGAACACAGTCGATGGCGCACCATCGCAATATACCCACGTTTCCCAAATGCGAAGTTGAAAAGGGGGAGATAGGTCGAATCAAAAATAGGAATTCACTGCGCATCTACACACCATAAGGAAGGCACACACCATGTTTCAAGTCGCTACCTATTACGGTTAAAAGGTTTTACTTCTTACAAGACGGACGGGCACCCGTGACGAAAACAATATACCCGTTTAATTTTTAAAAACGGTTTGCTCTGAAAGGCAGTGTTCATGTCTGATTCACAGTCACTCGAATAGAAGGAGAGCAAACGCCTGTATCGCTTATACGCAATTGCTACTCCATCGCAGTATCTCACTTGCCTATTGGGAGACCACCTTCAAGGGTAGCGCGTGGAAGTCTGTCGCATGGAAAAAATGGCTATGGTAACATATTTGAGACATTTGTTACCACAGCTTGTGATCAGCTTGTCCTAACACCGACTTGTGTTTGTGTTTGGGAGTGTTACGGTAGCAGTTTGTCTTTTGGATACTCAACTCAAAGATCGTCACTCACGGTCCATGATACTATTGTCTCCAACATATGTTGCCTTGAAATATCATCCGACCGTATCTTATATTAACATAACACACACGTCAGTGCGCATTCAGATTTAAGTTTTTCATATCCAGACAACAGAAATGTCGAATGTTCACGACATTGTCCCGCTTACAGCTGTACTTGGACCACCTGCTGAAAAAACCGGACCTTACAATATCTGCAATAAATGTACGATCGGCGACCCATATCTTGTCGGTAATCGAGAAAGGATTCCATAGTGACTGAATGGCGGATATCGTATGTTCTGATCAGACGTTGCATATGCACAGATGAGACTGATATGTGGCTATACTAGTCGTAACATCCATGGCTTTGTTGTTTTTGCAGGAGATATTTTTTTCTTAAAATCGGTAAAGGTTGCGCTAGATTTTATTTGTATACATTACATGTATATTAGAAAGAAAGAATTGAGCAATAAACGGAAAATTCGCGTCGCGTTAACCAGATGTGAAACATATAGTTGTGCGCGAAACCGGGCCCAGGCTACATCGGTCTACAAATATGCTGCCGACCATCTGTATGTAAATACAAAATGTAGCTTACACAGAGTTTTCACCTGTACATTAGGAGATAACTGTATTGAAATTTGTAATTTGGGGAGATACTCGGTGGATTTACGGTTGGAAAATTCGATTTACGGTGACGCCTGCGGCGTCGCCGTAAATCGAAGTTTCCAACCGTAAATCCACCGAGTATCTCCCCAAATTACAAATTTCAATACGGTTATCTCTATTCTAATGTACGACCATCATTTTTCACTAATTTTCCTGATTTCTGAACAAAATACCAACCCATATGGGCCTCCCTATTACAACCCTCACTATATTGGCCGATTTACACCTTGTCTGCAACCGTGACAACTGCCATAAACATAATACACGAACATAAATAGTGCGAAACAAATACGTAAACTAATGAAGAATTGTGTTACAATTTACAAAATGTTATTTCATCTATATATTCTTTATCATCCACTAATGACTATTTTATATATGGTTCAACACTACATTGAATATTAGAATAACTTTCCAATGACCTACATCGATGGGAATTCCCATTCAATCTTAGAACAAAATGGCCGACATCGCTGATTCTTGCTTGTCGAGCTTGACATTTTACAGTTGTATGTGCATTAGAATTAATGATTGTAATAGTTATGGTTGTGTATATTCACAGTGCAATTTTGAAAATGATATGGCGATGGATGTTGGTAAACTGCTGGGGTCGTAGAATGTACAAGGATGTGATTTTCCACCCTTTTCTGGTGATTGTGGAAGTAGCCAGTGTTGACGTTGTGACAGGGCACCACATGACCTTGATGCTGGACAGGTAACAGCTGTTGAGTTGATACAGACTTGGGAGGGCTCTTGTTTTCTTCATTAGCTCCGGCATTTTGGCCGAATATTGCCGTTTCTGGTTTTCCGAACAATCTCTATTGTATGACTTCACAGAACTTTCATTTTTGTGCTTTGAAATTTGCATTATAGATCTAGTGTCTACTCCAGCATGAGAAAGTAGGGTGATTGTTGTTGCACGGACGCTATGGTTGGTATAGTCTTTGCTAAGTTTTGCATCTTTTGAAATATTTTTCATCATGTCGTTCAATGTACTTGGACCTACTAGACGGGTTGTATGCTAATCATCATCATTGTAGCAGTGTTTCTGTCGCGGTTGTTGAAACAAGAGATCATTTGATTTGTTCAATTTACTCGGGTAAAAATTCAAAGATTGCACAGGACAGTCTGTTTGATTTGTTGCATACATTCGCGTCTTGGATTCATGGTTGGTGTCATTTTCATTTCCTGTGTGATTTTTGTGTGGCCTCATTGTAGTTCATTTCGACATATTCTAGGCCGGTATCGTCTATTTTGAATGCAAACGCATCTTTTTTTATGTTCTCAACATTTTCACGTCCGCGCCTCGCAAAAGATAATGTGATGTCGAACCAAACTTTGCGTTGCAGAGATTTTGCCTCGGTTGTTTTAAGTGATTCCCTATTTTTTTTAAGATCACCTTCCGCTATTGGCGGATAATGTTGAGTTTGGTCAAGACCCTCTCGTTTCAGTTTGTTTAACACTGCAAGGAAAACTTGGTTAGATTTGTGAAAGTATTTGTCCTTCATTAAGCAAATGGCTTTGCTGAAAGGCGGTCCTCGAATATGCCTGTTAATTGAAGATCTTATGCCTACAAATGTTGACTTTCCGTACGATTTTCCATCCTGGTTTCGAACTTCAGCATATAATTTATCCAGGTTCTTGTCCAGTTCCTCAGCATTACATTCCTCGAAGTTTTCATTTTCGCCTCTCGTAGACAGCCATTCTGTAAATACATTACAATGTGCTTACTATTTTTGTTGCGTTATTTATGTCGTCGGAAATGACGAAGCTCAATTTCGATGCGCAAATTCATTTTTTCTTATCTTAATTAGTGTCTGTGCTTTCCCGCTTCGTTTACGACCTCGTATCCAATCGCATTAATGCAATTCGCCTTAAGATGCAACCTTTTTGCTATTGGATTGCTTCATTTTCATTTGAGACCTTTTTGTGCACAAATGTCGTATCTCACAGTGAAAATGTTGTACCTCGTCGCTTACTTGAGAAGGCTAACTGTATTTTGCGGAACGGAACGGAACGAAACGGAACGGAACGGAACAACGACAGGGGCACCAAAAGGGGGTAACAAAATAAATATTATAATTGAAATAAAATACAATAATATAATTAATGTTAAACAGGTTTGTAATTTCATCCTATTATTAATTGTGTATGTTGACTGATCCCATGTGAATGCATAATAAATGGATAATGAAAAGCATATTGTTTCGCTGTTTCGTTATTTATCTGGTTCCGTTCCGTTCCGTTCCGCAAAATACAATTACCCACATCGGTAACTGTATTTTGCGGAACGGAACGGAACAAGAAACAATATTTTATGCACAAGACAGTAGACCTCAATCAACACAAGCGTTAGGGGTTAGTATTGTTACTACTGCGTTTAAAGTGCACCGTTCTCAGGATAACGGGTGAAGGGTACATGTAGGTTTCACAATGGATTACAAATAGGATGTATGGATATTTCGATGTACAATCACTATTCATCAGTTTCAGCGAGAGAGATACCAATTACCGTAATCCGATTGGCTCCAATATGTTACCATTCATTGGCGATGTGACAAATAAATAGTTAAATGAAATAATATGCTGCAGAAGTGTGAATCAGATCTGATTACCGGTAGCTATTCTGCAGAGGAAGCATAGCTATGAGTGGAATCGTAACTCTGGCTACGGACGATCCGTGAGTAGATTGCAAGAGTTACTGTTCTCAAGGGCTAACTGTATTTTGCGGAACGGAACGAAACGGAACGGAACGGAACGGAACAACGACAGGGGCACCAAAAGGGGGTAACAAAATAAATAATAACCTCAATCAACACAAGCGTTAGGGGATAGTAGTGTTACTACTGCGTTTAAAGTGCACCGTTCTCAGAAAAACGGATGAATGGTACATGTAGGTTTCACAATGGATTCCAAATAGAATGTATGGATAGTTCGATGTACAATCACTATTCATCAGTTTCAGCGAGAGAGATACTAATTACCGTAGTCCGATTGGCTCCAATATGTTACCGTTCATTGGCGATGTGACAAATAAATAGTTAAATTAAATAATAGGCTAACTCAACACGATTGTAGGAGTTAATTACTTTATCAGTGTGTTGAAATGAGACCGTTGCTAAAAGCTGGTGAATGTCAAGTTTCACAATGGATTCGCAGGGTATTAAGCCGTCTATGAGCAGATGAGATAAAGCTGTCTGTGAAGTTTCATTGACACATATTCTTCATATATTCTGTGCATTATCTGTAGTATACTGCGCATATTCATCTTGTTCCGTTCCGTTCCGCAAAATACAACTACCCATATGGGTAACTGTATTTTGCGGAACGGAACGGAACAAGAAAAAAAATAGTTAAGTGAAACAATAGACTAACTCAACATGGTGGTAGGAGTTGTTACGTTACCAGTGTGTTGAAATTGGGCCGTTCTGGTGAACACAGGTGAATTATGTTTTACACTGTTTCAAAGAAGGCGGGTTTCTCACAGAAAACATGTGGTAGGAGTTACTTACGTTACCAGATTGCCAGTATGCTGAAATGGGGGCCGTTCTGGGGAATAGCGGTGAATATTAGGTTTCAATCTGGGTTCCAAATATAAGGTTCCACACATAAAACATGCATAATTAATGGTAACCATGCGTGTATTTTCTTCCTATTAGTAAATCATTGTGTTGTACCTGTCGCCTATTGATACATGAATACACACTAAATGAAAAACAAAAACATCTCGGAATATTGTTTAGCTGGAGGTTTCGTCATATTCACATTGTTCCGTTCCGTTCCGCAAAATACAGTTACCTATATGGGTAACTGTATCCTGCGGAACGGAACGGAACAAGAAAAAAAGATGGCCGCGGCTCGCATGTCGCGCCCGCCGAGAGCTGGATAGTACATAACAAAAACGTTTGTTTGGCGCAAGCCACTGTGCGTACTATATCGGGCTTTCCGCAAGCGGACACGACTACAAAAATAGTTAAATGAAACAATAGGCTAAGTCAAAACGATTGTAGGAGTTAATTACTTTATCAGTGTGTTGAAATGGGACCGTTGCTGAAAGATGGTGAATGTCAAGTTTCACAATGGATTCGCAGGGTTATTAAGCCGTCAATGAGGTAAAGATGTCTGTAAAGTTTTTCATTGACACATATTCTTCATATATTCTGTGCATTATTTGTAGTATACTGCGCATATTTATCTTGTTCCGTTCAGTTCCGCAAAATACAACTACCCATATATGTAACTGTATTTTGCGGAACGGAACGGAACCAGAAAAAAATAGTTAAGTGAAACAATAGACTAACTCAACATGGTGGTAGGAGTAAGTTACGTTACCAGTGTGTTGAAATTGGGCCGGGGAACACAGGTGAATGTTGTTTTACACCGTTTCAAAGAAGGAGGGTTCCTCACAGAAAACATGTGGTAGGAGTTACTTACGGTACCAGATTGCCAGTATGCTGAAATGGGGGCCGTTCTGGGGAATAGCGGTGAATACTAGGTTTCAATCTGGGTTCCAAATATAAGGTTCCACACAGAAAACATGCACAATTAATGGTAAACATGCGTGTATTTTCTTCCTATTAGTAAATCATTTTGTTGTACCTGTTGGCTACTGATACATGAATACATAATAAATGAAGAACAAAAACATCTCAGAATATTGTTTAGCTGGGTGTTTCGTCATATTCACCTTGTTCCGTTCCGTTCCGCAAAATACAGTTACCTATATGGGTAACTGTATTCTGCGGAACGGAACGGAACAAGAAAAACAAGAGGTCCATGATGGCCCTAATTCGCTCACCTGACTCCATGAACACCAGAGGAGAATGTGACATGTGCTATTTTTAGATGGGGGTCATCTTGGATTAAACGACGACTCATTTTACCAAATCTGAAAATACTTCACCCAAGGATCTTAACTTACTATGAAATTTGCGACATGCGAGCCGCGGCTATATTTATCCAGCTAAACAATATTCTGAGATGTTTTTGTTCTTCATTTATTATGCGTTCACGTAGCAGTAGGCGACAGGTACAACAACATGATTTACTAATAGGAAGAAAATACACGCATGTTTACCATTAATTGTGCATGTTTTCTGTGTGGAGCCTTACATTTGGAACCCAGATTGAAACCTAATATTCACCGCTATTCCCCAGAACGGCACCCATTTCAGCATACTGACAATCTGGTAACGTAAGTAACTCCTACCACATTTGTTCTGTGAGGAACCCTCCTTCTTTGAAACAGTGTAAAACAACATTCACCTGTGTTCCCCAGAACGGCCCAATTTCAACACACTGGTAACGTAACTTTCCCCTACCATCATGTTGAGTTAGTCTATTGTTTCACTTAACTATTTTTTTATTGTTCCGTTCCGTTCCGCAAAATACAGTTACCCATATGGGTAGTTGTATATTGCGGAACGGAACGGAACAAGATGAATATGAGCAGTATACTACAAATAATGCACAGAATATATGAAGAATATGTGTCCATGAAACTTTACAGACAGCTTTACCTCATTGACGGCTTAATACCCTGCGTCCATTGTGTGAGTTAGCCTATTATTTAATTTAACTATTTATTTGTCACATCGCCAATGAACGGTAACATATTGGAGCCAATCGGACTACGGTAATTAGTATCTCTCTCGCTGAAACTGATGAATAGTGATTGTACATCGAACTATCCATACATTCTATTTGGAATCCATTGTGAAATCTACATGTACCATTCACCCGTTTTCCTGAGAACGGTGCACTTTAAACGCAGTAGTAACACTACTATCCCCTAACGCTTGTGTTGATTGAGGTTATTATTTATTTTGTTACCCCCTTTTGGTGCCCCTGTCGTTGTTCCGTTCCGTTCCGTTCCGTTTCGTTCCGTTCCGCAAAATACAGTTAGCCCTTGAGAACAGTAACTCTTGCAATCTACTCACGGATCGTCCGTAGCCAGAGTTACGATTCCACTCATAGCTATGCTTCCTCTGCAGAATAGCTACCGGTAATCAGATCTGATTCACACTTCTGCAGTTAATGTGACATATTTTCCATCTTATAAAATATCAGGTCATCTACATATGTAAATGTATGTCAAAATTACTGCAATATATGTAATTCATACTATTGACACTTTATTTCAGTTATATAAAATATAGAAAAACTTTCACAATTAACTGCGAAAGTGCGATTCAGATCGGATTCGCTATTCTGCAGAGGAAGCCTATGAGAGGAATCGCAACTCTGGCTTAGGACGGTATGCGAGTACATTGCAAGAGTTACTGTTCGCAACTACTCATTGCTAATCTAGACAGAAATATCACACAAAAATGTTGCATCTCTTTCACTAATTTTGATTTGGATTGCTATATGATAACTTGCACATTACCATGTCTTGAATTAACATAAATATCAATCAAAAGGAGTTGTGCTTACTTGTGAAACCTATTTTTCTTTCTCCTGAACACAAATAAAATAATTTTGTGCAAATTTGAGTTTCGTCATTTTCTCTTAACACCGACGATGTGTTTCTTTTGAAATTTAGAATTTTATCATAATCTTTGCATTTAACTACAGATATTTTTGGATTTATTAGGATTTTCATTACCATGGTATAAATTTGAATATTCATATGCCAAACTTATCAGACCATGGTTTTCTTTTGGTTGACATTTAAAAGTTTGCCATGAAAAAAGTGGGGAAAAGTGGTGGGTGGGGTATTATTTTCTTTACAATATCTTATTGATTTTGGGTAATGCTCAATGCATATTCGTACGTTTAAATTGGGAAATTCCCCAATTCGTCATTTTCTTAATGCCATTGCTGGAGGCGCCGGCCAGTAGATCGTCAATCTCTTGTGCTGACACGGTTGCAAATCTTTCAGTTTCAGCTCCGAAACGCTGGGTTTTCTTCACATCAACTGCGGGCGTCTGATTCTCAGCCGGGAGTTCACGCTCTTCTAGTGTCGTGTTTTCATCATCCACCTGCTCATCAATAGTGTCCATGAATTGGCAGAGTTCATCGTCACTTTCCTGCCTGCATCTCTTCGAATATTATTTCATCCATCACATCGACGTTGAAACTCCCGAAAAGATCTAGCGACGCCATTGTTTACATTCCGAATCACAGGGTGAAACGGCGCGTAGGAATACATCTAATTATGTAAATGTGATGACATGACATACTACCTACATGTTAATCGTGGATTTACTTGCAGGTAATTGATCGATCAGCCTATCAGATTTCGACAATTTCATTAAGGTGCATTAGAATGATGGTTGATAACAGTTAATGTGGACAGTTATCTGTAAACTGTGTCAAAGAAAATATTATTTCAAAATAACGGAACATAAAAACACACATCAATAACAGACAGACATTTGTATATGTGATATCAGCAGCAAAATAATAAATGAAAATTATCCTTACGCCATTTTTGTTAATAATTATATACTATAAGATGTGCCCGTTTCGAATAAAAATGATGGATTTCGATCGCACGACCGTTAGTTAGTATGGCAGTTTAACGTTCATCCAAAACATTCTCAGACAGGACACAGAACAGATCGAAGACTGTTTCGTTTTTGTCCCGCCTGCTTTAGCTGAAGCGGGACATAGGCATAGCTTTTCCGTCGGCGTATGCGTCGGCGTATGCGTCGGCGTCGGCGTCGGCGTCAGCTGCGTCAACATTTCACGTTAAGTTTTTGCGTTTAGCTCAGTTTCCAGAAAACTATAACTCCTACGACCTCCATACTTGATATATATCAACACTGTGGTGTAACCATGTCACACAGAGGGAGCCCATGTGACATTGACCTAGTTTTCATGGTTCATTTACCTACTTTTCACATGCATTCAACGTTAAATTTTTGCGTTTAGCTCTGTTTCTAAAACTTAACGCTCAGGTTAATTCATTGTAACTTCTGTTTCCTTAATGAAACTTAATGAAATGCTATAATATTCTATACATGCATTTGTAACAAAATCCCGCATCATTCTACAGAAATCCCATGGTGCCCGCTAACCCCAAAGGTCAAGGTCACTGACTTAGAAATGTCTGTGTTTGGAAAAGTTAAGGCTCAGTTTATGCTTTAATATTCCATACATGAATTTGTAACAACATCCCGCATCATTCTACAGAAATCTCATGGTGCCCGCTAACCCCAAAGGTCAAGGTCACTGACTTAGAATCTTCCGTGTTTCGAAAAGTTAACGCTCGGTTTAATGTATTACAACTTCTGTTTCCCTTGATGGAATTCTTCGGTATACATCAACACTGTGGTGTAACCATCTCACACAGAGGGAGGGAGCCCATTTGACATTGACCTAGTTTTCATGGTTCATTGACCTACTTTTCACATGCATTCAACGTTAAGTTTTTGTGCTTAGCTCTGTTTCTAAAACTTAACGCTCATGTTAATTCATTGTAACTTCTGTTTCCCTCCATGGAATGCTTTAATATTACATACCTGCATTTGTAAAAACATCCCGCATCATTCTACAGAAATTCCATGGTGCCCGCTAACCCCAAAGGTCAAGGTCAATGTCACTGACTTAGAAATTTCCGTGTTTGGAAAAGTTAACGCTCAGTTTATGCTTTAATATTCCAACCATGCATTTGTAACAACATCCCGTATCATTATACAGAAATCCCATGGTGCCCGCTAACCACAAAGGTCAAGGTCACTGACTTAGAAATTTCCGTGTTTGGAAAAGTTAACGATCGGTTTAATGTATTACAACTTCTCTTTCCCTTGATGGAATGCTTCGGTATACATCAACACTGTGGTGCAACCATCTCACACAGAGGGAGCCCATGTGACCTTGACCTAGTTTTCATGGTTTATTAACCTACATTTCACAAGCGTTCAATGTTAAGTTTTTTGCATTTAGCTCAGTTTCCGGAAAACTATAAGTCCTACGACCTCCAAACTTGGTATACATCAACACTGTGGTGTACCCATCTCACACAGAGGGAGCCCATGTATGTGACCTTTGTATGGTTTTCATGTTTCATTGACCTACGTTTCACATGCATTCAATGTTAAGTTTTTGCATTTAGCTCAGTTTCCGGAAAACTATAAGTCCTATGACCTCCAAACTTGGTATACATCAACACTGTGGTGTAACCATCTCACACAGAGGGAGCCTATGTGACCTTGACCTAGTTTTCATGGTTTATTGAACAACATTTCATATGCACTCAATGCTAAGTTTTTGTATTTAGCTCAGTTTCCGGAAAACTATAAGTCCTACGACCTCCAAACTTGGTAGACATCAACACTGTGGTGTAACCATCTCACACAGAGGGAGCCCATGTGACATTGACCTAGTTTTCATGGTTTATTGACCTACATTTCACATGCATTCAATGTTAAGTTTTTGCATTTAACTCAGTTTCCGATAAACTATAAGTCCTACGATCTCCATACTTGGTATACATCAACACTGTGGTGTAACCATCTGCAGAAAGTTCATGGTGTCGGGTAACCCAAAATTCACGGTCACGGACTTCAAAAATGTCTAGTATAGAAATTTAGCATCAGTACCAGGAGATACATGTCGTTGGCGACATTCTTGTTTGTGTTTAGCTGTGTTTGTTAGAAAATGTTTTGTTTCTCTTTCCCTCAATGGAATGCTTTAATATTGCATAGGTGTATTTTTAACAACATCTCGCATCATTCTACAGAAAGCCCATGGTGCTCACTAACCCCAAGGTTATTACAAGCTCCTTATGTACTATCAAACTGCGCCAGGCAGGACATTTTGCTCCGTGGAGCTCTTATTTTCACACACATACGCCCGATTATAGATATATTCTGTTCGTGAGATAACTTTAACACAATGGAATAAACCTAACATGGCGGTCTGACAAACGTCGATAATTGGAAATCTCGGCTAAAATCGCGTCAGCTAAGTTCACGACGTCATATCTTGTGACGTCGTCAGAGTCCCGAAGACATGTTTTCTCGCGACGCGGCTCATATAAATTGAAGTACATGTAGCTATTGCGGATACAGGTGGTATACCGTACGGCCCATTCAAATTTACTCCCCACTAACCAGCCATCCCACCCATCCACAGCTTCCACAATTATGGTTACCGAGGTGAGATATTCAGGCGCCTTGCTCTGATAAAGGAATGGGCTGTGGCCTAAGGGATATGACATTGGACTTCAATAGCGGAGGTTGTGAGGGAAATCCTCAACACTGGAGTGAAAAATACTTGCATAGTATCCTCATCCCTCTGGTCTGTCGGATGAAATTTTTAAACCGTGCTCCCGTTACGATATGTGGCTGTTATTGCAGAAATTGAGCATATGGGTTTCCGATCAGTGTTGATCCAGATCAGCTTATGCATCCGCACAGTCTGATCAGGATCTACACTGTTCACTATTACATAAATGAAACAAAAAACCACCGTGCTTCTAACAAGCAATATAGATCGCTATCAGGCTACAAATGTGTGCTATCGTTAGGCTAGCAGCTAAACCCTCGTTGGCAGTTTACAGTAGACTAAACAAGATACAAGTTTCAGTTTCGTTATTATTTCTATCACGATTGGTTGTCAGGATGGTATTACACTGTAGTACTAGCAGTAGCCGAAATTTTAGCGGCTGGAAGCATCTACAACAACAATAACTAATGAATGAACGCTGTTTTAGTGCAAGTGAAAGTTCGGCATTTGAGCGTTGGTCTGCTCTTTGTGAATGGAGTGACCGAAGTGAGAATCTGTGTTGCGTCATTCCTTATATAGACACGGGATCTGACAGTCAGCCAATGGGTAACAGGGAAATCTGACAGCCAGCCATTTCATTGGTTTAAATCAAGTTTCCGCCATCTTGGATTTGAAAGTTACATTTTTAGGCTTTATACTAGAAATACAGTGTAGATAGCTAATATATTGTGACGGTCAGATGTCCAGATGATTCTGCATGTCAAAATTCATCAGATAAGTGTAAAATTATGAAGATAAACATGCATGTAATGAGTGACCGCCAAACAGAAAGGCTGCGTCAGTTAACAGTCAAATAATGGCGGGCACGAAACTTTGCGAGCACTGCTGAACAAATAATTAGAATAATGGAGATAGATTAGTATAATGGAGATAGATGATTCTGCATGTCAAAATTCATCAGATAAGTGTAAAATTATGAAGATAAACATGCATGTAATGAGTGACCGCCAAAGAGAAAGGCTGCGTGAGTTAACAGTCAAATAATGGCTGGCACGAAACTTTGCGATCACTGCTGAACAAATAATTAGAATAATGGAGATAGTATGACGTCTGAGATATAATCACCTAAGCAAATACTTAGGAGGAGGGTTGAGCTACCAGCATATGTAGGTATACAATCATGGTAAACAATATTCAGCCCAAACTGGCCCAATAAAGGTGGTCACATGACCTCTACAGAAGTGTCAATCAATTCCACTGCATTCTGTTGTGATTCACACAGCAGTTCTAATGTGAATAGTATGGCTTATTTAGCAGCTATGTAGTTCATCACCCAATATATGCATCACTGTGAATGTGTTTATTAATAAAGTATTACCACTAAAAAAGAGGGTTATAAATCTGATCAAATTGTAAGGATCATTTCCTTGCACTATTTTATCGGGCGCTAAACTGGTCATAAATCCCATCAGCCCCATTTCTCCAGTTACAGCCACATATTACATTACATATATGTTGCTGGGACGTTAAACCCAACCACGTTCATCTTTTCCTTGAGATATGGTGTCCGCCATACACACCGCCGTATCCTGCTTTGACCGAATACATACTGACGGATAACACACCATCGTATCCTGCATTGACCGAATACATACTAACTGATAACACACCGCCGTATTCTGCATTGACCGAATACATACTGACTGATAACACACCGTCGTATCCTGCATTGGCCGAATACATGCTGACTGATAGCACACCGCCTTATCCTGCATTGGCCGAATACATATTGACGGATAACACACCGCCGTATCCTGCATTGACAGAATACATACTGACTGATAACACACCGTCGTATCCTGCATTGGCCGAATACATGCTGACTGATAACACACCACCGTATCCTGCATTGACAGAATACATCCTGACGGATAACACACCGCCGTACCCTGCATTGACCGAATACATACTAACGGATAGCACACCGCCGTATCCTGCATTGACCGAATACACACTGACTGATAACACACCGCCGTATTCTGCATTGACCGAATACATACTGACTGATAACACACCGTCGTATCCTGCATTGGCCGAATACATTCTGACTGATAACACACCACCGTATCCTGCATTGGCCGAATACATATTGTCTGATAACACACCGCCGTATACTGCATTGGCCGAATACATATTGACGGATAACACACCGCCGTATCCTGCATTGACAGAATACATCCTGACGGATAACACACCGCGGTACCCTGCATTGACCGAATACATACTGACGGATAACATACCGCCGTATCCTGCATAGACAGAATACATCCTAACGGATAACACACAGCCGTATCCTGCATTGCCCGAATACATACTGACTGATAGCACACCGCCGTATCCTGCATTCACAGAATACACACTGACGGATAACACACCGTCGTATCCTGCATTGGCTGAATACATACTGACGGATAACACACCGCCGTATCCTGCATTGACCGAATACATACTGAAGGATAACACACCGCCGTATCCTGCATTGACCGAATACATACTGACGGATAACACACCGCAGTGTGTATTGGAGTGGAGCGGATGTATACTAGATGTCACTGTGTATACTGGAGTGGGATAGATGTATACCAGATGTCACTGTGTATACTGGAGTGGGGTGGATGTGTACCAGATTTCACTATGTATATTGGAGTGGGTGGATGTATACCAGATGTCACTGTGTATACTGGAGTGGAGGGGATGTATATCAGATGTCACTGTGTATACTGGAGTGGGTCGATGTATACCAGCTGTCACTGTGTATACTGGAGTGGGTCGATGTATACCAGAGGTCACTATGTATACTGGAGCGGGTCGATGTATACCAGATGTCACTGTGTATACTGGTGTGGGTCGATGTATACCAGATGTCACTGTGTATACTGGAGTGGAGGGGATGCATACCAGATGTCACTGTGTATACTGGAGTGGGGTGGATGTATACCAGATGTCACCGTGTATATTGGAGTGGAGGTGATTATACCAGATGTCACTGTCTATACTGGAGTGGAGGGGATATATACCAGATGCCACTGTGTATATTGGAGTGGGGGTGTATACCAGATGTCACTGTGTATACTGGAATGGAGGGGATGTATACAAGATGTCACTGTGTATACTGGACTAAAGGGGATGTATACCAGATGTAACTTTGTATACTGGATTGGAGTGGATGTATACCAGATGTCACTGAGTATACTGGAGTGAAGGGGATGTATACCAGATGTCACTATGTATACTGGAGTGGAGGGGATGTATACCAGATGGCACTCTGTATACTGGAGTGGAGGGTATGTATATCAGATGTCACTCTGTATACTGGAATGGAGGGGATGTATACCAGATGTCACTGTGTATACTGGAGTGGGATGGATATATACCAGATGTCACTATGTATACAGGAGTGGAGGGGATGCATACCAGATGTCACTGTGTATACTGGAGTGGAGGGGATGTATACCACATATCACTGTGTATCCTGGAGTGGGGTGGATGTATACCAGATGTCACTATGTATACTGGAGAGGAGAGAATGCGTAGCAGATGTCACTGTGTATACTGGAGTGGGGTAGGAGTATACAAGATGTCAATTTGTATACTAGAGTCGGGTGGACGTATACCAGATGTCACTGTGTATACTGGAGTGGGGTGGATGCATACTGTATTTCGCTATGTATACTGGAGTGGGGTGGATATATACCAGATGTCACTGTGTATACTGGAGTGGAGGTGATGTGTACCAGATGTCACTGTGTATACTGGAGTGTAGGGAATGTATACCGGATGTCACTGTGTATACTGGAGTGGATGGGATGTATACCAGATCTCACTGAGTATACTGGAGTGGGGTGGATATATACCAGATGTCACTGTATATACTGGAGTGGGGTGGATATATACCAGATGTCACTGCGTACACTGGAGTGGAGGGGATGTATACCAGATGTCACAATGTATATTGGAGTGGAGGGGATTTATATCAGATGTTACAATGTATACTGGAGTGAAGGGGGTGTACACCAGATGTCACTATGTATACTGGAGTGGAGGGGGTGTATACCGGATGTCACTATGTATACTAGTTGAGGGGATGTATACCAGATGTCACTGTGTATACTGGAGTGGGGTGGATATATACCAGATGTCACTGTGTATACTGGAGTGGGGTGGATGTATACCAAATATCACTGTGTATACTGGAGTGGAGTGGATGTATACCAGATGTCAATGTGTATACAGGAGTGAATGGGGTGTATATCAGATGTAGCTGTGTATATTGGAGTTGGGTCGATGTATACCAAATGTCACTGTATATACAGGAGTGGAGGTGATGTATACCAGATGTCACTTTGTATAATGGAGTGGGGTGGATGTATACCAGATGTCACTATGTATACTGAAGTGGAGTGGATGTATATCAGATGTCACTGTGTATACTGGAGTGGATGGGATATATACCAGATGTCACTGTGTATACTTGAGTGGAGGGAATGCATACCTCATGTCACGGTGTATACTTGAGTGGAGGGTATATATACCAGATGTCACAATGTATGCTGGGATGGAGGGGATGTATACCAGATGTTATTGTGTATACTGGAGTGGAGGGGGTGTGTACCTCATGTCACTGTGTATACTGGAGTGGACGGGATATATACCAGATGTCACTATGTATGCTGGGATGGAGGGGATGTATACCAGATGTCACTATGTATACTGGAATGGAGGGGATGTATACCAGATTTCACTGTGTATAATGGAGTGGAGGGGATATATACCAGATGTCACATTGTATACTGGAGTGGGGGATGCATAGCAGATGTCACTGTGTATACTGGAGTGGAGGGGATGTATACCAAATGTCAATATAAAGGGATGGAAGGGGATGTATACCATACTGTATACAGTTGAGGGAATGTACCATGTCACTGTATGCGGAAGGAATGTATACCAGATGTCACTATACTGGAGTGAAGGGGATGTATGATGTCTGTGTATACTGGAGTTGGGTCGATGATACCAAATAACCTGTATAATGGGTGGGGTGGATGTTATACCAGATGTACTGGTACGGGTGCAGGGGATGATACCAGATTCACTGTGTTACGGAGTGAAGGGGTGTATATAGACGATGTGTATTGGGAGTGGAGGGTGATTTTTTACCAGATGTGACTCTTAGTTGGAGTGGGGAGTATACCAATGTCATGTAAATGGGTGGGGGGATTTTTTGTCACTGTATACTTTAGTGGAGGGATGTACCACATGTCACTGTGATATTGGAGGGGGTAGATGTACCATGTCACTGTATATATGCAGGGAGGGGATGCATAACCAGACACGGTATCTGGTGGGGTGGAAGTACCAAAGTCGTGTAGAGGAGTGGGGTGGAGTACCAGAGTCCTGTTATGGGAGTGGAGGTGTGTATACCCGATGTCATGAGTACACTGGAGTAGCGTTGATATATAAACAGTCACTGTAAATATGGAGTGGGGTTGACGTAGACCAAGTCACTGTGTACTGGAGTGGAGTGGATGTACTGGAGTGGGGTGGATATCCGATGTCACTGTATACGGAAGGAGGGGAGTATACCCACATGTCCTATGTACTGGGGTGGACGGATACCATGTCACTATATACTGGGTGGAGGGGATGTACCAATCCTAGTATACGGGGGGGGGGATGACAGATGTCACTATGTATACTGGAGGAGGGATGTTTTATCCAGATGTCACTGTGTATTGGAGTGGAGTGGATGTATCAGATCACTGTGTAACTGGATAGGGGATGTATACCCGATGTCATGTGTATACTGGAGTAGGCGTGTATGGGACCTCAGTCTGTGTATACTGGGAGTAGATACTTACCAGATGTACTAGTATGCGGGATGGAGGGGGATAGTACCAGAGTCACTAGTATAGTTGAGGGGATGTTATACCAGATGTCACGTGTATAATGGACTGGAGTATACCAGATGGTCACATTGTATACTGGAGGAAGGATGTATACCAGATGTCTGTGTATAC
Organism: Conchocele bisecta; assembly: GCA_029237695.1. NCBI lineage: Eukaryota > Metazoa > Mollusca > Bivalvia > Lucinida > Thyasiridae > Conchocele > Conchocele bisecta. The sequence continues at coordinate 75,167,862 of CM055273.1, forward strand.
TAGTGATTTAAAAATTTCATATGTACTGGGATGGAAGGAATGGTAATGATGTCACTATGACTGGAGTGGGGGAATGTATCAGATGTCACTGTGTCTGATGGAAGGAATGAATACTGTCATGTATACTGGAGTGAAGGGGGTGGTATACCAGATCATGTGATACTGGATTGGGGTGGATATATTGGAGTGGAGGGAATGTATACCATACTATGTATGGAGTGGAGGGAGTAAATCAGATGTCACTTTTATTAGGGTTGGGTCGATGTATGCCAAATATCACTGGTAATGGAGTGGGGTGGATGTATACCAGATGTCACTGTGTACACTGGAGTGCGGGGAGTATACCAGATGTACTGTGTCTGGAGTGAAGGGGTGTATATCAGACGTCATGTGTATAGGAGTGGAGATTTATACCAGTTGTGCTCTTATGTGGAGTGGAGGGGATGTACCAGATGTCACTGTGTATACTGGAGGAGGATTTTTTGATGTCATCTGTTACTTTAGTGGAGGGGATGTATACCACATCACTGTGATATTGGAGTGGGGTAGATGTATACCAGATGTCATGTATACTGCATGGAGGGGATCTACCGATGTACTGTGTATACTAGTGGGGTGGAAGTTATCCAGATGTCACGTGAGATGGAGTGGGGTGGACTTATACCAGATGTCATGTGTATAGGAGTGGTGATTATACCCGATCACTGAGTACACTGGAGTACGTTGATATATAACATATGTCACTGTAAATATGGAGTGGGGTTGAGTAGACCATGTCTGTGTATATGGAGTGGAGTGGATGTATATGGAGTGGGGTGGATATATACCAGTGTCACTGTGTTACTGGAAGGAGGGGATATACATCATTGTATACGGGGTACAGGATTTATACCAGTGTCACTATGTACTGGAGTGGAGGGGATGGTAAAGATTCATATGACTGGAGTGGAGGGGTGTATACCGATGTCACATGTATATGGAAGTGGAGGGGTGATCCAGAGTCATGTGTATTGGAGTGGAGTGGGTATATAGTGTCACTGTGTATATGGATGGAGGGGATGTATACCAGATGTCTGTGTATGGAGTGGAGGCGATGTATACCTCATCACTGTGTATACTGGATGAATATCCAGATCACATGTATTCTGGGATGGAGGGGTATATACCAGATGTCATATGTATATTGGAATGGAGGGGATGTATACCAGATGTACTGTGTATAATGGATGGAGGGGTATATACCAGATGTTTGTTACTGGAGTGGGGGTGTATACCAGATGTCACTGTGTATATGGAGTGGAGGGGATTTATACCAAATTTCAATGTAAACTGGGTGGAAGGAATGTATACCTATGTCACTATGTACTGGAGTTGAGGGAAAGTATACCAGATTGTCACTGTGTACTGGAGGAAGGAATGTTACCAGATGTCTAGTATATGGAGTGAAGTATACCAGATATCACTGTATACTGGAGGTGGGGTGGATGTATAGGAGTGGAGGAATGTATCCAGATGTCACTATGTATACTGGAGTGGGAGGGGATGTATATCGAGTCACTTTGTATGGAGTTGGGTCGATGTATGCCAAATATCACTGTATAATGGAGTGGGGTGGATATACCAGTGTCATGTGTACACTGGAGTGAATGATACCAGATGTACTATGTATACTGGAGTTGAGGGAATGTATACTAGATGTCACTGTGTATACTGGAGCGGAAGGAATGTATACCAGATGTCACTATGCATACTGGAGTGAAGGGGTGTATATCAGACGTCACTGTGTATACTGGAGTGGAGGTGATTTATACCAGATGTCACTCTTATGCTGGAGTGGAGGGGATGTATACCAGATGTCACTGTGTATACTGGAGTGGAGGGGATTTTTTGATGTCACTCTGTATACTTTAGTGGAGGGGATGTATACCACATGTCACTGTGTATACTGGAGTGGGGTGGATGTATACCAGATGTCACTGTATATACTGCAGTGGAGGGGATGCATACCAGATGTCACTGTGTATACTGGAGTGGGGTGGAAGTATACAAGATGTCACTGTGTAGACTGGAGTGGGGTGGACGTATACCAGATGTCACTGTGTATACTGGAGTGGAGGTGATGTATACCCGATGTCACTGAGTACACTGGAGTAGCGTTGATATATACCAGATGTCACTGTATATACTGGAGTGAGGTTGACGTAGACCAGATTTCACTGTGTATACTGGAGTGGAGGGGATGTATACCACATGTCACTATGTATACTGGGGTGGACAGGATTTATACCAGATGTCACTATGTATACTGGAGTGGAGGGGATGTATACCAGATGTCCCTATGTATACTGGAGTGGAGGGGATGTATACCAGATGTCACTATGTATACTGGAGTGGAGGGGATGTATACCAGATGTCACTGTGTATTGGAGTGGAGTGGATGTATATCAGATGTCACTGTGTATACTGGAGTGGAGGGGATGTATACCAGATGTCACTGTGTATACTGGAGTGGAGGCGATGTATACCTCATGTCACTGTGTATACTGGAGTGGAGGGGATATATACCAGATGTCACTATGTATGCTGGGATGGAGGGGATGTATACCAGATGTCACTATGTATACTAGAGTGGAGGGGATGTATACCAGATGTCACTGTGTATACTGGAGCGGAAGGAATGTATACCAGATGTCACTATGTATACTGGAGTGAAGGGGATGTATACCTCATATCACTGTGTATACTTTAGTGGAGGGGATGTATACCAGTTGTCAATATGTATACTGGGATGGAGGGAATGTATACCAGATGTCACTATGTATAGTAGAGTTGAGGGAATGTATATCAGATGCCACTGTGTATACTGGAGTGGGGTGGATGTATACCAGATGTCACTATATATACTGCAGTGGAGGGGATGTATAGCAAATATCACTGTGTATACTGGAGTAGAGGGGATATATACCACATGTCACTGTGTATACTGGAGTGGGGGATTTATACCTCATTGCACTGTGTATACTGGAGTGGAGGGGATGTATACTAGATGTCACTGTGTATACTAGAGTGCAGGGCATATATACCAGATGTCACTGTGTATACTGGAGTGGGGGGTGCATACCTCATGTCACTGTGTATACTGGCGTTGAGTGGATGTATACCAGATGTCACTATGTATGCTGGGATGGAGGGATGTATACCATATGTCACTATGTATACTAGAGTGGAGGGGATGTATACCAGATGTCACTGTGTATACTGGAGTGGAAGGAATGTATACCAGATGTCACTATGTATACTGGAGTGAAGGGGATGTATACCTCATGTCACTGTGTATACTTTAGTGGAGGGGATGTATACCAGTTGTCAATATGTATACTGGGATGGAGGGAATGTATACCAGATGTCACTATGTATAGTAGAGTTGAGGGAATATATATCAGATGCCACTGTGTATACTGGAGTGGGGTGGATGTATACCAGATGTCACTATATATACTGCAGTGGAGGGGATGTATAGCAAATATCACTGTGTATACTGGAGTAGAGGGGATATATACCACATGTCACTGTGTATACTGGAGTGGGGGATTTATACCTCATTGCACCGTGTATACTGGAGTGGAGGGGATGTATACCAGATGTCACTGTGTAATACTGGAGTGGGGGGGGGGGGGGGGGGGGGGTGCATACCTCATGTCACTGTGTATACTGGCGTTGAGTGGATGTATACCAGATGTCACTATGTATACTGGAGGGCAGCGGATGTATACCATATGTCAATGTGTATACTGGAGTGGAGGGGATGTATACCAGATGTCACTGTGTAAACTGGAGTGGAGGGGATGTATAGCAGATATCACTGTGTATACTGGAGTGGAGGGCAGATATACCAGATGTCACTATGTATACTGGAGTGGGGGATTTATACCTCATTGCACAGTGTAGACTGCAATGGAGGGGATGTATACCAGATGTCACTGTGTATTCTGGAGTGGACGGCATATATACCAGATGCCACTATGTATCTGGAGTGGGAGGGCATGTATACCAGATGTCACTCTGTATACTGGAGTGGAGGGGATGTATACAAGATGTCACTCTGTATACTGGAATGGAGGTGAGTATACCAGATGTCACTGTGTATACTGAGTGGAGTGGATATATACCAGATGTCACTATGTATACTGGAGTGGAGGGGATGTATACCAGATGTCACTCTGTATACTGGAGTGGAGATGATGTATACCAGATGTCACTATGTATACATGAGTGGAGGGGATGCATACCAGATGTCACTGTGTATACTGGAGTGGAGGGGATGTATACCACATATCACTGTGTATACTGGAGTTGGGTGGATGTATGCATCATGTCACTGTGCATACTGGAGTGGAGGGGATATATACCAAATGTCACTGTGTATACTGGAGTGGGGTGGATGTATACCAGATGTCACTGTGTATACTGGAGTGGAGGGGATGTATAGCAGATGTCACTATGTATACTGGAGTGAAGGGGTGTATATCCAATGTCACTGTGTATACTGGAGTGGAGGTGATGTATACCAGATGTCACTCTGTATACTGGAGTGGAGGGGATGTATACCAGATGTCACTGTGTATACTGGAGTGGAGGGGATCCATACAAGATGTCACTTTGTATACTGGAGTGGAGGGGATGTATACCACATAATCACTGTGTATACTGGAGTGGGGTGGATGTATATCAGTTGTCACTATATATACTGGAGTGGAGGGGATGCATACCAGATGTCACTGTGTATACTGGAGTGGGATGGAAGTATACAAGATGTCACTGTGTATACTGGAGTGGGGTGGACGTACACCAGACGTCACTGTGTATACTGCAATGGAGGGGATGTATACCAGATGTCACTGAGTACACTGGAGTAGCGTTGATATATACCAGATGTCACTGTATATACTGGAGTGGGGTTGACGTAGACCAGATATCACTGTGTATACTGGAGTGGAGTGGATGTACAACATATGCCACTGTGTATACTGGAGTGGGATGGATGTATACCAGATGTCGCTATGTATACTGGAGTTGGGTGGATATATACCAGATGTCACTTTTTATACTGGAGTGGAGGGGATGTGTGTCAGATGTCACTGTGTATGCTGCAGTGTATGGAATGTATACCAAATGTCACTGTGTATACTGGAGTGGATGGGATGTATACCAGGTGTCACTGTGTCTACTGGAGTGGGGGGGGGGTGCATACCTCATGTCACTGTGTATACTGGCGTTGAGTGGATGTACACCAGATGTCACTATGTATACTGGAGGGCAGCGGATGTATACCATATGTCAATGTGTATACTGGAGTGGAGGGGATGTATACCAGATGTCACTGTGTAAACTGGAGTGGAGGGGATGTATAGCAGATATCACTGTGTATACTGGAGTGGAGGGCAGATATACCAGATGTCACTATGTATACTGGAGTGGGGGATTTATACCTCATTGCACAGTGTAGACTGCAATGGAGGGGATGTATACCAGATGTCACTGTGTATTCTGGAGTGGACGGCATATATACCAGATGCCACTATGTATACTGGAGTGGAGGGCATGTATACCAGATGTCACTCTGTATACTGGAGTGGAGGGGATGTATACAAGATGTCACTCTGTATACTGGAATGGAGGTGATGTATACCAGATGTCACTGTGTATACTGAGTGGAGTGGATATATACCAGATTTCACTATGTATACTGGAGTGGAGGGGATGTATACCAGATGTCACTCTGTATACTGGAGTGGAGATGATGTATACCAGATGTCACTATGTATACATGAGTGGAGGGGATGCATACCAGATGTCACTGTGTATACTGGAGTGGAGGGGATGTATACCACATATCACTGTGTATACTGGAGTTGGGTGGATGTATGCATCATGTCACTGTGCATACTGGAGTGGAGGGGATATATACCAAATGTCACTGTGTATACTGGAGTGGGGTGGATGTATACCAGATGTCACTGTGTATACTGGAGTGGAGGGGATGTATAGCAGATGTCACTATGTATACTGGAGTGAAGGGGTGTATATCCAATGTCACTGTGTATACTGGAGTGGAGGTGATGTATACCAGATGTCACTCTGTATACTGGAGTGGAGGGGATGTATACCAGATGTCACTGTGTATACTGGAGTGGAGGGGATCCATACAATATGTCACTTTGTATACTGGAGTGGAGGGGATGTATACCACATAATCACTGTGTATACTGGAGTGGGGTGGATGTATAACAGTTGTCACTATATATACTGGAGTGGAGGGGATGCATACCAGATGTCACTGTGTATACTGGAGTGGGGTTGAAGTATACAAGATGTCACTGTGTATACTGGAGTGGGGTGGACGTACACCAGACGTCACTGTGTATACTGCAATGGAGGGGATGTATACCAGATGTCACTGAGTACACTGGAGTAGCGTTGATATATACCAGATGTCACTGTATATACTGGAGTGGGGTTGACGTAGACCAGATATCACTGTGTATACTGGAGTGGAGTGGATGTACAACATATGCCACTGTGTATACTGGAGTGGGATGGATGTATACCAGATGTCGCTATGTATACTGGAGTTGGGTGGATATATACCAGATGTCACTTTTTATACTGGAGTGGAGGGGATGTGTGTCAGATGTCACTGTGTATGCTGCAGTGTATGGAATGTATACCAAATGTCACTGTGTATACTGGAGTGGATGGGATGTATACCAGGTGTCACTGTGTCTACTGGAGTGGAGGGGATGTATATCAGATGTCACTGAGTATACTGGAGTGGGGTGCATATATACCAGATGTCACTGTATATACTGGAGTGGGGTGGATGTATACCAGATGTCACTGTGTAAAATGGAGTGGGGTGCATGTATAGCAGATGTCACTGTGTATACTGGAGTGGGGTGGATGTATACCAGATGTCACTGTGTATACTGGAATTGAACGGATATATACCAGATGTCACTGTGTAAACTTAAGTGGGGGAAGTATACCAGATGTCACTGTGTATACTGGAGTGGGGTTGATGTATACCAGATGTCACTGTGTATACTGGAGTGGAGGGGAAGTATACCAGATGTCACTGAGTATACTGGAGTGGGGTGGATGTATAGCAGATGTCACTGTGTATACTGGAGTGGGGTGGATGTATACCAAATGCCACTATGTATACTGGAGTGGGGTGGATGTATACCAGATGTCACTGTGTATACTGGAGTGGGGTGGATGTATACCAGATGTCACTGTGTATAATGGAGTGGGGTGCATGAATAGCAGATGTCACTGTGTATACTGGAGTGGGGTGGATGTATACCAATTGTCACTGTGTATGCTGGAGTTGAGCCGATATATACCAGATGTCACTGTGTATACTGGAGTGGGGGAAGTATACCAGATGTCACTGTGTATACTGGAGAGGGGTGGAAGTATACCAGATGTTACTGTGTATATTGGAGTGGGGTGGATGTATAGCAGATGTCACTGTGTATACTGGAGTTGAAAGGATGTATACCAGATGTCACTGTGTATACTGGAGTTGAACGGATATATACCAGATGTCACTGTGTAAACTTAAGTGGGGGAAGTATACCAGATGTCACTGTGTATACTGGAGTGGAAAGGATGTATACCAGATGGCACTGTGTATACTGGAGTGGGGTGGAAGAATACCAGATGTCACTGTGTATACTGGAGTGGAGGGGATGTATACCAGATGTCACTGTGTATACTGGAGCGGCGTGGATGTATAGCAGAAGTCACTGTGTATACTGGAGTGGGGTGGATGTACACCAGATGTTACTGTGTATACTGGAGTTGGGTGGAAGTATACCAAATGGCACTGTGTATACTGGAGTGGAGTGAATGTATAGCAGATGTCACTGTATATACTGGAGTGGAGGGGATGTATACCAGATATCACTTTGTATACTGGAGTGGAGGGGAAGTATACCAGATGTTACTATGTATACTGGAGTGGAGAGAATGTATACCAGATGTCACGTGTATACTGGAGTGGGGTGGATGTATACCAGATGTCACTATGTATACTGGAGTGGGGGATGTATACCTCATGTCACTGTGTATACTGGAGTGGAGTGGATGTATACCGGATGTCACTGTGTATACTGGAGTGGAGGGGATGTATACCAGATGTCACTGTGTATACTGAGTGGGGTGGACGTATACCAGATGTCACTATGTATACTGGAGTGGGTGGATGTATACCAGATGTCACTGTGTATACTGGAGTGGGGTGGATGTATACCAGATGTTACTGTGTATACTGGAGTGTGGTGGATGTCTACCAGATGTCACTGTGTATAATGGAGTGGGGTGCATGCATAGCAGACATCACTGTTTATACTGGAGTGGGGTGGATGTATACCAGATGTTACTGTGTATACTGGAGTGGGGTGGATGTATACCAGATGGCACTGTGTATACTGGAGTTGGGTGGATGTATACCAGATGTCACTGTGTAAAATGGAGTGGGGTGCATGTATAGCAGATGTCACTGTGTATACTGGAGTGGGGTGGATGCATACCAGATGTCACTGTGTATAATGGAGTGGGATGCAAGAATAGCAGATGTCACTGTGTATACTGGAGTGGGGTGGATGTATACCAGATGTCACTGTGTATAATGGAGTGGGGTGCATGAATAGCAGATGTCACTGTGTATACTGGAGTGGGGTGGATGTATACCAGATGTCAATGTGTATACTGGAGTTGAGCGGATATATACCAGATGTCACTGTGTATACTGAAGTGGGGGAAGTATACCAGGTATACTGGAGTGGGGTGGAAGTATACCAGATGTCACTGTGTATACTGGAGTGGAGGGGAAGTATACCAGATGTCACTGTGTATACTGGAGTGGGGTGGATGTATAGCAGATGTCACTTTTGTATACTGGAGTGGAGAGGATGTATACCAGATGTCACTGTGTATACTGGAGTGGGGTGGAAGAATACCAGATGTCACTGTGTATATTGAAGTGGAGGGGATGCATACCAGATGTCACTGTGTATACTGGAGTGGGGTGGATGTATAGCGGATGTCACTCTGTATACTGGAGTGGGGTGGATGTATACCCGATGTCACTGTGTATACTGTAGTTGGGTGGAAGTATACCAGATGACACTGTGTATGCTGGAGTGGAGGGGAAGTATACCAGATGCCACTGTGTATACTGGAGTGGGGTGGATGTATACCAGATGTCACTGTGTATAGTGGAGTGGAGCGGATGTATACCAGATTTCACCATGTATACTGGAGTGGAGGGGATGGATACCAGATGTCACTGTGTATACTGGAGTGGAGCGGACGTATACCAGATGTCACTGTGTATACTGGATTGGAGGGGATGTATACCAGATGTGACTGTGTATACTGGAGTGGAGGGGATGTATACCAGATGTCACTGTGTATACTGGAGTGAAGCGGATGTATACCAGATGTCACTGTGTATACTGGAGTGGAGCGGATGTATACCAGATGTCACTGTGTATACTGGAGTGGAGCGGATGTATACCAGATGTCACTATGTATACTGGAGTGGAGCGGATGTATACCAGATGGCACTGTGTATACTGGAGTGGAGCGGATGTATACCAGATGTCACTGTGTATACTGGAGTGGAGCGGATGTATACCAGATGTCACTGTGTATACTGGAGTGGAGCGGATGTATACCAGATGTCACTATGTATACTGGAGTGGAGCGGATGTATACCAGATTTCACTAAGCATACTGGAGTGGAGGGGATGTATACCAGATGTCACTCTGTATACTGGAGTGGAGCGGATGTATACCAGATGGCACTGTGTATACTGGAGTGGAGCGGATGTATATCAGATGTCACTGTGTATACTGGAGTGGAGCGGATGTATACCAGATGTCACTGTGTATACTGGAGTGGAGGGATTGTATACGAGATGTCACTGTGTATACTGGAGTGGAGGGGATGTATACCAGATGTCACTGTGTATACTGGAGTGGAGCGGATGTATACCAGATGTCACTGTGTATACTGGAGTGGAGCGGATGTATACCAGATGTCACTGTGTATACTGGAGTGGTGCGGATGTATACCAGATTTCACTATGTATATGTATGACTGTGCTAAATATAGTCCAAATCGCCAGGGGGTATACAAAATATTCGGGTATAACAAAAAAGTGCAGATGTTTTGAGGCTACAGACACAGTTTGCTTCTAAATCATGATCCATTATTGCCCTATTTTACTTGTTCCGCGTTTTTAACACCAGTTTCCAGCATATTGCGGTTTATTGTTCTAGAATAAACCAATTTATTATATACCTACCCATGAAATACATAGTTATACGATGTAAATAAAAGTCATATGTTCTCATCGATGAAATAAACATCTTCCGGTGAAAATACGACTACTTCCGCTATCTATATTCATAACGCGCACGTGCAGTGCCGGACTGCAAATAGGCTGCAAATACACATTCATTAACGTATACAGTCTAATTCTAATTTCCATGGAGCGATATATAATAAATAGAGGATATTCATATTTTTGCAACGAATATGACATAATATTCATCGAGTGGTGTGGAATGTCCATATTTCACGAGTGCCGTTATATTCGTTGCAAACATATGAATATCCTCAATTTAGTTTAGGTATTTTATTATTGAAAGGCCCGTAAACAAATGCTGTCCTAACTGGACTATAACTTAATGGTCAATCAAGTGTTACATTCCCGCATTAGTATATAAGGGCTAAAACACGTGCTTTCGTTCTTTTCACTGGATCAACTGGCCGATAACAACAAATTCACCCACCCCCACACACAAGAACAACATTAATTAACCATTTCATTTCTTCGATGTATACGCCCATATACAAAACACGATACATCATTCTGCACTCCTGTTGTTTACTTAAACTTCCGTTTATTTATAAGAAGTCCGAAGTCTTGCATACGCATAATTTTACCGTGATGAGCTGTTGCTGAGTTCTGTTCACAGATGATGTGTCATGATACTGCAGGGGAAATAGGGTGAAACATCTACCGACACAGACGGCAGGTGGCAGAACAGGCGATCGTCGCGACTTCATAGAGACCATAGACCACGAGCGAGCGAAATCAAATCTGCGGTCTATACGCTATTTGGCTGGCCATGCGGATATGCTGCGGGTGGTGCATATCGCACTATTAGAAACACCAGCGTATCTCATGTATGCATATATGGCAAAGCTGCCAAGCTTAGTGTTACATGGATATTTACGATAAAGCCTAGGTACAGCGGATACAATTGGCTAAATATGTCCTAGTTGTCGTATCTAGTGGATACAAATGCCATTTGACAACTATATCATCGGTAAAGATACCAAGCTTGGCGTTTCCTGGATATTTCCGGAAAAGGTATCCCGGCGGATACCAATTGGCTAAATATGTCCTAGTTCTCGTATTCAGTGGATACAAATAAACAAGTATATCTTGTTTCTCGTATCACAGCGGATATACTCCCAACCGCAGCATGTCAACCATTTATCAGTCGTCTGTTCTGTTAATAATAAATAAAAGTCGCGGCCATTACTTCAAAACTGTATTCCTGTTGTTATTGACACTATGCAATAGATAGTGTTCGCTAACCTATGGGTGTGGACGTGTGTGAATACCAATAATGATGTCTCATTAATAGGCACATGATTGGCCTCATTCTGCTTAATATATCAACATACGTAGTCGATGTGAACGTTATCCGTTGCATAGTACATGTGTTACGATATCCCCATGTTACCTACAGATAGGTTGGTGCCCCAAAACATCACACTCCAGTGTCGTATAGCCAGGGGATATAATGCCTTTTAGCAAATCATCTTATAATAATGCTAGCATTTAAAAAACCCGCTAAGCCTGCTTGTCATATGATGTAAACAGTACGTGACTTGAAAGTTTTATGATAAACAATATGGCGGACATGACAAGATTGATTATTTCTTTCTTAGGAGTAAGTGAACGTGTCCACGGGTCCTTAAGTTGTATAGTAAAACAAATTGCCTAGCCTACACTGGAATGGAAGGGAAACTTGCTAATTGTGACCATGTTATACATACTGCACATGTATACTTACCAATCGGGTAGCTGGCACCGGAAAGGTACGCGCTGTCAACCCCGACACTGCCAGTGGCGTCACCTGCCGGCGTGACTTCAGCCCGTCCAGGGAGGTAACCAGGTGGGTCTTGTCCCGTCTCGAGAGCGTTTGTCGCAGCAGACCCTTCACTTCCGCTGTCACTCGCAGCTGTGATGTCATTCACATGACTGCTAGCGGCGGCCACGGGCGTTCCGGAGTTGTCTGTTTCGTCTACGGCGGGTTCAAATATCACGTGACTTGTTTGGAAACTGTCGTCAACAAGTTGCTGAGGCAACCCTGCGTTCGGGTTTAGCGGTTCGGATGCCGGGAACGTTCGTCCGTCTACGGATGGCAGTTCCTATACAATGAACAAAACGGCGTTCATTGGTTGTTTGTATCAGTTAGTGTTGACATGTTGGATGTTTAAGGAATCAAATGCGAGGGAGCGCTAGCGACCGCAGAATTTAGTTCCTTAAAAATAAAATATGTGAACAATAAAATACTTATAATTTGACAGGTTTATAAGGCAATCTCATATCCGGTAGAAAGAGCAAAGACAGAGCTTTATTTAGTGACATTCACGATCAAAGAGGATCCAAACAGAATTATTAAAGGCCCTGTCTCAGATATTCAAGATATGGACTTTCGTTTCATGTACAGTAAATACCATTTATCAGGGACGTCGGAACTGGTCCGGCAGGTCCGGCCCCTGGCGGATCAATAATGTTAACATATTTGTAATTGGTAACAACATACACTTTGCGTAGGTAGTGGGGTACTCAGTAGATTTGCCTGACCAAGCTTATGATGCTTCCGGCACCCCCGTTTATTATATATGTTCTTTCGATTTCCTTTGAAACAAAATGGAACGCAAGCCGTCAATATATTTCCATATTGACGTCCCGAGAGTTCATATTGGTCAGTGCCGGAACTACGTTTCGACTCGAAAAATAGCTCCTTCTGAATCACCCATAATTTGTTTATTTTATTTATATTCTGTATATTTTTGTAGGCGCATATAAATAGTGATGTAAGTATGTAATACAAAGATTATTTGATTTGTATGTGGATATATGCCACTCGTTACGCCGCGTAACGAGATTGTGCTCCTAAAGTCGCGCAATATCACACGTTGCGGAACTTGTACATATATCCACATACATTATTATTATTTTTCATTATCTTATATTTCATAGCAGGAATTGGCTCGCAGACCTTCCAAACTCGGGCATATGAGCCCAGAAAATGTTTCAAGACAATGGTCACATACAAATCATATAAACTATAAATATCAATCAATCCTACCATTGTATTTGATGACATTTGCGAAAACTTGCGTTATATTCAAGTACGAACGATCAGACAGAAACCGTGATAAACAGGAGAGATAATTTGGTCAGGCATTCTTTGGCATTTTCGCTATACATGTACTAATAAGGAAACATGTGACATGTCTTTATTTTTGGTTGTGAAATGATCTTACTATACATGTACCATATTTAAAATGAGTTTTACATTATAAACGCTAATGTAGCTAACTTAAATACAATACATCATGGATTGGTAAAACAATGTTTATAATAATACTGCAACGTTAGTTAGTGTTCGGTATTATATACATTTGTTTACCAAACCTCGATTTTTTCCTGACGAATGTCCCGGTCCCATTGAGTTCATACGGAGCCCCGCAGGGGACATGGATTTTTTTTTATGAATTCGTTCCCACGTAATAACAATTCGTTTCCTCAATTTAACAATTCGTTTCCTCGAATTAACAATTCGTTACCACGAAATGACAATTCGTTTCTCGAATGAACAAATCGTTCACACGAAATGACAATTAGTTCCCTCAATTCAACAATTCGTTCCCTCGGATTAACAATTCGTTCCCACGATATAACAATTCGTTCCCACGAGACAACGAATTGTTAAATTGAGGGAACGAATTGTTAATTAATGGGAACGAATTGTTAATTCGTAGGAACGAATTATTGCTAAATTGAGGGAACGAATTGTTATTTCGTGGGACGAATTAATAAAAAAAATAATTATACATCCCGTCCGTAGTTACGTCACATGTGTCGAGCAGATTTATATTTCGGGGAACGAGTAAAGATACATGTACGCAATAGTAGTACAGATTCACATAATGACCTTCGTGGGACGAATAAATAAATAAAAAAAAGAATTCTACGTCCCCTCCGTAGTTAGGTGACATGTGTCGAGCAGATTTATATTTCGGGGAACGAGTAAAGATACATGTACGCAATAGTAGTACAGATCCACATAATGACCTTCGTGGGACGAATAAATAAAAAAAAGAATTCTACGTCCCCTCCGTAGTTAGGTGACATGTGTCGAGCAGATTTATATTTCGGGGAACGAGTAAAGATACATGTACGCAATAGTAGTACAGATTCACATAATGACCTTCGTGGGACGAATTAATAAAAAAAATGAATTCTACGTCCCCTCCGTAGTTAGGTGACATGTGTCGAGCAGATTTATATTTCGGGGAACGAGTAAAGATACATGTACGCAATAGTAGTACAGATTCACATAATGACCTTGAAAATATAGTTTTGTGACCCCGACCTTGATAGGTGTTATTCCATTCCTTGATTGCAGTTGATAAGTGATGCGTATTATTACCGAAGGGATTAGAGTGTGTGACCTTCATTTTGAATGACCTTAAATGGTATTGAAACTGCCTGAACAAAAAGACACACTGATTTTTAAAAAAATATGGATCATATATTTATAACATACATGTATATGTAAACACTTCCTCGCTACGATATCCTATACGGCACATTGAGTGAACAAGTAGGTCATCTTTGTGTGCACCAGCCACCAGCCTGTTTCACCTCTTCTCGCATTTGACAAATAACTGACAATGAGAAGTAGAACCTATGATATAAAGTAGCTAATCATACATAGAAAAGTCAGGACAACGGACTCCTATCAATTGCATTACACCAAGATGTACTTCAAATCAGATTTCGGTGTACTTTTGCCAAAATTCTCAAAATTTACCTAATCTATCGTGGCTGTCGCGTACACGTTTCATAGACACTGTATTGTGTTACATGTATCCTTAGCTACATCATATCAAATGTTCTACTTCGCAATGTCAGTTCTTTGTCAAACGCAAGAAGATGTGATTCTGGAACAACTGGAATACACAATGATGGCCGAGTTGGCCACCCCATGTGCCGTATAGGATACAGTAAAGAGGCAGTGTTCACATAATGTTGTACATATATTCCATCACATTTACGAAGCAAATGATGATCAGGTATAGAATATGTCCTTAAAAAAAATTGCGTATAGATAGGAAGGTGCTAAGATAGATCATGAACTTCCCGTAACTATTTAACTGATATTTATATTACCGCGTGTTCGTCTGTGGCGTCTCGTTTGATGATCACTCTCACGTCCGCGTGCTGGGGAAGTCCACGGACGTTGTCTGTAGCCACTGGAAGTACAAAATGACAGCTTCATATACGTTGTAAATAGCAAATGTATAATAGGTTATTTGGTTTGTACAGTCGAACCCCTCTAAACCGGACACAATAAAAGTTAGTTCTACTTATTTGTAATCGGGTTCATTGCCATTTATCTCCGCTAAGTATGTCTGTTCTTGAACGCAAACCCACGCGCATGTCTTTGAGTAGTTGTCTGTCATTTTAGAATGGAACCTCTTTAAACCGGACACCCTGTTCTGTTTAGAGATGTTCCACTGTCTGTGGATATATGCACTAGTACGATATCGTTGCTCGCGGAACGAGTCGCATATATCCACATAGAATGTTAATGATTTATATACATGTACGTGCATTCACACACAAGTTATATGCGCCTAAAAAAATATAAGAAATATAAATAAAATAAACAAAACAGTGAAGATTTAGAACGAACGATGTGAAACGTGGTTCCGGCTCTGACCAATATGAACTCTCAGGAGAGATCAATATGGAAAATATTGACTGCTTGCGTTCCATTGTGTTTCAATGGGAAACGAAAGTACGTATATAATATGGTGGCTATAGATAGATTGCAATGGTGTAGCGTGTAGATACATATTAACGGCAATTTATATACGTAAATTCACAGGCGCCTAAAACAATATTAACAAGAACAATTATAACATGAATGATCATGTTATAAAAGAACGCTTTGAGTGTATGTTATTATTACTGAGGCCAACTACATGTTTGCAAGTAGCATGTAAAGTACTAGATATCAGGGTATGGGATCAGTGGTTTCCGAACCTGTTTTTCCGACGTGACGTATTCTTGTGACGTCATTTTTTACAGTAAAATTTTCTTGAAACTTTTCCAAGCAAACGACGGTTTATTTTCGATTGATATGTATCACACCATAGAAGTGACATACCGGTTCGATGATATGTATGACACCATACATTCACGTTCTTTAGATTTATATTCACATCCATGGTAACCGATTCTTCGTCAAAACCAGAAAATTGTTAGATTAAAGCAAACTATACCATAATGCAAGAACTGGCATCATTAAACGAAGCTAATCCCCTCGCACTGGCATCATTAAACGAAGCTAATCTCCTCGCTGGCAGCCTTGATAATAAAAAAGTACCCCGTGACTTGGGCGGTCGAACGTGGGTCATATGAGTCTACTCATATGCTAAACCATGCTCCATCCATAGACACACATTATGGTCAAATAATATCAAAATCGTGGAAGCAGTTCACAAGTTATTAGAAAAATGAAATGTGTTACTAGCGTACGTACATACGTACGCAGTACATGGACTAACGATATACCAGCTCTTGCCTATCGGCGAGGGGATACTAATTGGCAACCTGTTAAGCATTACTGCGTTATGTTTCATTAAACTCTGTATTTCATGGTTGATAGATAGAATTTTTTTAATTTTTACCAAATTTTCTACGACGGCCATCTTGGATTATGCGACAACCTCCATTTTAACAAATATGAAAATGCTTCACCCACGCACCACAACTGTGAAGTCTGACCAGCGTCGGCCAAACGGTACATGAGAAGAAGACGAAATCTATAATTAAAGGATGACCTGTCAGCGGCCATCTTGTATGATGTATCATCCGATTTTGACAATACCCACGATACCTTCGATTTGATATATATCGGGACCATATTAGGTCAAATTTGAAATATCGCCATGTGCCAAATATCAAAATCAATGCGTGAAAAAACAAAAGGAGAACACTGGAATATTAGTGAGGCAAGAGTTGTGATAACTATACAAAAAGGAATTCCAGTTATGCTCGGGACACAAAATCAGTACATGTATCCGAAAAAAACAAAAGAAAGAAATCAGTACATGTATGGTAATGATATGTTATTCTTGCTTTTAAGGACTAGAGCAAGTGAGCGGGGTCTCACACATACCCTCGGCCGTAGCAAAGTCATTTGGCCTTGACCTTGGCATGAAAGCCGCTTAGGTGAGATATAGAATGAAAATATGGCTGTTGATAAAGAAGTATGTGACATTTCCAGTTGATCCAACATACGGTTGCAGATAAATTGTGTACTTAAAACTTTAATGCAAATATTTCAAAACATTTAAACACAATTTGACCTTGACCTTGGGCATGAAAGTCACATGTGTGGGCTATAAAATGAAAATATGGATGTTGATTGTTGATAGACAAATATATGAAGTTTCAATTCAATCTGACTTACGGTTGCAGAGAAATTGTTTACTTAAAACTTTAACGCATATTTCAAAACATTTAACGCAAGTTTCAAAGTAATTTCACCTTCACTGTGTGCATGAAAGCCGTATGAGTGGGCTATAGAATGTTTGTTTAATGGTGTTTAACGGCCTATCAACAGCTATGGTCTAATAATAATTTCATCGAGAAAAATAAAGTCAGCCCTGAAATTAGAATAACCTGACCTGATGCCAGGTCCATACCACACCAAAGTCACTTGGCCCCTTTCCCTAAAAAAGGATTGCGAATAATCGTAATACTCACACAAGAATATAACCAGATTCAACTGTCACATACAAAATGCCAAAGACGTATGTGAGGGCCAAACCAGGTCTCCAGTCGGATTTCCGGTAAGGATGAATCGCGATTGTTAATTACCCATCACATGCACCCACCAGGGCTATAGAAAGAAAATATTGATCTTCTAACTTCATAAAGAAGTATATATATGAAGTTTCAAGTCAACCCGACTTGCGGTTGCAGAGACATTGTGTACTTAAAAACGTTGACATGTTTGATGCAAATATTTCAAAAACTTTAAGTAATTTGACCTTGTGCAGGAAAGCCACATCGGTGTGCTACAGTATAAAAAAATATGGATGACGATAAAGAAGATTCATGAAGATTCAACTCAATGCGATTTACGGTTGCAGATAATGGGTACCCAAAAACCTTTAACGTAAATCTTACGGATGGACGAAAATACAAAAACTATATACACCTCGACATACTTTGTATGCCTGGGTATGAATCATGATTGAAGGCACTGTGTTACAGATGATGCCTCAATATGTTGTTTGTCACATCATGCACTGCAATATGACCAATATCAACCAATTGCACATTTCATTCGAAGTCAAATTTCGAAGTCGAAATTTATTGTACACATGTAATTTGTTACAAGTTTGACCATTGGGCATTGATTTCAATTATAATCATGATAATAGCACAAAAATACATCATTAATTCGTAAATTTTCGTTTCCCTTCGAAGTCTACAAAGTTTGTCTTTGGTCTATTCTGGATGTTTCAAGTAAAATCCTTTATTGTGAAGATAACTGAAACCATGTGAAACCAACCAAATATAGACTTTATAGACTGTGGACGTTAAACAGAAATTTATGAATCAAAGATTGAATGCAATACCTTAAATGTTAATCATTCTAGGTTGGCGGTTGGATTTTTTTTTTTTTTTTTTTTTTTTTTTTTTTATTAAATTTGCTCAAATAAGTGTCTGTGACTGGAGAAATGGGGCTTATGGGATTTGCGACCAGTGTAGATACACATATCCGCACAGGATCTGCACTGTTCACCATTGCATCAATGAAATCTCCATCATGCTTCTAACAAGCCACATCATTATCAGGCTACAGGAGTGTACTATTTGATCAGGAGCTACACTGGTCACAAATCCCATAAAGCACATTCTCCTGTCACAGCCACCGGTTAAAGTAACGGACCAATACCTATAAATACATTAAATATACCTAAAAGCATCAATAAGTGAAATAAAATAGGCTAAACAAATTATTTACTCCCATATATCACACATGGAGTAAATACATTTTGTTTAGCTTATTTTTCTCTCACTTATTGATGCTCTAGGTATATTTAATGTATTATAGGCCATGGTCCGTTACTTCAACCTGAGGTCACAGCCACATATGTGTAAAAGCATAGTAAATATATTTCTGACCATTTCAATATCTAGTCCTTCGAGTGTCACATAATCAGAAATGTACAAATGTCATTCTGTCCACCACAAGAATGAGTCACCGATTCAAAAAATATGACAAATCTTAAAACTGCACAAGTCAGATTTGTGTGAATAAGATTCATTCTCAATTCCAATCAACACAAGAAGTAACATGTCTTCACGACACACCTCCATTTCAACAGGTTGATTAGATGATTAGAGCAGAAATCAGAGTTAAGAACCACACAAACACTGCCGCTGGCATGGATGGTACTCCGGTTAAATGGTTAATTTTTTGTAACTGAACTTGTCTTTCTCAAGCTC